>CM076683.1:87444324-88119324 GCA_038501925.1 Xenopus petersii
TTTTTAGCTTCCTTAATACTTTTACTTCTTAATACTTTTCTCATATTTTGCCAACAGAGGTGCTTGCGACTCACGCTCTCCCCTCAAGCATCCAGGGGTAGTCGTGCTTTGAAGTAAAGTATAGTATCTTGGCAAGGTAACTTGCTGCTTTGTCAGCATCTGCCCTTCACTGAGGAAGGTAAGAGGTGATAGAGTCAGGCCATCCCTGTAGACACTGATTAAACCTTGTTCTACTTCTCATAACTTATTAAAAAGCCCATCATTTATGTCTGTGTATGTGCATGCCCCTATATCTCAAACACAACCGTAACACATAATAAACAATGTTGATTCATCCTTTGAGAAGCCATTTTAAACTTTAATTGAAACACCAAGCCAATGTATTCAGCTTCCCACTGGCTAAAGTTCAAGGAGTATCTTTTACTATGATTATTTATTGATAGCGAACCTTCATGTGCTGAAATGCATTTGTGTGCAATGAAAAAGAGTTTAAAAGAAACACTGTCTTAAAAAAGCATTCATGCAGGTAAAGCGACAATTTTTTATAATCTTAAAATGAGCAGAGTTCATGGTAAGTGGAATAAAACATGATTTAATGTTGTTTTGCCACTGGCATGTTCCTCAGTTTTTATTTGACTGTCAATTCTACCAGACAGAACACTCATTACAAGTGAAAGGATCCTACCCTACAGCTGGTTATAATCATTTTTAAATCCCTCTTGTGCAGACAATACAAATGCAGTAATAGTGCGAATGTCAAGTGCTTCGCTCTATCCTTTGCCTTGATAGGCAGTTTATACCTCCACCCTCAACAGCCAGAGCTGTCAGGTAAAAGGACGTGTAGAGTTACCTTTCAGTTATTCCCTAACGCTCACCCCATGAGAGGAGACAGGTGTTTCCAGCCTTTGTCTCCCCAGTAAACTCTGGACAGAACTAATAAAAAAGGAGGGTACAAATTAGAATATGCCATCACAAGTAAATGGGGGATATATAGTCAGTTAGGGAATTCTCAGTCAGAGAAGGATGAAGATTGTTGTTAGAAATAACAACCACAAATGTATGAACACATCTAATGAATGGAGCGTTTAACCTTTTATTTTCCTAAAAAAACTAAAATCCTACATTGCTTAGTACAAATATGAGATTAATTTTCCATAGAGTTCCATCTCAATAGAGTCCTATTTAAGCAAATAGTTCTTGTTTTCTTGTATTCTAGTAATAAAACAATACCTTGTACTTAATTGTTAATAAGCATTCATCCATATCGGTAGCTAGACAATCCTATTGGATTTTTCTTTTTCCAAAGACACCTTATCTGAAAAACTACAAGTTCCGATCTTTCCACATGATAGATCCTTTTTCATGATTAATTCATGAACAGTGGTAAAATGTTTTTGTTCTGCAGGTTATATCAGGAAATCCCATCCTGTAACTCCTGCTAAACCATGCTGGAATTAAAATATTTGATATATTTTATATATATATATATATATATATATATATATATAAAATAGGCACATACTGCCAAATGTAGTAAAAGATTTGAAGTTTGCCCTGGGGCATAGACCTATAGCAACTAATCAGATACTTGCTTTGAAAAATGGGATCAGTAAATGGTTCTTTAAAGGTATCTAGAACTGTAGCAACTTTATGTAGCAGGTGTCTGACCTGCACTCAAACTGACAGTAAGGAAAAACATTGCTAATTTGGACTAAATAGCTAGGTTGGTGTGTAATCAGGACTAATTAATTGCCATATCACCTGGTGGGGAAATATTTGTCATGTGATATATGCCTTTTATGCCTTCTTACACACAGGCGTTTGTTCTTTAATGAATACAGCCCAATCAGGAGGCATGGGTTTGTTCCTGCGATCCTCAGCCATGGATTGAGTGATTAACCATTTCATATTATTTTTATTATTTTTAAAAAAATTCCATAAATATTGTAAATGGGATGTGTTAACCGCTTCTGTGCTCAGGAGAAAACATTGCAGTGAAATTGCATGTCTCCCTGTGCTGTAGAAGAGTGTGGTTAACACTGTGGTAAACGTAACAACCATCACAGCAGAGTAAATGCAAATGGATTTGCTTTTACACTGTGTCTTAGAGGGGCCCCTGCTAACCCAGCCCCAAATTGTATAATTCTGAGGCTTCAGGCTGTGCCAGTGGGCTTTCAGTAGTTACTGGTATTGTGCTTATGGCACACATGGACGGTGACATGCACCCTCTGCTCAGAAACACATCCATGCATGGTTTGACTGAAGGCTGCATGCCACTGTTTGCATGTACCATGAACAGTGGCATAACTATAGAGGAAGCAGACCTCGCAGTTGCAGGGGGCCTGGGGAACAGGGGGGCTTAGACTGTGGGGTCTGCTTCCTTTATAGCTAATTAAAAAACCCTCCTCCCCAGCTGCTCTCTCTTACCGGCGAGGAAAGCAAGTCAGGCAAGAGTAGGCAGGGATAGGGCAGGACATGGGTGTGGCAGAGATGGGATGGGTGGGGCAGAGATGGGATGGTTGGGGTGGAGATGGGAAGTGGACGGGAGAATGGGGATTGAAGTGTGCCGGGCCCCTCTGAAATTTTTTTTGCAGGGGGGCTGGCACACTCTAGTTACGCCACTGACCATGAGCAGAAGTTTGCTATGCTCTATTATAGCAACAGGTGACAGGTTATTTTGGGATTTTTGACCATACTTATTGCTGTGTCAGAATGCCCAGTGCATCAAATGAGTAGATGGGTAGACCAGCAAAAAAAAAGAAGAAAAATGACAGTGACCTTTGCCTATTCCTTAAAAAGCAGGCATGGAAATGTATGGGACCGGTTCCACATTAACAATACATTCCATGTGCTAAAATAAAACTAAGGTGCATGTCCGAACCTGCACAATGATAATGCTCTATGATAATGACTGAAATATGACCCTGGGAGAATTGAGCAAGGCACAGCAGATAGTTTGCAAGTGAGTCTGAGAATGTTGTTTCATTATATTACAGGCGGATTCTTCTCTTTAGGTCGGATTCTTCTCTTTAGGTCTCAGATACTGTAGTCTTTGCTTTTCAGCAACTGCTATAAGTGACAAATGAGACTTGAATAACATTTGTTGTCTGGTAGCGCAACAGGGATTATGTGGCATTAAGTGGAAAGATATGGGAATTATTACCTTCTGTGATGAAGAAGATAACATGTTCTGTTGGGTGAGCGTTGTCTACCCCAAAGTTATTTTTTTGCTACAATGGATTTGGAACAATTTGAAAAAAATCTTGAGTTTTGAAGTATGCATATTTTCTGTTGTGTGTGTCATAAATAAAGCCTTGGTCCCAATTATCTCTTTCCTTTTGCCAAAATAATCCATTAGTTGTGTCCACTCTTTAAAATTTGAAACAGATGTATATACTGTATATATATATATATTTGAGAAAGGCTAGGGACCTAGCCGAAACATTAGTCATTTACAATAAATATTATGATTTTTATAAGTCCTGAGAGTCCAGACCTTCTTGTAGTAGTTATGGATAATTTATTGGCACTGCACCCAGGCAAATTTAAGTAACTTTATTGAGAGTGCTGGCAACCCTTGGACTTGGACAGGGAATATGAATACTTGCCCAACCCTGCAGTACAGCTTTTAATTGTATTTTAATTATTTGTATGACAATACTCTACCCTGCCATACTTGCGACATGTGGTGAACTCTATATTATGTTTTGATAAATATGTTTCTTAGTATGTACAGTATATAAGGCAAGACCACTCAGATTTCTCCATACATATTTTCATTGCATAACTGCAAAACTGATCCTTGGACAAAGCAGCAGCAGCTTTGATTAACATTTAACAGAAATCAACCCCCCACCCAAAAAAATATATTGTGTCAAACCATAGTTACATAGTAGTTAGTTACATAGTTAAATTGGGTTGAAAAAAGACAAAGTCCATCAAGTTCAACCCCTCCAAATGAAAACCCAGCATCCATACATACACCCCTCCCTACTTTTAATCAAATTCTATCTACCCATACCTATACTAACTATAGAGCTTAGTATCACAATAGCCTTTGATATTGTCATGGCCGGCACCCAACACCAGAACAAGTGCTCGAATCCTGGGTCTGAGCTAAGCTTCACCAGTGGTGTGACCACCTTTGAGCTTCGGGAGGAGCCCTCAGCCTAATCGGGTGCCACCTGGTCTTACGAGAGGTTCAAGCAAGTGTTCTGGCAGGCAATGGGGCACGGCTGGTAGCTAGAGTCTTTTGGACCGAGGATCACGGTAACAGACAAGGATATGGCAGAAGGATCGTCAGACAGGCTGGGTCGTGGCAGGCAGAAAGCAAGGGTCGTCAGGCAGGCAAGGGTCAAAACCGGGTATCAAGCAGGAAGGGTACAAGCAGAAGAGTAGTCGGATATCAGGCACTGGTCAGGATTCAGAATTCGGGATGGTCAAGGTACAGGCTGGGTCAAACACGGATTATCAGATTCAAACAGACAAATAGCACAAGGCTTCAGAACAGAGCACCAGAAACAAGTTCTATCACGGGCAGTTTGCTGGGAGTGGAAGTGGCCTATTTATACCTTGTTTGGGCGCCAAAGTTTTCGCGCCAAAATCGGCGCACACGCGTCAGAATCGACGCGCGCGCGTCCGCGTCAATAAAGGAAACGAGACGCGGGCGCGCGCGTTCTAAGGAGGCAAGATGGTGGAACCACGAGGCGGGCGTCCCCGCGGCCGGCGTGGCAGGCGTCCCCGCGGCCGGCGTACAGCACCCCCAATCCCAGGTAACCCAGATTACCTTACATTACCCCCCTCTCTAGGGGGGGACACCGGACCCCCAGGCTTCCCAGGAAACTTTAAATGGAACTGCTTCCTAAGACGATCAGCCTTGATGTCATCCACTGAGACCCAGGAGTTCTCCTCAGGACCGAATCCCTTCCACCTAGTGAGGTACTGGAGTTTGTTACGTACCATTCGGGAATCAAGGAACTCCTGGATCTCAAATTCAGGCTGACCGTCAACTTGCACTGGAGGGGGAACAGAAGTAAGGCGAGTATTAGCGGCAGGTTTAAGCAAAGAAACATGAAAAGAATCAGAAATCTTGAAATTAACAGGCAATTTAAGGCGAACATACGAAGGGTTGATAACAGTAGTGATGGGGTAAGGACCAATGAAACGGGGACCCAGCTTAAGGGAAGGAACCTTTAACTTGATGTTTTTGGTAGAGAGCCACACCAAGTCTCCCACTTTATACTGGGGTGCTTCTCTACGTCTTTTATCAGCAGCCCTTTTCTGAGCAGAAGTAGCAGTAGACAAAGAATCATGTACCTGGGACCAAATCATGGAAAATTGTTCGACAGAGGAATTAGCGGAAGGGACAGAAGAACCAGAATTAGAGAAGGAAAAAGCTTTTGGGTGTAACCCATTAACAATAAAAAACGGAGACTCTCCAGTGGAGGAGTGAGTAGAGTTATTGTAGGCAAATTCTGCCCAGGGTAACAGTTCTGCCCAGGAAGATTCATTTTCGGAGACATAACATCTTAAAAATTGCTCTAAAGACTGGTTCACTCTCTCGGTTTGCCCATTGGTTTGTGGGTGATAGGCGGTTGAAAAAGAAAGATCGATCCCCACTAACGAGCAAAATGCGCGCCAGAACTTAGAGACAAATTGAACACCTCTGTCTGAAACAATATTACTGGGAAAACCATGCAACTTAAATATATGTTGAATAAAAAGTTCGGACAAAGTTTTGGCAGATGGGAGGTGAGGAAGAGCAATAAAATGACCCATCTTACTGAATCTATCCACCACCACCCAAATTACTGTTTTCCCCTGGGACACAGGCAACTCCACAATAAAATCCATAGAAAGATGGGTCCATGGTCTTTCAGGAATAGGGAGAGGAATCAGTAACCCTTGGGACAAATTTCTAGAAGTCTTGGAGCGTTGGCAGACAGGACAAGAATCCACAAAAGATTTAACATCTTGTTTACAGGTCGGCCACCAAGCACTTCGAGTAAGTAATGAAATAGTTTTACTTACACCAGGATGTCCTGCCATCTTGGAATCATGAACCTCTCTTAGGACCTGTTCTCTAAGATCTTCAGGAACAAATAATCTCCCAACAGGAGTGTTAGAGGGAGCGTCTGTCTGAACAGGGGATAACAAAGAAGAGAGATCAGATTCCATAGTAGCCACAATGACCTCACCCGGAATAATTGTACTACAGTCATCAGTTTCAGAATATATTGAGTCAAAGCTTCTGGAAAGAGCATCTGCCTTGACGTTCTTTGTACCAGGCCTAAATGTCAAGGTAAAGTTAAACCTAGAAAAGAACAAAGCCCACCTTGCCTGTCTAGGATTTAGACGCTTTGCTGACTCGATATACAACAGATTTTTATGGTCAGTGTAGACCGTAACCTGGTGTTTAGCCCCTTCTAGTAGATGCCGCCATTCTTCAAAGGCCCACTTGACAGCTAATAGTTCTCTATTCCCTATGTCATAATTTGCCTCTGCAGGAAGGAATTTTCTAGAGAAAAATGCACAGGGGTGTAACTTATTAGTTATCGGGTGCCTTTGAGAGAGAATTGCCCCTGCTCCCACCTCAGAGGCATCTACCTCGACTATAAAAGGCAGTGCTGTATCAGGATGGCGGAGGATTGGGGCAGAACTAAACTCCCTTTTGAGGAACTCGAAAGCTTGGATAGCTTCCGGAGGCCACATACTGGGGTCAGCACCTTTCTTAGTAAGATTTGTGATAGGAGCCACAATAAGTGAAAAATTCTTAATGAATTGCCTATAATAGTTGGCAAAACCTAGGAACCTTTGGGTTGCACGTAAAGAATAAGGTTGGGTCCACTCCAGGACAGCTCTCACTTTGTCTGGATCCATTTCGAGACCCCTGGAAGAAATATTAAATCCCAAGAACTGTACGGAAGCAACCTCAAAAGTACACTTCTCCAATTTTGCATACAGGTTATTAGCTCTAAGCCTACGCAATACCTCACAAACATGAAGACGATGATCAGACAGGTTGGCAGAGAAGATGAGGATGTCATCTAGGTAGACCACTACGTATATCCCCAGCAGGTCCCAAAAGATGTCATTGACAAACTCCTGAAACACTGCTGGGGCGTTACATAGACCAAACGGCATAACAAGGTACTCGTAGTGGCCATCCCTAGTATTAAAAGCCGTTTTCCATTCATCCCCTTCCCTGATCCGAATGAGGTTATAGGCACCCCTCAAGTCAAGCTTGGAGTAGATCTTAGCATCCTTGACCTGGTCAAATAGTTCGGAGATTAATGGTAAGGGGTAGCGGTTTTTTACAGTGATTTTATTAAGCCCCCTATAATCAATACAGGGGCGTAAACCACCGTCTTTTTTACCCACAAAAAAGAACCCTGCCCCTGCAGGGGAACAAGAGGGCCTAATGAAGCCCCTGTCAAGATTTTCTTGTATATACTCTTTCATTGCCTGGGCTTCGGGCAATGAAAGGGGGTAGGTTCTACCACGTGGAGGAGTAGACCCAGGAACTAAATCAATAGGGCAGTCATACTGCCGATGCGGAGGTAAGGTCTCAGCTGCTTTTTTGGAGAAAACATCAGAGAAAACAGAATATGCTGTGGGTAACCCCTCAAGAGAAGTAGTGGCTACTACTGAGGGAAAACAAACCCCACTACATCCTGTACCCCATTGAGTCACCCCCTTAGAAACCCAGTCCATCAGAGGGTTATGCCTCTGGAGCCATGGTAAACCAAGGATAAGAGGAGAGGAAGCTCCCTCGATGAGGTATAGAGCTATCTCTTCACAGTGCAGATTATTTACACACATGGAAAGATTTGTGGTCTTTTTGGAAACCACCCCTGACCCCAAGGGTCTTTTATCGACAGCCAGGATTCTCATGGGAGGATTGAGGGCAACCAAAGGAATTTTATTTTTAGCAGCGAATGCTGCGTCCAAGAAATTACCCTCCGCCCCAGAATCAATGAAGGCAGACAATTTAACAGTGCCCGTAGGCCAGGTTAATTTAACAGATAATAGGACCTTGGAGGCAGATTGGGGAGAGGAAACGCCTGCACCCAAATGGAGCTCCCCTTCTCCATTTAGGCTAGAGCGTTTCCCGGCCTCTTGGTACACTGATTGAGGAAGTGACCCTTCTCCCCACAATACAAACGCAACCCAAGAGACCGCCTCCGTGCCTTTTCCTCAGGAGTAAGGTGAAAGATGCCCAGCTGCATAGGCTCCTCCTGAGGTTGAGACACAGAGGGGTTTGACAACTTAGCACTAAAATTATGCTTATACAAAGAAGAAGTACCCTGTTCCTCCCGATTTTCCCTCTGTCTCCTATCTACCTGGATAACCAGAGACATTAGGTCATCCAGATTGGAAGATAGGGGGTAATTGACCAGGCTGTCTTTGACAGATTTGGCTAGACCGATGCGAAACTGGCTCCTTAGAGCTGCATCATTCCAACCAGTCTCCACCGCCCACCTACGAAACTCTGTGCAGTAAATCTCTACCTCCCGTTTGCCCTGGCGTAGTTTGCGAATCGCGGAATCGGCCGAAGAGGCGCGATCCGGGTAATCGTAAAGAATGGCCATAGAGCGGAAGAACATATCTAAAGAGTAACGGGCAGGGTCAGTGGCTGGCAATCTAAGTGCCCAGACTTGGGGGTCACCCACTAATAGGGTCATTACGAACCTGACCTTTTCCTCGTCAGAGGGAAATGAGTGGGGGAAAAAGCTGAGGTACAGCTTACAGGCCTCTTGAAAAACAAAAAACTGGGTTCTGTCCCCACCAAACTTGGCAGGAAATGCAATCTTGGGTTCCTGGCAGCGCCGATTCTAATGAAAACGCCGCCTGAGGCGGCTCCTTAAATGCCGCCCCTCCCCTCACAGAAACACTAGTGCGGAGAGCGCAACTGCGCTCTCTCGCACTAGTAAAGCCGAATTTCCGGTTTCAAAACCGGAAATTCGGCTCTTTAAAGTGACAGGAGCGGCTTTTTGCCGCCCCTGGAAACGTATCTGGCGCTGCCGCCTGAGGCGAGCGCCTCAGCTCGCCTCATTGGCGGAGCGCACCTGGTTCCTGGGGTCTGAATACAGCACCCCTATCAGGCAGGGAACCCACAGAAGGAGTAGGAACAGAACTGGCTGGCTGCTGCGAGGGTCCCAGCTGGCGTGTTAGGTTATGGAACCCCTGGAGCAAATAGTTCTGCTTTCGCTCCTGCTCCTCCATACGTTGCAGTAGAGTAGTTAGCAACAGCTCGGAAGAAGATGGGAGTGGAGCAGCGGCAGCAGCTTCGGTGTGATCGTCGTCCTCCATGGCCCGTGATAATGTCACGGCCGGCACCCAACACCAGAACAAGTGCTCGAATCCTGGGTCTGAGCTAAGCTTCACCAGTGGTGTGACCACCTTTGAGCTTCGGGAGGAGCCCTCAGCCTAATCGGGTGCCACCTGGTCTTACGAGAGGCTCAAGCAAGTGTTCTGGCAGGCAATGGGGCACGGCTGGTAGCTAGAGTCTTTTGGACCGAGGATCACGGTAACAGACAAGGATATGGCAGAAGGAACGTCAGACAGGCTGGGTCATGGCAGGCAGAAAGCAAGGGTCGTCAGGCAGGCAAGGGTCAAAACCGGGTATCAAGCAGGAAGGGTACAAGCAGAAGAGTAGTCGGATATCAGGCACTGGTCAGGATTCAGAATTCGGGATGGTCAAGGTACAGGCTGGGTCAAACACGGATTATCAGATTCAAACAGACAAATAGCACAAGGCTTCAGAACAGAGCACCAGAAACAAGTTCTATCACGGGCAGTTTGCTGGGAGTGGAAGTGGCCTATTTATACCTTGTTTGGGCGCCAAAGTTTTCGCGCCAAAATCGGCGCACACGCGTCAGAATCAACGCGCGCGCGTCCGCGTCAATAAAGGAAACGAGTCGCGGGCGCGCGCGTTCTAAGGAGGCAAGATGGTGGAACCACGAGGCGGGCGTCCCCGCGGCCGGCGTGGCGGGCGTCCCCGCGGCCGGCGTACAGCACCCCCAATCCCAGGTAACCCAAATTTCCTTACAGATATTATGTCTGAATCAGCCATCACAACATCACCCGGCAGTGCATTCCACAACCTCACCAGCTTTTGGATTATTTGCTAAAGAAATACATGGAACATATATTTTCTCTTTTTTATACGTATAAAAGAAACATACTGCATGGATACACTCCTGATCCTTAAGTAACCACATACGCACGATGCAGGGCTGATTTGCAGCCGGTTGAACTTTATACTGCATGGTCAAATGCACATGCTGCAGAGTTGAAATGTAATCAGTTCAAAGAAATATCATGTAGTTGTGCAGAAACGACCTCAGTCTGTGCATTGCTCCGTAATATTACCTATGGAAAAAATGACACAAGGTAACACAAGGGAGTAATGTAGGTTCAGGTGCACCCTCCATAATACCAGATTCAGACAATGACTGTAACTCCCAGTCTGTGCCACAGGACAAACACAACAACCCCCCCCCCCAATCATTTTTCCAAAGAACATTACTCAGTTCATCCAAGTAACAATACAGTAAACTCATTATGTAGGTTTATAATTATTAAAAGCACTAAATATGTATAGTTACAGATATATGGAATACGTCAGAGAACAAATGTGGGCTTTTATCAAAAGTTGGGTGGTCAATGGAGACTTTTCTCAGCCTGAAAAAAACTACCTGGGCTGAGAGCAGCGGAGCAAATGCTCTGTCTGCCCTTGGCCTTAGACATCCAACTGCTCTTGTGGAGAATCCACTGGGGAGTAACCCCTTCCTTTGTCGCAGTTTTTACCAAACTGTCACAGACAGGACCTTCAGCTCAAGACCCACAGCTACACCAGCATCTCTAGGCTGCAGCACACGCTGATAGCCCTATCAGATATGCAACCCTTGCTGTCACCCTACTGGAAGTCACCCCTCCAGGACATCATACAATGTTCTTATCACTGACATAAAATCCAGTCTAGCTTCAGAAGTACGGTACCTGGCTTTATAACTGGTTCCTGCACCTTTCCCAATGAAATGAAAATACATATTCTGCCCTCCTGGCTGTGCTTTATAGAGACATCTGTGTTGTGCAACATCAAAATAAATTTGTTGTCCTATGCATGTGCAAACTCCATGATTTTGTCTATGTATACACACATTTTTGCATTGTAAAACTTTTTTGGGAATAGTTTAAACTGCATATGCACAAGTAGTAAACACATTTATACTGCATGTGTCATTAAGCAGTACTTGAGATGGCAAGGCTAGCAAACTCCAATGCCATTTATATGGACCCAGAGAAGAAAAAGTGCCTAAACAAGCACTAAGGGGCATGCTCTCATTTTACTTTGTGCTCTTGTACTTCTTTCCTGGGTCTTTGTAAATAGTCTCTACTGGTTTCAAGCAGGGGTGCTTCTGCCATAAGGCAAGTTGAGAACTCACCTTACTCGGCAGCTGAACCATAGTCTTCAGCAGTGGCAAAAAAGACACTCCTGGTAAATTAAGAGACAAATGTCTGGTCATTTAACCTGGAAATTCATCTCTTCTAGTGCAGAGAGTCCAATTGTGCTCCCTGCAGTAGCAATGCTACCCACTCCTGCACAAAAAAAGTAAGCGGGGGGGCAACATTGCAGGAGCCGCCTTAGTCAGCAAGAGGAAAAGAATTGCCCCTGCATAAATGTTACTGGAAAGCTCTGCATATGGGTATAAAAGCTAGTCTGGCTAGTAATACATTCATCCTTACAAGGTACATTACATAGGGTATCCCTGTTAAAGAAAGTATGTATATTTTTTAGTATAGTTATATAAAATGATTTGTTAGCACACCCAGCCTACAATAGTGCTGTGTAATTCATCATTTAACATTTTTACTCAGAAGCAGTGGCAGGCAATTGGTATAAATAATTTCAGAAGACTTCTTTGTTACAATTACCATTAGAATTTCCCAGCCTTGGCTCAGCACAGTGATACTCTCTTGCACTAAGAAGTTAAGCTACATCTTACTATGTTGCTTTATACTCAGTGGAAAATATAGCAGGTCAAGGGGCATGCCTGAGTGGTCTGAAATGGACTAGACACTCTTGGGTCATTTTCAATGCAACTTCCCTGCTCTTTGATACATAATGCAGCACATTGATGGACAATAACCCTTCTAGTCCACATTACATATAAATGGAAAAAACAATATCCCAAAATGATGTAAGAGCACAACCCATTTGCACCCTCCTTATTCCAGTAGACAATAGATGCTTTTACTGACAGCGGTTTTAACAATTACGTCCGGCAGAGTTGACTCTGCTCTTCCAAAATTTCACTTATGCTTAAAAGCGATCCTGCTGTTGTTTATATCGGCAGGTAAATTGCCTTGCTTCATAGCAACCAACTATGAATTAAGAGACATTAATCAAAAATGCAACACCAACTTTTTGTTGCAAATGAGTTTGTAAATCATTGTGCAGTTGACTAAAGGAAAACTATACTCCAGGGATGAATTTTGTCTGTGAGAGCCCCCAGGCTGGCTTCATCCACCGCCCATCTGTGCCTGCCTGCACCCATGCCCCCGCCCCCCTAGGATTGTGTGCACCCTTCAGGATTGCAGAAGGGTCAGGAAATGCAGAGACATGCGCTCCTAGACCCTAGAGTTCCCCACATGCGGGGGGAACTTTTATCTGAGCCACCCTAGGCTCTAGTCTTTGTGGCCTTGCCACAAATCCAGGCCTGTATACCTGTAGGTCTCTATAAAAGAAATAACCTCAACAATGTAGGTCTCTAAAAATATACTGCATAAATCAGCTCATACATAAAACCCTGCTTCATGTAAATAAACTATTTTCATAATAATATACTTATTTTAGTAGTATGTGCCATAGAGTAATCCTAAATAGAAAAAATCCATTTTATGAACTAAGGGCTGCCTCCTGAAATCCTACCATTCACAGTGCACACAAATAAACTATATATGTTAGGTGACATGAGCCAATTAACAGACAGAGTTGTGTCTTTTACTTCCACACTTCTTCCTGTTACAGTTAGGGGCAGATTTATCAAGGGTCGAAGTGAATTTAAGGGAATTTTCGAAGTAAAAAAAATTCTAAATTTGAAGTAATTTTTTGGATACTTTGACCATCGAATAGGAAACTACAACTTCAAATTTACTTCGATTCAAAGTAAAAATCGTTCGACTATTCGATAATCGAAGTACTGTCTCTTTAAAAAAACTTTGACTTCAATACTTCGCCAACTTAAATCTGCCGAAGTGCTATGTTAGCCTATGAGGACCTGCCAGAGCATATTTCTAAGTTTTTGGGTTTTGAAGGAAAAATCGTTTGAATCGTACGATAAAATCGTTTGAATCGTACGATTCAAAGTACGATTGGAGTACGATCGTACTACAATCGGAATACGATCGTACGATGAATAAAATCCTCTGACTTCGAATTCCAATGTCGGAGGATTCTATTAGATGGTCGAATTTCGGAGTATTTTCCACTTCGAAATTCGACCCTTGATAAATGTGCCCCTTAGAGTTATAGTATTTCTGGTCAGGTGATCTCTGAGGCAGCACAGAGACCATCACAAAATGGTTCAAGGTAAAAGATGTAAAAGGGCAATATTTACTTAAATATATATACCAGTTTGATAAGATTCTTTAATGTATCTGCTGCTTAAGTATTCATTTTGGGGTTTAGTATTTCTTTATCACTGATACATCTATGAGATTTCCTTTAAGTGTTTTCCTTTAAGTAGTGTATGTTTTTTAACACATTGCTTGATTTGGCAATGCGATAACACATTTAGACTGATCACAAACTGCCAATGCAATGATATATTTATAATGTACTTTTATTTAAAGAATAAAAGTATAACAGACACCCTAATGCCCTTAATGCATTTGAATAGGACAGAATTAAAGGAAAATTATACCCCTCAAACAATGTAGGTCTCTATAAAAAGATAAAACAACTCATTTGTAAAACCCTGCTTCATGTAAAGAAACCATTTTCATAATAATATATTTTTTTAGTAGAATCCTAGAAAGAAAATTAAAAAATTAAAAAATAAGGGCCACCCCCTGGGATCGTAGGACACAAACAAACCAAACAAACTATACATGTTAGGTCACATGTATCAATTAACCACATTTAAAATATGGAAATAACTTGGGACATCTGACATCTGATATCTCTTCAGTATTTATAAGTAGGTATATCTATGTACCATAGTCCAAAGGTGAAGAAAGGGTAATGGCGCCTCTTCAAGTTAGATACATATGAAATAAAATTGTACCAGCAGTTTTCTAAATGGTGAAGGACTTTGGGAATGAAGAGAAACAGATGCTGAGAGAGGATTAGTGAAGATGAACTCGATTATTTCAGTACAGAATTTTTAATTGATTGTATTTAGAAAGTTTCTTATTTCAGTATGCTGAAACATCTATTAAATTTTCATTTTCGCGATAGTTCCCCATTAAAAAATCTTATCTGTATAAAATATCAGTAACATGATATTGACGTGCAGAACAAACCTGGCCCTAGAAATAAAAACACATAAAACAAAGTACACACTGGGATCCTTTGTATATTTTAAAAGGTACATTTTATTAAATACATGTTAAAAAGGTTCAATGTTTCGGTCTGTTCCTGAGACCTTTATCAAGACCAATAGCACACTAAAAAACATTGCATCAATATATAAGTAAAAGCAATTAACACTCACCCAATCCCGTGCAGCCCCATGGGACATGTGATGCAAGTTCCACCCCAGCCAGGGGTTAAACCAAACACCACCTGAACCATATAAGAAAAAGAAAACACTTTCATCATTATTTACATAGTTGCAACAAATTTATCAGATATTGTACAAGCAAGAATGTTACAAAATCCAGCGAGATAACCTTTAGTCATTTATCAATGTGGCTTTTATCTTTGTTTCAAAAAACATAAGAAGGAACAATGCTCATTTAACCCTGTCGGTACCGTGGTATTAAGCTTTTTAATCCAAAACCCTTCTCTCCGGAGAAGCATTTTAGATCTATCACCCCCTCTTCCAGGGGGAGGGGGTGAACTGACCCCTGAACTATAAAGTGATATTACACAGTATACATAAATGTGTGTGCGCAAATGGTATTATTTGAATCTACTTTGGTGCCAGAGAATATGTTACCAACTCTGGAACCAAGCTGGAAAATGTTTGTATTTTTCAGTGTATTTGAATAAACCACTAGGGGACATGCTAGCACTACATTCAAGAGCACTTTTAAGATAACATTCTCCCAGGAATTCTGACAAACTCATTTGAAACAAATGATTCAAGAGAAAAAATTTCTATATTGAATTAAGGCCAGATACCATAGAAGTAGACATTTAGGAGGTTATTTATTAAAGTCTGAATGCCAAGATTTATTATACTCCAAGGTAGCACAAAGCCAGAATCCGAAAGTCGGCCATCTCAGACCTGCTGAGATTATATATGTCAGTGGGAGAAAAATCCGACTATTTCGGGCTTTTTGGGAATAAAATCCAAAAAATTCAGGTTTTTCGTGAGTGATTCTGGAAAAAATCTGAAAAAATTGTTTCGCTCATTTTTATTGAGTTTTTCCCAGATCTGATGAAAATCAAGCTTTTTTGATAATAAACAAGTTCAAATCATGGATTCTAGTTTGGTCTGACTTTTCTTAATAATAATCTGAAAAATTCAGATTTTGATAAATAACCCCCTTAGATTTTTAATGATGTTAAGGGTAATGTAAAAGGCACAGCATTAGCAGGTCTAGTAACTCATAGCAACCAATCAGCAGGTAATGCTTATTGTTCACTTGTTTTAAGTGAATAGCTGATCTCCTGCTATGAATTACAACCTTCTCAATTGTCCTCTGAATCACTACTTGCATTTTATTCACACTTTATTCAAATGATTGCATAATTGCTAGTCTATTTAATTTAATGCATGCAAAGGCTATTGTAGCATTGTGTTATATATGTATCTAACACTGTATATGTATATAACTCTGGTATAAAACATTATATGGTATAACTTTAGTTCAATAGCCTCCAGATACATAACAGCATATATTATATTTCAGCTGCAATAAATAATTTGCATTGAATGTTGAAGATTAGTGATGAGTGAATTTATTCACCAGCCATGCAAATTCTCTGCAGAAAATTCACTGCGAAAAAACGCCATAAGAAAAAACGCTCATTGACTTTAATGCATTTGGAGAAAAAAATCGCCATAAGAAAAAACACAGTTTGACTTCAGTGCATTAGGATAAAAAAGTTGCCATAAGAAAAATCGCCCATTGACTTTAATCAATTGGAATGAGAAGAATTGTCGCGCACATAAAAAATTTGTCGCTTGTAAAAACGCCCATTGACTTCAATGCATTTTGTGAAATTTCTCCATTCTGTGAATTTTTCTGCAGTTTCACAAATTTTTAGGCTTAGGATTTAGGATTGCTTTGTATTTCTGTATAAGGGGATGTAAGGGCATGCAATGATTTATGTGAAAGCTTCAGGAGAACAAAGGATAAATACAATTGTCTGTCACTTTTTATCAGTTAGGGAAAAACACATTTTCCTGCCCCTGGCTCAGTTTGCCGGTAGAATTTGAGGAATGTTTCATATGTTACAACATGCTGGACAGAATAAAATCACATTGCTACATTTTCTGCTCGTTTTAATTGCTTTTAAGTTGTTTTACTTAAAGACCATGGTCTTAACAATATCAAATATATAATTTAATGTAATTACACACTCACACTATTGATGGATTTTACCAAGTAATCTTACTAAAAGCTCTGAATACAATCAAATGGAATCATATAAGAATATTCAGCTTCAGCAGTCACCCTAGGCTGGTAGGGTATTGCGGGAGTTTTTTTTAAAAATAGCTCATAAGTTATCTTCTTCTTCTTTTCATACTGTTGTCCACTAATGAAGGGGGCGTTCAGTCTCCAAAATGTCTGTGATCCTAATAAATGGATCAGGAGAGTTGTTTGGCCTGAGTGGTCATGTATTGAATCCAGGCTGGGAAAAGCCATGAGTTGCAAGGTACAAGGGTGTCCTGAACTTTCCACTTTTAAAGGGTTATGTACTTAAACATGACTTTTTCTCACTTTATTAGGAAAAAGAATTCGACCCAACTCCCAAACCCTAATCCCATTTATATTTCAATTATTTGATAATAATCAAATAAAAAAAAAGTTGCAAAAAAATTGTGCTTCAATTCAAAACGTGTGGCTTTTTCGAATTGACGCTTCGAAAACTCTACTTTTTTGAGTTGTCGCCCTGAAAATCTCAAATAATTTGGATCATTGAACGAAAACTAGCCTGAAACTTTCGAAAACCATGAAGGCATAAAATATGCTCCAAAGGTTAAAGGGACCATCCTCCAATTTTTTTTTTTCATGATTTCGACAGGTTTTAGCTGGAGTATTTCAGATTTGAATTGTTAGCAGCTTCAGGGTATAATAAATAGTGAATTCTATATTATTATCCTAGTACTGTAATACAATTTTTAATGCCAACATGCAGGGCCGGGCCAGGCCGTTCGGGAGCTCCAGGCAACCCGGGCAACTGTGGCACCCATTGACCGCACGCTTGTGTATGAGACAGGCATGCTTGATGACCGTCCGCATCACCTCCATCAGGTTCGCACTCCCCCTTCCCTTTATGTACATCCATGCATGCATGTGCACATGAACAAACACGCGCAGGACTGCAGACGAGCAGGGCTATGCAGACCGGACTGGGGTAGGCAGCAGTGAAATGTACATGCCTGGTGCCCTAGGCACGTGCCTACTCTGCCTACCCCTATATCTGGCCCTGCCATCATGTTAAGTAGAGTTTAAACTGGAACTTTAATTCTGTGGGGAATTTGATCAGAAAAAAATGGGTTAATGTGGCCACATTAATCAGGTTGGCTGTTAATTTGGTCATGTTTGGTCAACATTATATTTGCAGCATAATTTGACTTAATACAGTTGCTAGCAATCCTCAGTCTGACTCTTTCTTAATACCTTTTGGAAGTTTTGCTCTCAAATTTAAGTCACAGAATTTAATAACATTGTGTGCATGGTTCACTTTTCCTTGTATGTATGAATGTATAATTACAGTAAAGATGCTGACAGCACGGAATTATGAGGAAAACGCTGCATTGTTAGTAAAAAAAGAAGTAAGAGTTTGAAATAGTGCACTTGCACTAGTAGTGAGCCTTTTTGGACTTTATTCCTGAATTTAATTTTCTCAGACTATTATATAATAATTATACACATGCATACAGGAGTCAAGAGGATTGGTTTTATACAGCTTTTTTTCTTTTTTACACCCATGATATATTAGACTTTTTTTTAGATGTTTTACTGCATAAACTGCAAACTAAACAAAACTGGCAGTATTCTAGTGACAGATGAGTTGAAAAGTTATTTTTTGAAAGATAGTATGCAAAATTTTTTGGGGGAAGACTTATTTTTGAATACTTACTAGTTATGTTTCTATGAGTGAAGTCTTTCTTGTTCATGTCAGACTGTAATTGGTATTGATGTCCCTAGCCTTGCGGGACACCAATTTTGTGCTATGAATATTTATTTTTCTGTGTTTTTAAGCTTTGACATAATTCATGGTTATAGCCAAGGCATGTTTTCAGTTCAAATTTATGTTGTTGGTTAGTATAGCCTTGTGCAGACATATTATTTATGTTTATGTTCACAGCAGAGAAGTTCAACTTGTGGTTTGGCCCTCCAGCTATTTCATATTTTATATATATATATATATATATATATATATATATATATATATATATATATATATATATATATATAATGCATAAACCTCTAAAAATTATGACTATTACTTTCAAAATGGCCTTTCCACCAACATATGATTTCCTCTCTATTTTCCAATTAAAAGCGGAATTAAACTATTATTTCCCACCCGCCCAGAAAAGGGTCATTCATATATGCTCCTCCTTGTTTTTAAGGGTATAGGGTATTTTAATACCAAGATTACCAGTCTATAGATAAATCCTCTGTATTATAACAAAGGCTGCCACGTGGGGTAGTTAGGGGTTTGTTTCTACAGAGCTCCTTATCTCCATTCTAAAAAAAATTACTGTTTATGGGGGAGAAAGGTTAATGAGTTCAGAAAAAAAACCTATTTTCCTTTAGTACTTAATAAAGGCCCAAAATGGGGGGGGGGGGGGTTAGTGGAAATGTAATAAAATTTACAAAGAGAAAACATTTGTGCACAAAAAGTATAAAAATTTGCATGTCACAATGTAATATTAATCATTAGACTTTTTATTGCATTGCGAATCTTAATAGTGCATTGTGAATCTTTAACACCTGCTTGAAGGTGCCACAAACTTTAAGAGTAAGAGTAAACACAACAAATTTATCATTAAGAAGTTTTATTACATGCATTGTGTACTATTACAAACATTTGCAATCACTATCTTACTGTTGTGTGGTAAAGTGTTTGCAAAGGCAAAAATGGTTCACATTGCGAACATTTATTCACATTGCTTAGCGACCAATATAAAATTCCCTCCATTTGGTTTAATCATCACAATATGCAAAATACATTTTCAAGGCAAATACATTTTCAAAATAATTCTTATTTATTGTGCTCACTGCTCTTGATTAGCAAAGGTGTTTATTGATGTGTACAGCCCCTTTCAAGGAACAGTAACACCAAAAAATGAAAGCATTTTAAATTGACAATATACTTTACTATTGCCCTATACTGGTGTGTTTGCTTTCAAAACACAAATATAGTTTATATAAACAAGCTGCTGTGTAGCCATGGAGGCAGCCATTCAAACACAGGATACACAGTAGATAACATAAGTTGTGAAGATCCCCATTGTATACTACAGAACTTACCTGTTCTCTATTGTGTATCCTGTGCCTTTTCTCCTTTTTCAGCTTTGAATGGCTGCCTCCATGGCTACTCAGCAGCTTGTTTATATTAAATATGGTACAGTTTCTGAAGCAAACACACCTGTTTTACAAGCGAAGTGTAACACTACATTATATTTACATTTCATTTTTTTGGTGTTACTGTTCCTTTAATGACAATGATAAATGCTGCAAATTGTCTATGGAGGGTACTTTGAGCAAGGTCCTTTACTAATACTGTTTCACGAGGAACAAATACACTTAACAGTACTGGAAAAGTTCTGCTTGCACCTCTGCTCCCCATTACCTCCTTATACACTTGCATTCAATACAATGAAAGGGCCGCCCCCTGTTCCCTGGAATCTTCTCCCATTGTCTGTCTGACTTTTCCCCCCCCCAATATTTTAGCTTTCAAAAAATCTCTAAAACACTAATATTTAGAGAAGCTTACCCTAATTTAATTTAGCATAACTTAAATAAACTCCATGCTGCACCACTCACCTTCCTTGCCCATTCCCACAACTTGTGTCTCAGCCCCTTCTCCTTTTAGATTGCAACTTCTTTTGGGCAGGGCCCTCTTCACCTCTCGGTTATTGGTTACTATGTATGTAATTCTGTATGTTCAATGTATAAACCCATTTATTGTACATTTGATGCTAAACTATTGATTACTGTCTGCGGTTCAGATGATATGGTTTTTAGTCTTGACCTAAAGGTGAAAGGTTCCAAATGTATGGTCAACACACAAACCCATCTGTTCTAATAATCAATAACTCCAACATATTCAAGAATTGAACATGCTGCTTTTGATATCTCTCTGAAATAAAGACTTGGTGACTGGGCAAGACCACATTATTTCTTAATGCCCTATATTTAAATTGTCATGCAGAGACTTCTTGTGAAATTAATTGCAATATATGGACAAACAATCCCTGTTTTGTTTAAAGGGTAAGGCATTTTTCAGTAGCAGTATGCACAAAATGTCTCTGTCTTAAATATATTGATAATGGGTTGAGTGCAGAGGACTCTTGTATTTGACTTCTTGTGAAATTGTTTTAATACAGATTCTGCATGGCTCCTTTTTTTACACCGCCTCTTTTACATATCATCTTTGAAAATATTCATTCTAATACCATTTGCATCGGCTTTTTACCTTTATCTTTAGTGTGTAGCGTTCGTCTATATTTATAATATATTTATATATAAACAATTTAACCACTACTGAAAATATGACTACGTTTAAGAGTAAACATTAATTTATTGACTTGAAATAATGGGATGTTGAAAGGAGGCTTCTAAAAAATAATTTACTTTCCATTTTAACCACTTCCATTGACAAACCAATATCCTAGTAGTCCTGTGACCTTATTCCTTCCTGTAAAAAACAGTACTGTCATGCTTTATGACTGAGATTCCTGGGAGTATACACACCCAAATATTAACCAAAAAGAATAAATACAAGAAAAAACTGAAAGCATTGAGTGAATGGGGCATCACCTGTCAACAAACCAAAAACATTAAAACAAAAGCAAACTAGACTGATAGCTCATGATAAATTTGCAATATCAGTGCTCAATAAACAAGAATACTCAGCTTTATTTTGTTATAGCAGTAGCTAGTTTTCGCTGTGAAAGTCAAGTCTGTGATTAAAACATGCTGTATTTATTTGTGAGTGGGCAAGCCTCCTTAGAAATGAATCAGATGACAGATTTCCAAGTAATGTACTATTAGGCTTTCTTCCAAAAAAGATAGCCAACTAGGGTTCTTGAATGGTTCTGTGTAGGGAATTGTAGAAGGTGATCAGGAAACACAGGTCTGAAGCCTGGCCTCTAAGGACAAAACAATACACCTGCTTTCCACATCCTTGCAACTTCTACTGTGCATGGCTGATGAAATGTGATCTTCCTGTTGTCGTTAGTTGCTGGCACATGTAAATAGCATGCTTTTAGCTTAGTTGTAACTGAATAAATATTATAAAATAAATATATTCCTATGCAGTGAAACACTGAAAAGGTTATTTGCAAACACACAAGATCTGCAAGGTCTCTGGCCCCCACACAGAAATAAGATGCGATCATATTTCATATGTGTCTCTGAGGTACAGACGACAAGAGAGATTTATTATAATGACTACATTCTAAATTAACATTTGGTTATTTCTCTTTTGGCTCCTCTATTTAGACTCTTTTGTTATGTTCTCCAGTCTGTACATGTGGGCGAAATGTTTACAACAAGTTTACAAATAATCTAGTACACAGATCTTAATGTGTCTCTTAAAAAATTTTTTTGGATTGCATGCTATTTTCTGAGAATACACTAGACATGCAAGTGTGTTAATTGTTGTGTCTGTTATTGAGAGTGAGACTTACTGTATTTATGAGCTTGCCTTACTAAAAATAAATCTTAATATCAAGCATTTCTTAAGTAATCAAAAATTAAATATACAGTATGTTAAATGAATCATAAATAAATAATATTTATTATTGCCAACACTCACTTGTCAATGCACCAGATTTGAAGTATCAGACTAGGCTGACTGTCCCTGCCGGCTCTATCCCTATACCTAGAGGTGGAGTTGCTAAGCAATCCATGAATATGCAAGCTCCCTGGGGATTCTTATGTATTAGTATTAATCTGAGCATCATCTACTTGCCCAATGTCATTTGAAAGGGATACAGTTAGTTAAGTCTATAGTTAATTCTAATACCAAGAATATGTACAAAGGCACTTAAATTGTTCTGCCAACACTTATCTGGCAGTGCATTTTATTATTCTTAATCACCTTTTTAGGTATCACACAGCCTCTAACTCAAAGGAAAAAATATAATTACAGGGCTGGAATCCCTTATTTGAAAGATAGGAAGGGAATGTTTATAAAATAAAAATATAGGCTTCTGCTCTTTGTTCAAAGTGGCACTGATTTTTATCTAAGAGAGAGTTGGCTTAGGGGATGTAGGGTAGATGCACACAATGCTATTTGGGGGAGATTAGTTGCCCAGTGACAAATCGCATCTTCTTCGGAGCGACTAATCTCCCCAAACTGCCTCCCACTGGCTAGAATGTAAATTGCTGGCAGGATGGCAATCAGTGCCCTTTGTTTTCTGAAATTGCCCAAAGTTGCCATCCTGTTGGCGATTTAGATTCTTGCCCGGCGGGAGGCAGTTCAGGGAGACTTGTTGCCTTGAAGAAGAGGCGATTTATCACCGGGGCGACTAAATCTCCCTGAATCTGAGCCCCCTTATTGCCCCATGGGAAAAAAAGTGTGGTCCGTCTAACTCCAAAATGCAGGAGAATGGCAGCTCATCTGCATATGTATTACCAGTAGATAAAAAGGAAAAACCAGAATGTGTAATGTACCATGATGAAGCTGCCCACCTGTTCATCCCAGATCTTAACATAATAATAATTAACATTATCCTTATCTCTGAATAGCAGTCGCCTCTTGCCATCTTCCAACCTACAACTAACCGTTCCGATAAATAAAGTAGTAATAAAGTATTAAAAAGAACAAATCAGAATATGTTATGGCCATGAATTGACAGACAGCAATCGTACGACCGTTATGTCTGCCAAATAGTAATGACGGTCACCCACTGATATCGTCAGAACACATGCAGAGATATTATGGTTAGCTGACAGAAATATTCTAAACGACCGATCGCCATGGTACGGAAAATATCGGGACAAATATCGGGACACTCCACACATGGTCCGAAAGTAATACAAACCTTTGTTTCATATTACTTTATAGCATAGTAGTGTATAGCATAGTATAGTGTACAGTATATAATTTAATGATCTGTCTATTCAGAATAACAGGAGCTTGAAGGCCCTTGTGAAAACTGCAGCCAAACCATCTTGCACAAGAACTACCTGAATTCTGTTGTCTTCTGTTCAGGACCCCTTTTTTAGATTACCAGTATACCCTGTCCTCTAGTCTTCACTACAATGTATATATTTACTACTAGTATTAACTTGATCCCAATCAAAACCATATCTAAAATGTATTTTGTACTGTATATGACCCAACACTCAGGACCCCAGACGTGCCAACTTAAACACCACCTTATCTGCCTGAGTTGGTCCTTTGACAATGCTCTGCCTGCTCTGTGTCCAGCAGGATACACCACGGACAGTCCATAAGCAACACAGATAGTTACTACTAGTCATATAATAAATAATAAGTATGCCCCTCAACTACCGTCTCTCTCCAGCAGTATCACAATACTGTCTAGGCAAAACTCTGTTTTACCCCAGTATTAGGCAGAGTTTGCCTGACCTTTCATGTATATTTTAACAATTCCAAATTTGATATCCTTCTGCTGGGTTGCAATATATAAGGTTTTTCTTTAAATATCCCAATCTATAGGATTAAAGCACAAACTCTTGATAATAAATTGGCTAAAACATTACAGAATTTTATACATATTCAACTGAAATTTTTTTAAACAGAATTTTAGGACTTCAGCAAAACAGTATAGTTTGCCTTGCCTTGTACTGTATTTTAAAGCATTTAAAAAAAAGAATGTAAAATGTTTTTTATCTTATACATTTATAATGTTTCTGCTTGAGGAATATGACCCTTGCCTTACTGTAATTTCAGTACATGCCAAGTTCTTTGATTTTAAATTGTTAGAATTTGTTAGGGAATTTTTGTGTCTAGAAATATTATGAATGTATTTGGAGCTGGTGAATTCCAATTTAAAATACTGCTGTGCATTCAGACTTAGTAATTCACAATTCTGGAAATTCCCTGTTGATGGCTCATTGATTTCCTTTACTTCTGCTTTGTTAAGGTTGTGGAAATATTGATTGAATTGGCATCTTATTAATATCCCTAATAAATTCTAACAGCATAGGTTAGAATGCAAATAACCACACTGTCCTGTTTAGCTTGGTCCTTTTTGTCTAAACTTTCCTATTCAGAACCCATCCCTGAGCTTCACACATTTTACAACTTTTTGCCTACTTAATTCTTTTCAGTGCTATTTTGATTACTGTCTAACACTTATGCTTGGACATTTGAACATAATATAGATTTATATGAATGAAATTCATTATGAACATACCTGGTCCAGTTATTGTCCTTCTCTCTTATTTATAAAGAATTCTAAAGAACCCATTTCGAACAAATCTTTTATACCCAACAATTATTTAAGTATATAAACAGGAAATGATAGTCCAACATCAAGTAATAACTCACCAACCCTGATCCTTTAGCAAGGGGAGCAGTAAAAAGAAAAACAGGAATTGTTGAGCAGGCACGCAGGACTGCTCAACAATTCCTAAGTGTTTAACTATAACTGAGTTTTAGTAGGCCTAAATTTGTATAAACTTCCAACACCCCTTTACAATTTCCCATATTTTTCATTTGCTAAAGGCTGCATGAAGCAATGACTGCTTTGCCTTGTATGTGTGAGACAGACTGAGATTCAAAACCACATCTACTACAGTGGGCATGTACTAGAAGGGAAAATTGAAAGTGCATGATAAAACATGACAGAGGTCAGACCAGACAGATCATTACAATCAACGGTGTGATGATTTGTGGAAAGAATTTTATCCATGATAAACTTTAGGTTATAAGGTGTTCTATTAGTTGATGTACTGTAGCCACAATAAAGTGCATTTCTGAGTAACTTCTGACCTCAGTACCCTACATCCGACTGAGTCCATTTTTCCTTCGACATTCTTGAAAGAATCATTGTGTCATGGCTGATATCATGGCTCCAACAGTTTTCAGTAAACCAGTAACACACATGACCTGTAGTTATTAGGAGGCTTCCAATCAACTTATGGTGCCTCTTGGGGGATGTGAAATCATAATGGCAAAAGAAATAAAAGTTTGTGTATGTGTCATAAATGCATCACTGGCAGAGCCATTTGCTTCAGGTTAGCCTTCATTTTAAAACCTGACTGTGGCTAATTGTTCTACCATATTGTGACATCTGTTTGTTTCATCTACAAGTAACTCAAGGCTCTGAGCTGACAAATATCTGTTGAATGTAATGAAATGTTGATGCAGTCTCGTGTTTTCCCATAAATATTCTTTCCAGTGTACCATGCAATTATCATCTAATTAACAGTATTGTCAAAACTTTTCAAGACCATGATAAAATTATGAATTCTGTTGGTTTCACGTTCAACCAATTTTTTTTGCAAGAATTGTTGTTTTCCAAAATACTCTTAAATAACACTGTTTTGACCCTATTGACAAATAAGCTTCCATTTTAGTCTTTTCTGTTTCATCTGAACCTAACATATTTTTCTCTGCAGTCTATTACTATCTCATCCAGTCATTAAATTTAAATAGAAGTTGCTCTGAACACCATATTGATGGTCTCTCTCTTTCATTTGCTGACATGGTTGTTGCTTGAACACATTAAAAAAGAAGAACTGAAGCAGAGCCAGTGAACAAGGACCTCACACTTGACATAACTAGCATTCACACAGCACACTGCACAATTAATTTACTGGTAGTGTTAGTTTACAAAATAATATTATTAGCATCCATTTTCATGGGCAAAAAATCAATTTACATGCAATGCATATGACAACAATGGTTTGTGTATACCCCAGAACTAAAGGGGTCTAGTTTTCATTTACATAGCACTTGCATTCTGGGTATTGCTGCACGTTGTACTTCCCTCTGGATTAAAAATCCAAAGTAAGACACAGAGTTCAGCACTGTAAGATGCACAATATAGACTGCCGTGTTAAGGGACCTCTGTTACATACAGTTAAATTAATTAAATTCCTAATTCTTCTTAATCTACCTGAATCCTTGACACTGAACAAAACCTATGATTTCAGTGGTAGAACTTGAATCACTAGAAGTGCCCTATATTTCTTGAGCCCACCCAACAATTGCAGGGTCTGCTTATTGATGCCCCTTGTTTGTAGATGATATAAGGTAAAGCATAGTGTCTTTATTTGGGTGAATTTAGTTAATAATGAAGAGAGTGAAAGTGTGATAGACGTTCGTCCTCTCTTTTTGCTTGAGGCAGTTACTATTCGAGACTGATATATGGCTTTGATTGTGCCTTACAAAGAAGCAGCAGCAAAAGCATGTGAATGATTTATAGAGCTTGTCAGCTTCAAACTATTGTCCCCCTCCCTTGTATATAGATAATATTATGGCTGGTCCTATATGTTTGTTTTGCCTTATGTCTACAGACAACTGGGATTAAAGAACAGGTAAATATTTGTATTCAGATTAACATCTGTCTTCACTTTTGGCTTTTGAATGATCGAAGCTTGTAAAGGTTATTTTCTTTAATTGTGATAAAGTAATTCAATGTGTAAGGTGTTTATTACAGAAATTATTTCAGCGGGGTGCCAATGTTAAGCATATTTATCACTTATTGTTTTCCATGTTTTATATTTTTGCCTTTTTTTTAAATTGTATTATTATTAAATTGAGTGCTTAGGATGTTGGGAGCAGAAATTGTGTTATAGTTGCATGTAAGGTTAGGTTATCAGATCACTTGAAAACTAATAAATGCATGGTACAGAGCTGTGATTGCATATAAATTAAATTGCAAATGTAGTTATTCTTTCTGAATTTTTAAGTGATCTGGTAACCCTACTGTAAGGCCTTATACCAGAAAAACACCAGAAATTAAACTTTTTAACTTTTTTACATCTATCATAAAATAGCCTTTGCATGCCATTTATAATTTTACCATAACAGTTTTACCCTGATGCTTTTACATTACCCATCTGATTCCCCTTGCAGCTCTATAAGGGGTTGTCATATTTGTGCAGCAGTAGTCCGTTAGCATTAGAAATTCTACGGTTGACAGGTTGAGAAGGGACAGTCAGGTTGGCAAAACAGTCAAGTTTAGGAACTTCAAGTAACAATTACTTAATAACAAAAAAGTATCAACGTGACCTACTTTTAGGGAGTAATTTGCTAAAACCCTAATTTTTCTAGTTGAGTTTAACCCCAAAGCAGCTAACAATTTGAATCCAAAAATACTCCAGCTAAAACCTGTCAAAATCTGTTGCACTGGCTTTCGTTCGATAATCCGAATTATTCAAGTTTTCCAGACAAGAGCTCAAAAAAAAAAGCAGAGGGATAAAATACCACATATCGCAAAAATAAGTCTGCAACTTGAAAGACACAATATTACAATATTTTTAGAACCTCAGTTCAAATGTAATCGCAAAGATGGCAGCACAGGGTTACAAAGTTCCCTGGGCTGGTGTACTTAGGGAAATTGAATTTCATAAAGGGGAACCTAACATATTGGAACTTCAATTTAATTCAGTTCCCCTTTATGAGAGTGATTTAATATATTTTCATGTAATGTCAATTGGTCTGCAATTGCTTTGACATATTTTTAGTGGGTCTAATATTAGGCAACAGACACATTTTAAGGCCACAGTTATTTATAGAAAGACTGCTGAAAAGTTGAGTAATTAAACAGAAATGTATCTTTTTGTGTGCAGCTCTACTTAGCTAGTGATTGTAGCATATTTTGGGGCACATTTATTATGCTGTGCAAAAACGTCTGGCGTTCACGTGGCGTAAAATTACACACATCATAAGATTTTTTTCACAACATTTTTTTTGGGCAAATTTCATTTTACATAGCATAATAAATATGCCCCTTGAAGGGATTGTGGTTGTGATTGTCGAAATAGCACAACAGTAGGGTTTGATTGTTACATTAACAATTTATCAGTTGACCAAACTGCAACCTTCAGTGGTGGATGAGGTTCTAGCACCTTGGCAGATGCTGGTTGGTACACTTTGATCTGAATGCTGAATGGCCAAGGTCCAGAGATGGCACAGTCCTCCATTAGTTAAATAATATGACTCTCTACTGTAAATTTTGTTTTGATTGTGGACCTGCCACCGTTAAAGTTGGCCCTGAATTGTAAAAATATTTGGGCACAAGGAGTTAAAGGCAGAGCACCCCCTGCATTGGCATTGCTTTTCTAATTCTGGCTCCTTGATTAAAGGCCTTTTCAATTGTACATTTATTTATAAACTTAATTTGCCTACATTTCAGACATCACCAGCTTTTATGAAAACACACAAAAATCCGTGTTCTAATAATTGACTGTACTTTTTGTGTCTAAAAGGTTTGCAGGTATCCAAATTAAGGTGGAGGGTGTTTATTTTTGGGCAAAGTGCTAGCACTGTTATGGACTGAATTATCCACCAAATATTATTTCCTCCCATTCAAGCGGTCAGCATGACCTGACTGTGCAAAAGTGTAGTTTAACTGCAGAAATTTTAATACTAGCTAAAATAAATGGCTTCCTGCTGCATTTTGGGCCCCTGGACCTCTGATTATGTTGAGTAAGGTGCAATTATGTTAGCAGATATCGACGCACATGGATGTTCAGTTTAACAGATATTGAGACATTTAACCCCATTGTGTGATAGGTCATGTATTCTTAGTGCCTCTCTATAGATATAATGTAATGATGTAAGTTATTTGCTAAAAACTAGTTGTCTAGTAGCATGGCACTTTGTAATACTGAGTATAATTGACTTACGATTAAAAAATTTGTCTGGTTTAGGGTTACTTGAAGCAGATGATTTTATGTAGTTAGTAATAGATAAAAGTGCTGTTAAAGTGATAATGTCTCATAGACATAGCTAGCTTTCTAAATATACTCTAAATATACTCCAACTTTGTACTGTTTCTGAAATAATCAAGTTACTTTTCCTGAATTCCTTCTAATAATCAAGTTAATCTTCCCTAATTCCTTCTAAAAATCAAACTAATAAAGAGAAGAGTAAAAGGCAATTTTAGACATTGCTTGTGCAATTGCTTGTGACATCCCCCTTAAAGGCTATTAACTACATAGAAATGGTAATAATCAGTAAAAACAATAAAACCCAACTCAGCTATAAAGTATGTTTTTAGGCTTCATACTCCACTTCAGATTCAATTTGATGACAAAAACATATCTCTTAATTCAATTCCAGAATTATCTCACAGTTCAAAACTCTTTTGAAGCCTATGGGATAAAAACTGGAATTGAATTAGGAGAAAAATTGTATCTCCTCAAATTGAATCACCCAAATATGTTTTCACCTGATAAACCATAAAATAATGTTTTCTCATTAATATGAATCTGCCCCTATGTCTACAAAACATACAAACACAACATCACCTTTCTCTTACAAATGATTTAGAATTACATAACAGCAGGCCTTGCTTTTCCTACCTATAATTAAAAAAAATAATTTAAAATAAATGAATAGTCAAAAGCAAAATAGGATCTATATTGCATACACTATTGATTATACACGTTATCAGTCAATAGGTATTGATTGTGATTGTTTACAAATTGAAAATGAATTGTCATTGACTAAAGGAGGTTTCAAAACATGTAATAAAGGAATCTTGATGCACTTTTAAAAAGTAAGCGGGAAATGCACGTCGGTACTTCATCTTAAAATTACCTCATGAGCAATAAACTATCCTTATGCACAAATTATTAGCAAGTAAACTATTTCTTGGAAGATTCTGGAAACAATGTAACTTTCCTAAAGTCAAAGATGTTATACTGTAGATCATTGACCTCAACCAGTGGCTCGTGAGCGACATGTTGCTCACCAACCCCTTTGCCGTTGCTCCCAGTGGCCTCAAAGCAGGATCTTATTTTTGAATCCCTGGCAAGTTTCAATTGCATGAAAACCATGTGTAATGCTAAGCAGAGCCTCCTGTAGTCTACACAGGGACTACCAAACAGCGAATTATAGCCCTTATGTGGTGACCCCTAGGACTTTTTCATGCATTTGTTGCTCCACAACTCTTTTTACATTTAAATGTGGCTCATGAGTAAAAAAAAAAAAAGGTTGGGGTCCCTGTTATAGATGAAGAAAATAGAAATCTGGGATAACTTCTTAAAACAAAAAAAAAACTAGATGAATGCTACCGCTCTTACTTACATGCTTACTTATAGGTATAAACAGTAACTTGCCAGGTTGCCATATCAAACCTAAATTTCTTTTTTTATTTAGAATCTTTTTATACCTTTTTAAACTCACACCATTTTCTGTTTTCTGTGTATTACATTTTGTTAAATTTGCAAAGAAGATCTGATTTAAGGAAGATGTCTCCAATCTTTTATCCTTTTGGCTAAAGTGATAAAAGTATTCATTTTATACTTGCTTTCCAGGAATCATTTCTACATAAATCAAATGTTTGACCTGCACTAATCACCTTGAACAAAAAACACATTTTTGTCCAGTTATAAGAAATGGAACTTGCAGAATTACACATTTTCAGAATTTAATATATAAAAACGTATATTATTTCAGGATTTTGAAACAGAAATTTAAATTGCCTCTAGTTTCAACTCAATAGTCAGAAATGGAAGTGCCATCATGTCAAGTGAATGTGACTTGTACTTTTCAGTTTCCAGAATGACTCTTCGGTAAGGTAAATAGAGGGACTGTCAGATTAATTTGTCAGCAAAATTAATGTTTTAAAGAAAAAAACTGAGTCAACTCACTTTTAATTCTAACTGAAAGGCTTAAGGGTTCACATATTTGTAATGAAGAGACCCAGAGCAACCAATCAGTAGTAAGATATTTTGGTGTAGTGCAGTAAGTAATAAAATTTAGGCTTTACATGTCCTTTAAGCTACAGCCTGTTTTCATCAGTCACTACATATAGTATATAAATAGATAAATACCATACATATGTAGGTGAGCTGAAAGCAGAACAGAGTGGGTCCTAAAATAGTTTTCCTTGTTCCCATTATTTGATCATATGTTTCTTTCTGTTCATACAAAGTATTTTATCCCAGGCAGCAACTTCTCCTGTCACTCACTAGTGTGTTTGTGTCAAATAATGCATGATAAAGTACTATTGGAATCTGAGACATGCTAGGAATCTCTGTACTTTGCCAGATTTTGGAAAATTATTTCTCAGAATGCATACATATTTGTGAACTGTGTTTCATCATCATCATCATCATCATTTATTTATATAGCGCTGTCAAGATACGCAGTGCTTTACTGTAGTTATAGCAAACAGGGAATAAATGGTGGATAGCAGACAAGGATTACAGAGTACAATAGGGTTTACAAACTAAAAGGTTAGGGTACAATTGAGACATTAGGATTGTATAAACAATTTGTCATTTTTGATACAGCAATGATGAATTAAGGTACATCAAATAGGCCTCTTTAAACAGATGGGTCTTTAAGGAGCGCTTGAAAGTTTGGAAGGAAGGGGAAAGTCTGACAGTTTGTGGCAGAGAGTTCCAGAGAAAAGCAGAAGCCCGAGAGAAGTCTTGTAGACGAGAATGGGCAGAAGTGACCAGAGGAGAAGTGAGGCGAAGATCAGAAGCAGAGCGTAGGTTTCGTGAAGGAGTGTATTTGGAGATTAGAGATGAAATATAGGGAGGGGTTTCTTTATTAAGGGCCTTGAATGTGAGTGTAAGTAATTTGAATTTGATTCTAGATGAGATTGGGAGCCAGTGAAGGGACATGCATATGGGAGCAGCTGATGTTGAGCGGCGAGCTAGATGAATGAGTCTAGCGGCCGCGTTTAGAATAGATTGGAGTTGTGAAAGGTGACTTGTTGGAATACCTGTGAGGAGTAAGTTGCAGTAATCAAGGCGGGAGATGATGAGAGACTGAATCAGTGTTTTAGTTGATTCTGAACTGAGATAGGGTCGTATTCGAGCAATGTTGCGCAGTTGAATACGGCAAGATTTTGCAAGTGTTTGAATGTGTGGTGAAAAAGATAGATGAGAGTCTAAGATGACTCCTAGGCAGCGTGCCTGTGTGGTGGAATGAAAGGTGGTGTTGTTTACGGTGAGTGATATCTGAGGAACAGGGGAAGATCTTGGAGGAAATATGATGAGTTCTGTTTTAGAAAGGTTCTGTTTTAGAAAGGTTCAGTTTCAGGTGGCGCTGTGACATCCAGGAGGAGACAGCAGAGAGACTGTCTGTGACTTGGGAAAGGACAGAGTTAGAAAGATCAGGAGTAGACAAGTAGAGTTGGGTGTCGTCAGCATAAAGGTGATACTGAAGTCCAAATGACTGAATGAGTTTTCCTAGTGAAGTTGTATAGAGCGAGAACAGCAGGGGGCCAAGAACAGAGCCTTGAGGAACTCCAACAGAGAGTGGGAAAGTAGTAGAAGTAGAGTTAGAGAAGGAAACTTTAAAGGAACGGTCAGACAGATAAGATGTAAACCATGAAAGAGCAGTGTCCCGAATGCCAGATGAGTGTAGAATGTCAAGGAGGAGTGTGTAGTCAACTGTATCAAAGGCTGCAGAAAGATCTAGAAGGATTAGAATGGAATAATGACCTTTAGACTTTGCCAATAGAAGATCATTGGTTACTTTGGTGAGTGCAGTTTCAGTCGAGTGTAATGGGCGGAAGCCAGATTGCAAGGGGTCGAGGAGGGAGTTGTGAGTGAGATGCTGGATCAGGCGTTTGTAAACAAGCCTTTCTAGTAATTTGGATGCGAATGGAAGAAGGGAGACCGGTCGATAGTTAGTGGGAGAGCTGGGATAAAGGGAAGGTTTTTTGAGGATAGGAGTGATTAGTGCTTGTTTGTATAATGATGGAAAGGTACCAGTAGAGAGTGAAAGATTGAATAAGTGGGTAAGTGCAGGAGAGAGTGTGTCAGAGATTGGGTGGAGAAGGCGAGAGGGTATGGGGTCAAGGGAGCAGATGGTGGGTTTTGAGCTGGCTAGAAGTTTGCTAACTTCATCTAGAGTTGCAGGGGTGAAGGAGTGCAAAGTAGATGTGAGTGGACTGCACGTTGGTCTGAGATTGTTGTCGGACGGTATGCTCAGCCTAATGAGATCGATTTTTTCATTAAAGAAATGAGCAAGGTCTTGGGCGGTAACATTAATAGGTGGAGGTGGTGGAGGGGGGCATAGGAGTGAGTTAAATGTGGCAAACAGCTGCTGTGGTTTGGAGGACATAGTAGATATTAGATAAGAGAAGTATTGTTCTTTGGCTAAAAATAGAGCTTGGTTATAGCAGGAGATCATGAATTTGAAGTGGATGAAGTCAGGATCAGTTCGTGACTTTCTCCACCGTCGCTCAGCTGATCTACTACACTCAGAAACTGAACCACAATGTTGAAGCTTGCTTCTTCATTTCACCAGTGTCTACTATTCAATATCTGAATTGAATCTTCCTACCTAATGTGCTAGAAAGTGCATTGTATTTTAGGCTCTTGATTGTTTCTTTTATAGACCTTCCTTCGGTTGGAGTATATAGTAATGTGAACTTGGAAGCAAGTGCTAGAACTACAACTGCTGACTGTGATTCTGTGTTTGTCTCCAGGAAAACTTCTTGTCCCTAATGCTTTCCTTTTTGTCATGACTTTTAACCCATTATCATTCCAGTGGCTCACTATTAATATTTTCCAGCAAATGTTTCAGTTGGCATCGGCCCTGGAGACAGTTAGCATAATGTATCAGTTTAACAGTACGCTATGGTTCCAAAGACACTAAGAATCTGCCAAGGACAATGTTTCTCTGTGAATAGTCTAATTTCCATTAAAAATACAATTTAAGAAATTGGCAAGATCTTGATTATGAATATGGTATTCAGGGAGTAGACACAATAACTAAAACCCCATATGGCAAAGTATGTTAAGTTTGAAATTACAATTACAAGTGGAGCTACACTGATTGCCAATTAGCATTATTAGCACTTTGATGTCTACGTTTTGAAAAGCAATTAGTAGATTTTCAAAAAGACAAAATAATGTAGCTACATTGATTAAAAAAAGTATAACCTTATTTAAGATGTCAATGGGACAAGCATGGCAGTGTATGGCAAACATGGACAAACTGCATTAGCAAACAGAAAATGTATTTCTAATCCAGGGATAGAAAGACATTGAACAGGATATATGCTTGTTATCTTGACAGAACTGTAGACTCCAAATTACCCCAGAATAAAATCAGCACTTTTGTTACCCATAATCAACAAAAAACAAATGTGAGAGCCACAACCTGGAATGTACAATACACAAAGATAAATAATCCGTCATTTTGCCCCATTTTTCTTAAATCCAAATGTTTAAAGAATATGTTAAGCCATTAAACATAACATGGCCCTATGATACACTGAAGGCTGTATTTGGTTAAATACTCAGGTAAACTAGTTTAAAGTTCAGCTAAAATTATGAATCCTTTCATAGTGAAGCATGAACTTGCCTTTTAATTGCCACTGTTATATGGTCCAAGATTGCTGAATTGTCTGAAAGCTCATTGTGGGCAGCGAGGAAGAAGAGTATGTGTATCTGCCACTTATGTCAGAAATAAATTAAATATAGTGCAATATTAGAACTGAAATGGCAGCTGTTTTCAGAATACCTTGTGCAAAATATATTGGCAGTTCCTAACATTGTAATTAATAATTGTTTTTCCATTTTAGCTCCTACAGACAACCCCAGATTACTTGTACATTCTATTAAACTTTAATATATGTGGTTTTTAAACCACAGAGGTACCAAGGCACTTCCCAGTGTGGTTAAAACATTAAACTTGCATGTAAATTCAAGTGCAGAAATGTGCTTTAAACTATTGGATAGCGACATAACTGAAATATTCTATTTTTTTTCCACTAAAGATTCAGATTTTATAGTAAAAAAACAAGAATTTTTTGAGTTTTTGGCATTAGGACTTTAATAAATAACCCCCTTTGTGAATGGGCTGGAATTTTGATCAGGAAAATGATCTGCAAAGCAGTTAAACTAATTCAGAGTTACTTTGATTTTTAATAACACTAGCAATATTTGTAAACCTGAAACAACAAAAAATTCACTTATTGGTTCAGGAATAAAAATTGAAATGGTAGAATGAATTACTTGCAATGCAAATAATGTATATAATATTTAAGTTTTTTTCTTCATATGACCAATGAGATGGATTTAAGGGGCTATTATCTAGCTTTAGAGAGTCAGGGGCACTGCTGCCATGAGGCAATTGAGAAACACGCCTCAGGCAGCATCAGCCCGCAGGTTACCAGGAGCGGCAAAAAGCTGCCGCTGGTACCTTAAAGAGCTGAAATTCTGATGTTTAATTTGGAATTTTGGCTCTTCTAGTACAGATATGCAATTGCGCTCTCTACACTAGTGATGTGCCCTCCCCTCAGCTTGCTCTGGTGCATGAAAAGGTAAGCGCTGGGTTCAAGGTGGGGCGGCATCCAAAAGGCTGCTTCAGGTGGCAAAGACCCAAAAAGTGCCCCTGTAGCGAGGTGAACTACATTGAAATAAGGTGTTGGACTTACAGATCACTCTGTTGTCTACCGGAAGAAGTTGGTATAAATACAAGGGGGCAAATTCACTAAGTAGCGAAAATGCCAGGCGAATTTTCGCCTGGGAGCCGCTAATTCACTAAAATCCAAAGTTGCGCTCAGGGAGGCAAATGGTAGAGAATTTGCACAAGCATTAATTTGTCAAGCAAAGCGAAGTTACGCTAGCGATGCCTAATTTGCATAAGGCGCCAAGTTAAACTTGAATGAACGTATATGTAGCAGCAAATACATTACACTACACAAGCCTGGGAAACCTTCATAAACTAAAATAGAGTTGTTATTTTGCCCTATACATGTGCCCACTGTATAGTTTAGGTGCCATATGTTAGGAAATGTAGGGGGGAAAGAGGGTACCCCCAAAAAGATTTACGATCTTTTTCAGCCTATCACCCTTAAAAAAGGAAAAAACGCCAGTGCTTTTTGGGACTTAGAAAAAATTTCAAATATTTTTGAAGCAATCCCTATCTACTCTATTGCACTTCGCCTGGTCTGAGGTGGCAAAGGCAAGTCTGGCGCAAGAGGTAAAGTTCAGTAAAATTCAGTAAAGTAAAGTTAGTGAATTAGCGTAGTTACATTGACCCTTCGCCAAAGCGCAACTTCGCCTGGCGTAAAGGTGCGAAGTAGCACTAGAGTAGGTCCACTTTGCTAGCGAATTTACGCCAGCGCCCGTTAGTAAATCAGCGAATTAACGAAATGACATGACGCTGGCGAATTTGTGCTGTTAGGCGATTCGCGCTTTAGTGAATTTGCCCCAAGGTTTCCAGTACTAATGACGTTAGTATGATCTTTTATTGGTATGTGCGTACTGAATTGAATCTTGATTGAATCTTTGTCCATCGAGTACATTACATTATATTCATTGGTGTTACTGAAGATGAGTCACTGAATGAATCTCAGTTTAATAGGGGATCATGCCATCAGCTCAGCTCAGAAAAAAGTTGTGTACCTTCACCAACTGGGTGATACACTGTAGTTTTGTAGACATTTGTAAATGTTACTTGCTCATGCACAAAGCTGACCCTTTTGGCTTGCAATCTATGTTGTCAGAATGTCAGTGGCATGACTTTCATTTGTGGTGGGGTCATTGATTTGTTGGCATACTCCATTCCACAGAAAGTGCACAAAAACACATCCCCTGTATTACAGAGACTCGCATGAGGATTGCGGATTGAGGATTGTGGTTGAGAATGTTGCAGTCAGACTACTCACCCATCAACGCCACCAATTTCCCATGTCACCAATATTTCTTTCCTTATTTCCAATTAAATGGAGGACTCTCTTCAAAATTCTCCTTCATGTTTTACATCCCAATCAAGGGTGTGTTTATCTGGAAGAACATATTCCGACCATTATTGAGTCACACTAAAATCTTGGGGGCAAATTCACTAACCTCTGGAAATTCGCCAGCGACGGCTTCGCTCACATCGCCACACTTCGCCAGGACAACGCTAATTCACTAAAATGCGAAGTTGCGTCCAGGACGCCGAATGATGGTGAAGTTTCGCTAGCGTTAATTCAGCAAGCAAAGCGAAGTTGCGCTAGCGTTGGCTAATTTGCATACGGCGGGAAGTTAAATTTCAATGGACATATATGTTGCAGCAAATACATTACACTGCACAAGTTGCAGTACAGAAAACCTATTAAATGTTCCCAGGGAACCTTATTAAAATGAAATAGAGTTGTTATTTTGCCCTACACATGAGCCCAGTGTATAGTTTATGTGCCAAATATAAGGAAATGTAGGGGGGAACCAGCTACCCTAAAAAAAATTTATGATCTTTTGCAGCCTTTCATCCAGAAAAAACTTAATTTTTAAATTTTTTTTGAGGAACTCCTATCTACTCTATTACACTTCGCCTGGTCTGAGGTGGTGAAGGCAAGTCTGACCCAAGAGTTAACGTTCATTAAAATCCACATCTTAGTGAATTTCCGTAGTTACGATAGAATATTCTCCTGGCGTTAGAGTGCGAAGTAGCGCTATGGAACTCTTGACTATCTACAACTTAAGAGGCTTCTTCTCTGGATGTTAAATGCAGTTAAAAATATCTCATCAATCAGTGTGTTAAGTGTTTTGAGTCCCAAGGGATAAAGCACAATAAAATATTATGATTGTTAGTTATTATGCAATATAATTTAAAATAGTAAATATCCCCTAAATGGACAATCTAAGGGTGCAAACTGTCCTAGGCCTCTTAAAGGGAACAACACAAACAAAACAAAACTGCCATAAGCAGCTTTCCTAGCATACAGCAATTTGTCATCAAGAATTAAAGTATGGAATCTAGCAACATTAGGGTTGGATTAAAGCTTGTGCATGTGCGTCATTATTATATGATGACATGTACTGTAACACTGTAAACAAACCACTGGCATTATATCTCCTGAACAGTAACTTGGTTAATAATGTAAAGCTCCAACAGGAACTGACCGCCTTCTTTATAAACTGAGTTAACTATAGCAAAATAAGGACAAATGTACTCAAAACATTTTAAACCATTAGGCAGGGGTGCACCACGAAATTCATACAGAGACAAGAGGTCCTCTGCACTCAACCCATTTTCTATGTATTATAGACAGTGAGATATTTTATGCCTTTAGCTACTAAAAAATGCCTTCTCCTTTAAACACAACAGGGATTGTTTGTCCATATACTACAATTTATTTAAGATGGTCAAAGTCATGCCTGGTCTGGTCAGTCCCACTCCCACCTCCATCCAATTCATTAGGAATTCTCCTGCTTTATTATACATTTTTCACAGGGTCTTTTACCTGCAACTTGCTTGCTTTCAAGGTTAAAACCCCCAAATGATTGTTCTTTTTATCGGGCACCTCTGGGATGATCTGACTGTAGCTGGGAATGACGTGACCTACAACATGGAGCTGGTCACTGTTCACACAAAGACAACTGTTTCTCTGCACTTAATCTGATGTTAATTTGTTCATTCCTCTGTGTAGTATTCCTTTATATGTTTTTATATTGATAAATATACTTAAAAAAATAAGTGCAGGAGAGTTGTACTTGACTCTGAGCTCTAGACATTAAAGGGAATATAAATCCTTTACAGTGGCCGTTCTGTGAATAACATGCTGGACATTTTCAGTAGGATATAATATGCAATCCAATGTTTTCTACCATTACCATACCTTTTTTTACTTTTTGAATTAAGGCTTTTAAAAGTCTAAATTCATGCAGCGTAGAATCCAAAGCACAATGTCTAGACAAACTCCTACTGTCTGACCATTTATGTATTTCCTAATCCAAATAATTGTGCCAATTTTGGTGACTAAGCAAGCAACAGTTCACTTTACACTGTGTCATGAAGCTCTGACAAGGCCCAGGTCACCGTTATAAATTTCAGTCTGGCTACTTTAGCAAATCCTTGGCTTTCCTTGCACAAGTCTTCTCCCGTGAGGGTACTGGTCTAACTGTGATGATGTGTGCTCTGGAGCATCATGAAGTAATTCAAAGATTGTAAAATCCAAAAGCCACAGCTCTGCCGAAGAACACTGAGCTCTATTATCCTGGAGGCCCCTAGGGTATTTATAGACCGTAAAATGAAGGCTGGAGAAATCTGAGGCAAAGCAAGGTAAACATCAGTGATGTAAAGTCCAGTTCAGGGTGCTGTCGTCACTTTAAAGGAGGTACTCACTGTGGTAATTAAAGTGCAATAAACCTCTGATTCCTCTGCTTTTCATTTACAGTTAACCCTTTTGTTACAGAAAAGGCTTCGAAGTTGCAGTACAGAAAACCTATGAAATGTTTCTTTTTTTAAATAGTCTGGCACATCACAGCAACATAACAGACTTAAACCTAGCAAGTATACATTATGCACACACTAGGGATATTTGCTAAAGAGGAAAGAAAAAGCTGTCAGGGGCTCTCTAAATGCTGGATTTCATGACCTGCATGTCAATACAACATCTGTATGTTATTACGGCTGCTTTGCTACTGAGCTTCCTATTCTGCTACAAATCAAAAAGAGTAAATAGTAGGGCTGCGAAAAGTCTATGAATAACTCCAAATAAAATACCTCATTCACTTAACTCTCAGTGATATATTGTCATTGTGCTGCATGCTGGCAATCTGAATTAAAATACTTTGTCAATAACATCATCAGAAAAGTCCAGGTAATTGCTGTTTGAGAATTTAACCTGTTTTGTGAGACAGCTGAAAGCTTTTCTGAGCCTTCATTTATGAAGGATACCATCTTGCTTAAATGTCTCACCCCTAGTGTATCACTTAGGGGCACATTTACTTAAGGTCGAATATCGAGGGTTAATTAACCCTCGATATTCAACCGTCAAAGTAAAATCCTTCGACTTCGAATATCGAAGTCGAAGGATTTACCACATTTACTTTGTTCGTACAATCGAAGAAAAAATCATTCGAACGATTCAAAGGATTTGAATCCATCGATCGAACCAATTTCCTTTGATCAAAAAAAGCTAGGAAAGTCTATAGGCTAACATTGATGCTCGGTAGGTTTTAGGTGGCGAAGTAGGTGGTCGAAGTTTATTTTAAAGAGACAGTACTTCGACTATCGAATGGTCAAATAGTCGAACGATTTTTAGTTCAAATCGTTCAATTCGAAGTAGTACTCGACGGTCGAAGTAGCCAAAAAAATACTTCGAAATTCAAAGTATTTTTTATTCTATTCCTTCACTCGAGCTAAGTAAATGTGCCCCTAGGTGTCAACAGCTACATACACACCTTTAGCACACGGTAAGTTAAATTATATAGAAATTAAAAAATATAGCTTCAGAGGATAGCATATTCTAGCAATTTGTTAGAAATGTCATGTAAATAAAAAGTACATTTACTATATATATATATTTTTTTATATATATATATATAAAATACACAAAAGCCATGACTATCTTGTAAATGATATCCTTATACACGGTGAGTACTGATGTCATTAGTTATAAACGTTAAGTAGTGATGTCATTTCTGTCACTTGACTCACTGAATCTTTTGTAGTATAATAAATAAAGTACCCCTGTTGCAAAATATGAGGATATTAGAAGTTACCTCGTCGTTCCATGACCTGTATAAAATATGATCATGAATACTCCTTATAATATCCTTAGAATTTACATGAGCGGGTACCTTATTCACTATATATACCACTGTGTTTAAAATCACATTATCACATTGCTGTCACATGTACTGTATAGTACAGGTCCTTATCCGGTGTCCCATTATCCGACAGGCTCCAAAAACTGGCACTCAGGGGCACCTGCTCCAAAATCCAGAATTTAGTATATCAAAAAAAAAAACTCCAAAAATCGGCTCCTTTAATTAGTATAGCAATCGCATATTCAGCAACTCTTTCAAAGGCAAACAAACATAACTCATTACCAGACTTCAAACTCCTCTAGCTGCTTGTGGTATGAGTTTAGTTTTGGTTCCCCTCTCACTGACAGTGTAGCTGTGCGTCTTGCTTGTGTGCAGGTCATAGGTCGCCAGTTTTATGCAATATTGTAATAGCGATGCCCATAATTAACAGGACTTCCCAAGCTGCATATTTTTTCCCCAACTTTTAAGCAAACTGGTAGTGCTCTGAATCTATGGTTGTTGTTATTTTCTGCTCTAATCAGGGCTTGTGGAGAAATCCCTGTGAGTACCCCCTGTGTCACCTGTTATTCAACAAACGGGAAAACCTTGGGGGCCGGACAGGAGAATCTGAATGATGATGACATGAATTGGCATTAGGCATTTCTCCTCTGTCTGGGATTTGCATTTTTGGTTGAAGCCATTAACATGCAAAATTACTTAAAATGTTTCTTCATTCCTCGTTGTAGTATTCCTTTATATGTTTTTATATTCATAAATATACTTAAAAAAATAGGAGAGTTGTACTTGACCCTGAATACTAGACACTGAAGGGAATATAAATTCTTTACAGTGGCCGTCCTGTGATTAACATGCATTTTCATACTATGTTAGGTCAACTGAGCCATTTAACAAACAAAGTTATGTCTTGCTTCCACACTTCTTCCTGTTACAGTAAGAGCTGCAGTATTTCTGGTCAGGTGATCTCTGAGGCAGCACAGAGAATATCAGTAAATGGGACTCAAGGTAAAAGATGTAAAAGACCAATATTTAGTATATAATAGTATATATTCAATTTTGGTAAGATTCTTTAATATGCCACTTATTATGAGATAAACTATTTATTGCTTTATTGTTGCTTTTGGGAGTATAGTTTTACTTTAACTGACCACTTTCAATGCATATCCCTGCTTAGAACCTGACTTCATTCTATGAGCATTACTTCATTCTAATGAGACTTACAATGAGCAATGAAAAAAGGACAAGTAAATATATATATATATATATAAATATGAACAGCTGAATTCTTCCCCTCTGACCTCTGTGTTTTCCCTGCTTGGAAATTAATTCTGAACAGGTTGGTAAGGGAATTAGAAAGAGGAAATGTAAAACAAGTCTGGGGCAAACTAATTATATTGTGGATGGCGGTAAAAATGTTACAGTCTGTTGCCGATGCCTGCATTACCAACACTGCGGAAAAAAAATCAAGTGGACGTAACTCTCCCATCACTAGTTTGTTATGGTGATTACATTTTGAACATCAGCCAAAAAGCAGCTGTCATCTAATTTGTAGAAAAATAGAATATCTAAATACCGAGTTTTTTTCTAAATAGATACAGAACCTTTACTCATTCTATTCCTCCAATCTTATCTCTGTCCTATTTTATAGAAGAGCATCTCTAAGCAGAAGTATAGTAGACGAGATGAACCCTGAGCATGATCTGTTATAAATCAGCTGCCATATAATACAACATGGCATAAGACGGTTCTCTGAGCATAATAATCCTCCAACACATTATATTAAAGTGGATGTCATTCTGAGCCTTATCTGTTATTCCCATGACTTGAAAAATGATATTAAATACATTAGGTTCTAATTCTGCACCCTGACAAGTGTCCAAGGAACTATTGGTTAAAGCTGGCAATCAACTTTTTCTTTAGCTTAGTCATCTGAATGTGTAACTGATCTGATTTGGTCACCTTAAAGTTTTTCTCAGCGTTAATTTATGCCTAGCGAAAAGTCGCTAGTAATCTTGTGCTTAGGTCAATTTGAATAGGGCGGGTACATAAAAGTCGTATGGACGTCTTTATTAGAGATGTTGGTGCAAATGCTGGAAGTCACCACTTTTTATTACAAATGTCCAAGGAACCTTAATAAAAACAAAAGAGATCATATAATGCCCTAGACATAAGCCCGCCCTAAAATGAATGTTCCATGCCTCTTAAATGTTTGGGGAAAAATGTTAACCCAAAAAAGTTTAAGTTAGGACTTTTGCAAGCAATCCCGCTTAAAAAAGGAAAAGTCGCCAGCATTTTTTCAACTTTAATGCATTTTCGGCACACAGGATATGATGTAAGTGACATAAGATTGACGAGGATCTAGCTTCATTTTATTAGTTTGTCGGAGATGGCAAAACAAACTCTGGGTAACATTCAGAAAAATCCGCCCATCAGTGAATTTCTGGAGCAACGACCATTTGCCTGAGCGAAAAAAAGTACGAATAAGAGTACTAACGAACACTAGCGACTGTCTCTTTCGCTAGCAAATTGTTGTCTGCGCCTGTTAGTAAATTGGCGATGTCCCTGCGGATTGGATTTCTGGTGAATTTTCGCTAGCTTTGCCCTTTAGGTAATCAGCCCCAAAGTCTTTTAGTTTGGTTGCCCCAGCAGCTGAAATGTTGGCAAAATGTTTACTTAAAGAGATACTGACAGAAAATAACCTTTTTTATATCTATCATGACATTATCTTTGAATTCTATTTATAATGTTGCCTGATGCTTTTACATTATCTTTCTTATCCATGTGTTCCTGTATGAGGGGGCTGCCATATTTGTGCAAGAGTAGTCTCCTGTTAGCATTAGAAACTCTAACTGACAGGTTAAGAAGGGACAGTCAGGTTGGCAAAACAGTCAGGTCTAAGAACTTCAAGTAACAATTACAACATGACCTATAGGTAAATTTTAATGTAGACTAATATTTTGAAACAAACATTTGTGCCAGTATCACTTTAAATACTGTATATCAATTGAATTTGGGTTGACAAATTGGGCAAAAGATCTTGATGAATTGGCTATTCAGTTTTTAATTAAAAGTATTTGTTGAATCCAGGATTTAGATTGCAATTGGCCTAGCACACTTTGCGGAATTTAGATTCAGCAGAATCTTTTGGGTTTAATGGTTTAGGGGGAAATGTAATAAAATTCGCAAAGAGCACAGATTTGATCACAAATAATAATAAAAATATGCATGCCGCAAAGTAATATTCTTCATTAGACTTTTATTACATTGCAAATGTAATTGCACATTGAGAACTTTTAAGACATGCTGGAAGATGGCATAAACCTTTGGAGCAATCATTACAACTTTTTTATTTTTATTACATACGCTGCACACTATCACAAACTATAAAATTCGCAATTGCTATACCTATGTCGAGTGAGGGGCAAAAGGTTTGAAAGGTTTGAAAAATGTTCGCAAAGGCAAAATTGTTCACAATGACAACGTTTTTGTATCTCAAATTTTAATATGCAAATCAGAGTTTCAAATCAGTTTTGTATTTTCTAGGGATGCATCAAATCCACTAATTTGGATTCGGCCGAACCCCAAATCCTTTTTGAAAGATTTGGCTGAATACCGAACCCTAATTTGCAAGCATATGCAAATTAGGGGTGGAAAGGGGAAAACATTTTTTACTTTCTTGTTTTGTTTTGTGACAAAAAATCATGTGATTTCCCTCCCCGTCCCTAATTTGCATATGCAAATTAGGATTTGGGTCAGCCTGGCAGAAGGATTCGGCCGAATCCGAATCCTGCTTAAAAAGGCCGAATCCAGAACCGAATCCTGGATTTGGTCCATCCCTAGTATTTTCCAAATATATTGTGGAACATTTAAAAAAAAAACTAAATTTGAAATCTATATCATGGATTTTATGCCACACATGATGCGATTTTTTAAAATATCGCTCTAATTTTAATATGTAAATTAGGCTTCAATATCAGTTTGTTATTCAGCCAAAACTTTTGTGAAGGTTTCAGTATTTTCGTCAGATTCCGAAATACAATCATGACCAATCGCTTTTCAACATCACATGAAAATGTAGAAACCATAGGGCTTTTGTATAGATTTTCAAGGGGATTGGGTATATCTGTGTTAAAATACACGGCCGTGGTCTTTGTCACAGTCCCATTATTTTGCATTGGTTGTATTATGTTTCCACAGTCATTTTTTTGTGATTACATTTTTTTAAAAAATAAATCTAAAATCCATTTAAAACCCGGGCAAGCTTTTTATTTGTTTTGAAACCCCCCCCCCCCCCCATAATTGTGGGGAGAAAAGTAGATTACAAAAACAATGCAATCTATGGAGAAAAAAGAAACATGCACATCTATGAGAATCTATGTTGTTTAACAGTGAAATACCTCATCATGAATTCATAACTGACCCCCCCCCCAGAATGTTCCTTGAGGCCAGAAAAGCAAACTGCTCACAATTACATTTGGCATCAACTTTCTCGCTTTTCAAAGCACCTTTTTCACAGCTGTTCACAAATGAACCTTTTCAAACTGTCCCACTGTTTGTTTTGCAAGTGAAACCATCAAAATGTCTGAGGTTACATAGGCTATATCATCTCCCACATGCATTTTCTTTAGCTTTTTCAGCTTAACAGTGATGGACACTGATTCTATTATATAACGCCTTGATACAAAGAGAAGGGAAGGCAGAGCAGACACTGTTACAACTGTTACAACACTTTCACCTTGTCTAGCTTCCTTGCTCACACTCTCACATTGCTGTTTTGACAAACTCTCATTTCACGCATCATTCCCTGCCACTAACTTGTACATAATGCCAAATTAAATCCGTATACAGTTATAGGATCTACTATCCAGAATACTCAGGGCCTGGGGTTTTCAATCCTTCCATAATGTGGATCGCTATACCTTAAGCTTTCTATGTTGTCTCTTTGAGATCTAACTTTACTCATTGATAAATATGCCCCAATGTGATAAATCTCTGGCTCCCTAACAAAGAGTGGTGATATTCACTCCTTTTTCATTTAGCAGCAGTGTTGGTGATTTTACTCATTTACACAAACAACAAAAAAAGCAGGCAAATGGCAGAAATTGCCATGAAAGCGAAGCACACAAAATAGTCTGTGTACAGATTTTAGGCAGATCATAATATACCACAGTAATGAGAAATATTTGCTTATTTAGATTACACGCAAGCTGTATAACACAAACCAACACTTGTTTGATGTGGGTTAAAAAATGAAAATAAAAAAGTGAGCAAAATGAAACACAGAGCTACTTTTAAAGAAAATTTAAATTCCAACATATTTAGCCCCTAAAGAATGTAACCAGCTCCAGACTTTAGTTAATTTTGAGAAGGATGAAATAAAATAAAGCGAATATTTGCCAAAACCACCGTAAATACAGTAATCATTTTTATGCTGTAAACCTTGTATAAAAAATGCACTTCAACAACAACAATTTAAAAACAATTTTAAATAGTGTTTCTCTAATGTCAAATAAACAAAATAAAGATAATGAGCCTGGACATAGTTTAATAGTCACAAGATCTTCCTACATAAGCAGAACTGAGGTTAAGAGATAAGGCATGATAGATCCCCTTTAGTTAAAAAAAATCCTGATAATATATAATTTATATTTTTTTACATTGATACACATAATTATATACAGTACAATCCTGAGAAATAAGATTAAAAATGAACATTACCTTTAACTTTGGCAAACTTTTTTTTTCCCATTGACCAAGATCCTTACATATGGGAATTATGAGAATACCCCACTGTGATTTTCATCAATTATCTTTTGCAACCACAGCAGATGAATTAGTCGACTGGCGACCAAACAGCAGATCAAGCAGTAAATTAGAAGGGGATGATATGGGATAGAGCCAGGGTCTATAGGTTAATTATGTTTGAAAATTCTTACTATACAGTGATACTAATAATTTACAGCAATATACAGTAGCTGTAGGGACCCATATTGTTAACGCTCCCCTATGGCTTTAAATGCCTACACTGACTAGTTCTCTAGTTGCTAGTGATGGCCAAAAACCCATGTATTTACTTTTGCTTATTAGCATAATGTATACAGTGTATCATTGGCCTAGAGGCTGATGACAAGTTCCTGCCACACTTCAGTATAGTACTGGGCAGAGGGTGAAGATTAGTCTTTCCCCGCCGCTCCAGGAGGGAGTGGATGCACTGACAGAACTTTATTTACTTTAGTGGCCACAGAATGACACTGCCTGGAATTAGACAATTTGTTATCGACAAAAAACCCTAGATCTTAGTTAAGGAAACTCACAACACACTGCCATTTAGTGTATAACTTGCATTTATATTATTTTTGCCAAAGTGCATAACCTTGCATTTGTCAACATTGAACCTCATTTTCCAGTTTGCGGCCGAGTTTTCCAATTTAGATAAATCACTCTGCAAAGTGGCAGCATCCTGCATGGAACCTATAGTTCTGCACAATTTAGTATCATCTGCAAAAATAGAAACCGTACTTTCAATGCCCACCTCCAGGTCATTAATAAACAAGTTGAAAAGCAAGGGACCTAGTACAGAGCCCTGCGGTACTACACTAACAACACTGGTCCAATTAGAAAATGTTCCATTTACCACCACTCTTTGTAGTCTATCTTTTAGTCAGTTCTCTATCCAGGTACAAATACTATGTTCCAGGCCAACATTCCTTAATTTAACCAGTAACCTTTTGTGTGACACTGTATCAAATGCTTAAGCAAAGTCTAAGTAAATCACATCCACTGCCATCCCAGAATCGAGGTCTCTACTTACCTTCTCATAAAAAGAAAAGGAGTTTAATTACTGCCTGCAGTAGCATTAAGGCACTGATATCTACTAGCAGGTTATTATTCATAAATTATTTTAATCTCAGATTTTTCAAACATTTTACTTGTTAATCTGTTAATGGGAGGGGGGTAGGGGACAGGGTTTGGCTGCCTCTATAGACCTCCCTAGCTGCTCTTCTTCTTTAAATATTTGAAAGATACATTTCTCGAAAACCTCAGGTCCATTCTGGATAACATGTCTCATACCTGTACTATCAGACTGTGTCATTTGAGAAAAGAATCATATTTAATCCAGCTTCACCATTGCTTATAATGATGATGAATAACTATATCTGAATAACAGGGCATTTTTTTTGAATTACAGATACAACAAGTATTCCAAGAGTACTGGGGCCAACTGTAAAATACGATATCTGTGGGGCCTGCCTTTATCATAAAATGGTAGACATTGAGCCTCCTGAACTTGGGTCTATGTACAGAAACCAGTGTCAGTCTGTTATTGATCAGATCAATACATTAATGTGGGATTGCTATGGAAAATCTATTATGCAGTGCTGAATAGGAACCATTGTGAATCTTCAGGATGCATATTTCATAAGTGTTCTGCATTAAAAGGCGAGGCTAGTAAGCTGATTGTAAAGTCTATAACCCATTTTTTTCTTGTTTTTTTTTTTTCATTTTTAACACCCCATTTATTCTAACACGAACACTCAATGAATTCCAGAGTTAATAAGTAACATGTTTAATTACCATCAGTGATGTCATGGCCTTGCCTATCTTCATTACCCGACCTATATTTTTAGTGATGGTAACTGATATTACCTGTAAATCAAGCATGTTGTCATCTATGATGTGTAAAGAGTTAAAATCATTTAAGACGGGGTAATTAAAACTGTGGCAGCTTAGGCAGCACATAATGATTGAAGATAATGCAGGAAAACAAATGCTATTGAAATGCTGTCTAACCACAGAGACTGCTGGGATAGGTTACTCAAACTCAAGTTCTATGAGAGTTCTTCTCATTAATCTTTTATAATGTTTTTTTGGGAGCCACAGTTCATTTAAACATTTTACATCTTTTTTTAATCATGTATATTTAGTTTACAATTAAGCCTGTCGCGGTCATATAACGAAGACCAATGCCAGTTATAGAATTCCCCTAAACAAAAGGAATAAACATTATTGTGCCTTCTTGGACACTGTCAACAAAATCTCATATAAAACCCATAATGCATTTACGAGGCAATATTTTGTGTTTGTCTCTCTGTCTGTCTCTGTGTCTCTGTGTAAACCGTGTCTAGTAGAAAAACAGACCAAAAATATTGAAAAGAAATAAAGAGGGGATACAATGCAATATAAGAATACAGTATGGGACCTGTATCCAGGTTATCGGGACCTGGTGTATTCTAGATAAGGGATCTTTCTTTAATTCAAATCTCCAAACCTTAAGGGGGTTATGTAATAAAAGGCATTAAGTTTGCCCAGGAGCAGTAACCCATAGCAACCAATCAGCAGGAAGCATTCACTGGTCACCTGTTTAAAAGTAATCATTTTATTGATTGCTATAGGTTACTGCTCCTGGGCAAACTTAGTGCCTTTTATTAGATGTAAGGGTTTGTCTACTAAAATCATTTAAAGATTACTAGGATTGTTTTGCCTCTAATGGTGATTAATTACATCAAGTACAAGGTACTGTTTTATTATTACAGATAAAAGGAAGTCGTTCTTAAAAAATTTGAATTATTTTATTAACATGGAGTCTATGGGAGATGGCCTTCCCATAATTCAGAGATATCTTGAAAAGGGGTTTTTCGGATAACAAATCTTATACCTGTATATGGAGGCCCAGCCTGAGAAAAGACCAATTAAATCATGGTTGTCCACAAATATCCAATCAACTACCAACATTTCCTGGCAGCATTTTAAATAATTGGCAATTGCCAGAATATATGCCGAACATTTAAAAAAACCTGATACAATTTACAAATCCATCAAATGGCATCTATAGATATTGCAGTCTGTTTCCATTAGGCATAACATACTAGTGAGTGACAGGGGAAGGTGTTGCTTGGGTCAGAATAAATGGGAATGTAAGCAAATCTAAAAAATTGCCAAGCCACCATACCAACAAAAAGGTAAACCACATGTCTTGAAACACATCTACTGAAGCTTTATGTATCTCAACATGAAAGGATCCTGGGGAATTACGCTTCTTATTGAATACAGGTCCTGCTATAAACTCTCTGCTTGAAGTATACAGCACATATACTGTATAGTATCAAATGGCTGCTACTGGGTAAGAGCACAATGCAATATAATATGAGCTTAGTAGGTACGCTGTTTGTTTTGAATGGAAGATGACCAAACAGATAATGCCACTAAAACCAAGATTTTGTTTTTGCAATGATTTGCACTTCACATGTTAGTTTGGCAAAATGTTTTACAACATATGCATTAATTTGATGTCTAGTAAATTATACAACGAATGCTGAAACAATGGAAATGCATTTGGCTATGGAACTAAATATGTTTGCAGTAACATTCAATTGGCATATTTTCTCTTGCATTTCTATTGTTGTGGTTGCAACCACCCTCTGTTGGACTGTGATCAAAGTGTTTCTTTTTAAAGACCATCATTTTGTGGCTGTGTTTTGTTTCATTTCTGTTAACAACTCTTCGAGAAAGTCTAAATTTGAAGCCATTGTCTAATAATGACAAGAAAATGCTGACATAAAATCGCCCAAAACATACACTTTACGTTACCAGTATATTCTAGTTTCTGTTTGTATTGACACCATTATAGACTATTACATTTTCTCAAAAAAAGCAATACAAATCTCTAGAGTTTTAAAGTGGACCTGTCACCCAAACACAAAAATCTGTATTATAAAAGCCCTTTTCAAATTAAACATGAAATCCAATTTCTTTTTTTATTAAAGCATTCATAGCTGTTGTAAGCTCATTTAAAAATATCAGCTGTCAATCAAATATTGTCTGCCCCTCCTCTATGCTTTAGGCATAGAGGCGGGGTAGACAATTACTTTCACTTTCCATTCAGCACTTCCTAACTGTCACTGCTCACCCCACATTCCCCCGTTCTCTTCACCATTGAATTGTGTAACCAGTGCATGGGGATGGACATTGGGTCCCCCTTTCTGGTGCACAAACAAGATTCTGAGATGATGCAAGGCTTGCCTTCAATAATTGTAAGGCTTGTGTGCCCTGGTGCCGCAGACAATTTGGGGGTGGGTGTTGGTTACACCATATCAGAAAAAGCACCAAATTATTTATTTATTGCACCACAAGCAGAAAGATGGTTAAACTTCAACATTAACAAAGTACAGGAAAATATTATTTATTGGCTTCATAAATAATAATAATTGGCCTTTTTCTCATATCGATTAAGCAATGTGATTCAGTGAAGAATAACTTTAAGCCCTCTGATACAATTTCTAAATGATTTCAATGTGTCAAAGGGCAGATGGAAAATTAAGCTCTATCTTGTGGTCTTGTGTGGCAATATAATTGCATTTTTTTCCTTGGAGGCCATAGCCTCTCTTTATTGATTTCATTTTTGCAGTTTGTTTAGTGGTTAGCAAATTGATTATCATAATTGCCTAATTATTTGATGATATATGTCTTATTTAGTATGTTCAGCAGATACTGTAATAAAGGCATTACTCATTTAGGATTCATTCATTATTAAAATATATACCAAACTAGTGTAAGAAATGGATGATTGCCATTCTTTAACCTCTGTGCAGCAGCCAGAAATCTCTAATGCATTCTTCTGAAGGGTGTAAAGGTGGGGTCCAGTAGGACTTGAATTAACCATGGGGTATTATCTCCAGATATGGTGGTTATCCTTGTTTTCTTTTTTTTAAAGTAAGAAAGAAAAATGGAAAGTACAATAAATCATTTCTGGTCTCTTGTCATAAATAATTAAAAAGTAAAATATCAGGAGAGTCCATGCTGATTAGCACAAGTGCAGGTTACCCGGCCATGTTCTTTATCCGATTCCCGGTACAGCCAGCAGTTTTCAAGTTGAGGCATTGATGAAGTGGAAAAATAAACAGTACCAGCCAATTTCTTGTAATGTATCTACTACTGAGTCTGAACGCCCTTCCAGGGAAAGCCTAAGGAAAGTAGCCAAAAAAGGCTGAAACTTCCTTTATGTCTTACAAATGTGTCACATGCCAGGTTGGAGTAACATGTGACATCATTCTTTATTCTAGTGTTTACTTCCCTAATTCTATTATTTGTTTTCCTAATGCAAAATTTGTGTTTCAATTGCAACCATTCCTACTGTACACATTTTCCATGCTAAATATTTCCAAAAATGTGCATCTTCTACTGGTTGTAGGAACATATTTTGCACAGAAATCACATGACAATGAAGACAAGAAATTCAGGAATAAAACTTTGTTAAAACATCTTCTTTAGCAAGCAATGCAGTAAAATAGTGGGAAAATGGAATCTTATACTAGGCTATACAGGAACCCGTTATTCAGAAAGTGCTGAATTACAGGAAGGCTATTTCCAATAGACTTCATTTTAAGCAAATAATAAAAAATGTTAAAAATGATTTCCCTGTTTCTCTCTAATGAGAAAACCATATCCCAGCTAAGATATAATGGGGTATATTTATCAAAGAGTGAAGTTAGAGATCACCACAGTCCTCTAGAGTAACATTGTGCCACTCTCCATTCATTTCTAAGGGATTTTTGAAAGAGTAGCCCCCATATGTAATAAAAGGCACTAAGTTTGCACAGGAGCAGTAACCCATAGCAACTAATCAGCAAGCAGCATATACTGGCTACCTGTTTAAAAGCAAACATCTTATTAGTTGCTATGGGTTACTTCTCCTGGGCAAACTTAGTGCCTTTTATTACATAACCCCCATGTATCAAAGAGTGAAAGTTCATCCTTTGATAAATATGCCTTTCAAAATACCATAGTAATGAATGGAAAGTGGCGGAATTTTACTTTAGCGGACTGTGGCGATCTCTAACTTCACTCTTTGATAAATATACCCTAATGAATCTTTATTGGGTGCAAACAATCCCATTGGATTCATTTAATGTTTTTAATAGACTTAAGTTATTAAGATACAAATTATGGAAAAGATTCCTTATTCAGAACTTCCCAGGTCCTGGACATTCTGGATAACAGGTCCCATATCCTGTATAGCAAAAAGTATTTGTGACAGGGTAATTGTAATTAGTAACTCAAGATGCATGCGGCAAAATGCTTCAAATTGCCCTCCACTGGCTGTTACAGCAATCACCAGGAAGTACAGGTGCACTAATAATAAGAATTTATTATCAGATTGAGTAGACAGTCAGTGTGATGTGTGATGGAAAGTTGATTGTGAAGAGGGGGCTTGCACTAACCCACTTGTAATGGAAAGCAGCTCTCTTGCTTAAAAAAATGGCTGTTGGCAGTACCCTTTGCTAAAAAGAGCTCCATTTGGATGCCCCTTTTTCTTACAGGGGATGCCCTTCTAAGTTATCCAGGTATCTACTTGAGTAAAGAGTTCCCCATCTAGCACCTTGCCCATACCTTGCCCTTGCCTTGCCGATACTTTGCCCTTACCTTCCCTATACCTTGCCCATACTTTAACCTAATCTTGTCCAAAGCTTGCCCTTACCTTGCCTTTGCATCAACTTGGGGGTTTCCCCCATACAGAACCCTGTAGCAAAGACAGTTTTTGGTGCTTTACCAAACCGTAAATATAGGTTTCTCATTAATGTAGCATGAAGAAAAGGCAACTTCTGCCAAGGCTCTAACCCAGGGACCTTTGGGGGAAAGAACCAGGCAATTTGCTGTATGCCTGTAGAACAGACATGTGGAGAGGCTGGTTTTTGCCGTCTCTAAAGTAGCAGTCAGTTAGCAAAGGCAGCTTTTGGCGCTTTACCAAACCATAAATATCGGTTACTCATTAATGTAGCCCAAAAAAAAAACAAATTCCTCAAAGGCGCAAACCCCTGGCCAGTTGGGGTGAATAAACCAGGCACTTTGCTGCATGCGCCATAGAACAGACATGTTGGGAGGCCGGTTTTTGCCGTCTCTAAAGTAGCAGTCACTCTTGAATGCAGCCTGAAGAAAATGACTATGTACAGGCATAAACAACCCTGAAAGGTCCAGGAAAGCATCCATCCGGGATTTGAATTCTGGACACCATGGGCAAACAAGCAGCATTTTCACAGCTGTGTCACAGAGCCTGATCCTTTTGGGAGTAGTTCCCAATGACCATAACAACCGAATGTCCTCAATCTTCATTGACTCCATCTCCATCTTCCATCTAACAGTCAATACGAACCCCGGGTACATTACAAAAGGGAACCCTACACCCTAGGCTCGGCCCTTTGTGGCCTTGCCACAAATCTGGGCCTGCTTTTTGCTTATACAGCAACAGGCACTGTGATACCTACATCACCTACATCACTCAAGAAATAATCCGCACTCCGTGGACTTTTCTATGAAAATATTCTTTACCTAACAGATCATCAATATATGTGTGTGTATAAATACATAATAAATAATTGTGCTTCTTTTTTTACAACATAGTTTATTTTTCCTTTTCATGACAAAACTTGATGTTGGGGGATTTCAGTGCATGCACATGCTTATAATATTGTAATAATATTATATTTTAGCTTGAAGACCAACTTCATAGAAAGGATAAACAGTACCTCAGAATCTAAAAATGTTGGTTCCCAACTCCTTAAAGTCAGTCCCTTTAATCTTGGACATTGTTTCCTGATGTTGAAACTACTAAAGGATGCAAGATCCAAAGATACGTTCTCATTGGCTGAAAATGGGGTTTTCCATCCAGAGAAACATTTTTGTGCTTTTCTGAACCGGCTACTAACAGCAGACACTGGGTTAAGGAAGACTTGGCTGAATAAGAATGGGATGAAAGCTAGAAAACTGCTTTTTTAACTCTTTTCCCCCACGTACAAAGAAAATTTGACAAAGGTTTAGTTTTGCCAGAGTGTCTGAGAGGGTGTGAGTTAGTAAAAGAAACTGGGACAGGGAATTTCATAGAACCAGGTCCAGGCTTTCCATGTAGCTAGAAAATTACATTTATTTTTATTCTATTTTTTATCTTTCTGTTTGAAAGACTAAAGAAATATGTTCTTTCCTTGACTGAAAAACTAGCATTACAATCAGTTAAAGAAACTCCCTCAGTTTGTGCTTCTGGCCCTCATAATGTTTGGATGAATGTTACATTTCCTAACAATGTGGTTTAAACATTTTTAAACAGATTTTCCTGCCTCACTCATTCTAAGAACAACATGTATTTATATTTTTGTAGCTTTACCCAGACTTTCCATTGTACAGACTTCATAGCTTAATCATCCATTCACCAGAATTAGTCTCATACATATTGTCTTTACTATTCATCTCAATACTGAGCCTAAAAAATGTATATATCTATATATATAAAAATATGAATATATGAAGAAATGAAAAGTGATATAAACCTCCACATACTGTCCCACCACTCCCCTTAGTTCTCTAAAGTAGATGACGTAAAACTCATGATCAATAATTGCCCACCTCGCTAATACAGATATTATTATGCTATTTAGGTTGCATGTTAGTACACTGTAAGCAAACATTAAAGGGATCCTGTCATGTGACTTGTGCCTGCACTTTAGGAGAGAAATGCTTTCTGGCAGGCTGCTGTTTTTCCTTCTCAATGTAACTGAATGTGTCTCAGTGAGACATGGGTTTTTACTATTGAGTGTTGTTCTTAGATCTACCAGGCAGCTGTTATCTTGTGTTAGGGAGCTGCTATCTAGTTAACTTCCCATTGCTCTTTTGTTTGGCTGCTGGGGGGGGGGGTGATATCACTACACCTCACAGTACAGCAGTAAAGAGTGATTGAAGTTTATCAGAGCACAAGTCACATGACTTGGGGCAGCTGGGAAATTGACAATATGTCTAGCCCCATGTCAGATTTCAAAACTGAATATAAAAAAAATCTGTTTGCTCTTTTGAGAAATGGATTTCAGTGCAGAATTCTGCTGGAGCAGCACTATTAACTGATTCATTTTGAAAAAAAAAAAATTTCCCGTAACAGTATCCCTTTAAGATGGAGGACAAATCTACCAAAAATGCCTTGCCATTGCCTAACATTTACTTTATACCAGGTTGGATTCTCATTGAAGAATTATTTTTTATTTTAATGTGGCCGTTGGTTCTGGAGAACTGGTGAAACGTTTTATTGACCTATGTTGTTTTTGAATTACTACCCTGATATAGCTGAACTATTGCTCCCATGCCATTCTTTCTTATGTTCTTCTTTGTCATGTCATTCTGACTCATGACCCAAAAGATCTTTTTGTTTTAATATTTCCATTGTGACTTCCTTTTTTTCACATATTGACTTTTCGGTTTGTGTCGGCAATGCTATTTTTGCAAAACAAAACAACCTTGTGACCAGGTTCCAACTCAGTGATGACAAATATAACAGATCTATATTATGCTGCAGTGGTCAGAAGGGGGCCTACCTCGCCGAAAAGGTATTAAACATAAAACATAAATACTGTATTGTATTGTAAATTCCATTGCAGCATTACATGTGATTAAAATAATGTTATGTCTCAACACTAAAAAAACATTAAAAATACTGCTGCCACCTAAGAACGGTCTAGGGAGATTCCCACCCACTTGATCTGTGGAACTATATAATGCTAGTCACATATGCATGTTGCAAACAATGCAACATTTGTTGTATATAAACCATGAGCATTTTGATAAAATAACATTCAAACATACAAGCACTTGCTTCCTTAATATGGTGGTTCCTACCATCTGCAGCCATGTATATGTCATTTGCATTATATGTAGACATAGTCTCACAGGTGGGCAGATCCCCCAGACAGCACCTAGATGTTAGCATCAGCAGTGGATTTAATATTGAGGCAATAAAGTTATTTTTATTACATATATAATGCTGTGATGGACTTTCTATGAAATAATTCTGGATTTTTGCACTCATGCAATGCGACTAGGTTTGCTCACATACACTTGACTACTATTGGCTATTTAAAGGAGTAATGAATTGGCTATTTAAGGGTAGTTAACCTTTATGTTAACTTTTAGTCTGTTATAGAATATCCTATTTGTAGCAACTTTTTAATTTCTCATATTTTTATAGCTGAATTATTTGCCTTCCTCTTCTGCCTCTTTTAAGCTTTCAAATGGGGGTCACTGACCCTGTAGCCAGAAAACTATTGTTGTGTGATGTTACAATGTTATTGTTATTTCTTATTAGTTAACTATCTGTGCAGGCAGGCCCTCTCCTATTAATAGCAAGGCTCTCAATCGAACCACTGCCTGGTTGTTATGGTATATTGAACCCTACCAATCAGAATCCCACAACTATGTTTCAATATTTTAAGGGCTGTTTATCAAAATTGGAATTTGTGTAATTTTACAGTTTTACAGTTTTACCTACACTGAATGAACAATTAAAAAAAGCCAAAACTTGAATGTTTGCTTATCTATTAAAAATCAACAAAATTTGAAAATATTGAAAAAAGAAATATTGCCAAGAATGCCTCCCATTGACTTCTACTGAACATGACCTTGCAAGCTTTCAGATGCCGAACTTTTACAGTAGATGCATTTGCGCGTTAAATGTGATAAATATTGAAATTCATGTTTTGTAAAGCCATTGTTCAATTTCACAATTTTAAGTGCAACAAAATTCGAAAAAATAATGATAAATAACTCCCATACTGGAAAAAATAGAGAGTAAAGTCCAAATTATATACATCAAAACCTCAATTTTACATATTTTAATTTTATAAGCTTTATTACCATTAGGTCCTTCCAGCTAACATGAGGACACTCATTCTGATTAGAAGAAAGTAGGTTCCTCCTAATATTCGGAAGGGTTTTTTTTTACAGTGAGAGCTGTGAAGATGTGGAATTCTCTCCCTGAATCAGTTGTACAGGCTGATACATTAGATGGCTTTAAGAAGGGGTTGGATGGCTTTTTAGCAAGTAAGGGAATACAGGGTTATGGGAAATAGCTCATAGTACTAGTTGATCCAGGAACTGGTCCGAATGCCATCTTGGAGTCAGGAAGGAATTGTTTCCCCTTTTGAGGCAAATTGGAGAGGCTTTAGAAGGGGTGTTACGCTTCCTCTGGATCAACTAGCAGTTAGGCAGGTTATATATAGACTTAGAAGGTTGAACTTGATGGACATATGTATTTTTCCAACCTAACTTACTATGTTACATGCTTTGATTTTAAGTTTTTCTGTGTGTTACACTGTTTTTTGTTTTTGTGGACCCATCAATATATAATGCATAATGCATTTCCCTAACTTTGTATTTTCCTAGATTTTACACCATTTTTTTTGGGTCCCTGAAATGTGAGTTCTAAAGTATTAGTATCCTTTTGGAATAAAATGTTGGACACACAGGTGTCCACATACTTTTGGCCATATAGTGTACCTCTATCTAAGAGGAAAAGGTTAAATTGCAATTTTATTGCTAGTTTTTCTAGGCTAGCATAAGTGTTTTTCAACTAGGCAAAAATGCAATGCGAAAACATTTAAATTGCATTCAGCTTGTGTCACTTATGCTTTTAATGTGAATTTGTGCCTTAGCCATGTGTTTTCTTTGGGGAAGAAATATACACACACGCTACTATTATTGGATGTGATTTGCCTGCTCTTTACCAAAAATAACAATTGCAGAAAGTGGAGGACAACTAAAACCAAATGTTTATTACAGACACATTATGTATGTATGTATGAAGAAATGCTTCTCAGGGAACCAATGAAAGTCCAGGCTAGGGTAGAGCCTAGGAGCCCTGCTGTGTCTATTTTTAGTTATTTCCAATGCTAATGGTTAATAACTGTCAATCACCAGAGTGAAGAACTTCATATGTAGAGGTTGTTCCTTCTGAAAAAAATCCATTGTGATGCCAGTGAGCCAAAGGAAATACAGTTTATTATCTCAACTGTAAGAGCCTAGTTTTAGTGGGCTAGTGGGTGAGGTGACCATCATCAGAACAGGGACCCAAGGGTTACACTCAGGGATAGGCCTTGTTTTCTTTGAAGAGGTCCAGGAGTGATGCCAGTAAGCTAAGACAAAGACATAATGTCTAGCGACTCTGGGTTTTATTACCCTAACAAGCGTACAAATTAGCTAGAGATTGTGTGGAAATACAGCATAAAGCAGGACTATGATTTTTAAGCTCCATCCTCCAAAGAATACAAGACAGAATTATCCCTTGTACATTTTAAAGGGAATATATAAACTCCAACACACTTAAAGGGGACCTGATACCCGGAAATAAAAAAGCTGTGTAATAAAAGTTGTTTTCAAATTAAACACGAAACCAAAATATTTTTTCATTAAAGCATCCATGCCAGTTATAAACATGTTTAGAAGTCTCAGCTGCCATTCATGTATTGTCTGCCACACCTTAGGCATAGAGGCGGGGCACCTAATTACTTTTAATTTTCTGTGCTTTCTAGATGTCACTGCTCTCCTCACATTCCCCTTCCGGAGCTCCTCACCAAGGAGCACAGGCATGGGCATCAGGTGCACACAAACAAGATTATGGAATGATGGAAAGCTTGCCTTAACAATGTCCACAAAATGGTGCCTGACTGCTTTCTGTGATTGTGAAGTCCAAAACGAAGAGAAACAAGATTTAAATAATGTATGTAGTGAAAGTGAAGTTTATTTTGCTTAAAGGGATCGTGTCATCGGAAAACATGTTTTTTTCAAAACGCATCAGTTAATAGTGCTACTCCAGCAGAATTCTGCACTGAAATCCATTTCTCAAAAGAGCAAACAGATTTTTTTATATTCAATTTTGAAATCTGACATGGGGCTAGACATATTGTCAATTTCCCAGCTGCCCCTGGTCATGAGAATTTTTTTTTTTTCTCATGACAGTATCCCTTTAACTAACATCATTAAATAGAATTTGGAAAACAGTTTTCTGCCAGTAGCTAGTTATTGGACCACAGAAAAGGTTCCCCAGAACCTCTCTAATATTGTTGCTTGGTGATTGAGAGCTAGGATATAATTAATCTTAGAGAGTAAATTTAGGTTAGGGGGCCTCTAGGTAGGCCTCTAGGTAGGCAGCTATAGCTTCCTAACCAGTCACATCTTTTTAAGAAATCTGCTTGTCTGTCTACCAGATATTGTCATGAGGAGAGGTCATGGATGGTACTGATGGTTATGGGTAAGTCCTAAGGAGGTGGATAACCATGGTGATCAGTTCTTTATGGGCTTGGACCCTTGGAAAGTGTCTGTTTAATAGCCATAGATATTAAAAAAACAATGCCTTGTGCATTGACTTAGCTTGGTGTGCTAGTGGATAATGCTGGTAACTAGAAGAGCAGACTGACAGAAAGCCTATGGGTTATTGAAATGTTATGAAATTAAGCATTATGTATTCATTTTTATTTATGCATAATTAATGAAGTCAAACACTGTCAATATTGTATATGTGTTACACAAGTGACTCCACCTGTTGGTCTGTCTAGGCATGGGGCAAACACAACTTCAGAAGCTAAAGTTACTTGGGTGCAGCTAGTACTGACCTTCCTCACTGCCACAGGGCAAACAAAAAGGACAGGTGTCACGTTCGGTATCCCACAACCCAGAGTTAACCCCTATGTCCCGGGCTCGGCTCAAGCTTCTGCCTCAAACCGCCGCCTTTCACTTCGGGATGAGCCCTCCGCTACTCGGATGCCGCCAGGTCTTAAAGTGAGGGGACTAAGAGGACTACAACTCTGAGCGAGCAAGGGAACCTTACGTAAACGTATATCAAAGTCCAGAAACAGGCCAAGTCAAAACCAATCGGAACAAGGTACAGAATCGGTAAGAAGCAGAGTAGTCGAGGTCACAGGCCGGGTCAATAACAATCTTGGTCGAAGTACAAAATCGGGATCCAGAAAGCGTAGTCAGAGGATAAGCCAAGGGGTCAGGGCAGGCAGAGATCAATTACAGGGGTCAGGACTAGCCGGAAGGACAGGGGAAATCAAGCAAAATCGCACCCAGGAACAGAAAAACTAGAACCTACGTTGGGCAATGCACACACTGTGCATTGCCTTTTTATTTTAAATTTTGGCGCCATTGCGTCCGTCGCAATGACGCCAGCGCGTCTGCGCCGTGACGTCAGCGCGCCTGCGCGAACGCTCCTGCGCCTAAAGACCGGCGCATGCGCGCCGCGCGCTCCCTAAGGAGCCGGCGCCTGAGGCCTAGAAGCGGCGGCTGCTGCTCGGTGCGGCGGGCGTCCCCGCCGTGGGGGCGGCAGGCGTCCCTGCCGTCCTGTACGAAGAACAGGTAAGTTTGTTACATTACCCCCCCCTCCAGAGGGGGCCACTGGACCCCTAGGTTTGTTGGGAAACCTAGAGTGGAACTGCCTCACCAAGCGATCAGCCCTAACATCCGAGACAGGAACCCAAGACCTTTCCTCGGGACCATAACCCTTCCAGTGAACCAGATATTGTAGTTTACCTCTAGAGATACGAGAATCAACCAACTTGTGAACTAAATATTCAGATTGCCCCTCAACAGAAACAGGAGGAGGAGGAGAAGTCTGACGTACCACTCTAGCAGGTTTTAAAAGGGAGACATGAAAGGAATTAAAAATCTTGAGTTCGGGAGGAAGATTTAACCTGAAAGTACAAGGGTTAATAATCTTAGATACAGAAAATGGACCAATAAATTTGGGACCCAGTTTGGCCGAAGGGACTTTCAAAGAAATATTCTTAGAAGACAGCCAAACTTGATCACCAACCTGATATTCGGGAGACTCTCTTCGCTGTTTATCAGAAGCCCTCTTCTGAGCAGCTACTGCAGAAGATAAAGACTTCTGAACCTCCTGCCAAACCTTAGAAAAGTCCTCAGTAATAGAATTGACGGCAGGAAGGTCACAAGAATCAGAAAACGAAAAAACCCTGGGATGGAGACCAAAAACAGTGAAAAAAGGAGACCTGCCAGTGGAGGAGTGAATGGCATTATTATAGGCAAATTCGGCCCACGGAAGAAAATTAAACCAAAGTGACTGATTGCAGGAGACGTAACACCTCAGATACTGTTCCAGGGTCTGATTTGTCCTCTCAGTCTGACCGTTAGTCTGTGGATGGTATGCGGAAGAGAAAGACAAATCAGTACCCATTAAAGAACAAAAGGCCCGCCAGAATTTGGACACAAATTGAACCCCCCTATCAGACACAATATTAAGAGGAGCCCCGTGAAACTTGAAAATATGGACAATGAAAAGTTCAGCAAGGGTCTTGGCAGATGGAAGGGTGGGGAGAGGGATAAAATGGGACATTTTACTAAAACGATCCACTACTACCCAGATGACCGTATGACCCTTAGATGGAGGTAATTCCACAATGAAATCCATGGATATATGAGTCCAAGGTTTCTCGGGAATAGGAAGTGACTGCAGCAAACCCTGAGGTAAAGATCTAGAAGGCTTAGAACGTTGGCAAATTGGACATGAATCAATATATTTGGCAACGTCTTGTCTTAGGGTCGGCCACCAGAGAGTACGAGACAATAATTCACAAGTCTTCGCACAGCCCAGATGACCAGCCACTTTGGAATCATGGGACTCGTGAAAGACAGCTTCACGTAAATTACTCGGAACAAATAACTTGCCCACAGGAATATTAGGAGGAGAATCTACCTGAGCATTAGACAAAGAAGTAAAGAGATCCGGACTCAGGGCTGCCACAATCACCTCCTTCGGAACAATAGGGACTGGCCCCAAATCCTCCCTAGGTTTGGAGACAAAACTTCTAGAAAGGGCATCTGCTTTTATATTCTTATCTGCTGGCCTGTAGGAGATGAGAAAATTAAACCGTGAGAAAAATAATGACCACCTGGCTTGCCGAGGATTTAACCGTCTAGCAGACTCAATGTATAATAGGTTTTTATGGTCAGTGAACACAGAAACAGTATGTTTGGCACCCTCAAGGAGATGTCTCCATTCCTCGAATGCTAATTTAATGGCCAATAATTCCCTGTTGCCAATATCATAATTGACCTCTGCTGAAGAGAATTTCTTTGAAAAAAAAGCACAAGGATGCATCTTACCGGAGACAGGATGTCGCTGAGACAACACAGCACCTGCACCAATCTCGGATGCATCTACCTCAACAATAAAAGGTAAGGAAGAGTCAGGGTGCCGGAGAACTGGGGCAGAAATAAAGGCTTCTTTCAAAAGATGAAAAGCCTCAACCGCTTCAGCAGGCCAAATACTTGGGTCAACCCCTTTCTTAGTTAAGGCAGTAATCGGAGCCACCAACTTAGAAAAATTTAAAATAAATTGTCTGTAGTAATTAGCGAATCCTAAAAACCTCTGGACTGCTTTCAATGAAAGAGGTTGTGCCCACTGCTGAATTGCTTGGACCTTAGCGGGCTCCATCTCAAGACCTGTTTGAGAAATAATGTATCCAAGGAAAGGTACAGCAGAAACCTCAAATAAACATTTTTCAAGTTTTGCATACAAATGATTTTGCCTTAACCTAGATAAAACCTCACGAACATGGGCCCGATGAGAAAATAAATTTGAAGAAAAAATGAGAATGTCGTCTAGATATACCACGACAAAACGGCCCAAAAGATCACGGAAGATATCATTGACTAGTTCTTGAAAGACAGCGGGAGCATTGCATAAGCCAAAGGGCATAACCAGGTATTCATAATGCCCATCCCGGGTATTAAAAGCTGTCTTCCACTCATCCCCCTCCCTTATCCTGATTAGATTATAGGCGCCCCTTAAATCTAACTTGGAAAAAATAACAGCTCCCTTTACTCGATCAAACAGTTCGGAGATTAAAGGGAGGGGATAACGATTCTTGACCGTGATCTTGTTTAACCCTCTATAATCGATACAGGGTCTAAGGCTCCCATCCTTCTTTTTGACAAAGAAAAAACCCGCCCCCGCAGGAGAGGAAGAAGGTCTAATGAACCCCCGCTCCAAATTCTCTTTAATATATTCCTCCATGGCCAAGGACTCGGGAAGAGAAAGTGGATATGTCCTACCCTTGGGGGGAGAAGACCCAGACAATAATTCAATGGCACAATCGTAAGGTCTATGGGGGGGTAGAGACTCAGCTGCTTTTTTACAAAAAACATCAGAAAAGGCAGCATAACAGGGAGGGAGACCTTTTAAAGAAGTTGCAGCCAGAGTTTGACCAACCTTAATACAAGAATGTTCACAAGCAGGGCTCCAATTCAAAATTTTACCAGAGGGCCAATCAACCTGGGGATTGTGACTTTGTAACCAGGGAAGGCCTAAAATGATTGGAGTCTGAGGGCACTCGGTAACGAAAAAAGAAAGGGATTCGAAATGATCAGACATGGACATACGGATGACTTTAGATTTGGTAGAAACTAAGCCAGAACCCAAAGATCTACCATCAATGGCAGACAACCTGAATGATGGAACCTGTGGTTCGCAAGAGACACCATGTTCTTTAATAAACCCAAGATCCAAAAAATTACCCGCAGCCCCCGAATCCAAAAAAGCAGAGCTCTGCACACAACCACTGTCCCAATTCAAACGGACCGGAATTAAAATTTGAGAAGATTGGGGAGTAGAAACGACATCACCCAAGCAAGACTCCCCAGACCTGCTTAGGCTCTGTCGTTTCCCGGCCTTTTGGGACAGGTGTTGCGAAAATGCCCTTTATCCCCACAATACAGACATAACCCATTAGTCCTCCTACGGACCCTCTCAGCAGAAGAAAGACGAGTAGAACCAATCTGCATAGGTTCTTCAAAGGGTTGAGGAAAAACTTGCGGGATATTGGAAACATTTACAGAAAGAGGTGAGATATTAGCAACCTGTTCCTCCTGAAGTCTCTCTCTATGCCTACGATCAATCTGAACAGCCAAATGCATAAGAGAATCCAGGGAGGACTGCGTAGGAAAATTGACAAGACTATCTTTGATAGCTGCGGCCAGACCAACCCTAAATTGGCTCATGAGAGCAGTATCATTCCAGCCCGTCTCTACAGCCCACCGCCGAAACTCAGTACAATAATCCTCTGCCCGCCTCTTGCCTTGTTTAAGAGCACGTATGGCTGCGTCGGCAGAGGCGGCACGATCAGGATCATCGTAAATTACGGCCATGGCTTTAAAGAAAGCTTCAAGAGAGTGACGGGCTGGATCCCTCTGGGACAGACTAAATGCCCAAAGCTGAGCATCGCCCTGTAACAAGGTAACTACAAAATTTACCCTAGATTCCTCGGTGGGGAAAGAATAAGGTAAAAAACTGAAATGTAGCTTACAGGCTTCTTGAAACGTAAAAAACTTACTACGATCCCCAGTAAACTTCTCAGGAAAAGGAACCTTGGGCTCATGGAAGGAACTACCTGTAGGTGAAGGTAGAGAAGAGCTTGCCTGAGGAGTTGCAGTACTCGGACCAGGAACAGGCTGTTGCTGCATCATATCAAGCCTGGAAGAAAGACCGTGAAGACATTGGACAATATAATCTTGCTTGTCTTCTTGTTCTCCAAGCCTCTGCAGAAGATTTGCCAGGATTGCGTCCGAAGGAGTGGTGGAAGCAGTAACGTCAGCTGGCTCCATCTTCTTAGTTTTCTTTTTCCTTTCTTTATGGCCCAACGTAATGTCACGTTCGGTATCCCACAACCCAGAGTTAACCCCTATGTCCCGGGCTCGGCTCAAGCTTCTGCCTCAAACCGCCGCCTTTCACTTCGGGATGAGCCCTCCGCTACTCGGATGCCGCCAGGTCTTAAAGTGAGGGGACTAAGAGGACTACAACTCTGAGCGAGCAAGGGAACCTTACGTAAACGTATATCAAAGTCCAGAAACAGGCCAAGTCAAAACCAATCGGAACAAGGTACAGAATCGGTAAGAAGCAGAGTAGTCGAGGTCACAGGCCGGGTCAATAACAATCTTGGTCGAAGTACAAAATCGGGATCCAGAAAGCGTAGTCAGAGGATAAGCCAAGGGGTCAGGGCAGGCAGAGATCAATTACAGGGGTCAGGACTAGCCGGAAGGACAGGGGAAATCAAGCAAAATCGCACCCAGGAACAGAAAAACTAGAACCTACGTTGGGCAATGCACACACTGTGCATTGCCTTTTTATTTTAAATTTTGGCGCCATTGCGTCCGTCGCAATGACGCCAGCGCGTCTGCGCCGTGACGTCAGCGCGCCTGCGCGAACGCGCCTGCGCCTAAAGACCGGCGCATGCGCGCCGCGCGCTCCCTAAGGAGCCGGCGCCTGAGGCCTAGAAGCGGCGGCTGCTGCTCGGTGCGGCGGGCGTCCCCGCCGTGGGGGCGGCAGGCGTCCCTGCCGTCCTGTACGAAGAACAGGTAAGTTTGTTACAACAGGGTCCTAACTTGCATTTCTAACGACACACAAGTTATGGGACACGTATAGGCCAAAAGGGGAGACATTTATGGTGTAACTACCATTCTCAGTTTCAGTCTGCCTCAAGTTTTCATCTGATCCTGATCATGAACACTTATACCTGCATCATTTCTTCTGCTATAGATTCAATAAACCATCCTTGGCACACAGGGCAAGTGCAAGCAGGGTAAAACCATTGGTCCCTTCCAGGCAGAGGCTAAAGCACGTTTTGTAGCTGAGCAAATTTGGATGGTTAGTTTTTTGTAGTGTTTAGGTGTTTCAGGAAGGCCTCTCCCAAACACTGCTCCCCATTGTTAAATACGTTTTTTGAATACTTGTTGTACAGCTGAGCATGTCCACCAATTTTGCCAGCCCCCACCCCTAAAGCAAGTTCTCGGGTAGTCTGGGTCCCACCTGTGCAATTGTTCAGGAGATACATACTAAATGTACAATGTCTTGTAAGGCTTTTCTTTAATGACAACATTAAGCGAGATGTGTGCCACGTCTACACATATTTCTGTCCATCTGGAGAGAGTCTGCATGTTTCCCAGTTTAGTTGATGGTTCATCAATTCAGGGGTTTGCTCATGCTGCAATAAACAGTACATCTCTGAGACTAGAGCTTTCAGGAAGAACACATTCTTGTAGATCCTTTCAAATCTAGTTAGTTTAACTTCAGCTATTGTCGGATTGTCTTACCTTTTTAATCATTCCATTTCTGGGTCTTACCGCAAGACATCTAGGTTTGCCTCAAAGTTCTGTACATTTTCCTAACAGTCAGGAATGGATTTAAGAAACTGACAAATTTATGGTATCTGATACCTGTGTCAATTTGAGTTTGACTGCTATGAGCCGTTGCATGCCATTTTCATCTATATAGATAGTAACAGCCTGAAGTTCAGGCTGTTTTCCAATGCACTTGGGGAGAAAGGCTTTTGGAAATGATAGTTACATTTGAAACACTTTGTAGACCTTCTGGATTCCCTAGACTGATGCAATTTGTGAAGCAATGTCAACCTATGAATTTATAGGAGTTACCAGAATTTTTGATGATTTTCCGGCATTTTCGCGAAAATCCGATGTTTGCTTGCGCAGAACATTTCCGTGACATGCACATGTACAGCGTCATTTCTTTGGCTTCAGCAATACTTATGCGGATGTGTGTGATGTCAGTTCCCCTGACGTCACATCCCCAAAAATGTTTCAGTGGCATGCCAGGTTGACAGGTCTGCATGTGAAAAATATGATAATAACTTAGATAAGTAGGGCCCAGTAAATCTGTAGTATATTGAGAGAAAAGGTATAACATACAGTAGATCTTTTCTAAGTTTGTTTGTGGTCAGGAAGTCATAGTTAAAACCCGCTCAGTAGATGAAGACAAGGGTTTCCATAGCAAACTGCTCTTACAGTGTTGGAGTCAATGTGCAAAGAAATCATAATAGCTATTAAATGTGGATAATGGTGGCTCTGAGATGGGAAAGACATTGCCTATGTTATTACTTTATGGAATTAACTAAAATATTAGTTGGCTGATTTAAGGAATATTGCATAGCCTATAAAAACAGAAAAATTTATATATAGTATTGTAATAGTTGATTAGAAAATATAAATCGACTTCTTTATACAGTGTGCACATCTGTAATTGCCATTACTATGAGCTGTCTGTGTTTTTCTAATTTGCCAGTTAAGACTGATGTACAGTAAGTTGATATAGTGTTAGGTTACAGCATTCAGTACCAAGATCAAGTAAAGAGAAGTTCTGGCTTTAGCCTTCTGTTTATTTTTCTCCCTTGCACAAACTCAATATATAGACTGGTTTATGCCCTATAACCAAAGTGTTTCTTTTTTTGAAATAAGAGGCAATCGTTTGGTGATGTATTACATTTCCACAATGACCCTTATAAGCCATTATAACGCTACAAAGAGTTCAATTTCTTGACGTGTTTCATGTTTTTTCATCAAGGAAATGTATTGTTATTGGTGACAATATATTACTAAGCAAAAATATATATATATATACTCAGCGATTCAGATTTCCCCACAGATGCCCATTGGAAGAATTTTCAGCTGGAGTGAAAAGAATTTGTCTGACAATTTCAGTGGCAGTAGAGAGTTAAAAGAGTAAATTCAGCTTAAAAAGAGGTAGGGGCAAATTTACTAAAGGGCAAAGTGACTAATGAAAATTCGCCAGCGTGACGTCATTTCGGTACTTCGCTGATTTACTAACGGGTGCTGGCAGAACTTCGCTAGTGAAGGAGATAGACTCTAGTGCTACTTCGCATTCTTACGCCAGGCAAAGTTTTGCTCTGGCGAAAGAAATTCACTAAGATGCGCATTTTACTGAACGTTACCTGTTCCGCCGGACTTGCCTTCACCAGCTAAAACCTGGCGAGGTGCAACGGAATGTGTAGGGCTTCTTCAATTTTTAGCTGAAAAAGATTCTAAGTCCCAAAAAACGCTGGCCGTCTTTTAGTTTTTTCAGGGTGATCGCTGCAAAATTTTTTTTGGGTTCCCAGGCTCCCCCCTACATTTCCTACCATATGGCACATAAACTATACACTGGGCTCATGTGTAGGGCAATATAACAACTTTATTTAATTTAATTTAATTAAGGTTTCCCTGGGCTTGTGTAATGTAATGTATTTGCTGCAACATATATGTCCATTCAACTTTGACTTCCTGCCGTATGCAAATTAGCCAACGCTAGCGCAATTTTGCTTCGCTTGGCGCAGTAACACTAGCGCAACTTCGCCAGAGTTCGGCACCCTGGACGCAACTTCTAATTTTAATGATTTAGTGATGTCCTGGCGAATCTAAACCTGGCGAAGTGTTGTGATGTGAGCGAAGCCGGCGCTGGCGAATTTACGGAGGTTAGTGAATTTGCCCATAGTGTTTTAACAACACTGAAATGTTTAAGAAACTGAAAACTTTGGTGTAACAATTTGCCTAAAGCAAAGACAAACTATGATTTAAGTGACTGAAAGGCAGTGTTTTTTACCCATAATTCCAGAGTAATTGTGGTTGCAAGGGAATGATGTGCCTGTCGCAATTGTTGACAACGAGGTTGCACACAACTGCAGTGAAAAGTCTGGTTGGCGTTATCTCCAGCATGAGAATGATACACATGCCCAGTTCTATAGGTGCAAAGTACTTTTAATAGATGCGACTTTTTTCTCACTAATTATGACCATGCACAGGATTACTAAAGCATGGCTCAAGTCACTGGCTTTCAGTGTTTTCCTGCAACACCTTGAAATTTCTGGATTCAGAAAACAGATAAAAAGATGGTCTGGAATCATCACATACTGTCATTGGATCACACTAAGGGACAGCTTTGCTAAAGGGCGAAATGGCTAACACTAGCAACTTTTCGTCACAGTTGCCACCCGCAGGGACATCGCCAATTCACTAACAGGTGCAGGCGGCAATTTGCTAGTGGACGGGACCGTCGGTAGCGTTCATTCACACTCTATCGTCAGTCGACTTTTCGCTCTGTCGAACGATTGTTGCTCCACAAATTGCAGATTTTACTGAACGTTTACTTCGCCACCACAGACCAGGCAAAGTGCTAAAAAAAAGCTAGATCTTCCTCAATCTTCTGTCACCTACATCATATCCTGTCTGCCGAAAATGCATTAAAGTTCAAAAAACGCTGGCGACCATTTCCTTTTTTTAAGCGGGATTGGCTGCAAAAGTCCTAATTTACTTTTTTTGGATAAACAGTTTTGTCCACAAATTTTATAACATCTGGAACATTAATTTTACAGTGAGCTTATGTGTAGGGCATTATATTAACTCTCTTGTCTTTATTAAGGTGCCCTGGACATGTGTAATATAAACCGGTAACTTAAACCATTTGCAGCAACATTTATAACAACTTTAAATTATTATGCAAATTGACCTAAGCATAAGATCACTAGCAAATTTTCACTAGGCACAAAAACAAACGCTAGCGCATCTTCGCTATGAAATACTCGCACTGCCGAAGTAACGCTAGCGAAAAGTCACCAGCGTTGTGGCCCGAGGGCACAATTTCCCATATAAATTAGCATAGTGGTAGCGAATTTGCACCTGGCAAAGTGGCACGATGTGTATAAAGTGGTCGCTGGCGACAATTCGCCTTTTAGTTAACTGCCCCTTAATATTTTGTACCTGTAAGACTGCTGGGTAACATAGTCTCATGTGCCTTCCACTAGAGTGCAGAAGAACTAGTTAATGCTTCATCCTGCAGGAAGGAAGGGATCCTCGCCAATCATCAGGGGGACAGTTTGGGTTCTACTCCCACAGCCAGGAACAGGAGGGAAATCAAGAGAATAGGGGAGAGGAACCAGAGAGACATGCTGGAAGGTCCAGCCTGTTGAGTGGCAAGCCAGAGAGAGACTGCTATTAATATGCAAGGAAGAACACTGCGTAGCCTTCTGAGAGTTGTCTTGTTGAATCAGTATGGGGCCCCCACTGCTACCAGTACACACTATATCCAGCTGGAAACGTTTGAGAGGTGTTGGTCCTTATTGGTTGTTATTGCTGTTGTTGTGTTAGCCAGAGCTGTTACGTACAAATTGTTCTTTTACAGCTGCAACTGTTTATTAAATCAGGATGTGCCTGTTGCACTGCCATCTTGTGTGACTGGTTACTGGGGACTTGGGGTGTTGATGGGTTAGAGAAAGCAGCCTCACTACTACTACTACTACTGCAAACACCTATGGGTACCTTACATACTGTTGAATTTCCATTGCGCCCTTGGTCAGTTTAGGTAACATCCACGCTGAAATTATAGCTGCCTTTTTTTCCAGCTATGCAATAATAATGAGGAATAGTTGACTATGGAGTGTGTCACAATAACCCCTACAATATTAAGTAGTGACAAGTAGTATATTATGCTTAATTAACATGTGATCTTATTCCAGCAGGGGGTAAAATCATGGTGAGCCTTTTCCTCAAGTTACAATAGATAAAGAATATGGTTAAAACAGATAGAAAGATGATGGGTCATCCTAACAAAGTCCTTGAATCCCACAATGTTAGTCCTAGAGTTATGTGCTATTTGCCTGTAGTCATTTTTTTATATCATGAAATATTTTGTATAAGAGAAGTCACACTATCAGCCAGATGACATAGCAATCACAGCCCGACTAATAGTTTTACTGGCAGTTGTTTTTGGCTGCTTTTTCAGCAAAGCCTTAGAATTGCCTGATGCCAAAATAAATGTTATTCACCAGCCTCAAAGGAAATGTATGCTATTTCACATATATAATTTCTGGCACCTGAGCATTGGCCACTACACTCTCAACCTGAGATTTCCATTGTGTCACATTTAACTCGTTGGATATTGCATGAGAGCTGCAATAAGGGAATATTGTTTTGGCCTTGCAACATAAACCCAAAAACTGTACTAGCAGAAAGACAGCAGGAATCTCTTTCCTCTTCAACCTGACTGCCTACTGCAGGGGTCCCCAACCTTTTTAAACCGTGAGCCTCACTGAAATGTAAAAAGAGTTGGGGAGCAACACAAGCATAGAAATTTCCCCTAGTGTGCCAAATAAGGGCTGTGATTGGCTATACTTATTTTTTATGCAATTAAAACTTGCCTCCAAGTCTGGAATTCAAAAATAAGCACCTGCTTTGAGGACACTGAGAGCAACATCCAAAGGGTAGAGAGCAACATGCTGGGGATCACTGGCCTACTATAAGACATATACATGCCCTAAAACAATAAAAAGTCAGAAGAAGTAGCCCTGAATCCTGAAGGAGAAACTGAAGCAACTTTTCTGGGGACAGCAAACTCCCAAAAGCCTAAAAATCTAAGAGTGAGAAATCATATCATATTTCCTTTCTGTCTCTCATTCTCTCTCTCTCTGTCTCTCTCTCTCTCTCTCTCTCTTCTTTACGTTCTGAATAAAAGTCTGAAGTTCTGATCAGTGTGGTTTTACAGAATAACTCATGGGGGCAGATTTATCAAGAGTCAAATTGAAAATTCAAAGTAAAAAAATTCAAATTTCAAGCTATTTTTGTGTAATTCGAATAGGCCAAAATTGGATTTGAATTTATCATGTACTGTCTCTTTAAAACTTCGACTTCGACCATTCGCCATCTAAAACCTTTTTTAGATTTTAGCCTATGTTTTAGCCTATAGGGGACCTCTTAGAACCCTTCCCATTACTTTGAAATTCGACCCTTGATAAATCTGCCCCTTGATGTCAGAAGTGCACTTGTAAATAAGCTCCAGCCATCAGCTGTTCCTGTTGCATGTCTACAATATCTTCATGAACTCTCTGAAGTTGATGGTGTCCTATTCCGAGGCTTTAGAATTGTTATTCCCTCCTCAAGGATCAAATTGATTTAAGCAAGGCTTCATGAAGGGCATGTAGAAATAGAGAAAGTTGAAAGGAGAACATGCACGTGCCTTTACTGGTCAACTATGAATGAAGATATTGAGCAATTTATCAGTCAGTGTCAGACTTGCCAAAAGTATCACAATAAACAGCCAACAGAACTTTATCTTGATATAGACTATCCAGTCTCTCTTGGGAGAAAATTGGTATGGATTTTACATTATCTAGCGGTTATTGACTTTTTCTCAAACTGTCCTGAACTGGCAAAGCTACAATATTTGCATGATGAAGAGGTGGTCAAGCACTCCAAGTAAATTCCAGCTAGAAATGGCATACGTAGAGTTGTCACTGATAATGACCCTCAATTCACCTGCAGAGTATTCATGGACTTCACATCCGCATATGAATTTATACATCAGACCTCAAGTCCAGAGCATCCAGAGGGAAATGGATTGGCAGAAGAAGGAGTACTCATACTAAAAACTATACTCAAAAAAGTATGGGAATACTGTGGAAAATCTCCAGCAGAACTCCTGTTTGGGTGTCAGATTGTCACTAGAGTTTCGACCGCTCAACCATGGCCACCATACCAACAGGAAAAAGTGGTGTACAAAAACTGAATTTTAGAACCAAGAGAAATGACGTTCCACCTTTGAGTGACAATAGTAGAGTTCGTATTCAAAGTTCCAAATCTTGGGAAGTGCCTGCCAATATGATTCACATACCATATATGGTCATATATGATTCGTACAAACACAAAGTAGACCCTGTGTAGGAATGGCAGAGTCCTTTTACAAATTCCAGAGGAACAAGTACCTTCTGCCCTGGTCAGTGGAACCAATGATAGCACAACAGGTGCAATACAAAAGCCCCCTGATTCTGGTGAAATGCTTGCCACAAGAAGTCTTGTTTGTGGAAAAAAAATCTGAATTTAATGTTTTTTTAGTATTTTCGCCCGAAAACAGCAAATTATTGGGATTAATGTAAGAAACCCATTGCAGATCAGGATATCTTCCAGTTGCAAAGGGGACATCTGCCATTGACTTCTACAGGAGCGTGGCAGGTTTGAGAAGGTGTATTTTTTTTAATCGGACTTTTAACAGCATCGGGGTTTAATAAATCACAAAAAAATTGAGTTTAATTTTTCTACAAAAAAAAATTTGTGTTTTTCCCTTTTAAAACTCCGACCATGAAAAGTGTTTTTGTGGTTCTTACTGTTAGCACTTTTGTTTGTTCAGGGACTAAAAATTAAGCCATGAGGCTCAACTGCTGTGTACTACAAGCTCTGGGTTTACAGACTGTAAATGTATAGAATGGGGTCTTCTAACCAACTTTGAAATTGGTCTTCATTTTTTCTGTTTGTTTTAGTTTTTTAAATTATTTTCTTCTGACTGTTTCCTGCTTTTAAATGGAGGTCAATGACCCCCCATCTAAAAAAACAAATGCCCTGTAAGGCTACAAATGCTTTGTTATTTTTTTTTTTTTATTACTCGTCTCTCCAATAAGGTCCTCTCCGCTTCACATTTGAGTCTCCTTATTGAAATAAATTCTTGGTTGCTAGGGTATTTTGGACCCTAGCATCCAGATTGCTGAAATCGCAAACTGGAGAGCTGCTGAATAAAAGGCTAAAGAACTTAAAAACCACAAATAATAAAAAGAAATTCTAAAAGTTAATTTAAAGGTCAACAACCCCTTAAAAACCAAATCCTAACTAATGGGCCACTGAGTGTTCCATAAGTAGCCAAGTGCATTGTAACAAGACTATCGTCATGCAGTTGTTTGAAATGTCATAAACCTTGTTAAGTGATGTCCACTGAGCCCTTGCTCTGTCACGCTGTGGAAACACTGAATAGCTCCTTAACAGGATATCCTTGTTTTTTCTACATTAAATAACACGACGATTGAACTACAACGTTAACACATTACAAAGTAGTCAGTGAAAAAAAAAAATCCATATGACAGAAACATGGCCTGTTCTGCACAGTCTTTTAGCACTTCATCTTTATTCAATTATCTACATTCTAATGTGACTGCACCTTTCATTGGAATCAACTGGCTGCCTCTTCTCATTCAATTGGATCTGGCACTCGCTACGTTCCTTTTGCCCCGAGAAGGAAAATGTTAAGTGAAATCAAAAATAAACAGTGTTTCATTCAGTTCTGGTGCCCTGTGGAACACATTCACTTAAAATTATGGGACATAATTATAAAGGTGTGTTGACAAAACCGATGTTGAAATATATCCGACGTCTGCATATTAACGCCATGGTGCACGCTGCAGTATAGCATGTATTTATAAAGATGTGCCATGTATTGCTGAATATAAAGCTCTAGTGAAAACAAGGCAATATAAAGCTGCATAAAGACCAATGTTGGGTGCCAAATGTATGCATCATTTTGCACAGGAATTTGTTCAGATGGCTTCAAAAATACTGGTCTCAGATATTATTTTTCCTATAGTTCTTGAGATAAAAATGCATTTTCTCAACCAAACGTTGTTTTCCTGCTGCAGACAGCTCAGCTGTAGTGTTGGTAGCTAGGAGTCAAATAGCAGACAATGTATGAGAATATGAGCCGTAACACAATCAATCTGAATAGGTTTTGTAGGTGTTTAAAGGGATTGCACACCTTTAAATAAACATTTAGTATGATGTAGAAAGCAATGTTCTGAGGCAATTGGTTTTCATTATTATTATTTAGCTTTTTATTCAGCAGCTCTCCAATTAGCAATTTCAGCAATTTCAGCAATAGCAACCATGCATTGATTTGAATTAAGGGTTACATTAATATGAAAGAATTTTGTTCTAACAGCGCCACCTGCTGGTCAGTTTCTGACCAGTCTGACCACCAAGTAGTCAAGGAAGTTCTCAGGAGAAAGAAAGAGGCTGCTCTGATGTTCTTCTGCTTAGGAAAATAATAAAAAATAATTTCTCAAATCTTTCCTAAGCAGAAGAACATCAGAGCAGTCTCTTAATCATAGCCCTATGATTAAGGGATTGAGGCCCGAGACGCGTAGGGGTTGAGATCCCTGTGGGGTCTGTAATAAACCTGCCTTATCCTTGAATGGAGTGCTGTCATTCTTTTGGTTTGGTGTGTGACAAGTGGTGGGGACGCTGCAGACAGAGCACCCAGCAAGGAATACACGGAGCAGCGCAGGAGGGTAAGCTGGGAGTGGTCTAATTGGTGTATTCGAAGTTTATCAGAGCACAAATCATTTTCACAGTTCAACCCGCAGATTGTTACTGAAATGTCCTGACTTTCTCTTTGATCTCCTGCACTGAACAGCCAGAAAAAGATACAATGTTTCTAAAACTTAATTAAACACAGAGCTTTTGGCAGAGAACCCAGAATGCATGGCAGGTGCAATTTCAGATAAGAAAAGAAACAATTGTAACTATTTAAGATAAGCAGGTCTCTTGGGGAAACTGTGACTTGCAGCTTAAAAGGTAATTCACCGTCATTAGCAACAGGGCCGGAACTAGGGGTAGGCAGAAGAGGCAGCTGCCTAGGGCGCAATTTTAGGGGGGCGCTGGGCAGCTACCTCTAAAATTGTCTTCTGCCTACCCCTAGTCTGTGTTCACACCCCTCAGTCTTACTACCCTTCCTTCCCTCTGTCACCCTCCCCTCTGTCACTGTCTCCTCAGTCGTTCTCCTCTCTCGCTCTCCCATCCCTCTTGTCACCCTCCCCTCCATTTCTCACCTCTCCCCCCTGGCGTTCTCTCCTCCATCGCTCTCCCCTTCATTGGGGTCAGGCGCGTGTCGGGGGGTGGACAGCCGAGTTGCCTAGGGCACCCGGCCGGTCTGGCCCAGCCCTGATTAGCAAAACAGTAATACATTAAAAACACAGAAATGTGTTCAGACTTTCATAACCTGCCAAATTTTGTAAAATTAACATGGTAATTAGGGGGTGTGGCCACAAAAGGGGCAGGGTCAAAAATGTTCACCGCGCTCCGCATGGCAAATCTTTTTTTCCCTCATTCTAGTTCCAAACTGTTGGGAGGTATGTTTACTGACAACTACAAGGTACCAGTTTATAAATGTTAAATCCTGTAATAAGCTGTAAACATAAGTAACTGCGAAGTTACCCAAATACCCTGACTTTGCCAAAGCTTTCACTTTTCTGTTGTAAATTTTTCTGTAATCTTGATAAAAACCTTCCTGAACAAATAAACAAAAAATCCCCTAGGGCAAAGGCCAAATAAGGCCACTGATGCCTCTCACACCAGGGCTGCATAGTCCTCTAATATGATTTGAGAAAAATAAATATTAAAGGGGAAGTATCAACTTTTTAAACAAACAACAAAAAATGCAGCTTTTTCCTGGTAGCATGTCTGAAAAGCGCTTCAGGGGATCCTTTTCCTTTAAATATGTATTTGTGTACTGTGCCTCCTTAAAAAACACAATAACAATAAAGCCATTAATAAATGTTATATAATAAGCAGTAGACCTTTTTTTGACTCCAGTCGATGTAATCTATGCTCAGCAACTGCTCAAAATTGATGAATACCCATTGCACTGAATTATATTACATGTCTAGACTCAGTTACTGAAACTCAAATTAATTTTTTCCACTACTCCTATACTGAAGAGTGATCCTTTCAAAGTCTGTATGTTGTTTTAACTCTTTGGCTGCAATCAAAGAAATGAACAGCATTACAGTCGGGGCAAAAGCCTGTCGGTTCCTTCTCCCTGCTTTGGTACAGTTAAAGCTTTACAGCACAATTATCAATACTGTAGTACAAATCCCAGCACTGTTGAAGGGCCATTGACTGGAGGAACATGCCTGGGACTGGAGGGACATGAGAACTTGCATGAAATCCTTTACAAACGAATGTATTTGATGCGTGAAAGGCATCACTTACCTGGCACAGCATCCATAGTAGCAATAATATGCAATTGACTAGGTGCAAGTTAGTTATGTGCACAAAATGCGAAGATAACCTTGGAAATACAGGTATGGGACCTGTTATCCAGAATGCTCGGGACCTGGGGTTTTCCGCCTAACAGATCTTTCCATAATTTGGATCTTTATACCTTATGTCCACTAGAAAATCATTTAAACATTAAATAACCCCAATAGGCTGGTTTTGCTTCCAAAAAGGATTAATTATATCTTAGTTTGGAGCAAGTACAAGGTCTGTTTTATTATTACAGAGAAAAAGGAAGTCATTTTTAAAGATTTCGATTATTCGATTATAATGGAGTCTATGGAAGATGGCCTTTCTGTAAATCAGATCATTCTGGATAACAGGTTTCCGGATAACGGACCAGCTCCACTAAGTAGTAGGGACGCACCAATTCCACTATTTTGTATTTTGCCGAACCCCCCGAATACAGACCCGAATCAGGGTGGGAAGGGGAAAAAAAACGTTGACAAAAAGTCACGCAATTTCCCACCCTGCCCCTTATTTGCATATGCAAATTAGGATTCGGATATGGTTCGGCCAGGCAGAAGGATTCGGCCGAATCCTGCTGAAAAAGGCCAAATCCGGAACCGAATCCTGGATTCGGTGCATCCCTACTAAGCAGGTAATACTTCTAGGGCTCTATTGCACATGTGGAGCCTTTTTGTTACGAGGAATTAAAAACACACTGAAGGGCACATTGGTGCCATGAGTAAGTTGCTAGGAGCATGTATGGTATCAAAATACCTTTGAGGATACTGTCCAAGTCTGCACAATCTCGTGTTCATTTAAGCTCTATACCCTTGCATTTATAAAAGGAATACATGGAGTATTCCCAGAAGCACTGTAATTTTAGAAGTCAAATATATTTAGAATGAGTAGGTGTATACTTAAAGGGATGGTTCTTCTTTAAGTTAACATCTAGTATGTTATAGAATATCCAAATCTAAGCAACTTTTCAATTGGTCTTCATTATTTATTTATTTTTATCGTTTTTGAATGATACAGCTTTTTTCTTCTGACTCCAGCTTTCAAATGGGGGTCACTGACCCCATCTAAAAAACAATTGCTTTATAAGGTTACATTTAGTGGAGGTGCACACCGTCAGTTGTTAATCTTTGATTAGAAGGCTGTTAGTATGTAATTCCCCTGGGTACTCCGTCCTGATATACTCCGTTCGACATGCAGAGACAGTACCAGCAAGGGTTAAATGTTTTCACTTTTGAATTGGGGTGTGTGGAATTCTGGTGTTGACCTTTAAATGCTCTGTTTTCACTCACCAGTACACACTTGAGAAAGGGCCTTTGCAGCTCGAAACATGTCCTGTGGACATAAAATAAAAGCTTATTAGCAGTTATTCTGCCTGCTGTATGTTTTCCCATCTTCTCTGATAAGGTTACACATTTATTGTTATTGCTACTTTTTTATTATTTATGAAAAAAAATTGAACTTCTAATATTCGATCGAATATGAATGGCCCAAAAATTTCCTCTGAAAAAAAAAAGGCAATTAACATTTTGAAATGATTCAAGGACCTCTGCCATTGACTTGTAATAGAACTCGACAGTTTTTAGGTGGCGAATATTCGAATTAGAACTGTTTCCACGGTCTAGGTGTGATAAATCTCACATTCTGATTTACATTCGAGCTGGTGCTTTTAAATTTAAATTTGTGAGTTTTGACTCGACTTTTGACTTCGAACCCTAATAAATCTGCCCCTTTAAGTTACAGCTCCTAATGGATGTCTAATCAAGCTGGGACACCAGGGTATTAATGGGGTTATGTGATAAAAGGTAAAGCTGCCAAAAAAACCCTGAATCACGTGGGTATTAAATACTTACATTAGAGCACCTAATCTGTGACCATCTCCTTGTTCTCACAGTACCTTCAATGCTTGAAAGCAACGTTTATACGCCAACACAAGCAAGCTAATCTTGGACAGCAACATTCCGTTTTTGGAACACTGTACTTAGAAATCTGAAGGATGTTCAGTATCACACCGACTGCAAGAGAATCCTGCTGCTTTTCTGTTTTATCCTGGTGTATGTGTGTGGTCAGGTCTTACCCCGAATAATTCTTTGGAACGTATACAAGAGATTGGGTTGTGGCTAAAAGAACTATTATAAGAAATATTGATTTTATCTGCAGTGAAAGAAGTGTTCATAGCAGCTACATAGAATAAGCAACTGAACAATTTCTTCTTTTCATTGAATAATTTACTTAGAGGGGTTCTTCATCTTTGGATTAACTTTTTGTATCATGTAGAGAGTGATAATCTGGTTTCATCTCTTATTTGCTGGTTTTGAGTTATTTAGCTTTATGTTTAGCAGCTCTCCTGCTGAGTAATCAAAAGTAGCAATAACAATACATTTGTAGCCTTACAGAGAAATCGTTTTTTAGATGGGGTCAGTGACCTCCAAGTGAAAGCTGAAGTATGGCTAGATTCTCATATATATATTTTGCATATAAATTGTAAGTGTTACAATGTCTGTGCGCCTGTCTGTACTATTATGATACTGCATATATGATATGTACAGCTCTGCAAATACAAATAATGCTATTTAAAGCGCATGCAAAGGCAAAAAAATAAAATCCCATTTTTACTTTCTTTAATGAAAAAGAAACCTAACTCCAATATACTTTAATTAAAAAATGTGTACCGTTTTTATAAAAAACCTGACTGTATGCAGTGAAATTCTCCCTTCATTTACTGCTGTGGATAGGAATTATCAGACGGTCCCTAACTGCTGAGCAGGGAAACAATCATACTTATGAACAGCAGGGGGAGCCCCTGCTTTACTTCCCAGCCATGCAGAACTCAAGCAGCTTTTTTTATGACGATCCCTAAGCAGCCCAGACCACACTGAGCATGTGCACAGTCTTAGTCTTGCAAAGATGTTTAAAACAGTTACAACATGATGAATCCCTGTAGCCAACTTTGAAAGAATAAATTATTTTTTGATTAGGCGTGTGGTGCAGTAAGTTCATGTTTATATTTAGTATAGAAAATACAGCATTTCTAGCCTTATTATATTTAAGACTTTACATGCCCTTTAAAGATGTACATATTTACTATTTGTTAAAGCACAAGTACTCAGAAATATTCACTAACACGTTAACATACCACTGGTCAACAAATAACAGAGAAAACACGCAAAGCAGAGACTGGACAGCTAAATACTGGCTCCAAAATATTGCTTTATTGGATATTGTTCAGGAATAGCCAGTAAGCTTCTTTGACCACTGAATTAGCTACTTGGTAAACTATTATACATATATCATGCACATTCTATAGTACTATTTAATGGGTAAACATCCTTGATTACACGTGAGAAATACAAAGTTATTCCAATAACTAACAGCCTAGTTTGTACATAAAGCCATATCCTCGCTTATATTATCACAGTTGTGGGCAAATCTGAAATATGGCTTGTGTTTTTGCAGAACATAAGACATTATACACATGTTTATTTGAGCCAGTGACCTCACGATCAGTTTGCAATTCAGGCATTTTTCCAGAAGAGGACATTAATTACTAAGGCACAACAAGTACATTTTATTTTTATTTAGGCCATGCTAGTCTGGTTACATCAGGGACGAGCCTCTCTCGGTATTCCAAGTGTTGTAGGAGTAACGCTCGCAGACAAGGATTCTGGGAGTTTTGTTTGAACAATACCAGAAAGGACACAGGTTGGATGCCCCTGGTTTATATAAAGTAAAGGTTCATCACTAGTGATATATTAAGCTGCAACAAGCAGAGTCATACTAACTAATAGTACGAACTAATATGGACAGAAATCACATAGCACTGCATTTTCAGCCATTGTTTTTGGTAAGACTTCCCTATGAGAAGCACAGAGTCAGAATAAGGCCTTTGTGGAATAGCAATCCTGGAAACAAACAAATATTTACAACTATGTACAGTTTATTTACTCATTTGGTGCTTTTTATGCAACTTTTCTTGTCTAAAGTGCTTGCTTTCCTATACCTTTGTAACAGGCAAACCCATGGCTTTTTAACACTATTGTTTACGCCCCACAGGAAAATAGACCAGTTCCGTGTATCGGTTACACAATGCTAATAGATAAGTACGGCATCAGTGATTCAAGGTTGATTGGGTGTCACATTCAAGTAGAATCATGCCATGCACGTGTGTGGAACCTGTTCATTAAGTACACATGGACGGCAATGAGAATGAACGATTGTGCTAGGTGGGAAAATAGGAGTGTTGCTTTAATGACTCATATTCCATCCATAAATCTATATACACCGTTGGAATGTGAAACCTGTGACCATCTAACTGTTAAAAACCATAATCCCCAGCATCTGAGTTAGTCTTGTCTATGATTCTGGGATCTGTAGTTCCAAATGGTGTTAGTGCTCTGGGTATGACATCTATAATCAGGGCTACCATCAAAATCCAACTTTTGCCTTTGGGTCCCCTTCTGATAACTCAACAAAATATAGATTCTCAGTCCCCCCAAAATGGCCCCCCACAGATGTCTGCCTTGTCCTTAATGCCCTATATAAAGAGCAGGTAGCCCCGTCCCTAGAATAGATGGGCTGCAAGCACTGTTTTACCATTGTGCATTAACTGAATAAATAAAGCTTCATGTTTAGAAACAGCAAACATTCTAAAAGAATCTATATTTGTAGGATCTATATGAGATTATATTGCTATAAGCCCTTACCTTTGATTTAAATACTAAAACACGTTAGTGCTGCATATGTAAGTCTAAAAACTCACCTAAAATAGCCAAGGATTATTGTGCTTTATTTCTTTCCTGTGTGGCCTAGTTCCATTCTAATACTCTAACTTGCTGTTTGTCAAGGATTTTTTATTTTACATGGTACAGAATTAAGAGAGACAAAATGGTGTCCCTTCTCTAAGGGGCGCAGATTAAGGCAATACAATATTACTTACAGTCATTCATTTACATCGACTAATATCTGCCCCTCTTTTCTCACAGCCGGGTCGCTTCCTTTAGTACAGCAAGCAGTGGATGGAGTTGCTTTGTGGTTTTCTTCTCTAATGTTTTTGCACCTACAATACTTTTTTTGGTAGCAAACAGAAAGCATTTGAAACATCCTAATGCCACAAATATGAACATTTAAGGCACTTCTGGCATCCAGCGGTGCCAAAAACATCAGTTGTGCTTCCAGGCCATCTGCTTTTGTCAAGTATTTCAGTTCATTTCTCCATAAAATACATTATCAATCAGTTTGTTCCTTCTTGCTTAGGTTGAGATGAGAATTCTTCTAAAAACAGAATCACTTGACAGCCCAGTAAATCAGCTGTGTCAGCGGCTTGGACTTCAGTTATCTAAGGCAGGAGAGTGTACCATGTGACACTGCGAGTCCAATAAACATTTTCAATTCACTGCAATCGGTAATGTTCAGTTTCGTTTATTGAAGTCCATGATTGTCAGAGCTATGAATGGACGTTGTTGTTGCTGGAGAGGTCATTTCTTATGATTTCATTTACTGCAAAGGTAAGATAAAACAGTCAGTCTCACTTTGTGACTTTAGGATATAATATTATTATAATTATCCTTTAATGCCGAGGTATAGTGCAATGCTGCATATGAAAATGATCCTACTCTCATGAATAAATCACCTATAGAGCCACAATGAAAACATACAGGTTTATTACAATACTAAAAATAACAATTCTACAATTTCTTCACCCACCAGAGGTCACTGTTTCAATAGATTCAAAGGATGACATTTAACTGGTAACCTATGACATTACGGGGGTTATTTACTAAACTCCGAATGCAAAAATCATGAAAAATTTGTGATTTGTTTTATGAAATCGGAAGGAAAAGTCTGAAAATCCGGCATCTCAAACCTGTCGAGGTTGCATATAAGTCAATGGGAGAAGTCCCAATGATTTTTTGTTGTGCGCTGGGTTTCATGCAATACCCCGAAGTTTTCTTAGTTTTTGGGTGAAAATTCCAGAAAAATCTTGAAAATTGGATGGAAAAAATCGTGAAAATCAGATTTTTTCACGCAAAGCAAATTTGCGGGAAAATCTAATAATAAATCTGAGCGGATTTGATCGGAGTTTGTAGCAGAAAATATTGAGATAAATTCGGACTTTGATAAATAACCCCCTAAGTGCTACTGCATACCATATTATTTCAACTATTTCAAGCCCTATACTGACATTTTTTTTTATTTTGCTTTTTATTTTTCTAATGTATTTCATTTGGTTTTGCTGTCCACTAACTGCTGTGAAGGTTCTGCTGACCCAGCTTGCCATTTTAGGCTTGCCCAAACTGCCATTGTCCCAGGCTAGCTGGCCTCCTTTTGTATAACTGTATTTTAATCCTCTTCCAAAAAAAATGTCATGGGGCATGGCATTCTGTTTAATTGTTTGCGCACAACATTTTTGGAGCATAGCCAAAAACAGATGGAATTAACAGGGTCACCGCCCTACATTTGTGCTCAGCATGTACAGAGAAATTCCATGAGCCACTTCCCTGCATTAAGAACAATTTTGCTGGAAATAGTGGTCCTAGGATAAGGTACATTGCATATTTAAATTAGGTATTTGATATTCTGATGGCCCTAATTTAGACTTTCATTTATTTTAGGTTGGAAGAACCCAACCCACCTATCCTACCCATAACCAACCCCTTTTACTAAAGAAGAGATTTAAGCTGGGAAGTCCTGTAGGATCCAGTAAAGTGTTTAACAAATTATAATGCCAGTTCATGAGAATGTGTTGAACTGCTTTTCAATCATCTGCCTGAGGCCCAGAGCTCAGATTGTAAGCTCCAAGGGGAAGGGACTCAATGTCCAAGGCAAACTCTGTTTGCTGCACTGTGTAATACTGTTAGCATAAACTCGATACCAAAGCTTAACTTCAACAATTAGGCATCAGATTGGCTTTATTAATGATATATTATCTCTTAGCTGTGTGTGGTCTAGTTACATTTGAAGATTTTATATGCTCATTAACTAAGAAAACGGTTTAATAGCAGCTCTCTCCCATGTGCATTCACAAAGTTAAATATCCTTGTACAGTGATTTTTTTTTTTGCTTTTTTTTTTTATGAGTTCTTCTCTCATTCTCTTTTTCTCTTGTACACTGTCAAGTTATACAGTTCCCACACTCATCATTTCATGTCAATTTATCAGCATGTGTTTTTTGGCAGTCGGACAGGAAATGACTGATCCTGGCAAAGGCCATCTAAAGCAAGCTGTACAACATCCCTTCTGTTTCCATCCCACCCCCGTCCACCCACTCCCAACCACCGCTGCCACCACTAGCACCTGATCACCACAGAGATATGGTAAATGTCAATAGATTAGAGAAGTAACACGATTTCTTCTACTTCGGAATTTTACCTGCTATGAGCTTTTACATTATGTAAGTAGCCAAGTTGCCAGATTTCCCTTTAGTCCAGTTCATCAAAATAAAACAAGTCATGTAAACTATCCTTCTGTTAGCATTGTATGCCCAAATAAAATAGGATGTATTGTAAAAGAGTATTAGCTCTCAAAAATAACAATACTTTGAAAAAGGCTTTAATGTAAAACCCCACATCTTTGGTTTGCTAGGCATAAAATATATTAGTACATAAAAATAGATGCTTATATATTTGCAATAAATGATTAATATAGAGTCAAGAGAGAGTTTATTGTCATTTCATCCATATACGATTGTACAGTACACAGTGAAACGAAACACCGTTCCTCTAGGACCATGGTGCTACACACAACATAGATGTACCAGACAACAGACAAAAAGTGCAAGTGCAAAAATATGCAACTCCTGCAAGACAGGACAGTGCAGGGACAGGACAATACAGTGCACACTCAGCAGATATTATATGTTAAGTATGAACACAATGGAGTTGGAACTGCCATATTTATGCCTGCTGCATAGTGCTCTCCAGTAGTGATGTGTGAGTTGACATGAAACCCACAATGACCCTTGGGTTGGCCACTGGTTGGGTGGTTAGGGTTAAAATGTGACCAAATAGAGCAGGTTAGGGTTGGGTTTGAGTCCGATTGGGGAAGCACATTCTTTCTCTGCTCTCAAAGATTCCCTGTCTTGGAACCAGAGGCACAAACAGAGGTAGCATACAAAGGGAAAAGACACAGGTACCAGTTGGGTGCTGATCCTACAATGGCAACATTTTGCAGATTAGGTTCAAGTGTAGGATAAAGGAACTAGGGGTGCACCGAATCCAGGATTTGGTTAGGGATTTGGCCAGGATTCTACCTTTTTCAGCAGGATTTGGATTCGGCCAAATCCTTCTGCCCAGACGAACCGAATCCTAATTTGCATATGCAAATTAGGGACGGGGAGGGAAAGCTCGTGACTTTTTTTTACTTCCTCGTCACAAAACAAGGAAGTAGAATGTTTCCCCCTTCCCACCCCTAATTTGCATATGCAAATTAGGGCTCGGATTCGCTTTTCGGCCGAATCTTTTGCAAAGGATTCGGGGGTTCGGCCGAATCCAAAATAGTGGATTCGGTGCATCCCTAAAAGGAACAGAAACATCAAAAAATAAAAGTGTTTAAAGTAATAAAAATATAATGCATTGTTGCCCTGCACTGGTAGAACTGCTGTGTTTGCTTCAGAAACACTACTATTGTTTATATAAATAAGCTGCTGTGTAGCAATGGGGGCAGCCATTCATAGGTGAAAAGGATCAAGTTACATAGCAGATAAGCTCTGCGGAACATAATATTATCTGTTATCCACTATTTAACCTGTGCTCTATAGCCTTTTTTCAATTTCCAACATTGCTACACAGCAGCTTATGTTTATATGAACTATAGCAGTGTTTCTGAAGCAAACAGATCAGTTTTACCAGTGCAGGGCAACACTACATGATATTTTCATTACTTTCAAAAAGACTTTAATTTTTTTTGGTGTTACTGTTCCTTTAAGGCAGGGGTCCCCAACCTTTTTTACCCGTGAGCCACATTAAAATGTAAAAAGAGTTGGGGAGCAACACAAGCGTGAAATTCCTTGGGCTGCCAAATGAGGGCTGTAATTGGTTATTTGGTAGCTCCTATGTGGACCTGCAGCCTACAGGAGGGTCTACTTGGCACTACAGTATACTTAGTTTTTATGGAATTAAAACTTGCTTCCAAGCCTGGAATTCAAAACTAAGAACATGCTATGAGGACACTGAGAGCAACATCCAAGGAGTTGGAGAGCAACTTGTTGCTCACAAGCTACTGGTTGGGGATCACTGCTTTAAGAAACTGCAGGTTAGTGTTGGGTGTGGGTTGAGTTTTTCCTGACCTGCACATCACTACTGTCCAGCTATGGAGAATGATTCAGACAATCCAAATAATAATGCACAGTAAGAAGACCCATTTAGCCCTAGATATTCAGTTTCCAAAACACTAAAGCTGGCCATAGACTTCAAGCATGCACATTTGCTTATAGGGGCAATGCAAAAGTGGAAGCAGATCCTGATGTTGCTGGGGGCCCAGTATAGTGTGATGTGGATCGATATGAAATATCTACAGTATATATGTGTGTTAATCTACTATGTGTATTGTGTGTAACCTCAAATAATTTTGTTGTGTGGCCCTGGAATTTCTAATTAGTCCACTGAAATAGAACAGAAATTTGTGGACAATAAACATATACAGTATTGGATCGATTATCTGAAATGCTTGGTTTGTTTTTGGGATAAGGGACATAATAAATGTAACATAATGTTGAGATAAATGTCACTTTCAGAGAACAATCTACTGCACAGTTTCGGGTTTAGAAACCCATAGAACATCACCTATATAATGTAGCACATAACTGCTTTTTCGGATACTGTATAAGGTAACCCAAAGGTTAACATGCAATGTGCATGTTCTTTATATTTACAGCAGTAAATGAATACTCAGACAAAAAGTTGACGAAAACAAATAACATCTGCTTGAAGTACGAAAGAGGAAGAAAAATGAAGCAGAAGATTCTAAAAGTGGGCTTCCCCCTCCCTGCCCACCACGGCACCTGAAAACTGCTTTAGAGGGAATACCCCTGTGGGCGGCAATGGAAATTCTATCCACATTTTTCAATTGTAAGATATAACTGAAAAAATGTCTGTCATTGTTTTGCATTATCCGTGTTTATCCTCCAAGATGCATGTCAATATTAGGACTATTTCATAATAAATCATGTTTTATTAAAATTTATATAGCGCCATTACAATTTAATGGAACAAAATTGTGAAATATATCTATAGATTTGCCTCTCTTTAAGCATTCCACACAGTCCCATATAATAACGGGCTCCCACCACCTTAGCTAAACAAAGGATGCGAAAACAACAGATTGTATACAATTATGAAACTACTGCATATTAAACGCTACTTGACATAAAAAATGGCATGCATCTTCAATACATAAAACTTTAGTTTACCTCAAAATAAATAAACGGCGTATTATAACAATATACTCCTTCTTTAAAATCTACAGGTTGTAAAAAATGACTATGAACTTTTAGCTGGGATCTCTACAAATAAAACTTTGATATGGCCTAAATACAGAGCTCACATAAAACATACAGACATAAGTCTGTATGACTAGAACACCCATGGTTTACAGAATTTCAAGTTTATTGAAAGCAGGTCAGTATGCCTAGCCACATGCCCACTGGGTTTTCTAGCCGACCATCATCAATTTCATGAATTCTTAACTGCTCTAGCATGTAACTGCTATTAGAGGGGTGGTTCCAGGGGCGTAACTACAGAGGAAGCAGACCCTGCGGCTGCAGGGGGCCCAGTAGGTATAGAGCACCATGAGGCCCTAATTCATATACAATTTCAATAAATATTGGTAAAACAGGTCAACCCCCAGGTATTTTGGAGGCCTGAAAAATAATTTGCTGTGGGGCCCAGTAATATCTAGTTACGCCTCTGGGTGGTTCACCTTTAAGTTAACTTGTAGAGGACCGGTTTTCAAAGGTTCAATTTTAGTGGTTTTAGAGGTTTTTGAAACCACATTTAAACGAATTCTCCCTAAAACCACTAATACCATAAAAGTTATTAAAAGATCCAAATATAGAAAGCACAAATGAAAATAAAACAAAAACGATGAACGATGCGCTGGGTCTTTAGGACCTCGACAACTTTCACCTGCTGAATTTTGTATTAGAGTATTTTCTGGGATTTACACTTCATTGATCTTGAATTTTTAGAGTTTTAAAGTATTATAGAAAAAACATGAATTTTTAGATGAAAGGCCCCTTAGGGGCATGTTTACTAACATTGGAGATAAATATCTGGAGAGATTTCTGGAGATGTTGCCCATAGCAACCAATCAGATCTTTGCTTTTGTTTTCTAACTTGGCTGTGGCTGTTTAAATCTAATTGCTGATTGGTTGCCATGGGCAACATCTCCAGAAATCTCTCCAGATATTTATCTCCAATGTTAGTAAACATGCCCCTTAGTATTAAATAGAATGGCTAATTCTAAGCAACTCTTCAATTAGCCTTCCATTTTTTAACTTTTTATTATTTGCCTCTAGCTCTTTCCAGCTCTTAAATATGTGTCATGGACCCCATTTAAAAACAAATGCTCTGTAAGGCTACACATTTATAGTTATTGCTACTTTTTATCACTCATCTTTCTATTCAGGTCCTTCCCCTCTAGTCTGTTTCTTAAACCAATGTTTGGTTGATCCAGACACTAGCAACCAGATTGTTGCTGCTGAATAAAAAGTAAAATAATGAATAATAAAAAATGAAAACTACTTGCAAATTGTCTCAGAATATCACTCTTTGCATCATACTAAAAGTTAATCTAAAAGTGATCAACCCATTTAAATGTCAGAATAGTCAGATACTTATGCAGTGTCGGGCCCCTGCAAAAAAAAAAACCTTCAGAGGGGCCCAGCGCACTCCTATCCCCTTTCTATCTGCTTTCTCTATAGTTACTCCACTGTTCTTGTGCCAATGTGTGTGTATTAACCCCACATATTGTGACCTGTTTCTATAAAAAAGCATTGGTTGTATTTCCTATAACATTGGTAACTTTAAGTATAAAAATGCTTTAAATGACAAGTCTGGATAAGAGGGCTTTTTACTGTGCTACTGCTTAGTTTTCACCTCACATCCACATATGTTTGCAGCAGGTCCCTGGATAAAGTAGCATTCCAGAGGTTGAGCAAATATAATGGAAAAGAACTGGAGATTATTCCCACTCAAAATTTCCAATAAAATTATGCCTCCAGTGGCCACTTTAGACATAGTGCCCATGGTAGAGTAAGTATTATAACAAATTTAGACAAATTGCATTAATTCATTGGTCTACTGAGCTAAGCATCTCTTTAGATATACAGTATGGCAGTGGTGCTTTTTATAATATATTTCTTGTTGACAAACTCCATAGTGTCACAGTATAGTACACTGTCCCTTCCTTTATATGGTTTTGGCTATCCAGATGCTGGTACCTTTGACGGAAGGCGGACTGCTGCAATTTTAACCCAACGTGCATTTACTGTCATTTTAGATATTTGCTTTCAATAATCTTTAAGTTATTAATGACAGTAATTCTATTTTGTTTTTATAAAGCATTTCCATTAGCCAAGTGATCAAGAAGAGAACTTCAGGTAACCTGTGACATTCACCACCTTTTATTTTGTAAAATAATAAAGTTGTTTCTGTACTACCATCAAAACAGATAGTAAAACAGGATGTGGCAAAACTGTTAGACCACACATAAGTTTACTGAGTAGAGTTGTTTTTTCTGAACTCCCACGTTTCATTTCTTTTAGGTATAAAATGGAAATTCAGTTTTCGCAAATCACAGCAACATTAGGGCAGCATTTGATCATACACGGATTTTGCTAAATGTGCAGTAATTTATAACGGTAACTTAAGATGAATGGAAATATACTTGCTATAGGCTGTAATACATAACTCAGCAACTCAACTAGCAGTTGTGTACACATGGATATACAGACCAAATGAATTGCTGTCTTGCAGACTCACCTTGAAATGGCCCCATTCAAGAGGCACAGTACCAAACTGCCGACCTCAAAAGGGGTGCACCTTACTGGAAAGTGAGTGGGATTTTGGCGAGTCAAGGGAATTACTAGGCATGACCTTGGCAGATCAGAGTCTGGTCTAAATTGTTATATTATTATACTTAAAGGAACAGTTCAGTGTGAAAATTAAAACTGGATAAATAGATAGTCTGTCCAAATTAAAAAATGTTTCTAATATAGTTAGTTAGCCAAAAATGTAATCTATAAAGCCTGGATTGATTGGATGTGTAGCATAACAGAACACAACTTCCTGCTTTTCAGCTCTCTAACTCTGAGTTAGTCACTGACTTTAAGGGGGGCCACATGGAACATAACTGTTCAGTGAGTTTGCAATTGATCCTCAGCATGCGTCTCAGATTCAAAAGCAGCAGTTATGACCCCCCTCAAGTCACTAATTGGTTACTGCCAGGTAACCAATCAGTGGAAAGCAAGAGAGCTGCAAAGCAGGAAGTAGTGTTCTGTTCTGTTAGTCACTCCAGCCTTTATACATTTCATTTTTGCCTAATTAACTGTATTAGAATTTTTATTTTTTATTTTGCACAGCCTATTTACCCAGTTTATATTTTTACACTGAACAATTCCTTTAAATGTTAGATACAGTAGCATGCTACAGATGCCACAAAATGTGAAGGCCTAAAGTTTGTCTATGTCTAGTAAAACAAAGAAACCAGTTGTTTGGTTTTTAACAGCTGACCAGTAAATGCTATCTGCTGATTGGTTGCTACAGGTTACTAGACAAGTAGCAGATGTAAAAATGTACCCAGTTCCCCAAGAAACTGTCTCAGGACTGGAACTTGGAGTAGGCAGAAGAGGCATGTGCCTCGAGCACAACAGGGACACTAGGCACATACTTCTTCTGTCTGCCTACCCTTAGTCTGGGCCCTCTTCTACCCCTCTGCCCCATCCCTGGGGTGCAAATTGGATGGCCAGGTTGCTTAGGTTGCACCCCCACCCCCCCAGCTTGGCCCAGACTTGACACTGTAACCACACCAATATCTACCTGAGCCAGACACCGCTGACTACACACAAAAAAATGTGCAGAACTAATATCACTAGGATGGACCACATATCTCTATGTAGTAACAGCAACTGAAGTGACCTAGATATTTTATTTCAATATTATAACTGCACTAGACAGTAGGAGCTAACCGCTGATTCATTGTTGGGGTGGTGGGGTACTAGACAAAAACTTTCCACTGTCGCAACATAATAACAGTCAAACTAGTCAGTCAGAGACCACAGCTGAGGACAGTTGTATCAGTTTATTCTTTCATATGCTTATGAAACACCTATTTCAACTTGGAGTGCTTGGAAGAGTGGACTCTGTATGCCATTGTCATATTCTCTGCTCCACAATGTATAAATACCTATGCACTACAGAATGGCTATATTTGACATAAAAGTTGTAGGTAAGAGGCAAGTTACTGGTGTAATAAATATAAAACATCTACAACTAGTAGTATTAGGCTATGGGAACACAGGCCATTAGCTCTGGCTGTTGTTAGCCTGTGTATTTTTGCAGGCTGAGAAAAGCAGATCTGCTCAGTGCCCCATATTCATTAATTTAATCAGCTTTTGTGCGGTCACACATTGACCTTAGATTCAGCTCCGCTATATGTGACCTCTGATCGAATTCAAATCAATGGAGCAGGGCATTGAGCAGATCTGCTGCTCTCAGCCTGCAAAAATACGCCGGCTGAGTGCTAGAGGGTATGTGCAGTGCCACTCAGTTTGACAGATTGCATGCAGTTGGCTTGTTGCTAGTTGGCTTGGTTGGCTAGTGGATTGGGGTACATTTTTCCATATGTTACTACAAAACCCCCTTTGTGTCCATTTAACCACCCAGTAAGAATAAGGTTTGCTGACCATAACAGTACCCGACATCTAACATAAACCCTAAAACTAATGTCTGTGTATTCACCCAATACAGGAAGGCAGTAAAATAGTTGCTGTCTGATCCTGCTGTACGGAATTGCTACTGTGAATGGAATGGGATCATAAAATGTCTTCTAGAAAGGCATATAGCTTGTCAGGCACTATGTCTTAGCAATTAGTATTCAGAAAGGCTATTACTGAAATGACTCTGTCCTGTACATGGCAGAGTTCAAGCAGTCAGTCTTGTGCGCTCTGTCTCAAAAAGGAAACGAGAAGTGGTTGTAACGTATTGTTTTTCCTTTGTAGTCACAAATAGCAACTGCATTTGGGAAACATGCTGCTGTTCTATTTTTAGTTGCTATACCAACCACAATTTTCAAGTACCTGATATTTATCAACTATTCTCTTTTTTTCAAACTTGCTTCAGGACAGTGGCCATTGTGTTATAATATATAATATTTAGTCAGAGTTTTAAAAAGTTCTGTTTAACATTATTTTCTATATTGGTGAAATATGCATTTCCTTTTTGCTTTAGGGTAATGGCACAAGGAGAGCAATTTGGAGTGTTTTGTAGCTCCATGGGCTGGGGGCAAAATGATCAAGCTCAACACTCCATTTACTTTGAAATTGAAAGTGCTGAGAAGAATGTGGGGATTTTTGTGGATAACTGGGCAGAAAAAGCAACACGATTCTCTGGGGCATTAGAGCTTCTTACAAAGTTAGCTTTAGTTGTTGGAAATAAAGATAACTTTACAAGTTATTTCTAGTGCCCTGGAGAATGGTGTTGCTGTTCACAGATTTGTGATTTGCAGGTTCCTTGCTTTTGGAGAGCACAGAGGCTGAAGTGAATGCATATGAGTGCAGGTAAAAACTTGGAAGAGTCACTCAGTGGCTACTGAAGCAAATAAAGTACTGTCTTTCATAAATGCTATTAACGTTAATTGCCTATTTATAGGTCCCTGGTAAGGCCTCATCTTGATTATGCAGTACAGTTTTGGGCTCCAGTCCTCAACAAGGATATTAATGAGCTGGAGAGGGTGCAGAGATGTACAACTAAACTGATAAAAGGAATGGAAAAATTAAACTATAAGGAAAGACCATCAATGTTGGGGTTGTTTTCTCTGGAGACAAAGCACTTGCAAGGGGACATGATTACTCTTTACAAATGTAAGGACTAGCTTATGATAATAGCTGATGTGCTGAGTAACTATTTTGCTGCAGATAATTGAAAATGGAGCAGACAGCAAAAGCAAGGCCTTGAAACAGGGAGATCAGAAACCAGAGGTAACAGGGACAGGATAGGAACAAGACAGGAACAGGGTTACGGATCAGGAACAGGTTAAGGATCAGAATGAGAGTCACAAAATCAGGAAAGCTCTTCAGGAACTGGGACTTGGAGTTGGCAGGAAGGCCAATGATCCAGCAGGGAGGAGTCTAGGAAGCAGGTTTAAACAGCCCACTAAAAAGCTATTGACCAAAGCTGGATAAGGAGCATGACTAAGGGAAGATGGAGGCAGCATCACAGAAGTCACTTTGTCAGATAGCCACCCATATGGCACTGCACTGGGCATTTTCAATTCAAAGCTAATCAACAGTTGATATAAAGTGTTTTGAAAAAATGCTCCAATTGCCACAAACAGAGTGGATCCCAGCACTGATTTAAAGGAGAAGGAAAGTCTCTAAACAACATTCCCTAAAAATCTCAGCCTTAATATAGTCTCTAACATATTCCCCCAGCTCAGTGTCCTGTTGCTCAGTTTGCTTTGTAATGGCAAAGTCGGTCTTGCTCCTAAAAGTTTGGCTTTTGGCGCTACTGTGCATGCGCTTCCCTACGAAGAAAGAAGACACCAGAAGTCGATCGCTCTGTGGTGCTCGCTGGACGAACCCCCGGACCGGTTTAGTTTTCTGCTGGTAGGAGCACCAGCCCGGGGTGTGAGGTTATTATATATATATAATCACTTGGGGTGCCTAACTTTTGGCACCCCCAAGTAAATAGAGCCTTTCCTTCGCCTTTAAAAATGCATTGGCCTGTAATATATGTTTAGGAGTGCCTGCCACCCTATTCTCTTTGTTCCAAGTGGTGCATTCAGTTGACTAGAAAAACAGAGAATGGTGTAGCTCCTAAGCAAAACTGGGAACCAATCTGGGGTTCAAGGTAACTGATTCTGTTCACTAAGGGTGCCCAGCAGATTGGCAGCCCCAAATGAATTTCAGTTTTCTAACAAACTCTATAATATTTCTACATGCTTATATCTTATGTTCCTATTAGACCAGTGCAGCACTGCTCCAATAACGGATATTGGCAGACAATGTTGATTTTAGAGTAAAATTGAAATCTGTGTTAGTTAACTACTATACAGCAATATAAATTGCTAAAAACCCCACATCAGTTTATCTGTAAAATAATTATCAACAGGCAGAGGTTGAAGTTTCAGCAGCAGTGTGTAAATCTGTTTAACATTCACTTCAAATGTGTTTATACATTCTTTAAACATAAATGGCACACCAAGCCTTAGTGCATGCACACTGGAGCTCACATAAATACCCTTCTATTGCTATATGTCACAGCACTTGCTAGATGCATTACCCTGGAGACACTTACGGTGTCTATTATCCTCTTCCTAGCTGGATGCTGTGTTGCAATATGAATATTTTATATGTATTTTGTGAGTGTTAAGCCACACATTGAAGTGTAGACAATAGAAAATGTACTTGCATAATGTGTGTTACTTCTCAACTTGCTGTGTTATCATAGGGTGCCTTCAGAATCAGTTTTAATAATTGAAATATACCTTGACAAAATAAAACATGATCATATAATAATTAGGTATAATACAGGTATGGGACCTGTTATCCAGAACCTGGGGTTTTCCAGATAACATAATTTGGATTGTCATACCTTAAGTCTACTAGAAAATAATGTAAACATTAAACAAAGCCAAAAAGCCTGTATTGTTTTCAACAAAGATTAATTATATCTCAGTTTGGGTATATATATATATATATATATAAATATATATATATATATATATATATATACATATACATACATATATAAATATATATATATATATATATATATATATATATATATATATATATATATATATATATATATATGTGTGTGTGTGTGTGTAACCTTGTATTCAAGAAACCGGCACTCCCATGTAAAAACTTCAATTATTTATTGTGTTGTCCTTGAGAAAGGTCCTAACAAGGACTGAAACGTTGGACATTGGTACAACACAATAAATAATTGAAGTTTTTACGCCGGTTTCTTGAATACAAGGTTACATACATATATTTTAACCGTGCACCCCAGCTATATAGGCCGCAACAGTGTTTGCCTTGGAGTACGGATACTCACTGGACAGATATATATACAACATCTATGTTGCCAGCACTCTCGACCAAAAGGTTGACATGCCTGGGTGCAGTATCCCACGTATTTATCCAATCCAAAATGCAATAAGGTCTGCACTCTCAAGACTTCTTAAAAGGAAAATATGTTTTATTATAAAAGTTACAGACTGACGTTTTGGCCTGGTCCCAGGCCTTTTTCTTTGACAAAAGGCCTGGGACCAGGCCGAAACGTCAGTCTGTAACTTCTATAATAAAACATATTTTCCTTTTAAGAAGTCCTGAGAGTGCGGACCTTATTGCATTTTGGATAAATATATATATATTTTTTTTCTTGAATATTTATGTTACTTAGAAGCTGGAGGGTGAAGGTTTCTAGTTAGTACAATTGCTGGAGGGAGACTGTCTGTCAGAGCAAGGTAAGCATTTTTTAAATAGTGAACGGAGCTAAAGACTATTCAGGAGAAAAGTCGTGAAGTAATGGAAAATGTGGCCTAACACATTCTTTCAAGAGTTCATTTTTCTCCTCCTGCTACCTCAGGTGCGTTGGATTTGTGCCTTTCTAATCATAATAATCTATTGCCATGGGGCATGCTGTTTTTGGAAAGATAGATCGGACACTGAAATCATTAACTGACAACAAGTAGCAAGTTTAAATAAAACATGATCCTCCCTTAAGTGTGTGGTTTTGGCATGGATGATTACAATAGTCAGTTGCGACTGTCAAACAAATAACCAAAAGCATGCCCGGTTCAGTTCTGAGTAGTGAAAACATGACGATGTTGTGCACCCCGTGTCCCTGAAAAACGTGGACATGGCAACTTAACTGGGTTTACCCAGTGATGAATTGCTTGAGGCCTCGTAGTTTCCTGGCACATGTCTGGTTTGTTTATACTATACATTCACTAGCCAACTGAAGAATGGGAGGGATGACATTCTCATTCTATTAATATACTCTGTTTCTTTTTACTTCTCTGTTGTATCTGCTGACAGTTTCCAGCAATCGCTATGTCTGTTCTCAGTTGTTACGCATATGTCTTTTTAATGCCTCAGAATTGAAACCCCTGAAAAAAATATTTAAGCTTGATACAGATATTTTTAGAAACATATTTCCACTGAGGAAGACCGCAGTTTTGTCTGCAGTGTGAAACCTCATGATCTTTTTAAGGGCAATAATCAGGACATATGCTGTTTATTAAAATGAGCCCACAGTAACCTTTAACAATAACAATCCAACAGTCCTTGTATGCATCAATAGAATGGCTGTTATTGTCAACATGGCTGTGCTCTAGCACAAAAATACAGTTAAGGTGATGTGAAAAAGTAAGAAAAATTAGATAACATTTCTCATTTCAATATTGAAACTGTTATATTTACCCTGAATTCTATTACTAATAGCAGTGATGTAACTAGAGTGCACCTGGCCCCCATGCAAAATAATCTTCAGAAGGGTGCACTCCAATCCCCATCCTCCCGCCCACTTCCCATCCCGCCTTTGTCCTGTCCATCTTCCGCTTCTGCTCCGCACGACTCCGCCCACTCCTGCCCCTGCGTCCCAGGTAAAAGAGTGGCTGGGGAGGAGGGTTTTTTTATTAGCTAAAGAGGAAGCAGTGGGGATCTTGTTCAACCACATAAAATAATGTGTCTGCTATTTCTGGAGGATTTATATTTCAAATTTAAAGGGATTATGTCATGATTTTTATGATGTAATTTTTATTTCTAAATTACACTGTTTACACTGCAAATAATTCACTTTACAATATAAAATGTAATTCCTGAACCAGCAAGTGTATATTTTTTTAGTTGTAATATTGGTGTGTAGGTGCCATCTCAGGTCATTTTGTCTGGTCTTGTGTTTTCAGAAAGAGCCAGCACTTTAGGATGCTTTCTGGCAGGCTGTTGTTTCTCTTACTCAATGTAACTGAATGTGTCGTAGTGGGACCTGGATTTTACTATTGAGTGCTGTTCTTAGATCTACCAGGCAGCTTTTATCTTGTCTTAGGGAGCTGCCATCTAGTTACCTTCCCATTATTGTTAGGCTGCTGGGGGTGGGGAAGGGAGGGGGTGATATCACTCCAACTTGCAGTACAGCAGTAAAGAGTGATGGAAGTTTATCAGAGCACAAGTCACATGACTGTGCACAGCTGGGAAACTGACAATATGTCTAACCCCATGTCAGATTTCAAAATGAATTATAAAAAAATATGTTTGCTCTTTTGAGAAATGGATTTCAGTGCAAAATTCTGCTGGAGCAGAACTATTAACAGATGTTTTTTGAAAAAAAACATTTTTCCCATGATAGTATCCTATCCAGATTCATTTATTTGCAGTAAACTAAATAAACTCTGGGTTAAATGATAGCCAGTGCAAGGTTAGAAAATTAGCTCCAAAACAGATCACTATGTTATTTGCAGTACCACCTGTTGCTGGTTTCATATCCCTAACAAAGACAGCAAAAGAACTGTGAATGAGCTACCAAAAATATGCCGATGTGCCAGCAGCTCTACAGCAGGTGTTTTTGAAATAATGGTGATCCTTCTCCTTTAAACTCAAATGATTAAACTAAGTTTACATATTTGTTATGAGTTTTGTCTCCAAAAGATACTGCAGGGAAGAATGAAATAATCCACTGCTTTTCCCCCCTAAATTGCTGTATTGGCAGTTTGAAGTCTGCATTTGATAAGGAGACAGGAGCAAAGTCAGACAGAGAAGTAATATAATTACATTTATCTCCACTATGTATCTAGAATACAGAATTGTATGTCTCTGAAAGAACCACTGAGCCCTTACCAAATATAGAAAAACTGTTCAGATAATTGTGCTTTGCTAAAAACAAACATTAAGGGGCAGATTTATCAAGGGTCGAATTTCGAGGTGGAAAAAACTTCGAAATTCGACCATCGAATTGGAAGTTTTTTGTTAATCTAATTTGGCTGTTTTTTGGTCAAAGTCAAATCATTCGATCGTACGATGAAATCCTTTGAACTGAACGATTTAATAGATCGATCGAATGATTTTACCTCGACTTCTAAAAACTTAGCCAAATGTTGGCTATAGGTTCTAGAAGGTCCCCATAGGCTAACATTGCAATTCGGCAGGTTTAAGGTGGTGAAGTGTCGAAGTCGAACTTTTTTTTAAAGAGACAGTACTTCGATTTTTGAAGTCAAACTTTTTTACTTCGAGTCAAAGTCGAATTTAGGCCTGTTCGATGGTCAACGTACCCAAAAATTCGTTTGATATTCAAAGCTATTACATTCGAAAATTCACTTTGACCCTTAGTAAATCTGCCCCTAACTGTCTGTACATTTCATTATGCATTCACTTATGGGCTTATTAATCAAAAATCCAATTTGTGGGGCTTGAATTTTGCCTAGGACAACTCCTATTGACTTTTACATGACTTTGCCAGCTTTTAGATGCTGATTTTCCACATTTGAGTTTTCGAGTTTTTCTTGCTTAAATGCCAGACATTCGAGTTTTTTAAAAAATATTATTTGAATTTGTGAGTTTTTGTGCAAAAAATTTTGAATCATGGCAAAAATTTAAATTCTGACCTTGATAAATCACCCCCTAAGAGGCCTATTTACTAAAAGTGGATTTTGTTTCCACTGTTATGAAAAAAAATCAACCAAACTCCCAAACCTGAATCCCCTTAATTTACCAATAACCAATCTCAAAAAAATTGGTGAAAGAAAAGGTTGCAAGAAAATCGTGCGACAATTCAAATAATGCAACTTTTTCGATCTGCCTCTCGAATCGCGCAACTTTTTGTTGGTGCAACATCTCGAATTCATTTGGATTTGAATTTTTAGCAGCTTCAGATCATAATAAATCTTGAAAAATTCAAGTTTATTTTTTCCTCTTTAAAAACTCGACCAGAAAAAAATTGAGGATTAATAAATAGGCCCCTAAATATGTTTTTGTTTCTTCTAGGCCCAGGCCAGGGGCATAAGTACAGAGGAAGCATACCCTGTGGTTGCAAGGGGGCCCAGGAGTGTAGAGGGACCAGTGAGGTCCTAAATAATGAGCAATCGTAACTTATTTTGGTAGAAAAGGTCAACTATAGTTACTCCACAGGCCCAGGTCTAGAACTACTTCTTAGTTTATGTATTTTGAAGACTAATCAGGGTTGGGCTGGCCGGCGGAACACTGAAAAAACCTGATGGGCTCCAGTCCTTGTGGGTCCCATTGACACAGAACCCCTCCCCACACTGCTCCCTGATTTCCCCTACTAACCTGATTGTGTCATGTCAAGAAGAAAAAATAAGATACACTTTGGAGGGCTGGTGGAGGGGTTTGCAGTTGGGGAGGGGTGTGAGCAGTCCCTGAGATGGCAATCCTGATGGTTCCCGGACCCCCAGTCCAACACCGTTACTAATCAATAGTTTTGGGGAAAGTTAGAAATCGTTTTGGTAAAAAATTATACTTAAACTCCATAGAGAATTGCATAGAGCTAGTTCTCTAGTGCATTTTGTCAAAGGCATGGCCATTTTTGTGATCATTCTGTCTAAGAATTGCCACATCTACCTGAAATAATAATTGGCCTACCAGTGGTTACCATTCTCCCATATTAATAACAGATCAGATGCTTTTTTTCCCCCAAAAGCACTAGTTAGTAAAGATTCTGCTTATAGTTACTCTGGGTTTTTCAAATGATGCAAACTTTGCCCAGCCTATAGCAGTATGTCCTCAGAGGCCTCTGAATTCCTTCATAGTCGGAATATACTCTGCATGCCAGCTTGTCTTCCTACGTTAACTGACTAGAAGCACTAATAGTACTTTGTTGTGACAAAGCCACGCACTGAAATCCCTATCCAACATTCCACAACTTTCACTCTGCAAAGGAACATGCATGCAGAGGTCATGAATCTCAAATTCAACTTGAAGTTGAGGCACCAATCCCTTCCTGCAGCTGGGAGACATCTGTAGCACCACCATGGGAACCTCTGCTAATGAAAATACTGCACTGTCATATCTACAGCATATCTCTGACTCTCCTTAGTGCTTCTGATATTCTCTGTGAAGGAGGTAAATTCTCTGCACTCAATGTTAATATCATAAAGTCAACATGATACCAATTCTAACAACATTTTTTTTTTTAACATTTATTTACTGATTCTGTTGTGTCTACTTTTTTTTATTAACATACAAATAATTACCCTGCCATGTAAATGCTTAACATATTTCAGAGAGCATATTATGGGCACAAAGTGAAGCCCAAAACTAAAATATTGTTCAACATTTTAGTATATGTTTGTATCAAATAGAGGCAAATATTATAGGCATCATAGTTTAAATAAGGTCAGATGTATGTCTATGATTTCAGTCTTTCGCTCTTGGTTGGGAAGGAAACATCTAAATTGTACAGATCAAATGTTCTGACTGGCCACAGATTATAGCTCTGCCTCATTTAAGGTTGCGTATACAAAAAATGAAGGAAAAACATTAGTGCAGGTGCTCTCACACTAATAAACTCCTAAAATCCTAAATGGAATGTCAAAACTTAAAAGGCCAATATAGACCTATATGTGGTGTATAAACAGGCAGTAATCAATCAGTGACTTGAGGGGGGGCACATGGGTCATATCTGTTGCGTTTGAATCTGATCTAAATGCTGAGGATCAACTGCAAACTCACTGAACAGTTATGTCCCATGTGGCCCCCCCCCTTAAAGTGGCTGACTGAATCAGAGTTAGAGAGCTGAAAAGCAGGAAGTTGGGTTATGTTCTGTTATGTTAGACATCCAGTCACTCCAGCCTTTATACAGTACATTACATTTTTGTCTAACTATTTGGGATTAGGTCGAATACCCGAATCCTTGGGGAAAGATTCAGCCGAATATCGAAGTGAATCTGAATCCTAATTTGCATATGCAAATTAGGGTCAGGAAAGGAAAAAGTGGAAAAAAATCTTCTTTTGTGATGAAAATTGACGTACCTGCCCCTAATTTAGGCACAAGGATTCGGCCAAATCCTGGCCAAATCCCAAAACCGAATCCTAGATTCTGTGCATTCCTAGTATAAATGAGACTATGTAATACTTTTATGTAGCCAAGTGTAAAATTTTAGCATATATAGAGGTAGTGGCTTGAAAAAATCCATGTAAGAACCACTATTAACATTTTACACATCTTTTTAGGGGAAACTCCAATGTGTAAAATAATATCCCAGAATGGTATTTTTTTTACCACTTTGCACTTTTCTCAAGCATTTCAAGCTATGCGACTGGTAAATGAGCTGCATACAGTACATATTATTGAATGATCTTATAGTCTTTGTATGTAATTTCATAATTTCTCTCCGTTTTGTGGTCCATTTCTACTACCCATCAATTATCCTGCAAGGAACTATGTTCTTTTTAGAATTGTGCTGAATTAAGTGAATTGTACTTGCTTTCCCAGGCCTATATCATATGCTTGCCCTGGGTTTTATTTTATGCAAGCATTTAACCTTATACTGTAATTAAAATTTAAAGGAAACTTTCCTCAAGACGTTTTAAAGTGATTGCTATCGAGGCACACAGAGTGTTATTCACAGAAGTGTGGTGTTATCTTTTAGTATAAGGGGGGGGGAGAAAACCTCCGAACAGCTAGGAAACAATTGCAGCACTAAAAAAAAAGGGGATTTCCAAGTATGCTAAACCTTTGGGTGCCAGAAAAGTATGCAAAATAATAACCTCTAGGCACTACATGAATATACCTGATTGTGTTTTATCTTTATGATTTGCTTAAGAAATGCTCCAATATAGTTGAATTTGAAACAATATTTCACCACCACCAGTGATAATTAACATTTTTTGTGGAAAAAGACAACCTTATCAAATAACCTTCTTACGTTAAAAAAAAATCCCATGTAATTCTATATTTGATGGAGATCCACTTTTTATTTTATAAATGTCAATAAAAATATAACACTGATTATATATGCCTGAAGTAGTTTAATTCTTGAATGATGACATCAAATACTTTTGTGTAACTAAAACGCTCTTAAAGGAGAACTAAACCCTAAAAATAAATATGACTAAATATTATATAATAAACTTATTGCACCAGCCTAAAGTTTCAGCTTCTCAGGACTTCTCACTTGTCACAAGGGGTCACCATCTTGGAAAGTGTCTGTGACACTCACATGCTCAGTGGGCTCTGAGCAGCTGTTGAGAAACAAAACTTAGGGGTTGTCGCAAAGTATCAATCAGAAAATCAGGTTTGCCATGTAATATAGGCTGATGCTACAGGGCTGATTATTACATTTGTATGCTAGTTGCACTGGTTTCTGTGCTGCCACGTAGTAATTATCTGTATAAATTACCAGCTTTATATTGTGACATTTCTATTTTATGTGTACTGTATATTTTGAGTGGGTACCTAAGCTCAGTAAGTGACAGCAGCATAGAGCATTTGCAGAGAATCAGCAGAAAAGAAGTTGGGGAGCTACTGGGGCATCTTTGGAGACACAGATCTTTACTGCTAAAGGGCTGTGGCTGCCTTGGGCTGGTACGGAAATCCAAAACATAATGTACAACATTTCTAGCCTACTTCTTTAGTTAAGCTTTAGTTCTCCTTTAAGTGTTGACATTGTTGGTAGTACAACATTCAAATATAGATAGCTTTAAACCAGGGGTCCTCAGCCTTTATTACTAATGAGACACATTAAAATGTAAAAAGAGTAGGGGAGCACAAGCATCCTAAATCATCCTGGGGGTACCATATAAGGGTTGTGATTGGCTATTTGATAGCCCCTTGTGTGAACTGACAGTTACAGGTGGATCTGTTTGGCAGTTCACCTGATTTTTATGCAACTAAACCTTGCCTCCAAGCCAAGAATTCAAAAAATAATCACATTAATTACTATTATACACATGTCATATATAAATAAAGACACAACATACAGTATATAAATAGTCTAGACATTACACAATAATTTGTAATAGGGGTGTGCTAGATTAAATCTGTCTCACAAGTGCAATGTTCTGCTAATCTGAGTAAGTACTAGTGCTACCTATCAAAATCCAGGTGCAAGTGAACTATAAACTGCATGTCATCAACCCACAAACAGATCAAGTTCAGCATTACTGAGGTTCCTACTAGCAAAGCTTGGAACAACTGGCAATAATGCTTCAATAAATGATATGTTATATAAAAAAAAATATTATCTCTTGTCATGTCATCATGGTATTGAGACTGTAAATGAAGATTAGTAGACTAACCGCCAAAACATATGCTTCAACTCATTATTCACCAATACCCAAGTGACTCAGTGGTGCCTGGGACACAGCTAGGGGTTTCCCTAACAACATATAGCAGCCTATTAATGCTGAAATAAAGGTGTGGTATCCAGAGACCTGACAACAATGATTTGTTTTTAGCAATTAATTTTCACCTTTGCTAGCTGTGATCTGTTATCTGCCTTTATCTGAGATCTTTTTTATTATTTATTAAATAAAACACATGGGTATGTTCAGAAAGCTGGTATTTCACTTCTGGTCACTGAGAATTGGATGTGGTCTGTCAGAAATTTCTACAACAATTAGGGGCAGATTTATCAAGGGTCGAATTTCGAAGTGGAAAAAACTTCTAAATTCGACCATCGAATTGCATACTTTGATATTTGAAGTAGAATTCGAAGGATTTTTAACATCCTACGATCATACTCCGATCATAGTACCATCGTACTCCGATCATAGTACCATCGTACTGCGATCGTACTTCAAATCGAATGATTCTAATGATTTAATCGTACGATTATACTTTGACTTCTAAAAACTTAGCCAAATGTTGGCTATACTGTATGTTCTAGGAGGTCCCCATAGGCTAACATAGCAATTCGGCAGGTTTAAGGTGGCGAAGTGTCGAAGTTGAAGTTTTTTTAAAGAGACAGTACTTTGATTATTGAATGGTCGAATAGTCGAAGTATTTTCACTTCGAACCGAAGTCGAATTTAGGCCTATTCGATGGTCAAAGTACCCAAAAAAAATAGCTTGAAATCTGCCCCTTAATGTGTAATTAGCCCTCATTAGATTTATACCAAAGTGAAGTTTGGTGTAAAAGGTTTTTGTGGTTTTTTCACATATGAAATTTAGAATATTTAGGGCTTTTTAGAAACATAGAAACAATTGCAATTCGATTGTTAGTAAATTGGCCCCTAAGGCTAGTGCAAGACCTTGTGGAACTCGGCCTGCAGAAAAAAGCAGCTAGGAAATCCGCTTCTCTGCTGCGCCTCCATTCCTTGGTGTGCCAAAATTTGTCATGTCTACATGCGCCCGGGCCAAGGTAATGTATTTGGGTGCAAACAGACACAGCAAATTTTGCTGCCAAAAGTGTACGTTTGTATTTTGATGCCTCAATCCACATCTGCCTGCACCAAGGCCAAGGTAATGTATATGTGCGCAGGCACTTCAAGGAACAGCGGAGCAGTGTAGGAGTATATTCTCATCTTGCTTTTCTCTGCAGGCCAAGATCCGGAAGGTCTGGGACAAGCCTATGGGGCTTATTTATTAACATTAGAGACAAACATCGACAGTGATGTTGCTCATACCCTCAGCTATTACATTTGAACAGTCACCTACAAGCTAGAAAACAAAAGGAAATATATGATTGGTTGCAATGGGCAATGAGTCACCAACTAAGGGAAACCTGCTTTGAACAAGTTGATAAAGGGCATTTTGCATTTAATGATGTACTTTCTTCATTTTAAAGATTGAAATTATTCAGGATGGTGTAAAAGCTCAGTGCTGCTGCTGAGCTTTAGAACCCACATAAGACAGTGGAATTTAGCTGCTCAAATCAGCTGAACACATTCTGATTAACTGAAAAATATATTTTTTGTTGAATTTATTACATTTTAAGGGATAAAACAGGGGAAGATATTGAACAGCTGGGTTCCATATTTGATGAATCTGCCCCTCGATTTCTTTTTAATCTGCTAAGAAGTATGCAATTAGGGAGCTAAGAATGAGGATCTCCCAGCATGAAAATATAAAGGTCTGTTGAACATGCAAAATGATGGGCTTCCTCTTAGCTGAACTTCAGCATCTGCCATATTATTTAATGCACCTACTGTATGTTCCAGCTAGAAGGAAATAACATCTGGGAATTTACGATTGCTGGAAAACCACCACTGATCAATCGTGGATGAGGACTTCTATTACAAGTATTATTTGAGTAAAAAATGGTAACATTTTACATGATATACAGTAGTATACAGCTTCCTGGCAATAGCTCCAGCTAAAGAAAAGAGAGTGAGGGAAAGAAAGAAAGTTGAAAACGTTATACGAAGGCTGCTTAGAGCCTGACATTGTGAAATGCAGAAGATGAGCCAAGACAAGCAAACAGCACGGCTTCCCCATCCTGGCCGGCTGCAGGGAATGCTGGATATTGACATCTGTCGCTAAGGGATACAGTCACCCGCTCTGACAGAGCTCATCTGGAGACTGTAATTAAAACGAAAACATCTTAAAATGTAATTTCTCTCTCATAAACATTTGCAGATGTTAACTAGACTGCTATTCGTGTAAAGGCCTTTGGGTGTGCTTTTATTGTATTGACAAGGGCAAGGTTTCTGACATTCTACTCTGGTATTACATAGTATTATTATTATTATTGCTGCTTATAAAGCACCAGTGAAGTGAACATGAAATCACATTCAGACAGGGTTCAGCAAAATAATAGTAAGCTTAGGACACCCTTGGTTAATATGTTTGGGTGCTGCACATTATTAAATACTGCATGCTAGAAAGCTATGAAAATCGGATTTGTATCTTAGCCAGTAGGGGGCTGAGTTGGAATATACCATGCTATTATGTGAAGGGGGGGGGTTCTCATATGAGTAAAAGGCTGAGCAAGCAGAAGTCTCCTCAGTGCACACGTGTCAGTTCCACCTCAATACTGCAAATAAAGTGGAACTTTTCACTGAGCCAAGTACTTTAACGTTTACAGGAGACATATCATATAACTCCAGAGTACCCAACAGAAGGTGATGGCTTAATGCTCCATCCTGACATCAACAGTCCAGACAGTGATGTCTACAGCTTTTTTTTTTTTTTTTTGCAACTGGCTTTGATTGGTGCCAGAACTTTGGTAAATCAAGATGAATTTTTTATCCCCCTTTTTTCTCTTCTCTCTCTGCTTTCCGGTGCCTACTTCCTGCCATATCTAAAAAAAACAGCAGCTGCATAAGTCTGATAGAGAAGGGTCCCAGGGTAATGACTTTCACAAATGAGCTGGAAACGTTCAAATGAGTTTGGGAAAGGAGAAACAAGACAGTTAAAAGGGGAGCTGATAACACAGGCATAACATCAGGTCTTTTTTTTTTTTTTCAAAAGTGGCCCCCTGATGTCTGCCTACAAAGAGAAAGAGCACTGTGATAGAGACATGAGAACGATAGCTCAAAGTGCACTCAGGGATAACACGACGAAGTCTCAAAAGTGCACTGCTTCTATTGTGTTTCCTATCAGACTGTGATTAGAGAAAATCCCATGGTAAAAAGATTATAGTAACACATTTTTTTCAAACGTTATAAATGTATTTGCAGTCATTGTGCTCCCGGGCTGATGTGCACTTTTGCAGCATTCACACGGGTCAAGGGGGTCACTGCAAAATGCATAAATCCCTTTAACCCATAGGGTCAGGCGACACAGGGTGTTTTGGGGAGATTTGGTCGCCTGGCAACTAATCGCCTCGTTTTTGCGGCGACCAATTTCCCCAAAAGCCTTCCCTGAATATGCGCCGGCTAAAAAGAAAAAACGCCGGCGCTAATCACACTCGGCGATTCGTTTTCCAAAGTCACTCTAAGTTTCCAGGTGACCAAATCTCCCCAAAACGCCCTGTGTGGACTTACCCTTAGGGTGAATTCAGATGGGGGGCGGGGGATTTGACGCCTGTGTTAGCAAGGGCGACAAATGGAAAAATGTTTTTCCACCTGCAATAAACTATATTCTATATATGAAGTTGCCTCATGAGAAAACTTTGGAAACAAAGGTGTATGTTTTCCGAAACCACATTAAGGCATTGTTTTCATTCAGGAAAACGTAGGCTTTCTAAATAGGCCTGAATTAGTGGGAAACCTATTGTGTAGCATAATAGAGGGGTGTACACAAACATGCACACGCAAATATTCTGTTGTACTTATTGAAAGCACACAAACAGAATGAACATACGTTAGATTGCAAGGCCAAATATTGGTAAATTGCTAAATACACCCCACAACCTATATTTTGTAAATGTAGATATCTCACTGAAACAGTTGCAACATGTCATCACAAAAAATATCCTCCACCAGTTTTTGTGTCACAACATGATTTTTTTTCATTAACAAATTGACATACTGTACCAAGAAGCCAACTATACAGCATAATAGGGTTGTTTTTTTTTTTTTTTAGCAAATTGTGAAAAAAAGGTTGGTCTGTCATATTAGCTGATGCTACAAGGCTGATTACATTCTGATGCTAATTCTGCTGGGCTCTAAACTGCCATCTCTAATAATCTGATTTATTTACTAATCAGACTTATATTGTGACATTTATATTATATATATTTAGTATATTGTGAGTGGGTCCCTAAGCTCAGTAAGTGACAGCAGCACAGAGCATGTGCAGTGAATCAGCAGAAAAGAAGATGGGGAGCTACTGGGACATCTTTGGAGATCTTTACTGCTAAAGGGCTGTTGTTGCCTTGGGCTGGTACAGAAACCCACAACATAATGTACAATATTTCTAGCTACTTCTTTAGTTAAGCTTTAGTTCTCCTTTAAAAACACTCTTCATAGGTCTATACATGCTCTTAAAGGAACAGTTCAGTGTGAAAATAAAAACTGAGTAAATAGATAGGCTGTGCAAAATAAAATATGTTTCTAATATAGTTAGTTAGTCAAAAATGTAATGCATAAAGGCTGGAGTGAACAGATGTCTAATAAAACAGCCAGAATCCAACTTCCTGCTTTTCAGCTCTATAACTCTGAGTTAGTCAGCGACTTGAAGGGGAGCCACATAGTAGATTTCTGTTCAGTGAGTTTGCAATTGATCTACAGCATTCAGCTCAGATTCAAAAGCAACAGATATGACCCATGTGGCCCCCCCCCCCTTTAAGTCGCAGATTGGTTACTGCCTGGTAGCCAGGGTAACCAGTCAGTGTAAACCAAGAGAGCTGAAAAGCAGGAAGTAGTGTTCTGACTGACATGTTATACATCAAATCACTCCAGCCTTTATACATTATATTTTTGCCTAACTAGCTATATTAGAAACATTTTTTATTTTGCACAGCCTATCTATTTACCCAGTTTTATTTTTACACTGAACAATTCCTTCAATATTTTGTGGTAAGCACCAATGTATCAGTTCAGCCTACTGGGCTGAATTACATGCAAGGTGCAAAGAACAAGCTGCAGGAAAGCAAGTGAACCCTTAAATTAGGTGTTACTTTTAGGGTTCCCTTATCATAAGCTAATTTGCATATGTGTGAAGTACACTAATAGTACACTATTTATAAGATGACTACTACAATGATTTTGGAATTCTGGGAAAAAACTGCATTGTTGTTAAGATAAGGCAATTTGCTTCTGTTTTGCAATTGGCAATTTCATTAATAAATTAGGCTTACTGTATTTATGTGTTAGGGCTCTTACACATGAGCGTTCCGACCTGCGCTCCCTGCGTTCCGTTTTTTGGCGTTCAGCCGCAGGGGAGTGCAGGAATAGACGCAAGTCATTATTTGAAATGGGGCTGTACTCACTCAGACGCGTGTAGGCGCCGAACGCAGGAAAAATGCAGCATGTTGCGTCTGAACCTGCGTTCGGCGCCTACACGCGCCTGAGTGAGTACAGCCCAATTTCAAATAATGACTTGCGTCTATTCCTGCGCTCCCCTGCAGCTGAACGCCAAAAAACGGAACGCAGGGGAGCGCAGGTCGGAACGCTCATGTGTAAGAGCCCTTACAAATACCCACTAGGCTAGGGCCACACAGGAAGATTCAGGGAGATTGGTCGCTGGCGACTAATTGACGCGTCTTTGAGGCATCTAATCTCCCTGAATGGCTTGCTGGTATGTCACACCCGCTAGCTCTATAGTCGCCTGCGCCTATTCACACGCGGCAATTTCGAGCGACTTTGAAAAACGTGTCACCACGTGTGAATAGGCGCAGGCGACTTTAGTGCTAGCGGGTGCAAGATACCAGCAAGCCATTCAGGGAGATTAGACATGGCGATTAGTCACCAGGCAACTAATCTCCCTGAAATCTTCCCGTGTGGCCTAGCCCTTATATTGAGGCTGCCCAAAAAAAACAATATAAGTGGAATTTCTGCCTTCAAACTAGTTAACCTTCTAGGTACAATAAAATACTAAACCACATATCTAAGCTAAACTTGGGGTTTTCAGAAGATTTCCAGAAATTGACTTCAAAGTTGCAATTTAAGGCATTTTTTCTTGGGTATAAATAACATATTATGCTTATAATTGGATATTATCTAAATAAAATGGTACAAATATATACAGGTATGGGGTCCATATTATCCAGATAATAGTTATTAGAGGCAAAACAATTCTATTGGGTTTAAATGATTTTAATAAGGTTTAGGGCATGGAGAGCCAAATTATGAAAAGATCCCTTTTCCAGAAAACCCCAGCTGCAAACAAGAAAACAGGATAACAGGCCCCATACCTGTATATATATATATATATATATATATATATATATATATATATATATATATATATATATATATATATATATATATATATATATATATATATATATATATAGAAAAAATAAAAATTTTTCTATGATATTGGCTACTTTGGCAGTGCCTTTTTGACTACTTGCACCCAGAAACCAAGAGGGTTGTGCGGCAATATCTCTTTTTATATAGTGTATATATATATATATATATATATATATATATATATATATAGGTCGGAACGCTATATATATATATATATACATATACAAACTATAATAGTTCAATACTTTTTAAATTGACTGGTAGCCAACAATTGGATCATACTGCAAGTCTATGGAGAAACCTTAGATAAGAACTGACTGGATTTTTAAACTAGCCAGTTTGGAAAAGACTTGAGGGAACCATAAACAGACCAGTAAGCTGCTGACTGGGTCTGAAGGTTGCCCCAAAAAGCCACTAATCAGCTCTTGTGGTTAGTGCCACTTATTGTAAATTTTAATGTTTGAAAGACACATTGAAGAATACTTTTGAATTAAATCAATTGGCTCTGTGTTTACAGGAAAGATACTTAGATGCTATATAGACATACTAATTAGAGAGGTCAGGACCAGAGTGCATGTGAAATCTGTTTTACAAATAATTTAAATGCAAATGACACTTATACAAATACTGCAGTTGTGCAAAGTTTTATGAGTACAGGTATGGGATCCATTATCCAGAAAGTTCGAATTACAGAAAGGACAAGGCCAGACATGGCATTTTTACGTTGTGTTTTTAAAAAAGCTCTCATGGGCATAAATACGTCACTGAAACCACACGCGACCACCAACATGCGTTTTCATGCGTTTTTCAGCACGTATGTTTCTTTTCCAACATGCACTTCTCATTGTTCTTGTTCCCCATAATTCCACTGGCTGGAAATAGAAAATAGAAAAGCTATTTAGAAATAGAAAAACTATTTACATGCAAAATGGAGCAGGAATGGTTGTCAATACACAACATATTTACAGCACCGGCCATAAAAACGTATATGCGTCATTTATCTTGCGAGAATTTGGATGCTTAAAATACATTGCGTATTTATGTAAAGTGTGGTTTCAAACTTGCAGATCCCATAGAGTCTATTGATTTGGTAGTTTCTTGACGTATTGGCGTTTCTGCTTAAAAACGCCAATACTGACGTCCCGTGGCGGATTTCAGCTTGCAAGCGTCCTGTGAGAATTGCCATAGTGCGTTTTCCATTAGTTTCAGTGGTAGTGCAGTTTATGCGTAATTACACCCGACAGAGCTTTTTTAAAAATGCAAAGTAAAAAGGCCACGTCTGGCCTTGCCCAAAGGCCTTCTCTTATAGACTCCATTTTATACAAATAATCCACATTTTAAAAAATTATTTCCTTTTTCTCTGTAATAATAAAACAGTTCATTGTACTTGGTCCAAACTAAGATATAATGAATCCTTATTGGAAGCAAAACCAGCCTATTGGGTTTGTTTAATATTTACATGATTTTCTAATAGACTTAAGGACTGGAGATACAAATTACAGAAAGACCCGTTATTCAGAAAACCCTAGGTCCCGATAATTCTGGAAAACAGGTCCCATACCTTTATAGCAGATTTAAGCAGACCTTGCATTTATTTTATTTTACTCATAGGAAAAATCCCTGGCCGTAAATCATAGAGCCCAAGCCTTTAGATGTGCTGTTTAAGCGAGATTTTGTTTTAGCTGCATTGTTACAAACGTGTACAGACCATAGAAAGTAGGTGGATTTAGGCTTTTGCCAGATTTCATGTTTATTTTTAAAAAATAAATGGTGTTGTTCATGGAACAATAATCTACTGTACCAGCTGGGGGAGGGAGGGTTTATGCAACTGTAGGCATTTTATTCACACCATGACACAGAGAAAATTCATGGGTTAGACACAGTCATATATCGGTATTAGTGCATTAAATGGAGTTTCAAAACAACTAATATGGTGTATCTAGAGGACAAGCACATGCTGTTTTTGAATGCAGCATGAACAGTAAGTTTTCTCTTAATTGAAAAACCGCAATATGCCACAAAATAAGTTCAGTGTTAGTTGAAGCTCACTAAGTCCACTGATTTAAACTGATTTATATACTGTATGCATAAGTACATGCAGCCACCTGCCCTTGTCATTTAAGTCATAGAGGAGAACGTCTGGAAGCCCCCGGAGAGAGGTTAAACAGAATGGGTACATGTTAAATGGGGAAAAGCAATCAAGATGGTTTGGCAGTCCGTTAATGCTCCTTGCCTGACAGGGGTAAACAGTTATCTGACCCAAATGAATTATCGTAACCATTTATTTATTTGAGTTTTCTCTCCCCATCAGATCTAAAACTGCATCTCAAATGTTAACAACTCAGCATGTTTTATCACAGCATGTACTCTTTCAATCATCATTAGAAATGTGGAGGGGACTGGTTTAGGCATGGGGCCAGCTTAGTAATATTTTCCATGAGGAAACCTTGTTTTTTTCTCCTCCAAAAGCTGCTACTTGGAATGGGGAGGAAGTGGAAGGTTCAGTACTCAGACGGTAGGGGAGACAATACTTCTGAACTTTTCAAACTACCTGAATGTTGTTTTAATGACATAGTGACTACTGGAAACCAGAGCCCTCACATGGGTTTTTCAAAATCATAACGGTGTCAACCCTGAGCTGAGTGATTGTGAAACCTCAAAACAAAATAAGTGCATGCTCGCTCAACAAAATATGATATATTTAATTTCTTAAAGATAAAAAAAATTGTTTATAAAACGAAACAATTCAAAAACATTTTAAAATGCATTTGTAATGACAGTATCAAATGCAGAGCAGTAATTAACAGAGGTAGAAGGTGCAAGGGAGAACAAATGGGTATTTTCAGTGCCAGTTTTCCTGCTGTATTATGACATGGTACCAGAATGCAAATGTATTAAGCACCTACTGCCCTAAGTCAACGCATGCCATGTATACTAAGTAGAAACCAGGAAGATAAGTTTTGTCTGAATTGATGGCTCTGTCTTAAGTGGCATAATAGGGCTGGGTTAATGACCTTAGTCTATATCCTATGGGCTCAGGGTGATCAGGGGCCCATCTAGCTTTTTTCAATTATTATTTCCATTTTCTTTTAATATTTATTTTTATTTGCCCTGTTGGTCCAGGCAGGTGCGCCTGGTGGCAGAAGAAGGCAGGAAAGGTGCCTGTATGCACCAGTGTACAGATTTTGGGGGCATGTGTGCCTGGATATTCATGCATTCAGACCAACAGTTGCTTAGAAAGGGGGGCTGTGGACAGGGGTGTAACTTCAGAGGAAGCAGACCATGTGGCTGGATGGGGGGCAATAGATATAGGGGCCCCATGAGGCCCTAACTCATGTACAATTCACTAAATATTGGTAAAACAGGTCAACCTCTAGGTATTTTGCAGCCTAAAAAATAATTTGCTATGGTGCCCAGTTATCTCTGGTTATGCCACTGGCTGTGGATGTAGCCTAGGGGACCCACATCTCATTTATCTACCACTGGGCATGGGAAATGGCAGTGTGGCACCCAGCCCATTGTGAACTAAGATTAGTTTAGGACCTTAGTTGTCATACACAACTTTCTCTAAGGGTGTGTGTAAAAAAACATGATAAGAAAAATAACATCTATAATAAAGAGGTTGACAGGATTGTAACTGCCTTCTCGTGCGGTCCTGAAAACCCTACACATGTTACACTTTTAAGGGAATTGTTCAGTGTAAAAATAAAAACTGGGTAAATAGACAGGCTGTGCAAAAGAAATAATGTTTCTAATATAGTTAGTTAGCCAAAAATGTAATGTATAAAGGCTGGAGTGACCGGATGTCTAAAGGTGGCCATAGACACACAGATCCGATCGTATGAATCGAGGATTCGTACGATTTTCGGATCGTGTGTGGCGTGTGCCGACATCTTTCGTCCGGCGGAGATCGGTCGTTTGCACTTACGGCCGAACAATCAGATTACCCCCGATATAGCCATGCCTGTTAATGGCATATCGGGGAAAGATCCGCTCGTTTGGCAACATCGCCAAACGAGCGGATCTTTGCATCTATGGCCACCTTAACATAATAGCCAGAACATTACTTCCTACTTTGCAGCTCTCTTGGTTTCCACCTATGACATGAGGGAGGCCACATGGGCCATAACTGTTTGCTAACTGAGCTGAATGCTGAGGATCAATTGCAAACTCACTGAACAGAAATGTACCATGTGGCCCCCCTTCAAGTGGCTGACTAACTCAGAGTTATAGAGCTGAAAAGCAGGAAGTAGTGTTCTGGCTACTATGTTACACATCCAGTCACTCCAGTCTTTATACATTACATTTTTGGATAACTAACTATATTAGAAACATTTTTATTTTTCACATACAATCTATTTACCCAGTTTTTATTTTAATACTGAACTGTTCCTTTAAACAATATAAGCTGTATGGTGTGGTAACTATAAAAAGTAGAAAACAAGATGACCACAGGAGGATGCAATCACTTTCAAGTGAAATTGTTAAAGGAAAACAAAAAACGGCATATAACTTTCTTGGGATCATTATATAAAGCAAAGGGAGGATTTCCCATTTAGCTGGAGTCTGGAATAAAGTCTTGGCAAGATGGTGCTTAGAAACTCCCAGAGAAGGCAAATGCAAACACTAAAAGGTGTGAGGAGAATACCATAACACAGAATTATAGGAAATTGGGAAATTGTTTATAAAAAATATGTGCATGCTTATTATTATTATGCAAATTTTGAATAACAACTTTAAAAATGTTCACTTAAAATAAGCTGGAATTGAACTTATTACTGACACTGTGAATACAGGCAAACAATTACCGTAATGGCAGATGGCTAAACTAAAATAAACCTTAAATACTGTCTTTAATTACCAAAGCTAGACTGCAAGAAATGTTTTAGAGGTCACTGGAGAAGGTGGGGGAAAAAAACTATGGCGGCAGTAAGTAATATGATAGGGCTATGGCGACAATATCAGGCCAATGGTTCTTCACCATTAAAGGACTGCTGTGTGTGTCTGGGATGGAAGGGTTTTACGAAGAAAAGATTCACTGGCACACAGGTACTGCTGGCAGGGTGAAAAACCCTTGCTTTAAATTTATTAATGCGGCATGCAACGTTTCGGGGACAACCCCTTTATGAAGCGCTTGATAAAGGGGTTGTCCCCGAAACGTTTCATGCCGAATTAATAAATTTAAAGCAAGGGTTTTTCACCCTGCCAGCAGTACCTGTGTGCCAGTGAATCTTTTCTTCGTACAGTTGTGGGGCCACCGAAACCCTTTTACTGAGCACCAGGGATACTTTATTTTCAAGAGGGCCTGAGTGTGCGTCGGCAGCTTGGACTTTTTCCATATGGAAGGGTTTTACCTAATCCTTAACCACATGGTTTCTACCTGTATTTTTCTGCTGCATGTGGTGGAAAATGAACAAATGTGCACATAGCCTAATACCTACATATTGAATATTTGTATATGGGGGAGTTACCAACAGAGCTTTCCTGCAAAATGTCTCTTTACACCAAAATGTTATATAGTAGCAAATATAAATATATTACTAATGTGTAAAGGTTAACATGCCAGAGTGTTTGAGCCATCAGTACTTCAATTATCAGCCTAACAGGCTACAGAGTGAGGCCACTGTAGGCAAAAATAGCTGTGGTACATCATGCTTTTCTAACTAAACCTGTCTATAATGGGCACAGGTGTATTAAATGGATCAGAGGGCACAGCTAAGGGATAATATTGGTTGTGTGTCTCCTTTGTTAATGAGCCCCAGTGTCCCATTAGGGGCATTAGGCTCATGACATACTGAAAGTGCCCGAATCCTGCTGAGCTGCCTGTTATTTGTTTTAATAGAATCTACCTGTCACACTAGTGACATCTGGATTTTGGCCCAAAAATACTCAAATGTGCCTTGTGAAAGTGTGTAATATTAAAAAAAACACTATCATACAAAAAAGACATGGGAAAAATAATCATCAAAACAATACATAGACTGGCCACTTAGTGATTCCTATTCACTACAATAAGGATCACCATATCCTTAATTATTGCCCCATGGAAATAAAAAGTACCATGCTTTGATATGATCACTGCCAATGGGTTACACACAGGACTTCCAATTGCAATGGGTGATGCATAGGTCAATACAACATGGGATGTACAGCATGTATCCAAAATCAGCATTATAATCGTGTTAGTAGTAAACATTTGTGGTGGCTACTAGTGATGAGCGACACTTTTCACCAGGTTTCGCCATGAAAAAGATGGCCATAGGTTACAATGAGTGAAACTAATTGTTGTGCAGCAAAAAACAGATTTGGTGAATTTTTCATCTTTTCGGCTAACCGAAACAGGTCAGATTCGCCCATCAATAGTTGTGGCTAATCAGGATTGTGACTTTTCCCTGCAAGTTTGATTTTTTTTCCCCCCAGAGATTTTGTGCATATTCATGAGAAATCTCAAATGGCTTTATCGCAATTGTATTAAAACTTGGTTACAAATCTAAGCAAGTTGGCAAGTCATGACTGGTGTAAAATCACAAAATATCTACATTTTTATCTAGCTTGAATATGCGGAGATACAGTTCCTGTTGACTTCTACGGTATCATGAGAGGGTTAGGGTGGCTAAATTGTATACATTTTCTTTTAATAGCATCATAGGTGTGGCAAAATGTTGCCAGTGATTTAATTATTATATTGGACGTCACTGCACTAAAGTTACACAAGCTAATGAAGTAAACTGGTGAAAAAGCATGCAGTAAAGAATACTCGCAATGCTGAAAAAATAGCCACAGGAACTGATAATCGACTTCCCCTGTGGCAGTTTTGGTTCTGTTTCCATTTCAGCTGCATTACATGGGTTTCTAAAAACAGTGACTTCAGTCTGCTATGTATTAGTAAAATTCATTAGTTGGAGCTGCTGAATCATATTCCAAGCTGAAACAAAGATTTAAACAGTCTGACTTTTTTTTATTGAACGTAACAGCTGCAGAATAAGGAAATGTGTTATTGTCTGCATAGTAAAAAGCACCCCTTGTTACTCACAGCACCAAGCTTTTTTTAATCCTAAATTAGCCTGAACCAGGCTGCTTATGTCTGAAATTTCACAGAAAAGACAAAATATGAACACTATTATGCGTCTTTTTTTTATCCTAAATAACAATTGACTACAGATGTTCCTTTAACAATTCTACCACTTACTGTATTTATAGCTGAAACTTTAAAACTTTTTTATAAAGTTTGTATGAATGTAGGAGTTAGCCAGTATATTAGTTATACAACCAAACACAAAATGCAATAATGCAAATAAACCGAGAACTCTGGGAATAAATCCTTAAAGGGGATCAACATACAATATAAAGCAAGCACAATGGGTTGTCTCTCTGGAACCAGCACAGACTCGGTCAGTAAACAGTGTGCTAAATGCTGACCTATAGTACTCTGGATTTTCACCTGAACTCTTAAAACAGTCATAATGGTCTCCTTAAGCAGTTCATTAGATGCATGCTCCAGACTACACTAGATTCTGTGCATCCTACAGCATGCATCTTAATTTACTGCTGATTAAACATGCAAGAAAGTGATTTAGGCTTATGTCAGACTAACATCAGATGCCTGCATTGTTGACCTTGACTCAAACAAGAATCTTTTGAACAGAGGTCCCTCATTCACAACACAGTATGCTCCAGGCTCCAGGAAACCACAAAGGCCACAAAAATATAGTAAAAATACATTAATTCAAGACACCATCCCTTAGCCTTATATGTTTCATGCTCAAAAAGAGGGACTTAATCATAGGCGCCTAACCTATAATTAACCTCAGCCTCTTTGCGCCTTAATAAACAGGGATAGAGTTTTGAATAAAAGTTCATTACCTTAGTTTCATTAGGAACCAACTATAGTGTTTTAGGCTGTGGATATGACTGTGGGTGGAAAATCTAGCACCCAAAATAATAATCATAGAAAATAGAAAGCTCATATACTGTAGACAGTGCACTGGTAGCTATTAAACCTAGGACCTTACTACTGACCTTACTAAGACAGCAAAAATAACCTCTATGCTGCTGTGCATATTTGTTGCTATTAATTGCTCAAAGTAGCCATGACTCCTTCCAGAATTAGCCTCATCCAAAAACACTAATGAAAAAGTGACCTTTGTTGGTTTGCATTTTATGAAAAATGGATGAAAGCTCAGTGGCTATAGGAACTCTTAATCATTTTTCAACAATACATGTGCGGCAGATGTCCCGTCAATGTTTTAATCAGCAAGGAAATTTCTTGTAAAGCACGTGTTCTTTCCTAAATCGAATGCTGGTTGGTAGGATGTTATTTTAAAACATATCTACTATAGCATATATTATCATCAATTGTATTGACAAATAGTGGCGGTCTAAGCTGATAGTTGAGTAATAATCAGCTATTTTGGTTGTTGGAAGACAAAAATACAAATAGGGCAACCCGTTTGATTACTGCTACAGTTTGTGCACAGTTGATGCAACAAGACCCAAAGAACACCGAGATGCATTAATGAATTGTGACAACGTTGTTGTAGATGTTCCACAGTCTTATATTTTGTCCTGTAAGGCAAAGCTAGGAAGGTTTTATGGTCTGTCTCTGTACATAAACAAATGCTCTTTCTCATGTCATGAAAGATTCCTTTGTTTCTGGCTATGGACCCAATGCCTGTAGACCATGCCCAACCTGCTAGATGGCTGATAGACAGGCAATGGACTGAGCAGTGATCAAAGATTTGGGTAAATGCATGGCAAAAATGCACTGAACTGTTTTGATGGGAAGTAGGGTTGGAGTGGGAGACCTGCAACTTTCTGCCAGGTCATAATCTTGTCCATGCACCTTTTGAAAACATGGACTGACCATATTTTCTCACCTAAGTCTATGCGGATTTTATGTTCACACCATTATGTCACTAATCAGCTATGCTACATTACACTGTTTAGGAACATTTGAGCCTTTGAAATAAAAGGAATAATAGTTATTTATATTATACAAAAGTCATCTGACTTATTCAAACAGAACATACTGCTAGCAACCAGAAAACTGGTGAATAAGTGGAAAAGGGCTTCAAAAGATACAAAGTTTCTTCTTGTAACCTTCCTACCCTTTTTCTACTGCAGTATAACGGATAAAATATATATTTCTGTTTTCAGCAATACTCTAGAGAATGAAGACCAGTAGCCCAAAGAAACCTTATCTGTGCAGCCTGATTAACTAGAAACACAACACAAAAGAACATGCTCTAACACAAAATAAGCTTTTTCTACTGCAGTAGATATATAGAGCTTACACATTAGCAGTCTAGTACTAGTCAGAAGCTAAAGTTACTTAGCATAAAACCCCTATTTTTTTGTCTAGATAATTGCAATATATTTTACTCAAAAAAACCTCATTTATTTATTTTCGTAATTATCTTTAACTACAGGAGCACTGCTCTCTTCTTTCTCCTCTTCTCAGCTATGCATCTGCAGACATTTTGTAATGCCATTTCACTCAAACTTTGTCAGGTCACCTGCATGAGCTAAGAGCATATGGTTGCAATTACTTATGTGTAGCAGTTGGTGGTTAAGCTACCTCTGTGGTTATGAATGGCACTCAATGCCTTAAACACACAGTATGAAAAATGCTACAATAGGAACAATTTCAACTCCCTTGTCTTATTTTTATTAATTCAAAATGGGCATGTTTCGAAGCATTATTTTAGTGCTGTTAATTTATGAGTGCTCCTGTAAGCATCTGGTTAATAAAGAACTTACTGATACAGCAATATAGTCGAATGCCTCAACATCTGTGAATCACTTACCATCGTCCAAGTACAACTGATCCAATTCCTCAGGCTCACGCTTGATCGTTACAGGAATAGGGGCCAAATTATGATTACTGTCCTCATGCAACTCTGGCAGTGACAGTGGTTGACTGTTTGGAGATTCATTTCTCTGAACCTTCTGTTGTTGGTGCGGCAGCTGACCAATTACGGCTGAGTGAGTTGGACTGCAGGGCTGTAAATATGATGGCTCTTGGGTAATAGACGGAACTGGTGAAGAGGGACTGATGGGATATACTGTTTGTTGAAAACCAAGGGGACAGCTACTGCTCTGTTGGAGACTCACCTGCGGCTGCAGCATGATGGGGGATGACTGGTCGGGGGAACTTGGGTGCACAACTATAGATCGTGGCACTTCCTGTATTGTGGGGACACCGCCAGTGGTCTGCTGTAGTCCTAGCTGAGTATGCCCTGGATTCGAGATACATTTGTTGTATGCAGAAGCAGACAGGTCATGAAGCTTGGGGCTTGAGTTTGGAGAAGATGACATCACAGTGTTTCTTTGCTGACAGGAAGTGAAGCCAGACACAAGGCACGAACCAGGATCAGGGGGCATCATGATCTGTTGGCTGTAGTATGGCTTCGAGAGTTGGTTTAATCCTTGGCCCATTGGGACACAGGTTTGAGCTGATTCATAATCATCAGTGGGCTCTGTTTTTATAATTGGAACTGTTAGAAAAAGAAAAAAAAATTAAATAAACATGAGTTGCATTTTGGTAAGATCAAGTTGGCTTGTGGCTAGGATACCCCTTGCAAAACAAACAACTTCTTGAATAAGACTCTGTGTGTCTTTTGCCTCGTTCTCCCACCCAATAAAAAAAAAACGTATGAGTCATCAGCATAAGAAAGTCGCAGCTGGTTCTAATATTCAAAGGAACTATTTTCTTTGGAATCTCCTCCAGCCCTAATGTGCTATAAAAATCTATTTGCAAATAGCCATGTTCCTGAAGAAGCTTTGGACCCAAGGGCTCCATGGATTTGGACTAATCAAAGCAAAAATATTAACTTGGATGCAGCATTGCCTGCGCTTCTGCTACCAATAGGCCATTTGATAAATGTCTGCACATTTAGCAGAGTCACAGGCAGTCTAAACAGATTCAGCTGATGTAAGAAAGATATACACATGCATGGGTAAACACAGTTGTGGTTTATGATGTCACCAGATCTAGGATGATTAGGATAGCATCCTGTATTATTGAATATGTTTACTTTTACTTTGTTACAGCTACTGAGGGCTATGTGTGATCTCAGAGAAATCTGTATTTAATATAGCCTTCACATCTGGAAGAAATGCTTGGATTTACCATGTTATATACAGGTATACTTTTAATCAAGGGCTTCAACAAATATTTTGTTTTTGCGTTAAATGCTTTGTAGCAGCTCTTTCCAATTATTCAAACGAGTTATCTTCCATTTCTAGGAGACGCTTTTTGAAGTCATTCCCTTTTAAATACTGGCATTGTATATGTAAAGTGCATCACAAATTAGGGATACGCTATTTTGGTTTTGGCCGAATCCCCAAATCCTTTGTGGAATATTCAGCTGAATACCGAACCGAATCCGAATTTGCATATGCAAATTAGTTTGCGGGAAAAGTGGAAAAGAATTGCTTTACTTTCCTTGTTTTGTGACAAAAAGTCACAGGAAATCCCATCCTGCCCACAATTTGCATATGCAAATTAGGATTCTGATTTGGTTCGGCCAGGCACAAGGATTCGGCCCAACTCTTCTGAAAAACTCTGAATCCTGGACGAATCCCGAACTGAATCCTGGATTCGGTGCATCCCTATTACAAATGCACACTGCTTCAATCCTATGGCAAAGACTATAGGTCAAAACTGGGAGCATTGCAATGAATAAGGCTAATATCAAATTAAATGTTTGCACAGTCGCTGTGAAAACAGTATTGGTCCAAATGCTCATCTTTGTCTGTCAACTTATCCAATATTAATCCATGGGAAACGCTGTGCCTTAAACACACATAGCATGACAGGAGGACCTGCACTCAAAAATGCTCAAACGGGTATTTTGGATCGTGGCTGTTTCCACCTGATGACAGTAGCTGTCAAACACCCAGTCTAACATTAATCTAATTTACAAATCTGTTTTTCATTTCAATATTTTTTTCCACTTGCTTTCACACCACATATATATTTTCATTAAAATGTACATAACTATATACAGTATATATATATAATTTTTAGCTTAGGCACATATCGATGTTTTGCAGTAGAGGAGATGACACATTTCAAATACATACTTTAACAGGATTTTATGTGTCCTCACATCGAGTGGCATTGTACAAAGTATAAAAATGTTGTGTGGCACATGCCTACAGAATTTATTGCCTTCTTGATTGCAATTGAATATACCGATATATCTCCAATCAATGCACAAAGCAACTGAGTCCCAAGATGGACTATGCATGAAATGGATGGCAGCTTGAAGGAAAATATAGCACCCTTTTGACAAGAGCTTGTTCAGTTAGGCTTATGTAGAAAAGGTACACAAAAGTACCTGATTACGCACTAAGAAACCATGATACTCCAACAAAACATTTCCCAATATCCCATTGCCTCTCAGTATAATGCTTCCCTCACCCTGTTTCGTTGTGAAGTGATGGATTCTGGGGCTAGAACTCCCATTGCTTCCTAAAGTGAGGGGTGCACAGGTTCTCTGTAAAACAGAGGGACTTCACGTCCCAGAATCCATCACTTTACAATGGAAGGCGTTGCATTACTATGCGAATCTAGGAAGGGGGGAGAGACCTGGCAAACAAAGCATCATGGTAGGATGGCACTTGGAGCACAGTCTAAAACTGTTTAAAAAAGTATATTAGGGCAGAGACACACAGGCAGATTTGGGGAGATTAGTCACCTGTCGACAAATCTCCTCTTCTTCGGGGCGACTAATCTCCCCAACTTGCCTTCCTTCCCGCCGGCTAGAACGAAAATTGCCCGTGGGATAGCATTTCTCCAAAGTTTCTTTGTGAGACAACTTCGGGCGACTTTGGAAAACGAAGCGCTCCGAGTGCCATCCCGCCAGTGACTCACAGCTTAAAGGGCAATTCACCTTCATTAGCAAAACTGTAATAACACATAAAAAACACAGAAATGTGTTCAAACTTTCATAACTTGCCAAATTTTGTAAAATGGACATGGTAATTAGGGGGTGTAGTCACAAAATGGGCATGGTCCAAAAAATTGCTGCGCTCCATGCTGCAAATCTTTTTGTTCCTCTTTCTGCTTCCAAAGCGTTGGGAGGTATGATTCAGTTACATTGAGTAGGAGAAACAACAGCCTGCCAGAAAGCAGTTCCATCCAAAAGTGCTGGCTCTTTCTGAAAGCACATGACCAGGCAAATGACCTGAGATGGCTGCCTACACACCAATATTACAACTAAAAAAATGCACTTGCTGGTTCAGAAATGACATTTATATTGTAGAGTGAATTATTTGCAGGGTAATTTAGAAATAAAAACTACATCATAAAAATCAGGACAGAATCCCTTTAAAGAATAATTTCATAGACCTTTTGTCAGCTGCTGCATAAATGTGGAACTGACAATCATATTAGCATGGCAAAGTTGTTATATGTAACTCTTTGGCAGTTGCTGAACTACAACTTAAATCTTCCTAATAATACTTTTTAAAACAGCCAAAAAGGAACAGGTTGTAGACCTTTGAATTAGGAAGAGTTGGTAAAGCAGTTGGCATGTCTAACACTAAAGAGATGCACATACAGCTGTCTTCTTATAGTATAACAAATCAATTAAGAGCCTTATGCCTGAATGCCAATTCTTCTGAGACCTATTTGTAAAGAATAGCTTTGATCTTAATGTATTGTAGAGCAGAGCATTGATTTATAATTCATTATTAATTTTTATGGGATAAACTCTCATAATAAATAGCAGCCTCCAATTATTTTGAGGCTCCAAACAAAAGAAACATGTTTGCAAGATATAGACATAGATCATAGATCTTTTATCCAGAATGCTTGGGCCTGGGGCTTTCGGGATAATGGATCTTCTTACCTTAAGTCTACTAGAAAATCATGTAATTATTAAATAAACCCAATACGCTAGTTTTGCTTCCAATAAGGATTAATTATATCTCAGTTTGGATCAAGTACAAGCGACTCTTTTGTACTTGGATTTGGATTATTTGGATAAAATAAAAGTCTATGGGAGATGGCCTTTCCATAATTCGGAGCTTTCTGGATAATGGGTTTCCAAGTGGGTTGGAAACCCATGTGTTCCATGTGTTTCTAAAAATAGTGTTTCTACTGTATTAAAATAAATGTCTAGAACCCCATAAACTACTTGCACATATTTTTCTTGAATATATTTTCCCTTGACAGTCAGGCCAATTTTGGTCAGGATAAAACAGAAAGTTACTGGCAAGTGAATGGTAAATTACCCGCCACCTGTGGTAGGTTTATCAGCTGACCTGGAACTGAATGGGCTGCACTTTGCTTAAAGTAATTTAAATGAATAGTTAAACAGATAATAAAATTGCATCAGGGAACATGAATTTAGACAAATGACAGGTTGGCAAGTGGCACCCAAATGGTAAAAGACAGAAATCGCAGGGCATCATTTGAAAAAAATTTCTGGGCCCCCTGGGCTGTGCCCCCCCTGGGCTGTGCCCATCACAAGCCCCACCTACAGGTCCAACCTCCCCACCCCACAGGTCCACCCCCACCACACACTAAAAAAAAAAAAACATTGGTGGCTATGGTTCCCACATTTTAATAAAAAAAATAAAAAAATATTGGTGGTCAGGGCCGCCCCCATTAAAAAAAACATTTGTGGTCAGGGCCCCCCATTAAAAAATATTGGTGGCTAGGACCCCACATGGGGGAAAAATTGGTGGTCAGGGCCCTGCCATGTTACACTTACTTCATTAGTGTGGCCCACCTGCTGTCAGTGAGCTGCCAATTACAGAAGGGAGGAGTGGAGCACAGGTGGCTGCATCTTCTTCCAGTGACAGCATTTTCTTCTCTTATTGGTCACAGAATTTCAAAACTGGTAAAGCTGCATGGTGATTGGATGAGCTGGAGGAGAAATTCAAACCTCAGCTATCCAATCCCTGAGCAGCTCAACCGGGACTTAAACTCAGTGACCAATAAGTAATGGACAGAGGATACCTCCCCTTGTGCTCCTGTTCTACCTTCACGAATTCAGCAGCTCTCAGAAAGCAGGGGGGCTAGGCTAATCAAGAAAGTGAGGCGTGGCTGGGCCCCCATTACTCTCGGGGCCCCCTACAACTCTCCCCCCTGTCCCCCCCTGATGGCTGCCCTGAATGCGTTTATTTAATGTTTACATGATTTTCTAGTAGACTTAAGGTATGGAGATCTAAATTACAGTAAGATTCATTATCTGGAAAACCCCAGGTCCCAAGCATTCTGGATAACAGATCTCATACATGTATAACTAAAAAATATGTTTTTTTTATAAATAACAGTAGACGCAACATATTTTTAGTATAAGCACTATTTATTTTGCTTATGCCAATTTAAAGTAAAAAGTAATGTGATTTAACTTTTTTCTACAAACCATGTATCATTTTTTAAGCTACTGCTCATTATTTAGCAACTTGATTATAGCATTTCAACCAATGAAAGGTTCTCTAAGACACACTTGTATTTAATCAATTAGCTAAATCTCATTAGGAACCATCAGAGCTTTACCACATCCACTCACTCTAATAAAGTTAAGCATTACAGTCTATCTGGTCTAGGATAATTTGGTCCTTAGTAATCTCCGGGTAAACAAAACCAATCTACAGATATTTTAGTTTGTAAAAACCTACCAATATATAGATAATAATTAGAAGTGATACTAAATAGCTATATAAACACCAGCTACAGCAGACCCAGAAATACCAAGCTTTTTTGATGCCCCTCTTGTGATTTTATAATGATTGTTGTGCATGTGTGCTAATAAGAAATCCTCATTGTCCACAATGGGAAGTGTTTTGTGACATTTTGTCACTTCCCCTTTTCTGTGACAATGTCCTCAGGCAATCACTTGGTGTGCCATTACCCATAAAGCTGCAGTTTACTTTAACAATAAAATAATGCCCCTGCAGTGGCGTAACTACCGGGGGAGCAGGGGGTGCGATTGGGCCAGGGCCTGCACCCCATCAGGGCCCCCGGCAGCTCGCATGTCACTCTCTCCTTAGGGAAATGCGGCCGTTCCAGGCCGTACAGAGGGGGGCGGGGCCCGGCTGCACGTCCCGCGCCAGGGTCCGCCCCCTCTAGTTACATCTCTGTGCCCCTGTGCTTAGACTGACAGCAAAAACAGTTCTTACTAAAAGATAACCAGGCATAACAGAATAACATTGTAATATAGTGAATAAAATACCCCCTATTGAAAAATATAAGGATATAATAAGTCACGAGGAGTTCCATGACCATATAAAAGCACAAGGCTGAAGGCCTTGCTTTTATACAGTCATGGAACTCTGAGGTTAGTTCTAATTTCCTCATATTTTCCAACAAGGGGTAATTTATTTATTATAATACACATGTTTAAGCGAGTCATGTGACAAAAATTACATCCCTAAGCTCTGTTTAGCAGTGATGACATCACTAAGAGCTGTTTATATAGTGAATAAAGTACCCCTTGCTGTATATCATACGGATATTATAAGTTACAGAGGCCAATGTTTTTATACAGGTCATGGAACTCCGAGGTAACTTCTAATATCCTCATATTTTGCAACTGGGGGGTACTTTATTTATTATAATACACAAGTTTCAGTGAGTCATGTGACAGAAATGACATCAGAACTCAACGTTTATAACTGATGACATCAGAACTCATCGTTTATAAGGATATCATTTACAACATATTCATGGCTTTTGTTCATTATATAAGTTAATTACCACATTTTTCTTGTTTTATGCTACAGGTGTAGGATCTATTATCAAGAACACTTGGGGCCAGGATATTTCCTCATAAGGGATCATTCTGCCAATAATATGAATTCATGCAGCTAATTTACCATCAAGTAAAAGATACTGTTTTATTATTACAGAGAAAAAAGAAATCATTAAAAAAAATTAGAATGACTTGCTAATAATGGACTCTATGGGAACCGGCCTTCCCATAATTCAGAGCTTTCTGGATAACAGGTGTCCATATAAGGGATCCCATTCATGGGTATTATTTCCCTATTAAATATACAACTTTATGCTTTTAAGTGAATATCCCTTTAATAGCAATAATGATGTGCAAGTAGACTCCATCTAAGTAATGCTAACTATTTCCTATAACAATCTGTGATATTAGGGTGTGCACATGCCCGCCCACCTACAGAACTATAAATAGAAGGCCTGCGTTCTCATGTCCCCTATGTTTATGGAAAATAATTTGCATTACATGCATGAGGGGGGTGACCCCTCTAAACTGGAAATTCTAGCACAGCTCTCCAGATTAATTTGTATTATATGAAATGTTTCAGGTATCTGACTTTCCACTGCCGATATTGCAGTAATGTGGTTAAAGGCTTATTAAAAAGAAAATAAAGGGGAAAAAAAAGGAAAATAAATTCTCAGTGGTAGCTTTCATGCAGGATCCATGCTGAATACATCAGCCAAGGCAAATATAATTATTTGTATTTCTCTAAACATCTTGATGAAGCATGATGATTATATACAAAAGCTACACAATTCTATAGGTCCATATTCCTAAACTAGCACAGATAAATGACTTGTTAAAGGCTGGAGAACTGCAGGCTATACACTCCTGCTGTTACACCCAGCCTAAGTAGACAATGTCTATAAATTTGATGTATTTGAATTATGTCTCAGCAAATCTATGATTATATGATATAGTTATATCTCAGGGAAGGAAAAAAACATATTCTTAGCATGATAACTTGCCTTCCATGTGCTGAAAAGATTATATTTCTCCCCTTCCACATATGGCTTCCTAAATTCTATTTAATCACTGACTTGAATATATGACCTGTTTCGTATCCTAATTTTAAGAGTAATTTAAGGCTACGTAATCACAACAAAAGTATGGATTACGAACCCTTAAAATATTTGTTTAGCTTAAGATTTTGATAACCACATCTGCATCCTGCTCTAGAATTTCACATGTTAATAGAATTACAAATCAGGATGGAAACATCATCCTATTAGGTGTCTCAATTCCTGTCATTTTTGATTAATAATATGTGCTCAGAAAAAGACCACATATTGATTTAAAATTAAGTTGGATCTAATATGGTTGCTACTTTCTTGAATATCTTGATCCACCAAAGAATGTCAGAGCATACTAGGCTCATGGTAAATAATTAGTCTGTGTATGAATGTGTTTAAAAAAAGAAAGATGTAATGTTATATACTGTATTGCTACACCAAGTAGTAATGAGTAAATTATGCAACAAAAAGAATCTGTGATTGATATCAGAGGCCCAAAATGTATTGGAGTCAACTATGATCCAATAATTGGTATATTCCTTATTTTAATTAGTATTGTCTGTTATAGCAAGGCATTTCCCCTTACTACAGGAATTTATGGAGATTCAGTATGGGGAAACAATTTTTGGGACTAGAAAGCAACAATGCATTACAGCAGGTGGCCCCAACCTTTTTCACCCGTGAGCAACATTCAGATGTAAAAAGAGTTGGGGAGCAACACAAGCATGAAAAATGTTCCTGGGTGGTGCCAAATAAGGGTTGTGATTGGCTATTAGTAGCCCCTATGTGGACTGGCAGTCTACAGGAGACTCTGTTTGACAGTACACCTGGTTTTTATACAACCAAAACCTGTCTCCAAGCCTGGAATACAAAAATAAGCACCTGCTCTGAGGCCACTGAGAGCAACATCCAAGAGGTTAAGGAGCAACATGTTGCTCACAAGCTATTGGTTGGGGATCACTGCATTAGAGGGATTTTTATGGCAACAAAAAATCTCGCCAATCTTCATTTTACCAAAATGGGAGTTTGAAACAAAGAAAAACTTCAGCATGTAAAAGCTGGTGACATTTTTTATTTCAAAAGTGTGTTTGGGTAAAATGATGAAGATCGCTGAGTTTTTTGTTGGTACAAAAACCTATGTGATTAGTAAACTCACGCAGGCTTTCTTTAAAGAATGCTTGTGCCAAAATTGGCTCCTTAGTATTAGTTGCTGGAAACAATGGTCAATGTTCAGAAAAAGTAGTTTTTTATGAAAAAATGTGACTGCATATGATGAAGTGCATAAAAATTAAAAGAAATTCCCAAAAAAACCAATGTTTAGGGATGGTTTTATTGATTTAATTTCATATATGAGTGTATGAAATAACCATACTTTTCCAACTTCTAAAGGAACAGTTCAGTGTAAAAATAAAAACTGGATAAATAGATTGTATGTGCAAAATAAAAAATGTTTCTAATATAGTTAGTTAGCCAAAAATGTAACGTATAAAGGCTGGAGTGACTGGATGTCTAACATAACAAAACATAACCCAACTTCCTCCTTTTTAACTCTGAGTTAGTCAGCGACTTGAAGGAGAGCCACACGGGACATAACTGTTCAGTGAATCTGCAATCCTTAGCATTCAGCTCAGATTCAAAAGCAACAGTTATGACCCATGTGTCGTCCCCCCTCAAGTCTCTGATTGGTTACTGCCTGGTAACCAATCAGTGGAAACCAAGAGAGCTGCAAAGCAGGAAGTAGTGTTCTGGCTATTATGTTATATATCCAGTCAATCCAGCCTTTATACATTACATTTCTGGCTAACTAACTATATTAGAAACATTTTTTTATTTTGCACAGACTATCCATTTACCCAGTTTTTTTTACACTGAACAATTCCTTTAAAAATGTGAACAAAAGCCTCTCAAGGTCCACTTCAGACAAATTCTCCTTTTGGTTCTACTATCCATTATTGAGGACATGTAAGTTTGGATACCCTATACCAAAAATGAAAAAGCTTGCTTAGCAGAGCTATGTACCTAAAGGCTGTTTTATTTCTAAAAATGCTTCAAGTGGAATTAAAATGAATCATGTCAAACTGTTCAGCTGGAGCAGCCAACAAATGAGGGTGTGGGCCTGAAATGCCAAAGTACAAAGGACCTATTCAGAATGCTTTCCCTGCCTTTGAGTCAGTCTGAAGATTTTGGGTAAATATGGAAGTTATTGAGGGAAAAAAAAGAAAGAAATGTGAATCTTACAAGTGAAGTGCAGTCGTGGAGCCAAAGAAACAGTTGCAGGTGTTTGCTCTTTATTGGGACCAACTTAGAACATTAATAGCCTTAGAGAGCAATTTCATCAGGAAAGACCTCTTATAGCTTTATTGTTGTTTTCATAACACATTACACAGCATGTGATTTAGAGCAGGGCTGTGTTAAAAACTTTCTGAAGAAACTGTGCCCAATAAATATTCCTTAAACAGATGCACTAAGTTGTCAAGAATTCTGTGAATAATATTAAATACTGAAACGGCAAAGATCAGCACCAAAACTGCCCAGTTTCAAACTGTGCTTGTTTTAAAATGTTGTTATTTAATTTCATAGTACAGGAATAGAATCTGTTATCCAAAATGCTTGGGACCTAGGGTTTTCTGGATAATGGATCTTTCCGTAATTTAGATCTTCATACCTTAAATCATTTAAACAATAATAATAATTCATAAAGATGAATTACAGTATATCTAAGTTTGGATCAAGTACAAGGTACGGTTTCATTATTACAAAGAGAAAGGAAATTGTTTTTAAAAACATGGATTATTTAATTATAATGAAGTCTTTGGGAGACAACCTTCCTCTACTTCAGAGCTTTCTGGATAACGGGTTTCCGGATAATGGATCCCATACCTGTATCTAAATATTTGAGGAACGAAGTGAAGGAAGACTACTTCATAATTATGCATTCAAGTTACTAATACCATGGTTTTTTATTTACCATTTACTAAATGGGGAAAAAGAATAAATAGGGAAGAGTTCCTGCATATAGTTATAAAATTCATATTTCATGAGATACTGTATTATTTCAAACTGGTTTAACATTCAATTCATACAATGATGCACAAATGTATTCAGTTATTTTAATACTATGTTACCATAAAAAAGGTAAGATGAGATGATTTGAATTGGGATTGGATGTAATTGTTCCTCCCTACTGTAGCCAAAAGCAGAATACAACTTCTAAAAACTTTCCACTACCAGCAGAAAGAGGAGACTCACCAGCCTTTCTGAAAAAGCCAAGTTCTTTCTTACCTATTTGCTTGTGTGTCAATAGAAGAACAAATGTGTAGCAATAGCCCTCAAGGGATGAAAATTATCTGTACTAGGCAACAATTATCATACGTCATGTATAATTAGTTAAGTGCCTGGGTTGGCTTTACAGACAGCATGAAGAGATACAATAGGCTTTATTTTGTTTGTTCTATTATTAAATCATAAGAGGATTATGGCAATTGAAGTTATTGTATATATAATGGAGGAAAGTAGCTGTATCCATATGAAAGACAAAACTAGAGCATTTGTGATTAATGTTTAAGTCTATGATAAGGCCTTGTCGCAGGTAGACTATTACAGTGACTCCAACAGATAAATATGAACAGGTAAGAACAGTTGCCAGATACAGCACTTTAAAAAAAAGGGGGGAAATGGTGCAACCAACCTGTATGAGCACTACTGAAGTGAAACAATTTTTATAATGCAAGTATGAAAAATGATGATATACTCACAGTTCGCCTCAGTCCAAGGCCGCATACATGTAAAGTAAAGGCCAAAAAATGTGAGTTCCTCCAAAAATTAAATAGGCACAAATGTACAATTTTTTTTTAATTTAGGACATATTAGGACATGGCCTAACGCGTTTCATGCCTATAAGGGCACTTACTCATAGGCTATTAGACACAGCACTTTACCTGAGGGTGGCTATTTAATATCAAGAGTCAAATTCTCTTTTTTTCTCTACACTACCTAGGGGGTAGAGGCTCCACATGTTACATTTGTGTGCTTAGCATTAGCTTTGACAGCACCGCCCAATATTTAACTCGCATGCTCCTAAAATTGGCTGATACCTAATAAACTTCTTGTGTTCTCAAAATTTTCATATTCTGTATTTCCTTTTGACAGACTACTTGCAAATATACCATTCCAGTTTTAAAACCACAGTGAGAAAAAAACATCACAGAGGAAAAATGCTTAAGTTAAGCAGGCTTTATAGCTACAGCTGAAGCAAATGCTCAGTATAAAAAAAATTATAAAGAAATCCTGGATCCTTCATGTACATTTAAAAATTAAATAAGAACATGCTCTACATTTTACATCAGAAGTATTTGTTTTACTATTAACCATTCCCTATTGCTTTTCTGTGACCTAACCTAATTAAATTCCCAACAAAATCTAGCAACGTTGTATTATTGGGGTTTCCTAAACAGTCAAATATCATCACAAAGTAACCAGGATGGATGTATAAAATAATAAAATACAGGTATGGGATCCATTATCCGGAAAACCATTATCCAGAAAGATCCGAATTATGGAAAGGCTGGCTCCCATAGACTCCATTTTTTCCAAATTTTTAAAAATTATTTCCTTTTTCTCTGTAATAATAAGACAGTACCTTGTATATGGTCCAAACTAATATAAAATTAATTAAAGCAAACCAGCCTATTTGGTTTATTTAATGTTTACATGATTTTCAAGTAGATGTAAGGTATGAAGAGCCAAATTACAGAAAGATCCATTATCTGGAAAGCCCCAGGTCCCAAGCATTCTGGATAACAGGTCCCATACCTGTATAGATAACACAGATATGTATATATATATATATATATATATATATATATATATACTGTATATATTAAATGCAATATTTTGATTAAACAGGTTAAATAAAGCCAATATTTTTGCTTCCAGTAAGGATCAATTATATCTTGGTTTTGATCAAGTACAAGCTACTGTTTTATTATTTCAGAGAAAAAGAAAATCATTTTTAATAATTTAAAATTTTTGGATAAAATGGAAAATATGGGAGACAGCCCTTCCATAATTCGATGCATTCTGTATAACGGGTTTCTGGATGGATAATAGATCCCATATCCGTATAAATGTTGTTCAAAGTGGCAACTTGCTCACTCACTGCAGTCAGAGCTCCTCACTAAATCTTACAGAAGTCACAAACCTAGGTTCACACATAGTACCAGTTTCTAAAGTTCAAATAGAAAACTCTCAGACAAATGAACAATTCACTTTGTTTACTGAAGTCTTTCAGAAATAAATATCAAGGGCCATTATCTGATCGCCAAATTTTTATAATATTTAGGGTTTGCATAAGGTAGCCAACATAAATCATTAGTCTTGCTTCAGCAGGTGACTTGACAATTTTATTTTCTTGTATTTGGGACCTCCAAATATTGACAAGGGGACATTGTGCAAAAGGTAACTATGGCAACACACATATTCTTTGCCTCCACTCAGAACCATTGCATCAGTCTGGGAGCAGGAATGGCAGATATCGGTGTGAAAATACAAGCTCAAGTGTTTCCATGCTGAAGTCCACCACCCAGTGTGGCATTAGCCTAAGAGTTTTGGTTCTGACTCCCCAAACTTTGGAGTGTTACTCAACAACAATGGGCTCCTCAAAGCAACTGAAGATCTAAAAAAAGGAGCTAACTGATACATACAAAGCAGGGTAAGACTATAAAAAAAAATGCAAAACACTTTTAGCTCACAATTTTCACTGTTCATATTGGCTATTATAGGGAACCGAGGGAGTAACTACAAGATCTGGAAGACCAAGAAGACCTTGAGAGAAAACTGTCAGTATGCTGTACAGGCAAATACAAACCCTTATATGACTGCAAAGGACCTGCAGGATAGTTTGGCCGAGTGGTGTTGCACTGTTCCTTAGTGAATGGTTGCTTGCATTAACATGATTTGCATAGAAGAGTCATCAGAACGAAGTCTTACCTGCGATCTCATCACAAATGTCAACATCTGAGGTATGCAAAAGAGCATCTAAAGCCTCAGGCCTTGTGGAAACAAGGACTGATGAAGCCAAAATAAAACTATCGCCAAAGGTTTACTTAAAGGCAAAAAAGGAGTAGAATCTAATTAAAAGAACAACCAGCATGGGGGTGGATCATTCTGCTTTGAGGATGTGTGGCAGCCAGTGGCACCAGAAATGTTGTTTGTATAGAGCAGTGATCTCAAACCAGTGGCTTGCAAGCAACAAGTGTATATGCAACTGCTTGGATGTTACTCCAAATAGCCTCAAAGCAGGTGCTTATTTTTGAATACATGGCGTGAAGGCAAGGTTTAGATGCAAAAAAACAATGTGTACTGCCAAACCAAGCCTTCTGTAGGCTGCCTGTTCACAAAGGGGTAACTAAATAGACAATCACAGTCTATATTTGGCACCCCAGGAACTTTTTGCATGCTTGCGTCCCCCAGAACTTTTTGCATGCTTGTACTGCTCTCCCAATATTTTCAAATTCAAATTTGGCTCATGGGTAAAAAAGGTTGGGGATCCATGGTGTAGAGGAAAGAATGGATTCCACTTAATATCAGCAAATTCTGGATTCCAATGTGAAACAATCAGCTGAGAAGAGGATAGCTCCTACACCAATCTAAACATACTGTACTTTAAAAGCCACCATGAGCTACTTGACAAAAAACACATTCTGCTGACCTAAACAACATTGACAAATCTGTAGGAAAATCTTAGACATGTAGGCCGACTAAAGAAGATCTTGGATCTTCCATGCAGTGATCTACAAGGAAGAGTGGGCTAATATCGCAACAACAAGAACTGAAAGACTTAGCTGGACACAAAAGATGTTTACAAACTGTAATCTATGCCAAGGGGCATAGGGAGGTGTCAATAAAGGATGACTAACTAGGATGTCCAAACTTGTGCACATTCTACAAGTATGACTATTTCCTTTGTTTCTATGTCAGACACCACTGCACAAAGTTTACCATTACAGAGTTCAAATACTAGTAATACTAGTAATGCTAATATTCTCAGTCACCCTTTACAGATACAGTATATCATCATGGCACATATGCACAAAGGGACTGGTATTTCTTTTCCACCATCTGTGATTCTAATGAACGCATGTAGTAGTCTCTCTCTGGCCTCCCACACACTGCAGTGCAATGCAAGAATTTGTGAATATAATATATATATATATAGAGAGAGAGAGAGAGAGAGAGAGAGATATTATAAGCTATATATAATATATAAATATAAATATATATATATATATAGAGAGAGAGAGAGAGAGAGATTATAAACTACATCTATTATCTTTTTACTGTAAAATGAAAAGAGGGACATTTATTTTGAAATATATTCTTTCCTTATTGTTTTTTGAACATGCTCTTAACTGTTAAGTGATTACTTAATTGCTTTTGCAGATATCTGTCTTGTCATATTTCCAATGTGGATACAATAGAATGATTATCATGTGCATGTCTACTTCTGATAACCACAACTGCATGGGAAAAAGAGGGGGGGGGAGAAAAACATAATTATCATATCTGCAGATTTAAAGAATATTTAGCTGTTCCCTAAACTTGCTTTGTTTTCATTGTATTATATTCCACATATAGTAAAGTCCCCTTATATACATTATGTGCAGGGTCTCAGAACTAATGAAGTCATATCAGTCCTACTTAAGAATTTTTCAAATTATATCTTTTCTGTGATGCTTACGTCAATATTTGACCACAGGATGTATTTCAAAAAGCCACCATATACCATTTGTAGGTTATGTTGCATACCACTAATGTATTATGTTAGATAGGGAAGGTGAGAATAAAGGTATGTTCACTGGCTAACGTTCATTATGAAAGGGTTCTTGTTATTCATGTGTGATGGAATTCTTAAAAGATAAATTTAGGTCTCAGGAAGGAAGTTGTGTGGGCAGAATGATGACTGAGATCTGTATTGCTCACCATTTTCAGCAACAAAGTGCATTCACTTTTCATATATAAATAGTCAACAACTTGTATACCACAACTTAGTGATTTTTTTCATAGTTTGTTTTTAAAACAAAAACAAAAGATTAGCTAGTCTTTTCTGAAACTTAGTCTTGTTTCAATTTGAGCTAACAGTAAATGGGGGCATAACGTAATGTATTACCTATTGTCTGACTGTCTTTATTAGTGTTGAAACCAAGTGCAAAACAGGCTCGGTACACCCAATTATTTATATAAAGAAGAATTTTATGGCCTGTGGCCCGTCAGTTATTAATACATAGTTACATAGTTGGGTTGAAAAAAGACAAAGTCCATCAAGTTCAACCCCTCCAAATAAAACCCAGTATCCTTACATAAATTATATATACCCATATCTATACTTACTATAGAATTAAGTATCACAATAGCCTTTGATATTATGCTTGTCCAAGAAACCATCCAAGCCATTCTTAAAAGCATTAACAGAATCAGCCATCATATCATCCGGCAGTGCATTCCACAACCTCACTGTCCTGACTGTGAAGAACCCCCTATGTTGCTTCAAATGAAAGTTCTTTTTTTCTAGTCTGAATGGGTGGCCTCTGGTATGGTGATCCACTTTATGGGTAAAAAAGGTCCCCTGCTATTTGTCTATAATGTCCTCTAATGTACTTGTAAAGTGTAATCATGTCCCCACTCTATTTTCTAGAGAAAACAAGCCCAACCTTGACAGTCTACCCCCATAATTTAAGTCTTCCATCCCTCTAACCAGTTTAGTTGCACCAGTTTTAGAGTTTTGGGTGGCCCCACTAACCTGTTTTACTAAAAAAAAAACCAGAATGCATGCAAGGGCAATTGTAAAAACAAGCATAAAAATAATAGTATTGTATTATTAATAGCATGAATGAACTAATATTATTTACTGTATATAACTGCATGGTAACTTGCTGTATGGCAAGGATTTAAATAGCGATGTACCTTACGGCTAAACACTTTCATACATTACATACTAGATGAGTGGCAAAGGTAAGTGAAACACCTTATGACCACCAGTTAATGACTGCTATGCTAAGGTACAATAGTTTATTTTAAAGGAACCTCACAGCCTTTCATTTACAAAAGCAAATACAAACATCAGTTCCCTAACAGGTCAGTCTAGCTGCTGATCATATCATAGCCCCGCATCCCCCCCCAAGAGCCCCCCTCCCCAGTTGCAGGATTCGCTCCCCAGCAAAATCCTCCTCTGCCCTCTCCCACCCCCTTACATCACTTACCTAATTTGCGCTAATTTGCGGGCGTGGCCAGTGGGTGGAGTGTGTAGGGCATGTGGGCGGTTCAGGTGGGGCAAGTGGGCTGTACAGGCGGGACAAGTGGCGGAGCAGGCCAGGCAAGCAGGTGGAGGAGGTCACCCTGAGTGGCATGGGTCTGGGCTGGCAGGGCCCACCAGGTTTTTTCCCAGCGTCCTGCTGGCCCATGTCCTTAAAATAACATAATTAAAAACTTAGCGTAGTGTGGATTGGTGGTGGCTATAGTATCAGATTGTTCAGGATTAAAGTATGCATTTTCTATATAATAGCTTGGTTTCCATTATTTAAGGACTAAAGTCGCCATTAGTACCCACCCTTCCCTCTGTGCACCCACTACCTATCTACGTAGGGAAGAGTGGGAGCTAACCTCACCGCCTTCCACCTACGCCACCTACTGTCTTTGTTGCAACGTTTATCTGAACTAGTTTGCTTGTTACAACAAGATGGAAGTGTGAGATGTTCACATTCCATCTAGATTTGTTTCATTTTTGTTTCTCATTACTTGCAGAGTAAATTAGACCCTATCAACCAGATAGCTTCTGAAATTTAAACTGAAGAGCTGCTAAACAAAAACGAATAATTAAAAACCGGAAAAAATTGAGATTTGCAAGTTGTCCCAGAATATCACTATCTTCATCATACTAATTAAAGCTGAATTTACCCTTTTATAAATGGTCACTGTAATATATTTCCATTTTAGAAGGCACCGGGCAGAGTAAATCACTGTATTATGATGAACATTTCAGGGTGATGTGTGTCCTTGATAAAGGTCAGTAATTAAACCCTACAGCCCATAATTCAGACTTTGTATACATGCTGTCATAAACACTCAAAACACTGGGAAGAAATAGTGGCCCCCTCTTTCTTTCATAGTCAGTGCACCAATACATTACCCAACAAAAAAAAACTTTGCTTTAGCTACTGGAATACAGTTACAGTATGTATAAGTTAGATACTATTATCATTGGTGAAGCCTTTGTTTATTAACCACCAATATAAATTTTAAAGCATGAAATATGCTGAAGCATTTATAGACTCTAGACAGAATCTAGAATAGAATCTGTACAAATAACATCCTCAAGACCACATAAATAAATAACTGGGTCCAATGTATAAAGAAAGTCAACATTTTGGTGTCAAAATTCTTACAAGCTTGTTATAACGTACTGTTATAACAAGCTTGTAAGAACTTCAACACACTGCTGATGTTTTATTTTGTCATAAGTGAATACTACTATTTAAACAAATGTTGCAATATATTGATTAAAATGATGGAATCATAATTGTTTAGCTTGTTTGTTGAGTGCATGTTTACTTCCAGTAAATTATTAATATTTGCATAAACACTGGAAGTCATTAGTCTTTTTCTTTGTTTGATGAATGTATTTACAGAGTAGTCGGTGCCAACAATTTGCATTATTACTCAATGTCTCAATAAACAAAGTGTTGTTCAGTATCTTTTGGAACAAGCTGAATGAAATCTACTTAGGTGGCTATAAGCCAAATCCTTAGACACTACTTAATAAAATGCTGTAGGACAGTGCTCCAAAGAAATGTGTTGGAAAATGGCTAAGCAAATATTAGTCTGTTACAGTATACATTTAACCATATCATGGGAAGCATTACAGAAACACTGGCATGGCCCAAAATATACCTTTTGGCTTACTTCTAACCCTGATAATTATTATCAATTACTTCACAATTACTTTGGAGACTATAAAAAAGATTTAAGGATTCCTCCCTCCCCTTTCATTTTGTAAGCCTTTATATTTAATTTAGCAAATAGGTATTTCTGTCACATAGAAGGCAATATGCAATATTTGGCACAGCATATTCTGTATAGGTAAAAAAGATGAAATCTATGTATAGAAAGTTTTCACCGACTGAAGAGTAATTTTACAACATTCTAGTATGTAGAAGACCACACTGTTTATCAAAGAGACTAAAGCCATGGCAGTTAACTCTATGCAAAAACCTGAAAATAAAACTTAGGCTTCATACCTTTGTAGTTAGTTGCCCTGTGGTATATTAGTATATTATCTAACCACATAGTACTTTATATTCATTCTGGACATTTGAACAGCAAAATCACCTTCATTATCCAATAAGAAATAAGCTGGGTGAGAGTGCCTACAGAATGCAGAGGGAAAACTATTAAAAGAAAAGTCAGGTCTTTACTTACTGCGGTAAATAGCTCTTCCCCCCAACTTTACAGAGGTGCACACCATTATCATTTTAACGGACAATCCTCTACTCATACTGCAAAATACAGCCTGTCAATGCCACTCAATCAATAACTATAATTATTTGAAAACACCATTTGCGTTTCTCTAGAAATTTCTAATTTCTAATTTAAAATCACCTAATTTTACCGAACCTCCTCTTATTTAAAAGGGCAATACACGCCTACATAAGTACAAAAAATACGCCTTAGTTGGGAAATCCAAACATCTCCTTCACCTTTTCGCCCACTGGCAGCAGTTAAAACATAAATGCAGTATTTGTTCAACATAAACATTTTCCTTTTAAAGAATCTTTAAACATTTTCTGTGTATTTTTCTATTGAAAATATTTTAACTGATCAGTTTATAATTATTTGATGTTGGTTTCCCTAACTACTTAAGTCGCTTGCATATTCTGCCTTATACAATATTTCATTATTCTCTTGCTCCTTCTAACTGCATTTCTTTTTTCATCCACAGTAAACAGTGATTTTGATATATTTAGTAGGCAAAGGGATGTGATTTGACATCAGGTAGACATTGCCTTTAGATTGTAAACTCTTTCAGCAGGGCCTTCTGATGCTCTTCTTCTTCCGTAAACCTTGTTTGTTAAATTATTGCAAGATCACTGTTTGTTATATATTAATTTAAAAAGCTACATAACTTGGTGGTGTTATATAAATAAATGATGATTATTTCCATACAAAATTGGCCTAACATAAAAAAGACCAAGCAAAGCAGGAAGATATTTTCTCAAAAGTCTATTCATCATTCATATGGGCATTGTCCTTATTTTAGTGTTTAGTGGCTCTTTAAATGAAAAAAAAAATCCCCTTTCCTTGTTAGATTCCAATGCTTGTGCAACATAACACAAAACCTAAATTTTATATTTTCAGAATATTTGGGAGACTATTACCTACTGTATCTTCTTACATTAAATAACTGGATAGATGATGAATTGCTGCTTCTTTCCTTCTGATACTGTATTTGCAGTGCTTTAGAATTCACACGCATTAACAACCAATTTTTCAAAAGTACCTATTGTTGCTTATTGGGACAGTATTATTTGATGAATCATGCTGAAGATACTTTTTGCTTTTCATTATGACATCAGTGTGATTTTTTTGTTATTTCTTGCAAAAACCAAAACTAACCAAAACAAATCTTCACTAATTCACTGAAAAAATCCTCTTTATAATGAGCTGCTCCTTATCTAAAATCCTAACAGGCTGCAGCTGGAGGAATTGGATGGATGTATTTAAACAGAGGGCTACTTAGTGGACTTTAGATTTGTGTTGACTGTTTATGTACAAACCAGGGAGTTGAATGTGGCTTTATTTTCAATTGCAGATTGGGTAAGAAATAACAAATAACATACCATTGCTCAACTAAAGTGATAGGTAAAAAGTATGCTCAACACAAGCCATATGCATTGCTCTAATTTTGAAAAAGAGAGTATACAGCCCCTTTAAATGGCCACTGTACCTTTTATCATTTACCCTTTGCAATTATCTAATGGTAATAATATATTATAATATAATAAATTTTTAAGCACAATTTATTAAGAAAGAGATGCTAGCAAATATCTAACCACATGCAGGTAATGTTCAAACAATCTGAGCAGAAGATCAGGAAAACAGATACCTGTAATCTCATATCATAATATACAGTATCTGTCAAGCTGTGAGTTTTCCTTTTGAAGTTTGTTATACAAAGTTCCCCACAATTAGGAAGGTTTTATATGTCCCATTAGTACAAAATGCTCAATTCAAGAAACGTTCCTTCCCCCACAGTTAAAAACAGGCACAAGGACCCAGAACATATGCAACTGGTGCAAACATGCAAATAGTTGGGCCTTTTAGAATCTGTCTAGTAGAAATTTAAAAGTTGAGATATTTGTGGGCTACTGACCAGAGAAACTAGCAAACCCTAAAACATTTTGTTAGGGAAAATGCAAAGTACATTTCCAGTTGAGGAATACAAGCAGACCACAATAGAAAATATTAATGGAAGTTTACTCCTATGTTTGGTAATTTTATATCATTTATACATGAGGTTTTGTGACTTTACAGTTGCAATGAAATCCATGTTGCATTTTTGTGAGTGCATGTAAATGTATGGCTGTGCATTCATGCATGTATTATACTATAAAAACTTGAGGAAGAGTCCTCTATTACCAAAGCATAATTCCCTATTTTATGAGCTGCTAAACATTTAATTATACATTATGAATTGACTCCAGTTTTCTGGAGAGAAAAGTTAATCTGTGTCTCCAGTCATGCAAACGATAAATGACTGGGGCTTAAATTATGCTTAGATATTACATTTACAAGATCGACCCCAAAATAATTATTGTGATTAGCAAAGAGCTCACTGTAGGTATTTGGTGAAAAAAAAATGTTTTTATTAATTTCACATATCAAACAATGTATCTTACATAGACCTTATGAGGTTATTTGGTCCAAAGGTGAAAAAATTAAACAGAACATGGATTTACAATATGTAGAAGATTTTTTTTATGCTTCTAAGTGTGAAATATGATTATATAATTTATTGTAGCAGTTTATCTTTCCATTCACCAGGATAAAGTTTCCTACAAATCACTCTCAAAAAACTAAATTGCCATTGTTATGCAGAAAATAAAATTTTGTCAACCTGGCATGGCTCTTCCCCATTTTAATAAGCAGCTATTTAGCTCAGACCCCACTGACAGGGTTGCAGAATTTATTTGGGATGTGAAAACATAACAACTTGCCTGTTTCTTAATTTTGCTAGACCTCTGCCCTGGCAAAGATAATAGAAACCACACCCAGATCAACAACAGCTGTCACTGTTGTGATAGGTTTGAAAAGACCACTGTCAAAATATGGGAGAGAGTCCTTTCTTATTATCCCCACCCAGACATTGGTGGCCCACCCAAGATGATAAAGATGCATCCTTCAAAGCATGAAATATGTGTTTAAGTAAATCTGATACAGTTGAGAACTTTTCTGAGATTTTTTTACACTAAATTTTAATTGCTACTGTATGACACTAAAAATATTATGTACCTTCTAACAGGTATTAGAACAGAATTCTCAAGGATGCAGAGCTTTCAGCAGTTTCTGTGCTTTTGGCACAAGAATAGGATGTTTGCCAAAGGGATGGTCCGATAACATACATTTCAGATCAGCCAGAACAAAGCAAGCACCATTTCTAACAAACAGAAGATTAATTTCATGTTGTTGCCCTTTACACCCACAAGTCATTTTTAACAATGTTTCAGTAACAAGTATTGTTTTAGGCGTATAAAGACAAATGTTCATGATGCAGGATGTTACCATTGGCTGGCAGATAGGTGAAAATCTGGTACTGGCTTCTTTTCCTCTTCCCATTGCAGACGTAAAAATTCACTTGAACTGGGCTGGATATTCTCTGGTTGCGAAAAGGAGGAATCTCTACAACTAGAGTACTCTGGAAAAAACCAAACAAGCAATTTTAGTGTTGTTTCTTTGCTTTACATCATCATTTCTAAAAATAGTACATTCTAAATATAGGCAACATGCTTTTTCTATTTTATCACTACAGACAGAATTCCATTCAGGTCAATGGAACGCTGTAATATTTAAAGATACATGTATAAACCTCCCAAATCAAGTTTGAAGCAGGAAGAGGACAGATATTGTCTCTTAATTCACTTATTGGTGAAGAGTACTGTATGTAATCATCAAGGAAGTGAGCAGTGCAATAATTTACTAAACTATAAATAAGGCTCATAGTACACAAAAATCTCAAGACAAGTTGGGAGGGACAGAACACAAACAATATTCTTATGAAAATTACAGAGAAAGTTATGATAAATCTGTCACTGTTTAAATACTGCCGGAAAAAAACTGGCAAATCAGTTACATACATATTATACACACATATGCTGCTGTCTGCTATATTTAATTTTGGCAACCACCCTTGTCCCCCTTAGCTGCTAGTAAGGCAAGCATGGCAGAAGGGTATAATTGTACAGCAGCTGGAGAGTCAAAGGATGGCTTTTGCTGAACTTAACTCACCCACAAATTAGGGTCTATTCCTCCAATAGATATTTACTTTTCCTATAAGGGTCTTAACTGTAATAACTGTATATAAAACTCACTGGGACAATCTTTTACTACCCTCATTTAGAGTCCTGCCGTTAAAGGAGAAGGAAAGCTACCAAAGCAGTTTATTGCTAATAGATTTGCCACAATGGTGCAAAGTATAGGACTACATTTATTCTGCAGGATGCTTCACCATACCTGAGTAAACAGCTCTAGAAGCTCTCTCTGATTGTTTAGGATAGCAGCTGTCATATTGATGTGACATCACTTCCTGTCTGAGTCTCTCCCTACTCACTCATAGCTCTGGGCTCAGATTACAGGAGGGAGGAGCAAACTGAGCATTCTCAAGCCCTAGCCCTGGAGGTTTAAGCTGAAAGAAGGAAGTGTAATACAGAAGCCCATGTATACACAATAGAAGGAAATAAAATGCTGTGTTTCTTTTGACAGAGGACTCAGAGCAGCATTACTTAGAGGGGTTACTGGTGTATTTATATAGACCTTTCTGATAAAGCTACCTTAGTTTTAACCTTTCCTTCTCTTTTAATTGATATGCCACCAGGCCAATACATTTTTAAGAACATTTTAAAAACACAGAGATATAGGCACTTCAGGGAGAGATTTATTCTGTTACTACATCAATTCAATGTTCGAATTTTTTATATAATTTCTGAAGTATATTAAAAAATTTATTAGGAATAAAGTAACCCACATTTAGCCAGAAACATATTTAAATCATTTAGTTGCAACCATGCATACAATGTCAGCAGCAACACTGGGTATCCAGAATCACAAAGGCAAGAGTTAATCAATAGCCAAACCTAGGCTTAAGCAGAATTTATTTTTATCCCATGAGGGACATACTTGATGCACTGTATATGAGATATAAAATAGAACTCATTGGGTAAGAATACAATTTTCTTGAGACTTGCTAAGTATTGCAGCTTAAATACCAGAACATTTCTTTTATACAGAGGAATGAGATACCAAGACAGATGGGGTATTAGCATTTAAATACAGTGTGCAAAGCTCTCATGTTGTATTTAGTGTGTTGTGGTACCTTTTGAGATGAAGAGCTGTGATCAAACTTACAGGAGCCAAATAAAGAGTTAAGGGTAGAAAAACATTTAACAATATTAAAAATATACATGCCCATGAGTAATGTCATCTTATCATATTTATAAGTAAGAGGGATTACACATTTATATTATATACATATATATTATATACAGTACTAGTAATGCAGAGAAAAAAGTTTAGTATTTGTACCAAAATTTATTTTATCAATTTGTATCCTTTACAATTGACCCAGCTTGCATAGTCAGAGTGGAGATGGAAACAATTGTTTTAGCTCAGTTCTGTTGTATTTATTATAAGGGACTATCAAAAGTTAAAAAGGTTCCCAGTTTCATTTTACAAGGCTACTTCCCCAGAGTAATTGCACATATTCTTCCTTCATTCCAGTCACTTAGGAGACAGGTTCCCAGTAGTCAAATCACACTCCTGCTATAACTGAGTATAACTGACTATAAAAAGGAGCAGAAAAGGTTAAACATACATTGCTCTAGTATAAAAGGAAATGTTTTGATTATTACAGCTGTATAGTTAAAGTCTCCATCACTTGTCCAGGGCCCATCATAGTAGTTCATTGGCTGACTGGCATTAGTAAATACATGTTTTGTACCTTTACTATGTCTATTTTTCACTTCAGATGTGTCATTTATGGGAGTTCTACAGCTTTTTAAAGTATGTATATTGTAAAAATCCAAAAAGAGACTGGCTCTTATGTGCATTTACTTACCGGCTTAAACATTTCTTTGTCCGTTTTTGCCTCCATTTCCCATATGTGATGGCCATCTATGAGGATAACAAGAATTAGGAAATAAACAGTTGCATAAAAATGTATACCAATATGTATAAAAATGAAGAAAACATACATTCTAGTGATTTGCTCAGCTCTGACACAGTATAGCCATGTGCTAAATAAAGCAACTGGTTTTCAACTCCTCAGGCCTGTTTCACACATATGACTAATACAAAAATATCAGAATGAGTCATTGGGCCAAACCTACCAATTTGAAGGGGAACTATAACGAAAATGAAAATTTAATATAAGCTTCATCACCCTGAAATAAGAAACTTTCTAAATAAAATCAATTGAAAATTCTGCATTGTTTCTGAAATAATCAAGTTTATCTTCACTATCATTCCTATCCTTCTCTCAACATCAGTTTCTCTTCATTCTGTCTTCTCACAGCAGTTGGGTGTCGGATATTAGTTGACAGTTAGATCCAATAAAGCTTACAGGAGGGGGTTCCTTTCCTAGCAGATGAATTAGAGCTCACTCAAATAAGTGATTCAAGTTCAAACAAAATCTAACAAAGTAACTGACTTTTGCACAAATCCTGCATGTAGAGAGACATGATGTCTGGTGATTTTAATAGAGTGAGCTCTAATACATATTCTAGGCAAAAGGATATATTGGATCTAACTGTCAATGAGTGGAAAAATATTAGCCAAAGAATTTTAAAAAATCCTTTGCTCAAAAAAACGACAGAATAATATGCATAATGATCGCTATATATGACTTTAAGTATTTTTGAATGGGTCAGCCAGACAAAGCTGTTGCTGTGAACATGAACTTGAACATCTGAAATTTAATCTTGTGTTAGGGAGCTGTTATCTGGTTACCTTCCCATTATTCTGTTGTTAGGCTGCTGGGGGGGGGGGAAGGGAGGAGGGGGGATATCACTTCAACTTGCAGTACAGCAGTAAAGAGTGACAGAAGTTTATCAGAGCAGAAGTGGCATGACTGTGGCAGCTGGGAAACTGACAATATGTCTAGCCCCATGTCAGATTTCAAAATTAAATATAAAAATATCTTTTTGCTCTTTTGAGAAGCTAATTTCAGTGCAGAATTCTGCTGGAGCAGCACTATTAACTGATTTGTTTTGTGAAAAAAAAAACATATTTCCCAAGACAGTATCCCTTTAAGCAAAAGCTTAATAATGGCCAAAGGATTAGATTTCTTTAATAGTGACAAATACCTAATGTTCCAATTTCTTCTAACTTATAGCATACATAAAATTTGCTCTTTTACAGCCCAAAAAATAGGTCTTTTAGTAGAAGCAAGCCTGTATGAGCACCATGAGCACATATTATATCTATCTACCCTGTTTATAAATAAATATGAGTCTGTCTTAATTCTACCTGTAGTGCCTTTCAACCTGTATGGCTATTTATATGGGACATGTCACTTCTGGCCATGTGTAGATGGCAAAAAGTAAACCTCATTCTTTGCTATGGGCATAATAGGCTAGTTGTCCTATAGCAAACAATGTAACCTATTTCTAGCCAGCTATGAGTAGCAGTGTCTACTCCCCCAATGTGGCACATGCTTTAAAGGAAAACGATACTCCCAAAATGAACACTTAAGCAACAGATACTGTAGTTCATATCATATTAAGTGGCATATTAAAGAATCTTCCCAAACTGGAATATATATTTAAGTAAATATTGCCCTTTTACATCTCTTGCCTTGAGCCACCATTTCGTGATGGTCTGTGTGCTGTCTCAGAGATCACCTGACCAGAAATACTACAACTCTAACTGTAACAGGAAGAAGTGTGGAAGCAAAAGATAGAACTCTGTTTGTTAATTGGCTCATGTGACCTAACATGTATGGTTTGTTGGTATGTTTGTGAGTACAGTGAATCCTACGATCCCAGGGGGTGGCCCTTATTTCTTAAAATGACAATTTTCTATTTATGATTACCCAATGGCACATACTACTAGAAAAGTATATTATTATGAAAATGGTTTATTTACATGAAGCAGGATTTTACTTATGAGCTGTTTTATGCAATATCTTTTTATAGAGACCTACATTGTTTGGGAGGTATAGTTTTCCTTTAAGGTAAGTGGGCAAAACGCACAGGGTATTTTGATTGGCAGAGTTTTCTTGGGGAAATTCCACAGTGAGCAATTATGAAAAAACACAGACATCTGCTCCACTGTTTTCAAATAAATGTTGTGCCCATCAAAATGTGCAACGTCAGTGCTCTTGTAGGCCTAGGAGTTGGGATGTAAATGCCCTGATGATCTACAACTACCAACATCATCAGGCACCAGTTAATAATTAATCAACACATTTCCTTTTTGACATAAAGAACGAGATGAAATCATCCCTGCTTACCAATGAATTTAACTCAGTCTGAAAAGTGTAGACTAATGTCCTTTATTTTACTTGACGGAAGATAGCTGAAGATCAATTCGTTTTAAGCCCTTGTAAATATGTATGTCAGCATACCGGCTGGGCAATACAAATATCAGTCATACATGTTTAAATACAAAATAGTCAGGTTCTCCGAAACCTGTTGCTGAAAGCTCTTTTTGTTTAGCATAGTCTCTCACGCCCCACACATACAGACATTTCACAGGCAGAGTGACCTGATTTATTACAAATGTCTGAAATAATCATATTTTGTGTACAGAAGTCTCTTTGTGCAAGGGATCTGAAAGAGAACTCAAGTATTTGTGTTAGCTTAGAAACATCAAAACCGTTCGCATTTTCAGGCAAATTGCTTCTGAGTTCCCAAGGTAAAGATAGTTGCCTATAAGTGATGAAGTGTTGCATTTCAATATTTTTTAACACTCATACATTGCTAGAGTCTCTAAGCCATATTAAAAGTTTTGAATAGGTTTTGCAATGGTTGGGGGAAATGCATATGCCATGCCAGTATTCAAATCTTTCTAGCAGTAGTTTATATTAGCTCTGCCAGAAACAGAAGAAAACTTAAAGGGCTTCTGGGGATCACTGCTCAAATTTATATACCAGATGTTTATTTTTTTTTCTTTTTAATCATTGGCAGAATGGGTTTTGCTCTTTCAGTCTGTGGGGCTTAACAACGGAAGTAAAGTTGCCCCACCGACAACATAAGCTACTTAACTCTTTTCTTTACAGAATGTCTGCAACTTTATTTTATTGGTGGATAATTAATCCATTAAAAGTGAACTAGCACCAGGAACAATTCTGTACTGTCTGATGTATTGATATTAACATATTATAGAAGATGCAACACATTTAGCCCTAGCCCTGGTCATCAGAAAATAATTATACCAAATAATTGTTTTAATATAAAAGATACAAAAAAAACGATTGGCAATACAGGACGGGATCATAACAGCACCAAGCAGGTACTTGGTTAATATGTTAATTTTATTTTCAAATAAACTTTTGTGTTAAAATGTGGACTCTTTCTACAGGTCCATACTTTCAGTCTGTCACAATGATGCTTCATATCTATCAATGCTATAGCCAATGGTTACCAGAGATAATAAATCCTATTTGAGTTGACAAAGCATAGTTTTTAAGCAGACAGGGTTTAAACAGATTTAAGGACGTCCCATTCACTGTCTTAAGTGCCTTAACAGACTAGGTATTAGGTATATATAAGGACATGTGAATCACTTAAATGAGTTAATCTCAAATTACCTCACCAAACAAGGATGGCACTAAATCCAGACCTATAAAGATCATTAAAACCTTAGTTTGGACATACCCAAATTAGTTGATGGGAGCAGGTTGCTTAGAAAGCCTATAAGATAATTAAGTTAAATATGAAAATGAAAACATTTTAGGCAATATACATGTCCTTACATCCTGCCTTCACATTTTCTAGGACTACAAAACTGTGTTTGTTTTTTTGGCTTTGTTCTTTATGTGTTCAGACAGGGTATATCTCAATCCAAGGAGACTTATCAAGGATAATTCTCTCATCCAGGAGGAGTCTAAGGTTGACCGTTCACTTGGAGTGCAGGGTGGTGGGCTAGGAGGAGGCAAAACAGCTCTGGCCTCAACGGAATGGGGAGCTTGCAGAGCACATAGGCAGCTGGAAGTGGAAGAGAGCCGATTCAGGAATCATCCCAGAGAACTGGAGAACTATGTATGAGTGTATTACTGCTAAGCAAAATATTGGGGTCAATTACATTGCCTTGCACAAGCTGCAAACAAGGGCTAACATTAGCAGCACAGTGCAAGGGGCATTTGAAAAATCGCCAAGGGCCCCTTCAACTGAAGAGGGCCAGGGGGGAAGTGGCCCACCACCCGCATTCTAACTTGCACATCATTAGGAGGCGCAGCCCATATTGGGACAAGGCTGCTATGCCTTCTCTCTGAACCAAGTACCAAAATTTTTGATCCAGCACTTATTCCAGAGAACATCCGACCCAGGAGACCTAGATGAGCACTAAGGACACACTCTTATGGCATCACAAATATTTTAGAAACTAAGATTTTTAAGTACTTTCCTTAGCAGTATTGGACAGTGTTAGCTGGGCCCCACCCAAAAAAAGGAATAAAAGGCCCACCTTCCCACCACCCGCTGATTGAGTACTGCATTTTCCATTTTTACTCTGCTGCAATCAGGCCCACCCGTGTGCTCCACTGCTTTCCCTCAGTAAGGCTCTAAGTGGATAAAGAAGATATCACTGAAAAGAATAACAAAATGTTTTTGTTAATTGTTGCATCCTTCTCAGGCTTTTCTTGTGGCCCTCTTCTGTGCTAAATTCAGAGAACAGATTAAAGGGGTTGTTCACCTTTGAGAAAACTATTAGTATGATATTCTGGGTGATATTCTGAGACCATCTGCAATTGGCTTTCATTTTTTATAATTTATGGTTTTTGAGTTTTTTAGCTTTTTATTCAGCAGCTCATAAATTTGCAATTGCAGCAATCTGGTTGTGAGCGTCCTCATTATCCTCCTAGCAACCATGCATTGATTGGAATAGGAGACTGGAATATGAATAGGAGAGATCTGAATAGAAAGAGGAGTAATTCAACATAGTAATAACATTACAGAGCTTTTGTTTTTGAGATGGGGTCAATTACCCCCCTTTGAAAACTGGAAAGAGTCAGAAGAAAAAGGCAAATGAAAAGAAAAACTCTTAAAAGTTGCTTATCTTAAAGGTGAACCACCCATTTAAGTTCAAGCCCATATACATTATGTTTTAGCTAAACATGATACATCTGCACATTGTGCAAATATATTTTTTGGCCCTAGCCCAGACTTGCCACTGAAATCTGCCCCAGAAAGCACCAAAACTGAATAAACTGAAGTCATATATTTGAATTCAAATGTTACATAAAATAAAATCTGACCTATGTTTAGTCTTTTGACTGTCTGCTGGAAGGTTAGAAGAAAAATCGTTTTCATTTCTGCAAGTAATTCTGCTGAGAAAGTCCAGACCTTTGCAGTTATAAAAGGAATATACTACTCATTAAGAAATAGTGACATTATATTTAAGAATAACACGCAGGAGCTGTTATGATACAGATGTAGAGAAAAAAAGTAGACAATTCCTCATATTACGTCTAGGGAACCAACAGGGAAATCTCAACGCCTTTGAGCTGGGATCAAGTCCAGGAGGGAAACCTTAAACCAGTACGTCAGCCTCTTACAGTAAACATGTTTTGCAGAGTTGCACACATACGTTGAAAAAGAGGAATAGAGCAATTTGGGGGGGCCCATTTATGAAAATGACCCTACAGAACAGTAAGCGCATTCAGTTGCAAAGATTATATACACACTGCAGTCCACAAACTCAGTGGGAAACCCACTCCAACTAGGATATGCCTGCAGACCAATACGTCATAGAAGTTTCCACTAAAGCAGGCCACACATGCTTGCTGCTAGTAGATTTTCAAAAGCTAAAAAAAAAATTAATTTATTGAATACAAAAAAGTAGTGAAAGTACATTTATTAAACATACTACAGTAACTGAAAAGGAATGCATATTTTGGCTGAATATGAGATTTACCAAAAAAAAATTATACTATAAACTTCAGAGGTCCTGTAAATTCACATCCATAGCCCAATGTGATATCGACTTGCCCCTGTACTTTGGCCAATAAGCTACTAACTTAGTCAAGAAAGCTAAAGAGTGCAGTGAAAAACAGCACATGTGTATAATGAACTGCTAGGGCTTTGCTTAGATATCAAATAAAAGATCGTTGAACACAGCAACAAATAGCAAATTCACTGCAATAAAATATTACCCCTAATATTCTGTAAAATATATCATTATAAACTGTGCTTAGTGATGTCATAAGTTATAATCAGTGCTTAGTGATGTTATTTTTACATTACCCTTGGAGTTCCATGTCTGTATGACGACACTCACCCATTGTCCTTGTGCCTTTATATGGTCATGGAACTCTTTTGTAAGTTATAATATCGTTATATTTTACAACTGGGGATACAGTATTCACTATATATCAAACTGTCATATCCCCTGTTTCCTCTCAACCACCCACCTCCATCAAGATACATATCCTCCTCTCCCTACACCCATTATGGCTTGTAAACTCTTGAATAACTTAAGTAGATACTGTCATGATTTGTATGGTGTAGTGTTTATTTCTAAATTACACTGTTCACACTGCAAATAATTCAATTCACTCTACCATATAAAATGTTATTTCGGAATCAACAAATATATTTTTTAGTTGTAATAGTTGTGTGTAGGCAGCCATCTCAGGTCATTTTGCCTGGTTATGTGCTTTAGAAATAGCTAGCACTTCATGCTGGAACTGCTTTCAGGCAGGCTATTTTTTCTCCTACTCAATGTAGTGGGACCTGGATTATTACTGTTGAGTGATGTTCTTATATCTATATCTTATCTTGTGTCAGGAAGCTGTGATCTGGTTACCTTCCCATTGTTCTATTGTTAGGCTGCTGGGGGGGGGGGGTTGATATCACTCCAAATTGCAGTGCAGTAGTAAAGAATGACTAAAGTTTATCAGAGCACTAGTCACATGACTGGTGGCAACTGGGAAACTGATATGTCTAGGACCATGTCTGATTTTAAAATTAAATATAAAGTTTGCTCTTTTGAAAAAAGGATTTCAGTACAGAATTCTGCTGAAGCAGTACTATTAACTGATGCATTTTGAAAAAACATGTTTTTCCATGACAGAATCCCTAGGCTGTCACCAGGGCTGGATTTAAATAGCAGATGCCCCTAGGCCCACTGCTATTCATTGCCCCCATCATCTTCCCTTCATTCGTGCACATTCGGGTCTGAAGCACTGGGGATTGACACACCGGAAATATAAAAACTATTGTATCTCCTGCACTTCCAAACTAATGCGGATGTGGCCGCATGGAATGCCGCCCACTGAAATCCTGCCACCCTAGGCCTGGGCCTTTCCACAAATCTGGGCCTGACTGTCACAGGTATAAACCTGCACCTAAAACCACAAATAAATCAACCATGGAGTTTGTCAGTGGTGCATTTTTTATGGTGACTATTTCTAATTAAATGTAAATACAAATAAAGAGGAAATAAAATGATGCAAATTTGAAGGTACATAACAATAGGACTTAGGCCTGTACATAAACATGTAAACAGTGGCATAACTCTAGTGCCTGTGAAAGCACACTGATGATTTCATACCAGAATAAAATAAAGTCATAAAGTACATTGTTTTAAATAAGTGAATTAAAACAAACGTGATATCAGTACAGCAAAGACTTATCAACACTGGGCAAATTTGCCCATGGGCAGTTACCCATGCCAACCAATCAAATTGCTGCATTCATTATTGTACTTGCAGCTGGCTTTAAAAAGCTAATCACTGATTGGTTGCTATAGGTAACTGCCCATGGGCTAATTTGCACAGTGTTGATAAATGAGCCCCAATATTTACTAATTGAGAAATGGAAAAACTTTAACAACATAATACAAAGCAAATAGCAAAAATGGTTTGAAAAGTTCCTGTGAAGGAAAGACTAAAGAACTGTGAGTTATCTTTTTCTTAGAGCTACAATATTAATAGCTTAGATTGTGTCTGCTCCAGGAACAATAAATGCTGTTCCAAATATAGATCACAAACATAAATCTATAAACTCTAGCCTGCTATTTGTGTCACGACAAAAGTTTAGCGTGTCCTCACTTAAATGCTGGCCTGCCTGACTGGAATGAGCCAACCTTGATACTATCCCTTCTGTGACATTTTGAAAGCATTTTTTTTTATTATGTGTGAATGAAGAAGAATGTTCACTTCTGCATTTGTTACCAATATTATGGTAGTTTTCTCTCTAACACAATACAAGTTGGTTTATGTAGTTTATCAAATAGCACTTTGCCAGATATAGAAATGAATACTTAGTTTGTGATAGAGGATGCATCTATTTCATTTTGTTTATTATTAATCTTTATACTTATTCCAAATTCAACTTCCAGTAGGATATCTGGACAGACAGTAACAGAAAATATACATCTTAATTAGGCAAAGAACAGGAGTTGTTGATCAATAAGCAAGTATACTAGAGTTAGAGGCAAATTTATCAAGGTTTGAATATTAAATTCAAATTTTCGAGTTTCAAAATTCACACATTCGATTCGAATTGTGAAATTCACAAAAAAAGCAAAGATGGCTAAAGCTATTTATTTTTATGATAATTTAATTTCTTAACGTTACACAAGCACAGCCTCCAATGGAAGACTAATGCAATGATTAGTATAATTACAGCATTTAACATAATTCAGTTATGTTAATTCAATTAACAAGCAGGTTCATGTTACAATAAACAAGATTGCCTTGTTTAAGGCAACATGTTGAAAACCCAGTGAGCATATAGTACTTTCTTACTAAGGAAAATATAATAGTAATGGGCAATTATACTTCAGTAAAACAGTAACAGCTTGGACCAGCACCTGTGTGATCAGTGGCAGAACTACCGAGGGAGCATCCCCTCAGGGCCCCCCGGCAGCCCGTGCGCCACTGAAAATGCAGCCGTACGGAGGGGGTGGGGCCCGGCTGCGCGTCACGCACCAGGGCCCGCCCCCCCTCTAGTTACACTACTGTGTGTGATACCCTATTATGATCTGTGAGAAAAAAAAGGCCTGATGACCAGTCAGAATCTCTATTTGTGGGTGGCCTGTGTGCCATGTACAACAGCTTTCAAACACACAGGAACACACCATTGGTTTTAATCAGAGGATTGTGGTTACTGGAGGTTCCCAAACTCAAGGAGAAAGAGTCTAACATGAAAACAATACAGACCACAAACCTACACTTTTTTGCGAAGGCTGAAAGGTGAAGATTTTTATAGTTTTTAAACTTTAAAAAGCATAAAAGAAATCTCAACTGATCCTCTTCATAACTGAAACTTTGTAGACCAAGGAAATGAATTTTCCTTGCTCTATCTCATTCTATTTTAGACATTACTGCAGAATCTAGTACCACTCCCCAGGTTCCATGCCTAAAGTAAACTAGCTGTGGCTGAAATGTCATTGGCTTCTGCAACTGCAACTGTTCTTGCATTATTTCCAAAGGCACATTCTGCATTGCTGGTTCTTGATTAAAAAAATAAATGGCATACTTTAATAATTTATAACATTTTTGCATATTGCAATACATCACTAAACTGCAACCAGAAAATAGTGGTAAACTTACACGGTACCCAGTCCACAAAACAGTCATCTATGAGATGATCGAGCTGGCCAACTAGCTTCTCAAATTGTCTATAACAGGGATCCCCAACCTTTAGAACTCGTGAGCAACATTCAGAAGTAAAAGACGTTGGGGAGCAACACAAGCATGAAAAATGTTCCTGGGGTGCCAAATAAGGGCTGTGATTGGCCATTTTGTAGCCCCTATGTGGATTGTCAACCTACATTGAGGCTCTGTTTGGCAGTACACCTGGTTTTTATGCAACCAAAAATTGCCTCCAAGCCTTGAATTCAAAAAAAGCTCCTGCTTTGAGGCCACTGGGAGCAACATCCAAGGGGTCAGAGAGCAACATGTTGCTCACGAGCTACTGGTTGGGGATCACTGGTCTATAACAAATATAGACTAGAGCTCTGGCATAAACTAACACCAGACAGATCTCTAACATACTCCACTAAGAGACTGTCCTGACAATCATTCATTTTCATACAAACCTGTATACCGACAGATCTATATATTTAATATTTATCTCAAATAATCAACATTTTTCAAAAGAATGCCACAGCAAGCATACATGAAAGCCCTAGTAAAAGCCACAATAATCAAAGTTATAAATATTAGAAAGAGGAAAATAGGCTGCCTAGCAAGCTTTATGGCTTGACATCATTTAGAATATTGATGTTTACCTTTTAACAGTGTTAGACTGAGCAATAGAAATCTTCAGCCTGTGAGCCTTGAGCCATTTGCAAATGTTCCAGTCATCTTTTATGTACAAAGTATTTAAAGGTTTAATAATTTTATTGAAATGGGTATTTAGTGGTTGTACAACAGCTTTTTCATTGCTTGCTGAGACTCTTCCTCCTCTTATGCAGTACACCAATATTCATAGACAGTCTCCAGTTTAAACTACCCTGTTGTCATCTGTCAACGTTAATTCTGTTTGCCTAGTCATTGGCTTTGAATGCTGAGCTTAAAGTCCTGTTGTGCAACAGCATGGATATATGTATGTATGTATGTATGTATGTATATATATATATATATATATATATATATATATATATATATATACAGGGAAAGGTGAGTACAAGCTGCACACCTTCAAATACATCAAAAAACCTGGGTGCTCTGGTTAAATAATAGATAGAAATTGCACGTGGTACCGGCACTCACAGGGTTTGCATGAAAAATCAATCGTTCAATATGGTTAAATAGGAAAAAAAGGTTTATTGAATCCGACGTTTCGGTTCCCCACAGGAACCTTTCTCAAGGGCAAGTTTTGCCCTTGAGAAAGGTTCCTGTGGGGAACCGAAACGTCGGATTCAATAAACCTTTTTTTCCTATTTAACCATATTGAACGATTGATTTTTCATGCAAACCCTGTGAGTGCCGGTACCACGTGCAATTTCTATATATATATATAAATATATAAAATATATATTAAATAAACAATTAGAATATATTATATAAAAGCTGACAAAACACAGCTTCAGTGAAATAAATGTTGGTGCATTTCTCTTTACATGAATTACATTTTGATTGCAAGTGGAAACACGACACTTTTCTGGACTGGCCTCCTTACTGTTACTGCTACTGGCATTAGAAATAGTGTAGAAAGATCTCCAAGAATGTAATATCTCTTACCAAATGGAGATTGGCTGAGATTCAACTCCATCAGTCTGCTCATCATACTTTGTCAAAACAGCTCTTGCAGTCTTAACCCTGCCACTGATTTTTGTGCACCAATTTAAATAATGATTGTCACTGAAAATACAATGATGCAGGCCTAAAGCATTAATACACAGATTAACGGATCAGGCAAGAAGTAAGGGGGTTATTTATCAAAGTCCGAATTTATCTCAATATTTTATTCTACAAACTCTGATCAAATCCGCTTGGTTTTTTACGCTTATGTATTATTAAATTTTCCCGAAAATTTGGTTTGCTGGAAAAAATCAGATTTTCACTTTTTTTTCGGATTTTTTTTTATCAGATTTTCATCAGATTCTCAAGATTATTTTGAATTTTCACCCGAAAACACCCAGCGCACATCAAAAAATCATTGGGATTTCCACCATTGACTTATATGCAACCTCGACAGGTCTGAGATGCCGGATTTTCAGATTCAGACGTTTCCATCCTCTGGGTTTACTAAATTCCAAAAAATCTGTCATTTTTTAAAAGTCTGATTTTATAAAAAAAAATCACAAATTTTTTGTGATTTCTGCATTCAGAGTTTAGTAAATAACCCCCTAAGACAACACTAGCAAATTTGCTTTGAGAACTACCTGCATATTTTGTGATTTAGTGACAAACAAGAATATCCAAACTGTGTGTTTTTCCACGGAGCACCAGGCAGTATCAGGTCTTAAAAGTTTAAGTTTATTGAAAAATTAATTACATAAAAATATTTGAAATACCTGCAGTGGATCAATAACCCCCACGCTTTATGCGTTTTGTGGCCTCACGCCACTTCCTCAAAAGCATAGGCTACACAGCCTCTCACTCCAACCCTCAAATCGTGAAAAACATCCCGCACCTGTTAAAACCGTTTTCCAATTATTAGATATACAATTGCTGGATATGGGCATTTTTCGACAAACCAAGTATCTGGCTGGCAAGAAAAAATAGATTAGCGCAGATCCTTACTATTCCTGGTTGGCCAGTGATCCAATTCATGTGCTGATCATACCATACCCCAACCGCACACATTGCTAATCTGGATCAAAATGACCTGTTTGCTTTGTGTGTAACTGGCTTTGACTGTTATGCAGTAACAAAAGCAAAATACTTTTTTGCCCAAAAAATATAGCAACCAATCAATAGTAAATTTTATTTACCTGTCTTACCTGTCAATTGGTTGCTTTGGGTCACGCCCAGTTGCTGAGTTACTGCTATCAGCTTACTAATACCCCTACCAAACAGCTTATCCCAAACCTGATGTCACAGACTACTACCTAAAGATTTTTTAATTAATTAATAATTAATAGATTAATAATTAATAAATGAATTACACAAACTGTCACAAATATTAATATTATTAATTAATATACTGTCACAAATATTAAATTATGTGATATCATACCTTTATTTGCATTTTCTATTTCTTCCTCCATTTTGATCCATTTGACCCACCATTTGCATGTAATAGATAATTGCAGACTTGTTTGATACTGTAAACATGCAAACTCCAAATGGAGACATTAGCTACTCGGACATTACTGGAATGCACATTTATAGTTATACATTTTCCCAATGCAACCAGGCCCAGTTATGTGGTGAGGCAACAAAGGCCTGGGCATAGGGTGGCAAAATATTAGGGGTGGCAAGCTGCCCAGCTGCTTTCTGGGGCGCAGCTCTGGCCATGTTTGCAAGCGCTCGCGGGGGTTAGTGCAGGCGGGTGCTGGGACCTCACGGCCTAGGTGCACCAGGGATTTTGGCCCTGAATGCAACCTTGGACTCTCATGCTGCCAGTGCACTGCAACATGATAATATAAGAGGTAATAGGCAGTGACGGATATATCATTTCTGTTTTTGCAACATAAATGTTTACATGTTGCCAAAGAGCAGTTAATAACTAGTACTGAAACTTGCTAATGTCTTTATTTTACCCCTTTAACAGCTGAAGAGCTAATGGCTGAGCTTCTCAGGATAGAACTGCCCTCTCTAGAATAAGGCAACTGTCCTTTCCATTTCAGAAATCTCTTATCCAAAAAAAGCTTTGAATTATCTCCATCTCCCATAGAGAGCAATTCATTCTAATTTTTAAAAATGATCTCCTTTCTATCTATAATAATAAAATAGTAATAAAATAGTACCTTGTATGAAAACTAAGCTGCAAATCCATATTGGGGTTATTTCATATTTAAATAATTTTAGCAGACTTATGTTATGATGATCCAAATAGGATTAAGATCTCTTCTCCAGAAAATCCCAATCCCTAAAAATGGGGAAAATAGGTCCTAGCTCTGTATAAGGGTTCTTACACATGTGAGGAAATGAAAAAACACTAATGGTAAAATATGTGCAATGCAATTTTTTTTCAGAGTGACAGTTTAACAAATTACCCCCTGGGGGTAAAGTCACTAACATAGGTGAATTATGTACAAATGCGTAACTCATGGTAACCTGCAGTTAGTGTTTACTGGTCTGATGTAGTTTGATGAATAAAAACAGACACAAATGAAGCAAAACTGCAGCTTTTTTGTTTTAATTATTTTACCCCTTGGATAAAATGACAATGTTAAAATGTAAAGAAAAAACACATGTATCTGCATACATGTTTCTAAAAAATATATACTACAATGAAAATGTATTACGGTAATATTGGGGTAATATCAAAACAAGATTTTGACGCAGACTGAAACAGGTAATCAGAGTCTAGCTAAAACTTGGGTTTTTTTTGGAAAAGAAGCAATGAAATAATAGCAGCTATGTATTTTTTATGTAGTCAGATTGAAACTATGAGACGTTATAGACTTTATATGTCCCTACTGTAAGCTATAGATAATTACAAATATTGCAATAATGTAACTGGATACTGTAGTTTGAGGCAAGACGATCCTGGTCTCGGGTATAATTTTATAAGAGATTAACTACTGTGTAAAAATAAATAAATTGCCTACATCGAGATTATAAGCAATCCTTTTCTGACTTCACTGAAAACTCATGGGTTAAGAATTCAGATACTGAATTCAAGTGTATTATCCCCCAATCAGAACACTGTTAAGCCTTACAAACAGAACAAAGGGTTAACACTGAACTCCACTCTCTTTCCTTCAAGTTCAAGTACTGACATGATTGTTCTTTTGGGATTCCCTTGGAATGAGTCATTGTTAGCAGAGACTCCCTATTCAAGGAGGGCAGGATAATGCCAGGCCTCATGAGGTTACAACAGCTGAGATTTTGTCTTACAAGACACTGGAATGAATGTCATAGCTGGAGCTAAAAACAGCTTGCACTATAGCTGCTACAATATCTGTAACACATTTCATATTTAAAATACATTTCTCAGAGAAGTCAACTCTGCACTGTTGGTAATTTTACTTACAGTAAAAAAATTTGGATTTTTAACAGCGTTCTCATAAAAGCACAGCAACCAAAAGACACAAATAAAACTTCACTTAACCAAGCAGTTCCTTTCTCATTTCTATCTTGGCACTAGGCAAAATTATGCCTGTCTGATACACTGTTACATATTTTTGTAATGTATTTTCTTAGAAATGTCCACTAAATCATAAAGACAAAGTATTTCTGCACATAAAATGACTAAATGCATGCAGTTGTTTCAGTTGTATCTGATGTTGCCATTTCACTTGTTCTAAGGAGGTAACAAGAAGTTTAATCTAAATATCGTAAAGGACATGTAAACCCCCCCACGCAAAAATGTAATCACTGTAGAGCCTCTTTGAAACCTCTAAATACCTGCCACTCTGATTGTTCAAAGGTTAATAGTAAGGCTGCAGCATCCCCTTAATCACTTAGGATTCCTTTTCCTCCTCTAACCTACTTAGCCCACTCCCTCGGGAATTTCCTTTGGCTCATGAGCATGCTCAGTTGTTCTCCATTCAAATTAATAAACACATGCTCCAGTCTAGCAGCCAATGAAGACATAGCATTGCTGGTTCCCATAGAAACTCTGCTCTAGTTGTCTGCTCCTATTTTTAAATCCTAACCCCGTCTCCTGGGCTCAAAGTAATCATTACAGTGCTCAATCCAAGCAGCACTTGTCATCATAGTAAATTCTGCCTGTGTTTGGCTGCATTTGTTAATTAAAAGAACTTTACATTGCATATCAGCTGTTTGCAGATTTAAATGCACAGAGGGAAAATGGCCCCCGGGTGAAAGCTTCTATTTGTTTTAGTGAAATATAATGATGCTGGCAAATGGAGGGGATATATGCAATACAAATAATGCCATTTGGGTCGGGAGTTGCGCCCAATTTATATACAATGTAGGAAAATGTAGGCTTTACATGTCCTTTAAAGGAAAAATATACCCCCAATTAATACTTAAGCAACAGATAGTTGATATAATTTTTTTTTACCAAACTGGTATATACTTAAGTAAATATTGCCATTTTACACCTCTTGCCTTGAACCACCATTTCACAATGGTCTCTCTGCTTCCTCAGAGATCACCTGACCAAAAATACTACAGCTCTAACTGTAACAAGAAGAAACTCAATAAACTGGTATAATTACCCTTCTTGTCTTATTATGGTCTCAGAAACCCTTGCTTCCATCCAAAGCAGTAATCATTCCATCCAATAGGTGGGTAATGAAATCATTTAGCGCAGGGATTCTGCTGCAAGGTGACTTTGAAATGTCGTGGAAAATTTGGACTTGAACTTTGCTGACCGGCTAGGCTGGTAAATCCTCCCAGCAGTGGCTTGTTAACCAATGTTATTAGAGGGGTGGGGTTTGAATTTATTTTTTGTACCATGGATGAGATGTTCACACTTGATAAAGAGCTATTAAGCTCGAAACATGTCGTGTTGTTAATAAAAGCACCTTGCAGCAGAATCCCTGCCCTGAATGGTTTCATTACCCACCTATTGGATGGAATGTAACAGGAAGAAGTGTGGAAGCAAAAGACAGAACTATTAATTGGCTCATGTGACCTAACATGTATGGTTTGTTTGTATGCACTGTAAATCCTAGGATCCCAGGGGGCGGAACGTATTTTTTAAAATGGCAATTTTCTATTTATGAATACCCAATGGCTCATAATACTAAAAAAGTACATTATTATGAAAATGATTTATTTACATGAAGCAGGGTTTTATATATGAGCTGATTTATGCAATATATTTTTATAGAGTCCTACATTGTTCGGGGGGTATAGATTCCCTTTAATGAAAATCACCTATCCCCCCTGGTTTTAATGAAGAATGTCAGGATATGTGTTTGGTTTAATCAACCATGCATTTTTCACTTTAGGTGTGGTCCTTATTTCATGCAAAATGGAAAAAAAAACAAGCTCTGCCTAAGGTTTTCTATATCCACAACTGGTCGTTATACTGTGTCTTGTTAGTTTGGGTACAGTCACATAGTCAAGAGCGGTAAGCAAGAGCATGCTCTTTAGTGCTCATTTACAGAATACTTCTGTCTGGAGGTATGGTAGCACTATGAACATTGTACTGGACGAAAAAATCTCTGTCTAACCCTGACTTACCTCCTGCCACAGCTGTAAGAACATGGCCTCATTGCAGCATGTGACCTCTACTTCCTACCCCTAACCTGAGCATCATTCAGATACACAAGTATGAGACTGATAGGGGACGGGGTGGTAAATCCTGCATTCCTTCCCACTCATGAATTCAGTGTTGTAGAATATGGTAAGCATTGTATTCATTGGGTCAGCATTTCTGCAGTTGCGGAATGCAGTGCGCAAAGTGCAACTAGCAGGAGCATTTTTAACCTTGTACACTACCTTGGAGGTAGTAAATGACCCCTCTAATGTAAAAAAACTGTCATGAAATACACTGTAATAATCTCCAATCTCCATGTTAGTAGTTTTGAATTAGGTCATCAGAACTGTGCTTTCCCCAGGACCTTGTATCAGTGCATCATAGCTGTCCAAAAGTTTCTACTATGAAAGTCAATTTTAAAAAATCTGTGATATAGAACAATAATGTTGAATACCTGAGATATGTTTAAGTAATACCAGGCAGTTTATAGTAATGCAAACTAAACGAATAAACCATAAAATAGGCAGCATGGTGTACAACTATTTAGGGAAACAAGTAGTTAAATAAGAAGTGTAGCGTTGACCACGTTTACTGGCATTTTATTTGGGCTAATTGCTCCCCTATTGCTTGGCTTTTAATCTTGCTGCTATGGATTATAATTACCCATTAAAATGTTGATTTTTATGGAATTGTAAAATAGCAATGTGAAAACCCTTTGAGTCAGCTACTATGATTATGTGACTTTCTAAGGAGGCATTCATTATTTTGCATGATTTTACTTAGGTGTTTATAATAATGACTAGCCTTCTCTAATTCTATTAGCTGAAACCCACTAGGAGGGTTATTAACTTTTATGTTAATTTTAATTTTCAAAGAACAAATCTCTTTAGTCAACCATTGAATGGCTGAACCCCAAGCAGAAATATGCAGGGAGTCTGGTACCTGCTTTCCTTGTTTTTACTCTTGAAGGTAAGAAGAAAACACCTGCTGGCAGAGACACTGCAGCTGGCTAATTAACTAAAATTACTATTATTATATTTTTATTTCAATTGCATTTAAGAGCTTGTGCACAAAGTACAATTAAAACAGGCATTGCTTCAGAATGATGCATCACCAGCGGATATGCAAGCATTTTGTCTACCATTAATTGTTATTACAAGCTAATTCCAGGACAATTTTACAAAAGACATTGTCTTAAAAGACTAGCCCTGAAGGGCTCAGCAAAACAAAGTCCTTTCTTCAAGCTTTTTCTGGACTAGAACACCTCCTGAAGAGTAGGCTAGGTGGGAGGCAATTTCACTGTGGGTTGGCTTAATTAAAGCACAATATAATTATTCACTATATATGTTTACAAAAATCAGTTAATAGCCACACAGTGATCAGAAACGGGTTTAAAACCGTTTATAATTAAATAGAATTAGTACGGTATTTAGAATCTCGCTGTTGATGGCAAAGAAGAAATAATTTGCATACTTAAGCTTCCTTTCCTTTGAAATAATACAAAAGCAAAAGCTTTCCAGGGTTAACCTGTAATATCCTTAATTTCATATAATCTTTACTGCTTTTATGTATCGACCAAATGTGCATAACATCTATTTCATGTATCAACTTTCTGTGCTCTTTTAACATAGACTTAAATGGTGCTGTCTCATTTTCTGTAACATTAGATATAACATTATCATATTTATTTTCACGGTACAGAGGCTTTGCTTCCTCTTTATGCATGTGGATGCCTATGGGCCATCTTGGATCCAGCAGTGCGTAATCTTTGCCAAGTAAAATTCTATGTATATCAAACACAGTCTTGGTACAAGATGCATTGTGGGTACCCTATACTTGAATTCTGCACATTGCATCCCTTTTGTAAATGAGAGGCTGGTCCAATAGTTTGGCATTTGGCAGCTATGCAGGCCCATTGGAGGACTGAATTAACAAACTGGTGCAGTTTTTAATTTTTTAACCTGTCCGATAGATATCTAGGGGAATCTATCAGATAGGCTCCCGGGAAGGGCTCATACACAGATAGATAAGTTGCACATTTAGTCCAAAGTGGACAAATTGGCAAATCTGCCTGTGTATGGCCTCCTTTAGGCATTACAAGACTTGATTTTAGAGAACGTAGTAAAGCCAGTAATGAGGCAAATGGAAAATAACAAATCTGTTTGACATCACACACTGTTTTCATAGATGTACTACTCTGAAAAGAAGCCATTGACAATGAGTTTTTTGCACAGATTATTTTGGTTATGCAATAACTTGCAATACAGGTATGGGATCCATTATCCGAAAACCTAGTTTTCCATAGATTAAATTTTATCCAAATAATCCAAATTTTTAAAAATGATTTCCTTATTCCCTGTAATAATAAAACAGAAGCTTGTACTTGACCCCAACTAACATATAATTAATCATTATTGGAAGCAAAACCAGTCTATTGGGTTTATTCAATGTTTACATTATTTTCTAGTAGACTTAAGGTATGAAGATCAAAATTACGTAGATCCACTATGGGGAAAATCCCAGGTCCTTTACCTGTATATTATTTTTCATATGTTTTAAAAGGCATGTAATAATTTTATTCCAGTCACTTGCATTCTTTTCTCATATAGCATTTATGAGCTGTGGCTGTCTTCTAAATTCAGCTTTTCAGGTTGACTTGTCTACAGAACTTTTACTATTTATCACAAAAATATATAATTTATTTTTTATTATGGCACTGATATTGGGGAATTATTTTCTGTCTCCTCTACATAAATGAAAACTACTATTAAATGTCAGAAGCACTTGTTGTTATTTGATTATTTGTTCCAATGAAGAACTGTCCCTATAACCGACAAATACTTTCAGCTGTCAAGTTAATCCTCAAGATTCTATTCAAAGATGTGCTTTATTATTGTAGAATGAAAATGAAAATCATTTAAAGTGCATTTTAAAATGGATTTGCCTTTACTATTTTATTAATCACAATTCTCATAGAATTTTTTCTCAGTACTGGTGTTTTTTGGCATTTTTAATGAGATAGGTCACAAAGACAAAATGCTGAAAATATCACATGTGCTATTACTGTGTATTATCATAATGCAATGATCATATAGTATTCATGTGTTTTAAAAGACAGCAATTCTTATTAATAACACTAAGGGGCTGCTTTATTAACAATAAAGGATTAGGTCTATCAATGTAAACCGGATAAAGACTTGACCTGATCCCAACTTAACTGTTAATAAATCATCCCCATAAAAATAACTGTGATGATAGTGTGCTCTCTATTTTACAACATCACTGGAAATGCTGAATGTTATTTTTGAAGATGAAGGAAGTAAATTCATGGGATCTTAACCAAGAAGTTTGCTTCCATGTTTTCAAACAGTAAGGGGCAGATTTATCAAGGGTCGAAGTAATTTTTGGATACTTCAACCATCGAATAGGATACTACGACTTCGAATTTACTTTGAATTCGATTCGAAGTAAAAATAGTTCGAATATTCGACCATTCAATAATGAAAGTACTGTCTCTTCAAAAAAAACTTCGACTTCAATACTTCGCCAAATGAAACCTGCCGAAGTGCTGTGTTAGCCTATGGGGACCTTCTACAGCATTTTTCTAAGTTTTTGAAGTCGAAGTAAAAATCATTCGATCGTACGATAACATTGTTCGAATCGTTTGATTCGAAGGATTTTAATAGTTCGATCAATCAATTTTACTTCGACCACAGAATAGCCAAATTGATGAAAAAAAGTATTTTAATTCGACGGCCGAATTTCAAAGTATTTTTAACTTCGAAATTCGGCCCTATATAAATCTGCCTTTAAGTGAATAAAACATATATACGCAAAAGTACGGTAAATGCCTTTTGCACTACAGTGCAATAATACTTATTTTGATTGGAAACTCCTTATTATAAATTAACCTTTTCTTTTTATTTACAGCATAATTTTGTGACCCATCTCTGCACTCTGGAAAATGAAGTTGGAGCATTGCCATTCAAAAGCAATCATGCTATGTAACGCCATCAACAAGTTAAATGACTCAATATGATTCAAAATTGACTTGCATCAGTACAGCCTAATATGCACACTTATTCTATCATATGTAATGCATATGCAAAAAATAAATAGGAAAACAAAAATATATCTGTATACCTGGTGCTTTTTCTACAAAAATTACTTTGGAGTCTGGTTGGAAATTGTGTCCATTCAATATAATTTTTTTCCCACCGATCACTGGAAAGCTGTCAATGCTCTGTTTCTCCACCAATGGCAATTCCTGAGCAGATCGCTGAGCTTAAAAGGGAAAAATATTATCAAATCATAAACCTGTATATTCACACGTGCTCTTTTGTAGTGATGAGCGAATTTTTTTGCCAGGTTTCGCAGTGAAAAAGACGCCATATACTCCAATAGGTGAAAAAATTGTTGCGCGCCAAAAAATGTGTCGCCCATAGACTTCAATGCATTTGGTGAATTTGTCACAGTTTTGCAAATTTTTCTTTTCAGATTCGCCCATCACTACTCTTATGTAAACACAACCAAATTCCTTGTCTACACTTCAATCAAAACGCACAATTCCAATACAAACCAAATACTATTTTTTGTTAGGTATTTCACATCAACACATTTTGTTACTGATCAGAGAGCCAGTGTCAGTAAGTATGCAATACAGAGTTGTTGTATGGCTTTGTATTAAGTAAAACACCCAAGCCAGTCAGTCAATAAAAAAATAAAACAGGTATCCATACATGAAATATGCTCAACACTTTCAAATCCGGACACTAGATTCATATTTATTCTACTAGTGTTTGGAAACGTAGACATATTTTAATATTAAAAGACTAAGATGTACCCAAATGCACTTGTAATCATTTGGTCTCAGTCAGAATCCTCTGCCTACATAATGCAAATTCACAAGTGACAAACTGGTTCATTTTATACTGGGACATGCATAATTTCTTGGGCTGTTGCTGCATAACAACAAAAGAGTCATTGATCAGGAACAGCTGGACTGCTACAGTCTGTAGATGGATGGCCTGGAAATAGGCCAACATGCTTTTTGAGAGCAGCTATAGTTACAATTCTGGATTTTACCTCATAAGAACAACCACTTTGCATTACTGACTTTGTTTTCTTGGATAACTGCACTGTAATGGGTACTACGAGGTTTGGAATGAGTTGTTACAAGCCCAACTTTACCCTTCATGGTTTTTGTGCTAAGGAACATTAAACTAATTAAATATCCGACAATGAATTGCTCTACGTTTTTTATCTATACCTGTCTTCCTTTAGTGAAGGGACTTTTGTCTCACAAAAGATTGTGTCACTAGAAAGGCCTTGATCCTCTTCCCTATATAAAATGCTGGGATATGAGAAGGAAACAAACCTGCTTATTCAAAGTAAGATTTTTGAGAGTTTAGCCTAAAATATTTCATAATCCCCTCATCCCATAAATCAACAACAGGGGTAAACCCAAATTGCTTGTTTGTATACTTATATAAAATGTGCTGGTATGAAAAAGTTTTTTGTTTGGTTATTGCTGTCTTTGAAAATCCCCATAATATTATACCATATTTACTTTTCAAACTTTCATTTTATGTCCACTTAAAGGAAAAGTAACACCAAAAACAAATGAAAATATCATGTACTGTTGCCCTGCACTGGTAAAACTGGTGGGTTTGCTTCAGAAACACTACTACAGTTCATATAAACAAGATACAGTTCATATAAACTGCTGTAGCAATGGCGGTAATTGAAAAAAGGCTCTATGGCACAGGTTAAATAGTGAATAACATATAACACCATGATGTTCTACAGAGCTTATCTGCTATCTGCTGTGTAACCTGAGCCTTTTCTCCTTTGACAAAGCCCGCAACTTGGCGGGTGAAACGCGCGTCAGGCGCATTTTTAGTTTCGGTTAGGCAGGCGTCTGATAGGGACAGATTTGCTCTATAGGGTTAAACGGATAGGGAGGGGATCCATGTGGGTGAAGGGGTTGGATATTGGAATGATCCGCGGTTTAGATACTTTGCTCAATACAATTTAGACACTGAAGCAATTTAGCACTATTAGTCTCTGGAGCAACAAAGTATTCCAGAGTTTGTCATCTGGTTTCGCTCATCCGACCCAACACCACGAGGGAGGATTTCACAAGTGGGTGAAGGGGTGGGTTTGGCATGGAGTAACCATTTATCCGTGGGTCTGGCACTATTAATTCAAGTGCCTTGGTGTTTGCGCTGTTTTGGCCTTTGCTTACAATCCCAAAAACCTAGTACCACAAGGGAGGGATCCTCAAGTGGGTGAAGGGGTTGGTGGGGTACGGGCTATTTCTTGGTTGTGGCTATTAGAAATAGTACTTGGCTCACACGCTGAAATCTCACCACAACGATTCCCAACCGTAACCGTAATCGACTTAAGTGCTGTCAGCACATGTCTCTCTGAACCCACTGGTGCTGTGTCAATCAGCCCCCTATACCTAACCTTATTTTTAATTGTGCTTTCTAGACTTGTTTTAATTAATTATTAAAGGTTATGTTTTAATAATTGGCTTCATTGGAGTTATGTATTTGGATGGGAAGGTGCAATTATATGGGTCAGCTCTTTTCCTTTTTTCACTACAATTATTATTTGACCCTGCACACCATTTCCTGTGATTGATGGATGGTGCTCCCCAACTACATTTTTTCTAACCTTTTCTCCTTTGAATGGCTGCCCCCATAGCTACAAAGCAGCTTATTTATATAAACAGAAGTAGTGTTTCTGAAGCAAACACAGCAGTTTTACCAGTGCAGGGCAACACTGCATTATATTTTTATTACTTTAAAGGAACAGTTCAGTGTGAAAATAAAAACTTTGTAAATAGATAGCCTGTGCAAAATAAAAAAAAAAATTCTAGTATAGTTAGTTAGCCAAATATGTAATGTATAAAGGCTGGAGTGACTGGATGTGTAACATAATAGCTAGAACACTACTTCCTGCTTTTCAGCTCTATAATTGAGCTAGTCAGCGACTTGAAGGGGGGCCACATGGTACATATCTGGTCAGTGAGTCTGCAATTGATCCTCAGCATTCAGCTCAAATTCAAAATCAAAAGGTATGACCCATGTGGCCCCCCCTCAAGTCTCTGATTGGTTACTGCCTAGTAACCAGGGTAATCAGTCAGCGTAAACCAAGAGAGCTGAAAAGCAGGAAGTAGTGTTCTGGCTATTATGTTAGACATCCAGTCACTCCAGCCTTTATAAATTATATTGTTGGCTAACTAACTATATTAGAAACATTTTTTATTTTGCACAGCCTATCTATTTACCCAGTTTTTATTTTTACACTGAACAATTCCTTTAAAACACTTAAATTTTTTGATGTTACTGTTCTTTTAAATATTTTACCTGAACTGCAAAAATTTTGATTTTGTTTTTGCTAGATGTCAGCTCCGAGTACTAGTGTCTGTTTCCTGTTCTAAATCGTGCTAACCATGGGAAAGAGTGGGTGGTACATAAACTGAGCAGAAAGACCTATGTAAGGGATGCAGAGCCAAATATATTGCAAAGAAATGTGATGACACAGAATCACTACACCAACAGAACTACAATATTTACATTATTCCCTCATCATAAATCTGTAACCCTTACAGGGAAGAATATATGTTACTAACATATATCGATCCTCTGCATTCTATTTTTTTCAAACAGTATTAGACTACTAGCATATTTTCTTTTCAGATACACATTACAATCAATTTAAGGCATGCCTTATAATTACTTACAACACTCTATAGGGTTTGATGCCACTTGCAGAGTGAGAGTTCTCCCATTGGCTTGTGGAATGTGAACACGGAACACTAAGCGGACTCTTGTATTCTTCCGTCCAATATCTGTTTCACCTTTTCGTAGCTCAATGTCTGAATTGCGAAGCTTCAGAATACCAGCACAATCGATACTGTTCAGACAACAAAAAGTGGTTATTCTTTATCAAAGTAATTACTGAAATCCTTTTTAAGCCTGAAGTAAAATAGCCCTGTTACAATTATAAGAAAATATCTGTATATGAATCCAGTACAGACAATACACTTGAGAGCAGTCTCATATGTTTCATCCTGTGCTGTGTTTATTTTTTTGGGAAGTGCTGATGTGTGCAAATATTATCAAAAAAATAAAATAAAAAGATATATATATAGATATGTGCATGCATAAAATTGCTCAAGCATGTTGATGTTGGGCCCAGACAGTTTATACCACACATATCTAATGTACTGTAATTTGTAAACTTAAAATTCTTAATGACATATGATGCTACATTTGACCTTTATTTACTTTATAATGTGATGATAATAATTTGGATTTTTTTTTTGCAATTTTCGTATTAAAAATTGTTGCAAAAAAACCTCTTCTAAATTAACCCAGAGGACATTTTTCTCTGGGTGGACCTTTTTCTCTCTTCATAGAGAAGCACCTCTATGAACAGCAATGTGTATTTGTATATGTAAGTGCTGCTGTAAAGTTGTTTATAAAACCTGCTCTGTCTGTACGTTTTTCAGCAAACATGACAGGAATTGAGATGGTCTGCGCCTATAAGTTTTCCGTATCATCTTTTTCTTTTATATTCCAAAGAGAAGCATATAATCTTATGTTTGAAAAAACACTGCACTTCAGAAAACAAGATCCAATAAGTGTCAACCCATAAACTGTACACTAAGGTTGAAGTGGAAGATATTTACAGCTCTGTAACTGAGACATGTTTTATAAAAAGCAACAGCCGCACGGGCTGAAACATTAGAACCAAAAGCAATCAGTTGTCAGAAGTATTTTTAAGGTTTATTAAGGTGGTAAAACGAGGAGAGGTACTTCAAACATGTTTTGAAGAGTTGATTGGGGAAAGCTGGATTATTTATGGGATTTACGTAACAAAATTAACTCATATTGAAATTACTAATGGACAGTGCTTCAGAAAAGCACAGGTGGTAGGCTTACATGGCTCTCATATTGTTCTCTGGCAGAAGTGGGATTTCCAAAACCTTGGTGTTGGAGAGGATTGTTTCATGACTTGTGGTAGAAACGGTCTTGCCGGTGATGCGATGGACCTGGTAGAAAGCATGGGGTCGCAGCAGGCGATCGTCTGCAGTACCGATGAACAGCTGGATAGTGAGCGGCTCGTTTTCTAAGTAACCTAGTAGCTGGCAAGAGAACAGAAGACTTAAAATCACACACGTATAAATTCTTGGAATCAATTAAGTCTTTTGTAACAGGGGCTATGATTTTAAGGAGGGGGAAAAGAATTTAGGACAGGTGCTGAGTGTTAGGCCATAGGTTTCCCTGGCAATATTGGTGCAATAAAAAAGGTGTAAGTCAGAAAAATGTCTCATTATTTCAGTGACCTGAGGCAGTCAAGCTAGATTTCATCTTTATATGCCACTACTTTAACCATTCACCCTCTCAAGAGGGTCTCTATGTATCAGTGATATACAATACACAAAAGAAATTCAGCAATACCATAAGTTAAGTGACTTTTTATTTATTTAAGAAGCAACATTATTTTAAATTGTTTGTTATTGCAGACCTAAATTCATTAACAGACATAATAATATGGCTGTCCAGGTAGAGGTCCATGGGCCAGTTGAGGCCCTCCAATAAGGTTATCAAACATTTGGTGTAATAGCTCAACCCACTACATTATATTTATTGCTACACACTGCTTTAAAAAATGATGGATGAAGATGTGCAGACAACAAAGTCACTGATCTGTAGCAATATACTATATATACTGTTCTCTAAAATCACAAGTTCATCGTCTATTGTAATAGCAAACACATTATACCAAGTAATAATACAGAGACAGCACCCTAGGCTACTATGCACCCTACTGAATACACATATTTATAAATATAAAATTGGAGGTACATCTATTTAGTCATACGTGACTTCATGCTTTTGCATGAATCTACTTGTTAAATAGAAGACTGTGACTGAAAGTATAAACTGTATTACCAGTGGAAACTTGCATTAAAATAATCCCATTATAACCAGCAAACAGCCCTTTGGAATTAAAGCTATTCATTAGGACAGCTGGTAAAAAAAACCTTCACAGCTCCCTGAGACAGTTTGCACCTGCTCTGTGTACCTTCATGCATTCTGTGCCTGGAACAAGTACGATACTCTTGGAAATATAACTTCCCTTTTAACAGAAATACTTTTGTTTTCACAACTGTGATGCTAAAAGGGAGTACTTTTTGATTGTTATCATTTTTTTATTAGCAAACTCAAAATTCGTAATTCCAGTGGCCAAAACGCCCACTGAAAAAAGGGGGAGATTTTGTAAAAATAGCTCTCATGATGAGAGTGATCATCTGATTCAAACACTATCAAATAACAAAGCAAAAAGGTTCAGGCAATTCACCTCTGTTTCAGTTTGTCTATTTTTGAAGGCATCCCCTGATGCTTATGGGTGATGGTTAGAGGGGAAACACATCCTTCCAACTTTCTTTCTGATCCAGTTGATCTGGATCCAGTTGATCAAGAACTATCAAGCTAATAAGTACAGCTCCCAATGTATAACAAATATATCCATTAATATGGTTTCCATGGTTTGGAAGGTTCTTAGATGGTTCTCAAAAGGGTCTGGCAGTAGCCTTATGCATGGTGATCTACTAGTTTTGTCAAAACCTTGTGGATATAAATATGGATTCTACTTCTAAAAGATCCATCAGGAGAATCAATAAGGAAAACAAAAGATGAAAGCATAGAGACCCTTTAATTTAACTTTATTCAAAATGCATAAGTTTTGTTGTTCATTTAGCTTACAATTAGGCAACTTACTTTTAAATTTTCTTTTGTTACAGTAGACAGTAAATGTGTATACACTTCCTAGAGAAGCTTTCACCAAGAATGCAACTTTACTCTTTACATTGAGTAGAAAACATCTATTTTTCTTACAGCTGGAATATGCCACTTATTTACATGCCATTTTCTATACAAAGCTTTCAAAGAATGAAAATAAAATAACATGTTGCTTGTATGATTTATTTATGCCATGTACCATGTTACCTTCTGGAATACTGGCAATTTTTTTTTTTCATCTCCAAGATATAACAGCTTGAACGATGATTCTTTGCTAACTGCAAGCAGCAGACATAACTGCCAGATAAATAATGATATCATTCATGCTTCCAAACAAGTATCAAAACAAGAAAGCAAGCCAAAAAAATGCAAAAGAGTGGAGGCATGCTACTCAATTTCATCACTCAGCACAATCAGGCTTAATGATTTTTTTTGTGTGTTCTTATGCTGGAATGTGATTTCACACTGTGCAAATCATTTGACATGCCATTAGATATTTCCATTTAATAAGGTATTCAGATGTGTTTGTGCATCTTATGAGATAGCTATTTACATTTCCATAAATAATAACATTTGCATCATCAATGTAACACCAGTATCATTGTCGCTTCTCTCTCTGGAAAAATAATATTCAGGCAGGCTCACCCTTGCACAGGTAGAGCAACAAGTTGTATATAACAAGTTGTCTAATGCCAGGCAGTGTTATTCTGTGGCTACTAAAGCAAATAAAGTACTGACTTGCATAAAAAAGGGCATAAACTGAGGGGATGAAAACAAAATTGTACCTCTTTATAGGTCTCTGGTAAGGCCTCACCTGGAGTATGCAGAGCAGTTTTAGGCTCCAGTGCTTAAGAGGGATATGAATGACCTGGAGAGAGTGCAGAGACGTGCAACTAAACTGGTGAAGGGGATTGGATTTAAATTATGAGCGTTGTTTGTCAAGGTTGGGGTTGTTCTTTAGGGGACATGATTACCCTTTATAAGTACATTCAAAGACATTATAGACATATAGCAGGAGATCTTTTTTCCATAAAATGGATCACTGCACGAGAGGCCACCCTTTAGACTAGCGGAAAATAACTTTAATTTCATCTGTGAAGAACCAACTTAGGTGGTGGAATGCCCTTCCGGTGATGTGATGGCTGATTCTGTTAATGCCTATAAGAGGGGCTTGGATTATTTATTCGACAAGCATAATATCCAAGGTAGTGATCTGCGATGCCGACCTCACACTCCCTTTTGGCGGGGGGGGGGGGTTTGGGTAGAGCTCTTATTCCTGCTCTCCCCTCCTGCCACCTTGCACTGCCAGCTTCCGACTACCCTTTTTATAGATGCGTGCCTGATAGCCCCGCCCCTTTTGTAACATCATCGGTGGGGTGGCGCGGGGCTATAAATGGTCAGGCTTGGACAGGGGAGGGTGGATTTAGGGTCGGGTGCCAGACCAGACCCGCACATCACTAATCCAAGGCCATGGTGATAGCAGATAGCAGATATGGTTAAATGCAAATCGGAGAGAATGTTTGCTCAGTGTGGCCACAATGTTTTTTTTTGTTTCTGCAAATGTTTTATCCAGTTGAGGTGCTGCTCTAAGCTTCGGCTGAGCTACTAGATATCTGACCTGTCAACGCTTGGGAAGAATGGTTAGATATGAATGCTTTTTGGCCCCACCTGTGAATGACCGCAATGCATTGATATAGTAAAACTACCTAGATAAGCGCATGTCATGCCTGTGTTATTCCCAGCCAGATAAAGGCCAGGAACACAGAGGATAGGACTGTTCATGCACTAACGTTGAGTTTTTTCACTAGTAATTGTCCGAAAAAACATTTTTAGAGGTAACTGTTCTGCGCTTTTTTTTTTCAATTCATGCTTTTTAAATTCGGATCTTTTAATAAATTACAAGGCATTTGTGGTTTTAGAGAAAGTGAGTTTATTTGTGGTTGCAAAAACCTCTAAAACCGCTAAAATGAGACTGTTAAAATATACCCCAAAGATCTTATAATCTGCATTGGGCAAATACATATGGGAAAGAAATATGATGATTTAGTGGCCCTTTAAGCATCAAGAAAATCAGCATAAGATAGAAGCATGTTATATTTTAATGAAATGTAAAACCATATAATTTCCATTGAAAACAGGAACCTGTTCTCATCCAAGTGTTGTTTCTCTTTTATATGCTGGTGGCTAAATGTTAAATAATATTTTTATTATTTTTTTTATCACACCAAAAAACACCTTTCATGCAAATGAACTGTAGCAATAGCACTTGAAAGCCCACAGCCACCTCTTCCATATATAATATTATAATAAACTCCAGATGTTTGGTTCTAACCAGACATATAGACATATAAAAATATATCACTTGCCTCATGTTGTATACCCAAGCTTTTGGAAGGTAAGCTCAAAAGAATGGTGTGTCTGGTTACAGGCTGAGCCGATCTATATAGCAATGTCAGCATGCATTAATGTGAGAGGTCAGCTGCACTTGTTTTGCTGTATAGATTTCATATGGATCCCTTTTACTTGTAACCAAAATAAACTAACTGAGTGATAAAAACTGTATGTGCAGAAGACATCTGTTCTTTGTTCGTTTTGCTTTATTTTAAGGGATTTTTTTACATGCACACACAAAAATAGTTCACACCTCTTCAAAATATATGACGTGCAAGGGTTCCTGTCTGCTTGACAGAGCTTACACCATTGCTGCATGAAAGGCTCATTCAAAGCAGAAATGGCACCAGACTATACCTGATGTGGGTATCTGATATAATTGAGAGCATGTTTCCTCTGCCTAGATTATATGACAAACCATCTCACAGCTGGCACTGAAATTTTATGTTAAAATGAATTGTTAAGAGTCTTCTAGACCATATAGATTGTACGGAGCCTGCTCTGTTTCCTTGTCATTTTATCGTGCACTAGACTCATGCAAAGCTGTTTATCTGTATTCCATAAACGTACATCTGCTTCAGTGAATAAGTATGCACAACTGAAGTTGTCATGACACAGATATCATAAAGTCATCTTAAAATTACCTAATTGATGATTAGCTTTGGTTTCACTATAGTCGAGTCTGATCATACAGGAAGCCAGATGGATTGAAACAGTTAATAAAAGAATGAAGAGTATGCAGCATAACAAAAAAAATGGGGATTGTTTATACCAAAGTACTTGCATGAACGCATAATATCCATAACATACCAGTTTGGGCAAAAATATATATATTTTTAAAATATATTTTCTGCAGTTACAGCAAATTCAGTGATGGAAGGCTTATAGAGAAAAAATAAAAGTTTACATTTTGCACAGTAATAAAACCAATCCTACATTCAAAACAGGGAGACACTGAGGCTAATCGAAGCAATGAGCTTTACAGTTTCAAACTGATGAAATTCTTTACTTGAATGAAATATTTTTTTCACACTGAATAAGTGTGACTGTATTATTTGGCAAGTGCAAGCCATGAGAATACTCCAATAACCCATGTGGAATTGCTGGTAAAATGTACCAGCCGTTTATGATTGAGCTATAAAATGTCTGCTTTGTGGTATGTTTGCCTGGCTACACTACATGTAATAATTGTATTCTGGCTCACAGATGTGTATTAATGTTGTATTTTTTTCATTTACCTTAGATGCATAATAGTAGCATATGGATAATAAACACAGTGCTTTCAGTAAATGCCTGCAGGCGTGAATTCTAAGGGAAAATTAGGAGGGGTACATTTACCACAGAACTGATGTTTGCATTATCTCTACATAAATTAATAAACAATGGCTATAAAAAATAGTGGTTCAGCAATATAACAGCCCTCTTTTCTTGCAGCTATAGAAATATTCATTTCACAATTAGATATCCCATTTAACCATCATTACAAGTCTAATACCTAGTGAGATGGTGTTGTAATGTTTTCCCAAAAAATGGAAAATTTACTGGTTGGTTTTGGGCATAACAATGAGTCAGTTATAGCAAGACTTAATCAAAATAAAAGGAAATACATTGTCCACAGCTCTAAAGCAAAAATCATAAAGCTCAGCCTAAGTCTGTGAATAAAATCCCTGGAAAATAGAGGAATGTATCAGACCATGCTCCTAAACCCAATACCCTGAATGAGGAAAAGGGCTAACACTTGTGCTTATTGCATGTCCCTAATAAACTTGCAGTGTATTAGAGTTTCTTTTCCTTTAACCCCCAATGTGTGACAAATCTCTAAGCTTCAATGCATGAATATAGCTGGCACATTCAATTTTTTAAGGTTTGGAAAGCAAACATATAGCCACCTAAAATAGAAGCATCACTCTAGTATTTTCAATGGATTAGTGCAATGTCGGACTGGCCCACCGGGATACCAGGAAAACTCCCGGTGGGGCCAGGTAATACCTCCCAACATTTTGGAAAAAGAAAGAGGGTCAAAAGGATTTGCTGCCGAGAAAAGTATGTGACCATGCCAATTTTGTGGCCACCCCCCCAATCACCATGTTCATTTTACAAAATTTGGCAGGTTATGCAAGTTTGAAAACATTTCTGTTGTTTTTATGTATTATTACAGTTTTGCTAATGAAGGCGAATTGCCCTTTAAGCTGCAAGTCACAGTTTCCTCAATAGATCTGCTTATCTTAAATTGTTACAATTGCTTCTTTGCTTAACTTAAATTGTTACAAGAATCCAAGTGCACCTGGCACATATTCTGGGCTCTCTGCCAAAAGCCAATTAAGTTAGAAACTTTGGGGCAAATTCACTATGCGCCGAAGCGCCTAACGCTAGCGTCAATTCGCTAGCGTTGGGCATTTTTACTTCGCAAATTCACGGACGCTGGCGTAAATTCGCTAGTGTAACTTCGCACCCTTACGCCTGGCGAGTTTGCGCAACGGACGTAACTACGCAAATTCACTATCGTGCACATTTTTCTGAACGCTACCTTTTACGCTAGACTTCCTTTGCCACCTCAGACCAGGCGAAGCGCAATACAGTAGATAGGGATTTCTTCAAAAAAAGTTAAGCATTTTTCTAAGTCCCAAAAAACGCTGGCATTTTTCTATATTATGGGTGATAGGCTGAAAAAGATCGAAAATTCTTTTGGGGCTCCCCTCCTTCCCCCCTACATTTCCTAGCTCATGGCAACTTAACTATACAGTGGCACATGTGTAGGGCAAAATAAACATTTTATTTGATGTTTTGAAGGTTTCCCAGGCATTTGTAGTGCTGCTACATATTCCTCCATTGAAATTTGAATTTGGTGCTGTATGCAAATTAACCATCGCTAGCATAACTTCGCTTCGCTTAGCGAATCAACGCTAGCGCAACTTCGCAACCTTACGCTACCCCTGAGAGCAACTTCGGATTTTAGTGAATTTGCGAAGCGCTTGCGAAACTACACCTGGCGAAGTGCGGCGAAGTGAGGCGAAGTTACGCCTGGCGCAACTACGAATCTTAGTGAATGTCCCACATTGTATCTTTTTCTGGCTGTTCAGTGCAGGAGATCAAAGAGAAAGTCGGGACATTTCAGGACACTAAGCAGTTTCTTGTTTAAATGAGACTCCACTTCCTAAACGCCATGTAAGCATCCATCTCCAGGAGTGAATGATTCTGATCGCAAGATAACTACCTCACAATGGTCATGCTGAATGGTCGGCCCCCACACATTTTCACCTCACCAAATCTGGCCCTCGTTGCAAAAAGTTTGGACACCCCTGATCTAAGGTTTACTGGTGGGCCCCTGGCATCCAGTCCGACACTGGTTTAATGAGATATTCTTTAAATTCATCCATCACCAAAATATATGCAACAACATATGTAGCAATTAAGCTAATTAAACAACCAACAGTATGTTGTTCTTAAACAGAATTCCACTCCATGAGCTCAACTTTATCTATTGTGGTGCAAGACTTCTCAGTACCAAGACTGATTTGGCAAGCCAGATATAAGGAAGGGCCAGAGGCACAGTTCCAAAGGGCTGGAGATTCTGTTTACACTTGTAATTTGGTCTACATCAAACCCTTCAGCGCTGCATGAAAAGTTTATCCACAGCATAACCCTGGGAGTGATGAAAGGCTCAAACCCCGACACCCAAAGGTGGGCTTGGATGGGCTTTAGGCTAAGAAAAGTGGAAGAAATTTTTTAAATATATGCAATATGAATGCAACAAAATTATAGGACTGCTCTTCTATCACACTCTTTAAAGAAAGGCTATCATCAGCTACAACCAGGATGTGTAAATACAAATATGCAGAGAGTGAATGGCACAATAAATAATACTTTTTTATTTAAAGAGGAAGTTCCTCTTTAAGTACATTTTAGTCTATTATAGACGGAACTATTTCAATCTGATACCTGTACAACAAAAAATGAAGACCAATTTCAGATTGGCTTAGATTTCGACTGCCTATTCAATATTAAAAGTAAACTTCTGTTGCTTAGCTATCATTGCATTAAAGGGGTCGTTTTCCTTACAGTTAAACTTTAAATTCCTTCAAGTCATGTCTCACAGATTTTAACAACTATAAATCACTCAGAAGTGTCTCACAGATTTTGCACTTCATTGTGCATGTATCCTTGACTAGCATTGCCTCAAAGGTTTTCACAGAAAATATACAAGCACACACAGTGGCATATATTTTCGCCCACGCAAGCTTATGGTTTTTCTACAAACTCACCTGTATTAAATTTAACCCATTTATCAAAAATGCAATTCTTCTTCACCTTATATTTTGCTGTATTATATGGAGTGGTGTCAAATAATTTAATATGCAGAGAATCAAAATACAGAATCAATAGTTTGACCATGAAAATAGCTGTGACTGGTAAAAATTAAATGGTTTATTTATTCTCTATTTACTGATGTAAGTAGCCACATGCTTAAATAAAACATCCTAAATATCTTAGTTATTGTAAAATCGACTATATTTCTAATACATAACAGAAGCATGTTAATTACTAGTTAATTATGTCATTGATCAAACTAGAAGAACCCATTAGGATCTGAACTTACTTTTAAAACAACCATCTTACCAGCTTTCACGTTTTTATAAATGTTATCAGATGAGATAGAACATTTCCTGTTCTTCACAAATTCAGACCTCAAAAATGTGCGATATACATTTCTGTTTGCAGCCCACGCAGAATTCAAAAGGAATTATTATCTTTGTGAAGCATGAAAATGCCTTCATTTTGGCTTTATTAAAAAATACTATTTTTTTAGATATGTTTGATAAATTGTGCTTTTTTGATGCATGACTTGACATAAAAATACTCACATAAATATTCAATGTTGTATCTTATATACTTATAGCTTCACATGTACGGGGGTGGAAATGATCATTAAAAATGTTTCAAAAATCTTCCCATCATGTTTATTCATATGTTAAGCAATAAATAATGCACTTATGAAAATGCAACTACACATTTAGAAGAATATCTGGTACTTGCAGAATACAGTAATATTGGTTTTATTGTCCTTCCTTTAAAGTGAAAAGTGTTATAATTTGATCATCATCGTCTGATGATCTCATTAGGCTACCTTTTGAGTTCTAGTTGTACTTTACAAGTTCAATTTTACTCTAGACGATGGTTGAAAAGATGAGTTTAGGAATAGTCCAAAACCATTCAAAATATTGCCAGAAAGTGCAGTTACATTCATCATAGATAAAGTATTATGTGATTTGGATTCAGAATGAATAGTTTATATACTGACATTTAATCTGTCATAAGAGTCAATTTCCTCCTATTAAGCTAGATCGCTACAGGTAATTGGTTTTGCTCGTGGTGATCCTAATGTGATCCTAATGTTAGCCTATGGCAAGTCATTTTTGGGAGATTTGTCACCAGCTTTTGTTTAAAGGGATACTGTCATGGAAAACATGTTTTTTTCAAAATGAATTTTTTCCCATGACAGTATCCCTTTAAGGAGATTAAGGGCCATATTTATCACCCACTTTCTATTCATTCCTATGGACTCAATGGAGTTCACTATTTGGTAAATATGATTTGAAAAATCCCATAGGAATGAATAGAAAGCGGGAGAGTTTTTCTATGGCAAGCTCACATCTCACATTTTGATAAATCTGCCCCTTAAAGTAGTCCAAAGGGGTTATGATTCAACTGGTTACAGGAAGTTTTTGGCCTGAAATTGAATTTTATAAACTGCATCTGGAGCCAACTAACCTGCCTGTATGTTTTTAGGGTGTAGCAAGAGACCCGCACATTTGTGCCTGTTACTACCTACACCAGTGGTACCAGGTAGCTTCCATAAGAATTTATTGGAGGTTGCATGGAGGAGTGGGGTGTTTCTCTCTGGTGTAACACTTGCATTGGACCTTTCTACTGTTAAAAAAACAATTGAGACAGGGTGGGAGATATTTGCTAATACATACATGTTATGGTTTTCTTATATTGCATCATCAATTTTTTCTATGGCCAATGTTTATATAATTTTTCAATATACTGCTGTCAGCATTTGAAACTACTTTACATTTGAAACTTTTAGTGAATATCATCATGCCAACAAGGCAATTTATACACATATACACCAGGCACTGGTATACACATTTTAGCATTCACACTAAGTTTAAAGGGATACTGTCATGGGAAAAATGTTTTGTTTTCAAAATGCATCTGTTAATAATGCTGTTCTATCAGACTTCTGCACTGAAATCTGTTTCTCAAAAGAGCAGACTGATTTTTTAATATTTAATTTGGCAATCTGACATGGGGGCTGCCCCCAGTCATGTGACTTGCACTCTGATAAACTTCAGTCACTCTTTACTGCTGTACTGCAAGTTGGAGTGATATCACCCGCTCCCACCGTCCCACCCCCAGCAGCTCATCAGCAGAACAATGGGAAGGTAACCTGATAACAGCTCCCTGACACAAGACAGCTGCCTGGTAGATCTAAGAACAACACTCAATGATAAAATCCAGGTCCCACTGCGACACATTCAGTTACACTGAGTAGGAGAAACAACAGCCTGACAGAAAGCAGTTCCATCCTAAAGTGCTGGCTCTTTCTAAAAGCACATTACCAGACAACTAAAAAAAATACATTTGCTGGTTTAGGTATGAAATTTTATATGGTAGAGTGAATCATTTGCAGTGTATACAGTGTCATTTATAAATAAAAACTACACCATAAAAATCATGACAGAATACATTTAATAATGAAGATTTCCTTACAGAAATGAGTGCATTTCCATTGAAATACTAATTTTATCAATTGCTTAATAACATCCCTGAAATATGTGCTTGTGTACTTCAGTCAATGCACAGAGCATAATCAGTATTCTATCCCATGTCAAAAATAACAGAACACACTATCACTAATAACATGGTTACCTGCACAATGGGATGTCCTCCTGTGGTTGCCTTCACAGCCCCTCGACTTCCTTCCGTCTCATAATGAGCTCTGTGGTGTGATTTGGGCTGCACTTCAATCCGAAGTTCATATGGTCCTGACTGGGATGGCAAATGCCAGTCAAGGGCAGGCAGAGAGGGGCTATAATGGAAAACAATAGTAATTAAATATTTACACAAAGAATATCATCCCACACCACAGGAATCCGGCACTATTACTTTGGAGACCATGATAAGCAGTTCATCCTTCACTATCTAACATTTAAAATGTTATCAATAGGTCTAATGCTATGACATAAGTAATTTAAAAGCTGACAAAACCTCTTTTCTCTTTATGAAGATGAATGACTATTGAATGACTATAGACTCACTGATACTTCACTTCATAACTAAATGAAACTGTATGCATTAGGTGTTTTTTACCCGAAATGTCCTTGTATTGATTTTATTTGTCTCAAAATGGAAGAAAAATTATTTGTGACATAAAAATAGCATACACCGGCACACAGGTAATGCAAGCAGGTTATACCTTGCTAAGTATTTGTTGCAGCATGCTGCAATAAAAACTTAGCAAGGTATAACCTGCTTGCATTACCTGTGTGCCGGTGAATTCTTGTCGCCACTGGATAGTGAGGTTGCAGTTTCCTCCATTTTGCTGTGCACCAGGGGTCTCTGCTTTTTGGGAAGGCCAGTGTGTGCGAGTACTTCCTGGACTGTTCTAATAAAATAGCATAAACAGACTGTATTTCTTATAATTACTTGACATGCTAAATGCAGTCGTGTATCCCATAATCCCCTCTTGTGCAATCTTTTTTACTATTTTCCAGTAATATATTAAAATAAGAAAGGGGGTTAGACCTTATACAAAGATTAACAGAGATGCACTGGAAAAACAGAATCTCCAACACAAACTTCCTAATAAAATGTATATAAACATGATATTTCTTCTTTGTAGCCAGAATTATCCAAGGACATCATATGGTTAGAATATCTCAAGGGGATAGTACATTGCAATTGTAATTTGGAAAATCATTTACTGGTTACCCCCAAAGATCCTGGCAGCAAAAATACTAAAGGCAGGTAAGAGCAAAACATTTTTTGAGTTTTTAGTATCACACAGTAGTACACAATCAGCAGCCTAAAAAATAAAATATGTTTAGAAAAGGTAGTTTGCAAAGACAGTGAAATGCAAATATTTCAGATGCAGTATTTCACTGCAATTTATTACTCTTTATTAGTAATATCATTATCTCCATTTAATTTGTGATGCAATATTAGCAACAGACTATGTAAATTTACTATATTGTGTAACATCTAGGGATCAGGGGCGCTCCACCAATGAGGCGAGTTGAGACACTCGCCTCAGGCGGCAGCGCCCCCCCCTGGTTGCCAGGGGCGGCAAAAATGCCGCTCTTGGTAACTAAGAGCCGAATTTCCGTTTTTCAACCCGGAAATTTGGCTCTTCTAGTGCAGAGAGCGCAATTGCGCTCTCTGCACTAGCGTCGTGCAGCGCCCCGACCCCCTCCTGCGCAGAAAATGTGAGCGCCGTGAGGAGGGGTCGGGGTGGCAACGGAAGGCCGCCTCAGGCGGCATAAAGGCGCGGATCGGCGCTGCTAGGGATGCAACGAATCCACTATTTTGGATTCGGCCAAAGTTGTGCTTTCTAGAATGGAGCCCACAGACCAGCACCTTCCCACACAGGCGAAAGATGTAGGATAGCCCTGTACATAATGTAGAACATTTTGCAATATTTATTTAATAATCTCATTACTAAACAGTCATTATTAATGATTTGGGCTGAAAAAAAGATAATCACTGTTTGGTTGCTGTTAGTGATGTACTGGTCAGAAAGTCATCAAACAACACAGAACCTAAGTGAACCCAGCACGAACTGAAGTTCCACGGAGATTTTGATATCAGTGCATATTTGAATAAACTGTGACAAGCGAGAAAATGAAAAACCTAGCATTTACATTACTGCTAAATTAATTGCATTTCAAAACATATTTGCATTAAAAGCAGAGCATGGTTTTGGTGAACAACCAACCACAATAGCTCTAACAGCACATCTAAAGCGTATTTCTGATTCCACACACCGCAGTGGGGGTTAGGTTAACGGTAAGAGCACATGGTACGGAACACAATATAACAGTTTGCTAAATGTATAGATGAACAAAAAGTAGACTTATGTGCAGCAGCCGCCATAGAAAGTATGGTTTTAATACTGCATCCTTAACAAGAAGGCACAAGAATATAACTTTTTGTCCTTCAATATATTTTAATGTTATTATAGCTTTGCACTTTTCCTCCAAACTGTTGGTGCCATGTTCATAAAATAATGAATGAGAGCAAACACCTGAGATGAATAAAACTGAATTGTAAAATAAAAGGTGTTAAGAGAAACAGCTCCCCCAGAACCATTAAACTATAAGTGTTTGGAGGGGATTTACTGTGCTCTGTGAGTCACCTTGTGCCATTAGTGAATGCAGAAAATTAGTCAGAGTTGAGCTGTGAAGAGAGAATGTGACCATAATTCTACAGGAACTACTGTAAAGTGGGCCAGGCCCCTAAAGAACATTAAGCTGTCAAATAATGTATGGGAAAAGGAAAGTGGTGGCATGTGCAAAACAAAGAGATAAACTAAACTGAAAAAATAAATTATTGGGAAAGGAAGAAGCCTTTGTAGTCTAAAAGATTCCACACATAACTAGACACCCTTATTTCCTTCTTATTTCTTAATGAAAACAATAGGCAAAAAGATGCATATTTTGCTACAACTGGCAGGTAGTATTTACTGCCTGTTGATTTGAAAGCAAATATCTTATTAGTTGCTTCGGTATACTGCCCTTGGCCAAACCTTGCATAATAAAGAGAGTTAGTGAATTAGGTTCGGAGAGGAATAGTTAATTGATTTCTCGTTTTAGCGTAAAGAACACTTGAACAACTCATCTATGAAGTTTGTAAAGGTCTGCATTCCATTTTCAGATATGACTGTACTGTCATGTTATAAGCGGGAACTCCCTGGTAAACTGTACCAAAACAGTAAATAGCATGTTTCTCTCAGTGGCAGTTAGCATCATGTTTTTATTTTATTCAGGCTCAATAAAGTAGATTCATCTGATTTAATGGTCAGTCAAAGAGTATCCATGTATATTGGACGGAAACAATCCCAATATATGAACCATGGTGGGAATTGTTCCACTACATCATCTTTGACCTCAGAGATGTATGTCATTTGTTAAAGAAATGCAGTAAACGGTTAATGTTGATGGACCTGTGCTGTGGAAGGAAGTTGGTTAAAACACAATTAGCAAAATAACCAAAATGTATTTGCAGTAATGTCCCAGAGCAAATGTTAGGGAGTTCAAATGGAAACATACTCCATGGGAGCAGGAAACATATTGTGACCAAAACAGGGGAATGTTTTTTCTTTTTCTCCACACCTTCTAACTACTGCTAGAATTTTCCTAAAAATAAATGTTAAATATGTGAAGCATTCTGTATGTCAAGCAGAACTTAATCAGAAAAATCTATTGCTGGAGGAAAAGCTGTGCCATTCTAATTTACAATTGACTATTACAGAGGATACAAAGCAAAAACATATGGTTTGATGGCACAACAGGTTGACAAGAATCACTGCTACAATGAGGTCACTAGCATGGGGTAGACTTGAATTGATCAGTTATGTAATAAGGACATGTGTGTGTGTGGCCAAAGTGCACAATAACTATCCTGGTTTAGTTAGCTTTAACAGGAAAATAAATTGTCAATATAATGTTTTTTGGTATATGGAAGGAAATTGGAGTGCCCACAGGTAGGGCAGCCATCAGGGGGGGGCAGGGGGGAGAGTTGTATGGGGTCCCGAGGGTAAGGGGGCCCGGCCACGCCACACTTACTTGATTAGCCGGGCCCCCCTGCTTTATGAGAGCTGCTGACTTCGGGAAGGCATGGACGTTTAAGGGGCCCTGACCACCAATTTTCTTATAATGGGGGGGGGCCTGGCCACCAATTTTTTTTTCTCATGTTGGGTCCTAGCCACCAATATATTTTTATGGGGGGTCCTGACCACCAATATCTTTTTATTAACATGTGGGAACCCTAGCCTCCAATATTTTTCTTGTTTTTTTTACTGTGTGGTGGGGAGGGCGGACCTTTAGGTGGGGCTTGCAGAGGGCGCAGCCCAGGGGGCCCAGGAAATGTTGTCGTATGGGGCCCTGTGATTTCTCATGGCGGTCCTGCCCACAGGTAACCCAAACAGTCAATGGGATTACACACAAACATACTGTACATTATGCAAATAATGTCCATGTCAGAAACAAACTCAGATCCCTAGTGCTTCAAGGCATTAGTACCCTGAGATACCAGTAGTAGAAGACCCATTTTGTATGCCTTTTAGCAGCTTCTGATCACTGGGCTGTACACTAGAAAGAGGTATCGCCTTTTTATTTTTTTTTAATAATTACAGTTTTAGAAAAAGGATTCTGTTACTTCTAGAATGGACATGCTGGCAATTAAACTCAAAATATGTAGATGTGTTTTAAAGGTAATAATCATCAACATGTGCCAAACCAAGATGCTCCTATACTTTTAGCAATGACAATATCTGCAGTATTCTCAGTGTTTTTCCCCTAGTGAATCATGTAGCACTAATGCTACACAAGTCCTGGCTTTCAGGTGGTTATTGTCCCTTAGACAGCCATAAACCATCAGCTAAAAACAGACTACTTGATTTCTGCCATGATTTTGTTAAATTCTTTTCAAAAGCCATTGCCCTAAGAAGTGATAAAGGCCTGCTAGTTGTGCCAGGAAGAAAACAGATAGATTCTATAGTATGGTCTCTTCAATGCTTGCTACAACCTAATCCTCTACCAGAAACCATTGTTTATCTAACAATTAATTCTTTAAATGGGTAATTCTAACATTGTCTGAAACAGAGCCCTGGCCCCACTGACTGGCTTGAATACCATCTGGTCTCTAGTACCTTTTAAATGCATCATATTATTTAGAAATGTGCAAAGTGTGCTTGCAGCCTTCCTATGTTTATGCTGCACAATCAAAAATCTCCTCACTCAGAGTTTACAGCTTCTTCATACAAAGCCACCCCATCTCATGCGTGCTTTATAAAAAAAAAAAAAAAAAACTTGTCAACTCATGTTAGGAAAAAGCTATATAGTTTTATTCAGTCAAAAAAAAGATACTTATAGAGTATGAAAGGAAAAATGTGTTGCCATGTGTCTTACAACTTTTTATTAGAGTATGAACTGAAGAACTTGTGGATCCTATCTTTGCATTCTCAGTGTTGTCATAGTAATGGCACATAGGGCAATTTAAAAACTCAGCAGCAAAGAGCCCCCAAAACAGACTCTTGTAGATTTGAATGGAAATGCCACTGACACAAGCACTTGAGCACGTCAGAGCTGACATGAGACAATTCCTGATCTATGACGGGCTGCTTTGGTGCTTTGGCTGGAGATCCCTTACTAGGCTTAATTAGCTGGTGGTTAAAATATGCAAGCCAACCAAGACAGCAGATTACATTTTCAAAATATGCAACTATATGATAAATAGATATCATGGGGAACTACATAAACTTGGGGGCATATATGCTCTGTAAAAAAACAGCGGGATAATACAGCACACGTTGCCTGGCTTCACTAAACGTGTACATTTTTTACGCGTTTTTTTCTTATGGCCATATTTATTATGCTGTGTAAAACAAAATTCACAGAAAAATTGGTGTAAAAAGTTGTGTAAAATAAATGGCCAATTTATTGTGTGTGTAATTTTATGGCAAGCAAACACCAGATTTGCGCCCTTATTTTACATGCTTCCAGTGGAAGTCACATGAGAAAAAACTGTAAAAATTTTACAGCGTTTTTAACACTGCAAAGAGTGGCGACGTGTGGTGTATTATCCCACTATTTTTACACAGCATACTAATTATGCCCCTTATAGTGAAGCAAAATAACAGCATCAAATCTGCCCCTTAAAGTGTTCGCATGCTGTAAAATTACACATACCTTGATAAATTTGCCATTTACTTTACACAGCTTTTTACACCGTTTTTTCTACAAATTTCGTTTTAAACAGCATAATAAATATGTCCCTTACTAGGGACAGCCAGGTATTTGGAAGGGCTGTCTGGGTGAAACCTGTCCGGATTTCCAAATTAGGAAATCCGGACATGACACTGAAATTGTCATTGTCATTGAAATTACATTGTTATCCACCCCCTGACCATTTTCCTGCCCCGCAATAGGTGGCAACCCTATCTCTTAAAGTAGAAAAAAATGGTGTAAAATCAAAGAAATGTATTATGTATTATATATTGGTGATTTGCTACAGCCATAGGGGGTCCTTGCAGGGCACTTTTATAATGCAGATATTTAGGGGCCGATTCACTATGGGTCGAATATCGAGGGTTAATTAACCCTCGATATTCAACTAGGAATTAAAATCCTTCGACTTCGAATATCGAAGTCGAATGATTTAACGCAGATAGTTTGATCAAACGATCGAAGGATAATTCCTTCGATCGAACGATAAAATCCTTCGATCGAACGATAAAATCCTTCGATCGAACGATAAAATCCTTCTAATCGATTCGAAGGATTTTAATCCAACGATCTAAGGAATATCCTTCTATCAAAAAAAGTTAGCCAAGCCTATGGGGACCTTCCCCTAACATTGACTTCGGTAGCTTTTAGTTGGCAAACTAGGGGGTCGAAGTTTTTTTTAAAGAGACAGTACTTCGACTATCGAATGGTCGAATAGTCGAAAGGTTTTTAGTTCGAATCCTTCGATTCAAAGTCGTAGTCATAGTCGAAGGTCGAAGTAGCCCATTCGATGGTCGAAGTAGCCCAAAAAAAACTTTTCGAAATTCGAAGTTTTTTACCTTCGAATCCTTCACTCGAATTTAGTAAATCGGCCCCCAAATGTCTCCAATCAGGCTCGGTTGAATATTTATTGCAGATTTATGTTATGTGTTAGTATGTTATACAGAATACTATGTCACTTCCTGAGAATGTGTGTGTTGCAAGTGATTACTATTGGTCCTGGGTCACTTCCTGTTCTATACTTTTCCTGTTTCTATGATATTGTGTCTCTCTCTCTCTCTCTCTCTCTCTCTCTCTCTCTACCAGAGCTGTTATCCATTTCTTCTAAATAAAAGTTATAAGCAGCAAAGGATTTTGTGGAACTACACCACTATGTGCCAGAATTTGATGCAAGGAAATCTGTTAGGTCTAGCATACAGTTATACAAATGTCAGCCTGCAATGCTGTTCTACTATAGCCTAGGGAGCAGAGGTAGCTTTCTGGCAATAACGGTAAGAATTGTTACTGCAGATAGCCATGTGGCACAGGCCAAGCATAGTTTTTCTTTAAATTATTAAAGCAAAGTCCTATTTTAACCATTTGCCAGAATTTTAGAGGAGAACAACCACCAGAAATGTCACAGCAATATTTCAGAAGATGTAACAAAACACAAGTAAGTGAAGCAAAATGTTAATTATAGAATCTCTTTAATCTTGGTAACATTAAGCTGTCCTAAACTACAGTTCCCGGTATATAGCTTAACAGTCTAGCTTTAATTCTACAGGTATAAGGTGCCTGGGTGCAGAGCTATGTATTAGTATTTACAATGGCTCAAAAGAAGCTAGGACACAAAGGATTTATGGAGAAAAAAAGGTTTTTATTTTAACAGAAAAAACGAACGTTTCATATAAATATATATATGTAGCACACCCGTGAGTGTGTTATGAAATTGTGCTATTGGGTATGATCTTGCAAAGTATACTGGTGACACCCCAGATCCAGTGAACAGACAAACAAGAATGGCAATGCAACAGGCACAGCCTTATTTTATTTAACAGCTGAAGCTGTAAGAAAAGAGATTAGTTACTTAGAATAGTAGTAAATAACAATAATATAACAACAATAACAGCTGTAAGAATAGCCCAGTGTAACCCTGGTGTGCACACCTAAGTCTCTCCCAACAAGTTGCCAGCTTGATATAGTGTGTGTACCGGTGGGGGCCCCTTGTGATGAATACAATGCTGTCAGCCTTACTTATAATCCTTGCAGGTTGATGAGGTGACTATGCAATCCCTGAAATCACCTTCAGTATCTTTACTGGTTCACTGCAACACTCTCAGCTGATGATTGTAATAACAAAAAGGCACATCTGAACTCATGTGAAAACATCCAGCAATTTAGGGGCTCCTCTGTCCATAGAAACCACACAGTCTCACAGATAGAATAAGGCTGAATATTAATCTTCCAACTGGCAGGGCAGGGGTTAATGATGACTCACAGTTTATCAGGAACTCTGCTTCTCCTCTCACTGGATTTTCCTCCTGATCAAAAATGGCTGGAAGGCCACAACCCAGGATCACACTGGCTACTGGGACCTTGTGCACTTTCCCTCCAGGGAATAACAGGAATCAACTTCCAGCAAAACTGCAATGTCTTCCTCTGCAGATTAGTGACAGTTTCTCTTTCTGACTAATCACTAATCCTGGCTGCAACACAACTGCCCCAGTGCCTAAGTCTTCCAGCACAACACAGTCCTCCTTGCTGGTTAATTCCACCTCCCCTTCCGGTTCCTGGACTGGGCTCCTATTGGCTGTCCCCGTGCACTTCCTGTAGCAAGGGCTTGTTGGAAATGTAGTTCTTAACCCCAAGCAACAGTTCTACCTCCAGAAATATCAAACGTTTGCAGTCTCTGTCTTATCACATCAGGGAGCAATTTAGTAATCCATTGTCCATTAATACTAATTATAGTCCCGCATTATAATGTTCAAACAGTCTGCACACATAATAGGGTGCTACACTCTCCCCCCACCATAACTCTTGAGCCCCATCAAGATGAACATGGCATTAATATATTAACCACATACATATTATCTAGCACATAGGTACATAATAGTACACCTAAAATACTTTATACGGTTGTTTCAATCTTAGGTTTCACATTGCAAACATGAGTCTTATATGGGGTGCCACCAGATTTTTCTCCAACGAATGGTTCATGGGCAGAAACCAATCTGTGTGAGGTGAGAACGCTCTCTTCAGTACTATTTCCTAGAGAATTGTAAGTCAGTCTTTGAGGAGGTCTAATAGTTCTGGGCTCCCTTGGATTGACTACTTGGGCCTCATTTAAGTCTCTTAAATCTTGACCTTCATCTTGACAATTGAGTCCAAGCTGATCTCTTGAAGAGGGGTCAGTCTCTGTAGAATGTATTACGCCATTTGAGTCACATTCAAGCTCTCTGAAGGCTGATTGAGAAGCCCCTGAATTTACTATATGTAACTCTGGCATACATGGGACAAACTCAGGTGCATTGGCATTTAAGTTCCTGTTGACTTCAGAGTTATCATGGAGAGTTCCTTCCACTGCACCATCTGAGAAGAAGTAATCTAACCCCCAATCATCATCATCATCACTGTTATCTTCACAATGCTGTTCAGATGTGGTATTATCATTCCTTGAGGGAGTCTGTCCTTGTAGCCTCTGAGATCTTCTCGGTTTAGTATTCGTTTGTCTCTTTGCTGGTTGAGACCTTGCCTCCCGTGTGGCTTCCCTTAAAGGTAAAATGTGATTTCTGTGCCAGGTTTTTATAGGACTGTCCTTCCCTTCTGGGCGAAGTTGGTATACTGGTAGATTTGGTAGTTGGGAGCAAATAATATATGGTTGTGATCCCCATCGATCAGCCAGCTTGTGTTTGCCTGGGATTCCCATATTCCTTAGAAGTACTCGATCACCTGGCTGCAAATCATGATATTTCACATTTCTGTCATATCTGCTTTTGTTTTGCTTGCATTTGTTACCAGCCGCTGTCTCAGCTCTTTCATAGGCTTGCTGGAGGTTTTTCTTTAGCCTTTCTACATAGCTCTGATGCGATTTGACAGGAGTGTCATCAGCTGTGACCCCAAATATTATGTCAATAGGTAATCTGGCCTCGCGCCCAAACATTAGGAAGTAAGGTGAGTACCCAGTGGAATCATTTCTTGTGCTGTTGTATGCATGAACAACTGTGGCAATATAGTGACTCCAGTGGCATTTCTTCTCTTTGGGCAAGGTGCCTAGCATGTCTAACAGGGTCCTGTTGAACCTTTCAGGCTGAGGGTCACCTTGTGGATGGTAAGGAGTGGTTCTTGACTTCTGAACTCCCAGCATTGATAACAGCTCATGCACTAGCTTACTTTCAAAGTCTCTTCCCTGATCCGAATGGATTCTTCTAGGTAAGCCATAATGAATGAAGAAACGTTCCACAAGAACCTTTGCAACTGTAATGGCTCTTTGATCTTTGGTGGGAAAGGCCTGGGCATACCTGGTGTAATGGTCTGTTACCACCAAAACATTGCTAATACCACCCTCATCTGGCTCAATGGATAGAAAATCAATGCAAACTAGATCCATGGGCCCATGGCTTTCCATATGCAGAAGATGAGCAGCCCTTGTTGGCAAAGTTTTCCTCTGTATACATCTGAGGCAGGTACGACAATAGTCTTCTACATCTTGTTTCATACATGGCCAATAGAAACGATCCCTTACAAGGCCTAGAGTTTTCTCATACCCCAGATGACCATGTTCATCGTGAAGGGCCATAAGAACAGAGTCTCTGTGTTTCTGTGGTAGCATCAATTGCCATTTCTCAGTGTCTGCTATACTTGGAGCCCGTCTGTATACTAAACCACCTCGGAGTTGCAGTCTGTCCCACTCTTTCAGAAGCAACCTGGCCAGAGGATGAAGATCAGTTCTGAGTAAATCGGCTTGTTGTTTCCTTAAGGCCTCCAGGGCTAGTTGACATAGGGGATCCTCACTTTGATCTCTCTTGATGTCTCCTTTGCTGAGAGTTGGGATGGTGGATGTCTCAACAGAAGTCACATTGCAATAAAGCCTAGGAATCCCGCTGGAAGTCATCCCAACCTTCTCTGCAAAACATTCACTTGTGAGTCTAAAAGTCACCCCTTGACACATGCTTCTCACTCCAGGTGCTGGAATCTCAATCCATTCATCATCTGGATGCAGATTTTCATGAGGTCGTCTAGACAGCCCATCAGCATCCTTATTATTCCGACCTGGTCGGTAGCGCAAACTAAACTTATAATGTGCTAGTGCGGCCAACCATCTATGACCAGTGGCATCCAGCTTTGCAGTGGTTAAGATATAAGTCAGTGGATTGTTGTCGGTCTGTACTTCGAATTCTGCTCCATATAAATAATCGTGTAGCTTATCCACCACTGCCCATTTTAGTGCAAGGAATTCAAGTTTATGAGCAGGGTAGTTCCTCTCAGAGGGTGACAAGCTTCGACTGATGAAAGCTACTGGTCTTAGTTCCTCATTATACTCTTGGTATAGAACACCTCCAAGACCCTCCCTGCTGGCATCTGTATTCAACACATAGGGCTTAGATGTATCAGCATAGGCTAGCACAGGTGCATGAGTAAGGCAATACTTTAGCTGGTCAAAAGCTTGTTCACATTCTCGAGTCCATCTACCTTCTATGGACTCTCTGGCCCATCCTTGGCCTCGGGACTTCTTGCCTTCATTCGATTCTTCTGTCTCAGAGCTGTTTTGAAGCAACTGATTCAACGGTTGAGCCACTTTTGAGAACCCCTTCACAAATCTCCTGTAATACCCACAGAAACCCAAAAAGGACCTCAGTTCAGTAATTGTTCTGGGTTTGGGCCATGATGAGACAGCTTCAATCTTGCTGGGGTCAGTGGCTATTCCTTCTGATGACACCACATGGCCCACATAGTTCACTGAGGGCTGACAGAATTGACACTTTTCTGGGGACAACTTCAGGCCTTCCTTCTCAAGCCGACTGAATACCTTCAGCAGTCTCTGTTCATGCTCCTCTAAGGTCTTGCCAAAGACTATTAGGTCATCTAAGTATACCAGTACTTCCAAAAGGTGCATGTCCCCTACTGTGCGTTCCATGAGGCGTTGAAAGGTGGCAGGCGCTCCACAGAGGCCTTGGGGCATCCTATTAAATTCATAGAAACCCAAAGGACATATGAATGCTGTCTTCTCCTTGTCTTCTGGGTGCATAGGGATCTGATAGTATCCACTTCTCAGGTCCAATACACTGAACCACTTGCTCCCAACCAAGCAGTTAAGGGCATCCTCAATCCTGGGAGTGGTATACTGGTCTGGAATGGTACGCTGATTTAAAGTGCGATAATCCACACACATCCGGATTGAACCATTCTTTTTACGTACCACTACTATTGGGGATGCATAAGGGCTTCGTGATTCTTTAATGATTCCAGCAGCTTTTAGCTCTTCCAGGTGCCTGCGAAGATCTTCTAAGTCTCCTGGAGCAATGCGCCGTGATCTTTCACGAAAGGGTCTATCTTCTCTGAGACGGATTCTGTGCTGTGTGCTGGTAGCGCATCCCATATCAATGTCACTTTTGGAGAATAAATCACTGTGCTCTTTCAAATGCTTCTGTAAGCGCTTCTTCCACTCAAGGGGAATGAAAGGATTACTAAAATTGAAGACTTCGTCTTCATCTGTGGCTTCTGCTCTATCACTCACCAGGCTACCCATAGGCATAGGACTAGCTGAGTAGACTTTTCCTAAGAGTATATGTGAATGAATAACAACAGGTTCACTGGTAGTATTTTTCAGCCCAACAGTGACAGTGCCTTGGTTCTTCTTCAGACAATCAGTTGGAAAGGTTTCAGGAATCAGCTCTACTCCAGTAGGTAGATCTATCCCTTGCCCACCTTCAATCATCAAATTCGGTCCAGTATGTTCCCAGCACATTTTTACCCTGGCTCTCATACAGGTGATTTTTCCAGGTGGTACTAGACATTCTTTCCTCTGAAGTGACCACACATTTCCTATTCCTTCTGAAGGTTCCTCCTTCTGGTGAGTTAGGGAACTCAGTACTGGCTGTAGCAATGGGTGTATGGAAGCCCTCTGTTTCCATTTCAACTGCAATTGAGGAGCTAACATTCGCCTCACCAAATCCGTATTTGTGCCCACCACTAAAGAGTTCTGCAGGGCTCCTGGAGGTCTGGGGCACACTACCGCCAAAGTCTCAAATACTTCTTTGGTCCCTGCAACAAGAGGAGAAAATTCTAATTTAATGTTGACATAACCATCATAGGGGAATTTGGTTTCACTCAGACCCCATATTTCCAGGTGTTCCAACTTATCCAGAGGTATGTGTGATAGGTACTTCTTATAAAAATCTCTGTACAGTAGTGTCACTTGAGCTCCTGTATCTAGGAGTGCCTCAGAGTAAACACCTTCAATTTGCACAGGTACAATGAGAGGTGGACCAACCAGGCTTTTTGGTGACCTTGGCTTTTGCAACAGTTTATCTTGGTCTGGTCCACCTTGTTGACAGTTAACTGTGATGTTGTTCTTTTGATTTCGTAGGTATCCTTTTTCTGTGTCAGTATGCCATTTGAGTGGATTACTATCACATTTATATTTTTTTGGAATTTGATGGGGAGGTATTGGTGGTTGTGGAAATGAGTCAATCTTTTTGTTTGGGGTGGCTGCCTCTCGCCCTTTAGAAATCCTGTAGGTTTTCCTGGAGCTTTCTTTAGATGGGCACCCAGCTTGTACTTTGTAGTTTCCCTGTGCCTTTTTCTTCTCCTCATTCAATAATTTTGATAATTTGTCAATTACCTTCTTTGGATTTGGTTCATTGCAACATTGTCTTCTATAATGGCCTGGCTCGCCACACTTGTAACATATCTCTGTGTTTCCACCAGAGTGAGCTTTGGTATGAAGAGGCTTCTCAGTTTCTGCAGCTGCTGTACTGAGCATAGTGCCAGCCACCTCTGGAGTAGATACATGAGTCTTGGCTAATTGGGTTACTAGCTCAGTTAGCATGTCTAGTTGTGCTCTCAACTGGGTAACCTCTTTGCTCGATTCTATAGGGCATATAGTTTTGACTCCAACTTTTAGTACAGATCTAGAGTTCACCATAGATCCTTTTTCCTCCAGTCTGGCCTCTTCCTCTCTGACTTCTTTAATCAGTTGATTGTAAATAAGAGTTTCTTCCCCTCCTTTCAGTCTCAACTTTAGCATGATGGGGTCAAGGGGTTGGGCCCCCTGCCAAATCTGTTTCACTCTTACCTTGTCCACCAATTTGGGATCCAAACCCTTCTTTAGCAATATCTGGTGTAGGGTCTTATCTAGACGTCGAATGTAGTCTGATAGTTTCTCCCCAGGCTCCTGATAGGTGTGCTCAAACTGGTATAGTAGGTCAGCTGCTTTTTCAGTTCTGCCAAACACATCCTGCAAGGCTTCCAAATAGTCATAGGCAGTGCAGTCTTGTTTACTGAGCTTCAGATTCCGCACAGTATCTGCAGCTGCTCCCCTCAAACTCTCAGATATTCTTTGTTTCTTGTGGGCTTCAGGGATATCCCATTCATCCAGGACTTGCATAGTCTGTTCCATCCAGGACTCATAATCATCTTCCCCTGTAGGGACAGGCTGTGATCCAGAGAAGAACTGCAGCTTGCGATAGCCAAACCCAGAATAGGGAACACTGCTATTGTTGCATTTCTCTACAAGGGTGCCTAGAGCAGTTATAAATTCAGACCCTATGGTTGTAGATGCGGCTGAAGATGGCCCAGTAGCAGTGGGAGTGGCATGTGGGTTCTCTACAGGAACGACTAGCTGGGCTTTGTGACCCTCCTTTCCAAACTCTATAGTAGGGAGCACATCCAAGCTTAGTATCTGGCAATCCCACTCCAATAATACATTAGTGGTATCAGTAACAGGGTCTCTTTTCATGCCTCTTATGAAGCAGCGGCTCTGGGGAATTACCTCATCCATTAGCTGATATATCTGTTTAGAAGTCATATACTTTGTAGGAAGCAGCAGTGCCAGGCAATGATCTGGGTTGGCATTTACAGCTTCACACCACTGTGCAACAGCTTGAGGATCCATATTTAATCTTTGGAATGTCTGCTAACTTCTGAGGGAAATGGGCATAGTCAGTACCAGTAAGTGAAGCCCAATCCCGGACGAGCCCCCAAATGTAGCACACCCGTGAGTGTGTTATGAAATTGTGCTATTGGGTATGATCTTGCAAAGTATACTGGTGACACCCCAGATCCAGTGAACAGACAAACAAGAATGGCAATGCAACAGGCACAGCCTTATTTTATTTAACAGCTGAAGCTGTAAGAAAAGAGATTAGTTACTTAGAATAGTAGTAAATAACAATAATATAACAACAATAACAGCTGTAAGAATAGCCCAGTGTAACCCTGGTGTGCACACCTAAGTCTCTCCCAACAAGTTGCCAGCTGGATATAGTGTGTGTACCGGTGGGGGCCCCTTGTGATGAATACAATGCTGTCAGCCTTACTTATAATCCTTGCAGGTTGATGAGGTGACTATGCAATCCCTGAAATCACCTTCAGTATCTTTACTGGTTCACTGCAACACTCTCAGCTGATGATTGTAATAACAAAAAGGCACATCTGAACTCATGTGAAAACATCCAGCAATTTAGGGGCTCCTCTGTCCATAGAAACCACACAGTCTCACAGATAGAATAAGGCTGAATATTAATCTTCCAACTGGCAGGGCAGGGGTTAATGATGACTCACAGTTTATCAGGAACTCTGCTTCTCCTCTCACTGGATTTTCCTCCTGATCAAAAATGGCTGGAAGGCCACAACCCAGGATCACACTGGCTACTGGGACCTTGTGCACTTTCCCTCCAGGGAATAACAGGAATCAACTTCCAGCAAAACTGCAATGTCTTCCTCTACAGATTAGTGACAGTTTCTCTTTCTGACTAATCACTAATCCTGGCTGCAACACAACTGCCCCAGTGCCTAAGTCTTCCAGCACAACACAGTCCTCCTTGCTGGTTAATTCCACCTCCCCTTCCGGTTCCTGGACTGGGCTCCTATTGGCTGTCCCCGTGCACTTCCTGTAGCAAGGGCTTGTTGGAAATGTAGTTCTTAACCCCAAGCAACAGTTCTACCTCCAGAAATATCAAACGTTTGCAGTCTCTGTCTTATCACATCAGGGAGCAATTTAGTAATCCATTGTCCATTAATACTAATTATAGTCCCGCATTATAATGTTCAAACAGTCTGCACACATAATAGGGTGCTACATATATATATATATATATATATATATATATATATATACACACACACATTGAGAAGAATCCCTAAGACCTAAATAGACTGCTGCATATGAAAGCAAGAGAGACTCAAGGTAATTTCCTGACCTTCAGTCCAGGGACTACAAGTGGTTGGTATAGGTTTACATGACTCTTGTAATGACTTCCCAGGCCCTCTCATTTAACACTTTTATTTTGTTAGGTGTCTGTTGTCGCTGTCAAAAGAGAAAGTTGAAGCTGTTTTTTTTTCCTTACAAATTCTCTTAACTTTAACATAATAGTCACATCATGGCTAGGCTATGCCAGAGCACTCACAGTCTTTGTTTTTTCACCTGGCCGCCCAAGAAAAGACACAAATTATTTATTCTATAAAGAGCTATATACACTTATGAAACCTATGCCTCCATTTTGCAGAAGATCCTATTAAATACTCAATTTACATCACATATGGTACAAGTTAATGTGATAAAGACAAGCAGTATGATTGTGCTGTGATTAATATTGCTCTCTTGCTTTGATCCCAGCCAGGAAATAATCTGCAATAAATTAGTATATTCTCTCCATGCTTATGTGGGTTATTTCTGCATATTCAGCTTGCTTCCAAACTTCCCAAACATATTGGCAGGTGAATTAGCTTCCAACAGGTGCAGCGTTTTCTGGCAGAAATGTGTCTTTTTTTTAAAAAAAATAAAATAAATTAAACTGGCTTCTCAGTACAGGTATAATGCAGTACCTTCATGGCCTAGCATTCCCATGTGCCAAGAGTCTTTAGGACTTCTGACTAAGGAATGTGCCCTTCAGTATATTGCTGGCAAAGTCCCATTCAGTTCTGAAAAATTGCTGTTTCCGCATTGATTCTGCATCTCTGTTTCAAAGGACAAAATAGATGAGTAGCAAAAGGACTTCTGTAGAATACAGTAGAGCAGAGCTGTCCAATTGGCGGCCCCCAACCCACCCTTGTGTGGCCCCCCATATGAAAGTCTACCTGCTGTGTCCGCTTACCTTGTGTAAACTTTAAATGGTATCATTACAGAGATTAACTGGTCCCTGCATTGTTTAAACCTCAATTTCAGACTATAATCCCCTGTATTGTTCACACGTAATCCCCTCTGCATTGTTCACACTTGTAACACTTTATTGTTCATTCCCCTGAAACCCTGTACTGTTCACACCTGAGACCCAGACTGAAATTGCCCACATTGTTCACCTGTTTACACTGTATACAATGCTAATGAGGCACCAGCACTGTGTCACTGTATGTAGTACATCTTAGCGTGGTCCTAATAGGCTCCCCAGTCTCCTGCTCTGTTCTGCCTGTGTGTGCCATACTATGTCTTCCCTATGCTCCCTGTGTGTGACATACTCTGTCTGCCCCATGCTCCCTGTTTGTGCCATACACTGCCTTCCCTATGCTCCCTGTGTGTGCTATACTTTGCTTGTCCTACTCTGCCTATGTGTGCCATACTCTGTCTGTCCCCTGCTACCTGTGTGTGCCATACTCTGTCTGCCCCATGCTCCCTGTGTGTGCCATACTCTGCCTGCCCTACACTCCCTGTGTTTGCCATACTCTGCCCAAGCTATGCTCCCTGTGTCTACCATACTATGTCTGCCATATTCTCTTTGGGTGTGCCATTCTCTGCCTGTGTGTGTCTGCATTTGTTAGGGGCCCCTAAAGTGTTTGATCATGTGCTGGGGGGATGTTTTGTTATCCATAGGGGAGGAGGCATATGGATTTAAGGGTATGTCTTAATATGACTTACTAAACTTGTTTCATATTTGAGTTATAAGTGATATCCCTGCAGTGAGCACCAATCATTTTTAAACATGGATGTGGTTTAAAGTGGATGTGGTTTAAAAACAGGGAGTGGTCAGCACTGGCTTACATTATCGGCCCTCCACTATGTAGGCTAGAATAATTCCGGCCCTCGGAAGTTGGACAGCACTGCAGTAGAGTATAGCACAAGGGAAAAGGTCAGTTGAGGATTCCTCTCTTTTCATTCTGTCATCCTGCTAACCTTGTAAGCTGGCTATCCAGCAATTCTAGTGCAATGTGTTGCAACACATTTTAATTTTCTAGGTCGAACATATACTGATTTTCAGTATAAATGTAACAGTTGTCAAAATTACGTTTGTGCATAAAAAATCTAATATTTAAGAAAAACCTCTTTTTATCCTAAAGAGGCCTTTAAAGTAGTATATTTCCAATATTCATGTGACTACTCTTTCCCACCCTGTGATTCTAGAAATTTTTACAACACAGTATGAGTCAGAAGAGTCAGGCAGAAAAAGTGACTGTAACATTCAGCAATAAGGAAATAATTTTTTTTTAAAACACATTGCTCCATGGTACAAATAAAGAATTAATACTTAAATAATGTTTAAAACTAGATTATTTACTAGAGATAAGGGCAGTAATCATTTTATTATTATAAATAACTGAATATACAATCAGCTGTCAGAGTAGCAAATAAATCGCTGGATCAAGCAATATTATTATCTTTTAGAGGCAGATTTACCGTAACAAGGGTCAACTTTCTAATTCATGTGAGTTTTTAAACTATAATAAATTCGATGCTGGAATAAAGAGTAGAGGAAAATGTTGTATATATGCACTGTGATTTCCTTTAGCTATTTTTAGTCCCCTCCATATTTACACTGTAGATTTTATTCAAAATTACCAGATCAGTTAGGCTATGGGAAATTTTTTCTCTAAAAGTAACTTTTCTAGTCCTGTATCATATTGTCCCAAGTGTGATAAGACCAATGTGTCCCTTTTCCACTATCTATAGACTTGTCCAAAGATTAGTATGTTTTGGAGAGAAGTTAACAGTTTTCTGAACATTAGTCTGAAAATAAAAATTAAATTATCTCCAGGTTTTGCTTTGTTGCATCTAGATGAAAATAGTCTTTCTTCAATTTTAAATATAGAATTTATGTCCCAAGAGAATAAAATATTAACAAATTTATTTTTAGCAGCCTCCAGGAAGGCTTTATTTAATTTTTGGATACAAAAAGAGCCCCCCTCATTGTCAGACATAATTTCTTATATGAACCAGCTTAGTCGGCAGGAAGCTTTATTAGTAAAGACAAAGGGAAATAATTCCAAAGAGTCATTTAGACTTGTATGGTCTCCTTACTTTGAGATCTGTGACTCCAACACTAAAAGCCAAATATCTCAGTTCCTTCAATTGTAAAAAGATTGCAGGTTGGGTATCTGACATTCCCGAGGACAATGGGCTTTTTTCTTTCTTTCTTTTCTTTTATGAATGTCTTTGCATCCACTGGCTTAGTTAGTTTTAAATAGTTCTTCTTAGTTTCTTTTATATATTACTTCATTGTAAGTTCTGAATTTTGAATATTGTATCATTGTACTAATTGCAGCACATTTTCTTTTTCTGCATTCTATTTGTTGTCATATTGTCTTTATGGTTTTATGCACTAGAAATATTTTCCACATATCAACAAAAACTAACTACTAAATAAATGTTGTATTTTCTGTATTGGTAAGTAACCCTCATTTATTAATTAGCTCTAAAGGATAAAGTTCAGAGAAAAAAAATTGGCGCTACAAGTGATGTCATGAATCAAATGTATAATTGATCCATTAAGTGGAACTAATGCTAATGGTCTGAGCCGTAGACTGAGAGCACATGTTGAGTGCAGTTAGTGATGTTTTTACCTGAAAAGCAATATTATTTTTAAGATGTTCTTCTTAGAGGGTTACATGTAACCCAAAAGTGTTAGGTCTACAATTGGATCCTACTATATACGGTGCATAAAGAGTTACATTATCATAACAATTTTGTTAATACTAGGATAAGCCTTTTATTATTAACATTATATAATGTATTTATAGAGTGCCAACAACTGCTGCAAGGAAACGACACAGGTATAAAATAGAAAAATGCAAAAAGAATATGGTAGAAACAAACATTTAATTTTAAAATACTGTAACACTTTATGAACTCAGGAAATGCAAGAGGAAAATTAGTTTCAAATTGAGTGCCACCAGTAGGGTTCTCCTAGTGGGGTATATTCATCAAAGAGTGAAGTTAGAGATCTCCACAGTCCGCTAGAGTGAAATTCCGCCACTCTCCATTCATTTCTATGGCATTTTTAAAAGTGTATTTATCATTGGGTGAAAGTGAAAGTTCACCCTTTGATAAATATGCCTTTCAAAATGCCATAGAAATTAATTGAGTGGTTGAATTTCACTCTAGTGGACTGTGGAGATCTCTAACTTTACTCTTTGAGATATATATATAATATATCATCCTTTGAACCATTTTCCTGCCAAGCATGTGTTTCTTCTTTACTAACAGGCAAAGACTATAACGACGGTAAAGCACATTCAGAAATGAAACGATTACTAAATTAATTTTCATATTAAGTTCAGAATGACAAAGTGAGCACCCATTTTTAAAGACACATTACAACAATGTTCTAATAAATTCTTCAGCAACATATCAAACTGCAACTGTTTTATTTGAAGAATCAATAGACAGAGATCAATACCAAGGTTCTGTTAATCTCTGTTTATCATTGGTCATGGGAAATGGTTCAAGCTTTAAACAGATCAAGGCACCCAATAATCTGTTATTTTATAAATCTGCAGCCCAGTGGCCTTATAAAGAATTCTGGCCACCAGTATGCCTTGAAACTTGATAGATATATATCCTTGTATGGAATCACAGTTATTATGTTAACACCCACTACACACAAAGTTAGGCAGCACTGATCTAATATACACTAAACAACCTACCCCATAACCAATTAAGCAAATATCAAGGTTACCAGCAGTAAGACAACAATATAGACCTTAAATGTTCACTAAAATGAGAGGGCAAAGTATATAAATTGGCAAAAATGTGGGGCCTGTGTTCTTTTTTCTTATGCTGGCCTGTCTGCATGTCACAACGTTATATAAAAACTGCAAGCTGTAATTGCCTAATTCTTGTTATTCCCAAACCTGTAAAGCTCCAAACCACCCAGAAGAAGTTATAATCTAAAACACTTCTGCCTACAATGGGAGAATGTAAAGCTATGGGGCCGATTCACGAAGGGTCGAATATCGAGGGTTAATTAACCCTCGATATTCGACTGGGAACTAAAATCGTACGACTTCGAATATCGAAGTCGAACGATTTTGCGCAAATCCTGCGATTGATCGATCGAAGGATTTTTCGTTCGATCGAACGATTAAATCCTTCGAATCGAACGATTCGAAGGATTTTAATCCAACGATCGAACGAAAATCCTTCGATCAAAAAATCACAGGCAAGCCTATGGGGACCTTCCCCATAGGCTAACATTGACTTCGGTAGCTTTTAGCTGCCGAAGTAGGGGGTCGAAGTTTTTCTTAAAGGGACAGTACTTCGACTATCGAATGGTCGAATAGTCGAACGATTTTTAATTCTAATCGTTCTAATCGTTCGAATTCGATCGAATTCGATCGAATTTAACCAATTCGATGGTCGAAGTACCCAAAAAATAGTTCGAAATTCGAATTTTTTAATATTCGAACCCTTCACCCGAAATTCGTGAATCGGCCCCTAAGTGTATGGAAGACAGCAAGAGACAGTTGTTTTTAAGATGAATGCGAACTTACATGTATCTATACATTTAATATGCTCTAAAGATCTCTCGCACAAAGAATAAATAAGCAAACTGTTCTTTTTCTGGAATAAAAAGCAATTTTATGGCTACATATGAAAGAAATGTAAGTTGTTATGTAATTATCTTACCTCAAATAGGATGTTGGAGATATATTCTTTGGTTTGGCCCACTGATAGGATTGCTGTGGAACAGATAAATATTGATCACAGAAATTTCCTTTCCTTATGTGATGAAATCCAGAATAGTCATCTGGTGATAAGTCATTAGTTGATGACATTGTGCTATGGTCATCACAAACAGGCTCTGTCTTAAGAGACATGTTGGGTGTATGATCTGCTGCTGTTTTTCTAGATTTTATTGGAATGCCATCATTCATGTCTGTTGGGTCAGTTGTAAGGGCATTGATTGCTGCAACTATAGCAGAACTGGTATATTGATGAGTATTTCCCAACCATGTTTCATCGGTTACACTAACACGTGGGGAATTATGGGGAGATGGAGTTGGTGAGTGGTGTGGTGAGTAAGATGTCTGACGACCATTTAGGCTGTATTTTCTTTTGATGCATGGTGAAGAAGGGCGTGAATTTGGGGCATTTAACCAGTTTTCCTCTGAAATGCTTGTCCTGGGTGATGTAGATGGAGAATGCCTAGGTGAGCTAAGCAAAGTGCAGGTTACCATGCCCCTCTGGTATCCTTCTTCAGGATCAGTGGTTTTGGGAGAAACACATGGTGACTGCCACGGAGAGGTCTGCGGGGAAGTAAATGGATAAGAGTAATTTGATTCAAAAGAAGAAGCTTCAGAATTACAGCTTCTGGAAGACAAACTGCTTGCAGGACTTAAGCAAGATGGATCTCGGTAAGTGTCAACGTTTGGCAAGTTCAGAGTTGCTGTAGAATGTGTTCTCTTTGCTTGTGGTATGGCTTCCTCAACATCTGGTTCATTAAAAAACGGGTTATGGTTAGGATGCATTGCTAAGCATGATGTGATCTCAATTCTGGGGCTTTCTAATGCTGGGGGTCCAAAGGGTCTTATGCTAGGAGATAGATAATATCCAGTGGCCTCACTGTCTAGGTTCCCTCCATATCCAGACAGATGACTTGAAGATGGAATAATGGAAATGACTGGATTTGATGACTGAAGGCCATGGCATGGGTTTGATAATGAAGAATTCGTCACACCCAGCGACAGACTGGCACTTAAATTGGAGGATGCATAGTTAAAGTGCTCTGAAAAAAAAATTATTACAACAGATGTTAGTAAAAACAGAAATAAAATGACAAGCCTATCTTTTCATTTTAACTTTTACAATAAAAGTAATATGATTCTGCAAGTGGCAAAGTATGTCATATGCCAAAATATGTGCTTGTATCTGTGAGCAGCACAACGATAAAAATAAACAGTCCTTCACTTTGTATTTAATACACGTAGGAAGCAGCAATGTAGCCAGTCCAACTGTCTCACAGGTGCTCCGTCCACACACCTCAAATCTTGTATATAATCAAAAGTGGAGAACAGAGGGACAAACTTGCAGAGTAACTGCTAAAGTGCAACTTTATTTTAGTCCACACGACATGTTTCGGGCGTCACAGGCCCTTTTTCAAGTGTGAAGTGCCAGTGCAAAGTACAACATTATATAACCACACCTGGGGGTGTGTCACCCCACCCCCACCCATCACAGAAGTTAACAATAAATATAAGTATAAAAACATGTGATACATGTTAAAGTGGCAATATGTTTGTGCAAACCATGAAACATATCAACTGTGTAATATAAGTCCAGAATAAAAGTCTCAAGGTGAACCTAAAATGTAACAATAAAACCAAATTGTTAAAACCATAATTGGATATAATTTCATATTTAAAAGTACTTGAAATAGTTTGTTAGAACTGCTAGTGAAGCCTACTAACAGGGCAAGTAATGCTAAACATGTATTAATAGTAAGCTATCAGTGCTAACTCATTATTATGAATATTAAAGTATTCAGCTCTTACCCACAGTAGAGATTAATGTAGGTGTTTCTCAAAATCTAGAAGGAGAGAAATATACAAAATGTAATTAATACAAGAATGGAGATAGACTCCAATAATCGTTAAGGCCCATTGGTGTCATACTATTTAACTTTTTTATCCATAATGCTTCACGCTGCAGAAGCAGTTTAGGAAGGTTGCCTCCTCTTTTTGGTAATTTTACCTGTTCAAGCACCAACCACTTTAGTTGTGTGAGGCTGTGTCCGTGGGATGTAAAGTGTCTAGATACCGGAGTATCTGACTGTGTACCGGTTTTAAAATTCCTAATATTGCCTCTGTGTTCTTTTATGCGTTCTTTCACAGATCTACTTGTTTGACCCACATAGGCTAACCCACAAGGGCATTTTAGCATATAGATCACATTTTTTGTCTCACAGGTACAAAAGTCCCTTAGCCGAATAGTATTCCCTTTTGTCGGATGATTCACTGTGTCCCCCTTTATAATAGAGCTGCAACATATGCAATTCAAACAGGCATAAGTGCCTTTTTTAGGTGGTCCCCAGAACATTTTGCTTGTTTTTTTCTGGGTAACATCAGAGGGACAAAGGCAGTCTCTAAGACTACGTCCTCTAGTATAACTGAAAAGCGGGGGTTGTTTAAACAGTGAGCCATATTTTGTGTCTTGTTGTAAAATCGGCCAGTATTGTCTAACGATTTGTTCAATTTTTTTGCTTTGTCTGCCATATTTAGACACAAAGGGGATTCTCTGAAATTGATTAGATCTATTCTTTTCTTTCCTTTTTAGGAGTTCTTGTCTGTTCTGTTTGCTTACTATGGTCTCTATTGCTTGAAGTTTTGGTGTATGGTATCCTCGTTGTGAGAATTTCTGTGTAAGCAAATTAGCCGCTGATTTGTATTGTGTGTCAGTTATACTAGAGGACGTAGTCTTAGAGACTGCCTTTGTCCCTCTGATGTTACCCAGAAAAAAACAAGCAAAATGTTCTGGGGACCACCTAAAAAAGGCACTTATGCCTGTTTGAATTGCATATGTTGCAGCTCTATTATAAAGGGGGACACAGTGAATCATCCGACAAAAGGGAATACTATTCGGCTAAGGGACTTTTGTACCTGTGAGACAAAAAATGTGATCTATATGCTAAAATGCCCTTGTGGGTTAGCCTATGTGGGTCAAACAAGTAGATCTGTGAAAGAACGCATAAAAGAACACAGAGGCAATATTAGGAATTTTAAAACCGGTACACAGTCAGATACTCCGGTATCTAGACACTTTACATCCCACGGACACAGCCTCACACAACTAAAGTGGTTGGTGCTTGAACAGGTAAAATTACCAAAAAGAGGAGGCAACCTTCCTAAACTGCTTCTGCAGCGTGAAGCATTATGGATAAAAAAGTTAAATAGTATGACACCAATGGGCCTTAACGATTATTGGAGTCTATCTCCATTCTTGTATTAATTACATTTTGTATATTTCTCTCCTTCTAGATTTTGAGAAACACCTACATTAATCTCTACTGTGGGTAAGAGCTGAATACTTTAATATTCATAATAATGAGTTAGCACTGATAGCTTACTATTAATACATGTTTAGCATTACTTGCCCTGTTAGTAGGCTTCACTAGCAGTTCTAACAAACTATTTCAAGTACTTTTAAATATGAAATTATATCCAATTATGGTTTTAACAATTTGGTTTTATTGTTACATTTTAGGTTCACCTTGAGACTTTTATTCTGGACTTATATTACACAGTTGATATGTTTCATGGTTTGCACAAACATATTGCCACTTTAACATGTATCACATGTTTTTATACTTATATTTATTGTTAACTTCTGTGATGGGTGGGGGTGGGGTGACACACCCCCAGGTGTGGTTATATAATGTTGTACTTTGCACTGGCACTTCACACTTGAAAAAGGGCCTGTGACGCCCGAAACATGTCGTGTGGACTAAAATAAAGTTGCACTTTAGCAGTTACTCTGCAAGTTTGTCCCTCTGTTCTCCACTTTTGATTGATAAAAATAAACAGTATAGAGATACCATTTATGTATGTGTGCTTAATGATGCAAAAAAAGGCACATAATAAAAAGGATATATTTTAACCTCAGCCAGATGCCAGATGCAATGCAAGTGAATAACACTGTAGTACTGATGAAAAATTGCTACCATATCTGGATTATTGTGGTGAGATTCATGATGTTACTGCACAACTGCAGCCATAAAGTGCTATTAACAAGCCTGATTTTACGAAGTGTCAGTGCATCAGACAATGCAGAATTGTTTTCAAAGAATGCAAAATAAGTGCTGTTGCATATCCTTCAAGAATGGTCAGATGAATTTCAACATTACATTTAAGATACTTTTTCATTAAGTAGTAAATGGCTTCCAATAAGACAGAACCAGAAAAGCAAATATTTTGGGTTAATCAGAATAATAGTAATATATACGGCTATGGGGTTTGCCTGCCATTGCTGGTGGAAAACATTGAAAGAAAAAAACAGTCCAGTCAGCCTTTTCCAGTCCTACATGAAGAGTGTCATATTGAATACACACATAGTGTGATGACTGGCTGATCTTGCATCCAATATGGCTCTTTGCATGCAATGCTATCAAAAGTGGTGACATTTTGCCTGCCACTGTGTTCCAACCCAGGTACCATAGCACTATGGGGTTTGACTGTATCCTAAAGGTTTATATAGTGTTTATGGATACTTTTAGATTAAAGGAGTAAACTTGTTTTTATATAAAATGACCCATGCACAGGCCACCCTCCCCAACTGCATCACCAAACTCTAAAAAGGTTCCCATCTTCCCAACACCTGAATCTAAAATGAATCTAAAATGCAGGGCTGCACAGTTACTGTATATTGCCAGCAACCATGTTTGGATCTGTTAAATTCTGTCAGAAAGTCAATGTCCGTGATCAGCTGGCATTCAATTCTATAAAAAACTGTGCCCTGGTGTCCCTGCCAGGGACAATTGCATCTCTACACTAAAGCCACAACAGGAGACCAGTGCCAGTCCATGTGCAGTCAGATGACACCACAAAACAACCTATATTATTTATATTCTATTCTTGTATGCTGCCTGCCCTGACCTGTGACTGGACTTTGACCACAATCATTACTTAAGCCTTTGTGCCGTTCTTGCCAATCCTACCTGTTCCCCAAGACTTGCTTCCTCCTCAGTCCTAACTTTCTAACCTTGAGGCCAGCAGCCTCAAAAGATTGACTTCAAGTAAAAACGTGTGTCTGCCACCCTAAAGCCAAGCAAAATGCCTTCTAAATAGACAAGATGGTGCTGCGTGTGGGGAGATGACAGCAAAACACTCCAGTTTCTCATAATTCTTCTAAATAGACAAGATGGTGCTGCGTGTGGGGAGATGACAGCAAAACACTCCAGTTTCTCATAATTATACAGTTTCCTATTGTCTCTCTCCAACTTGCAGTTTAAAATGCTAATGGGTTGTAGCAGTCACTGACTCCAGCAAAAACTTTTTATGTAAGGCTACTTTTTCTTTGCCATTGTTACTTTGTCTTGTTTATTGTTATATAGAAGTTCTGGCTTCCAAACAACTGCCTGGTTGGTACCATAGCTGGTACCCTTGCAAACAGAAGATCTTAGATATTTCGAGATGGATAGCTGTAGAACAAAAAGTTAAATGGTTTAAAGACTAATGAAAACAAATATGATTGTGCACATTATCCAAAAATCTAGTCTGGACTACGTCTTAAAGAGATAAGAGATAATGTAATAAAGGATTTGCCAAGCCCTGTTATATTACTAAATACCATTGTTTAAATATAAAAGATGGTGGTTTTCAAATGTGGTCACCAGTTCTGTTACCGTGCCATTCAATGTTGGGAGGCACTGTGACTATGCTACTAAATGTTGTAACTGTAGTGAGGTAACATTATTTATTCTGCTTTCTGTAGACACATAGGGAGTTATGTAATTAAAGGCCCTAAGTTTGCCCAGCAACAGTAATCTATAGCAACCAATTAGCAGGCAGTCTTTCCTGGTCACCTGTTTAATTAACTTATTGGTTGCTATGGGTTACTGCTCATTTCCTACCTGTAGCCCTCAAAACTACTTGAACGCTCAGCAAGCATTCACAGTACACTCTTTCTTTAAGTAATCATGCATATGAGTTTTGCTGTGGCTGCACCAATGGCTGGATATTCAATATACAGCCACAAAAGTTTAAACATGCTACTAGTGGCAGCCAGAATGGAACATAACTAAAGATCTAGAAATACGTGCCTGTATGCATTATTTTTTATAAAAGCGTCAAATTAGCTGAAACAAAAGTATACAAATGTTGTCAAATTCTGCTGGGAACTGGCCTGCTGCCGGGATGGATGCATTGTTTCACACAATGGCACTGCACTAAATTTATTGAATTACTGTAGTTGGATATATGAGATATTTATATTTATGTGACAGATGTGACAAATTAATGGTTATGTATCAAAATGTTCCAGATGGAGAAATTGAGACATGAACAATAACGTTCCAAATAAGCATTTCAATAAATGAACTACCCAGAATTTTCCAAAATGAATAAATTGTTCTATTGATTGTTTAAAGTGAATTAACGTAGATTTGATTGTCTCTCAATTTTGCATGGTTATCTGCATAGCTTGTGAACAGAAACATTAGCTAGAGTTTGGCTCATATGTTAAAGAAGCAACCAGCTGAAAATGGAGATGGTTTCCTAATATTTACCTCTAGTAAGCTATGCAGGTAGAGTATGCTGTGCAGCAACTTTTTTACTACTGTGCACCTGTGCTTCTAAGAAATATTTCTGTTTGCACAATTCAATAATCCTCTAACCTTAATATTTGCTTTTAATATAGAGAGATAAAAGATTTATAAGGTATAGTATAACATACATGGACTTGCACTGACTGCCCACACACATTATAAGGTGTGCTGACCTAAAGTTACACCATCTTTATATCTCTTTAAAAGCTTGGTGATGTCGTCATTGTAATTTCTTAATAAACGTTATTTTATTTCTAATAGTCTCTTATAGCAAACTACTGTCAACAAAGACAGCCAGAATGCAAGCCTCAATCATCATCATTTATTTATATAGCGCTGTCAAGATATGCAGTGCTCAATCTCAACGATAGTTACAGTAAAAAAAAGTTGAATTAGGAAGTACAGATCCAGTTGCTATTTTAAATAGTCGGTTTCCCAAACTGGCTGTCCCCCTTACAGAAACGTCATTTTTATTTTTTTAGTATATGGAACCAAAATACTACACAGGACTTTAAGCTAAAAGTTAGTAATGCACCAAAACCCTAATCATTCATGAAAGATTTGACCGAATCCCGTATCAAATCCAAACCCTAATTGCAAATTAGGATAAGGAAGATTTTCATGAGACGAAGTCATGTCATTTTAAGGATTTGGTACCTCTCTATAAAAAATATATATATTATAAATTATGCATATTTAATATGTTCAAGGGTTAAAGGATCAGATGTGCATTATAACATATATGACAAGATTTTTGTGCACCAAAATATTTAGTTTATAAGCCAGTTAAATGCATCTCTTTGTCTTTAATGGAGGAGGTACATATGCAATATACATGCAATGTAAAGTACAGATGAGGGCTTATTTATCAATGCCAAAGGCAAGTATTATCCATATACCTATGAGTTTTCACCACACTTAGCACTAACACAGCAGCTGTGCTCTGCATTCTTGTACCAATTGCTCCTTTTATGGAGCATCATAGGACACTTTCCATTCCTTTGCACAATATGATTAATGTGCAAGCAAAGCCAATGATAGTGACTGCCCAGGCCCATGGCAGCATGAATTCTAAAGTCTTTTATTTCTTAGACTGTAACTATTTTTTACTTTGCTCCATCAATCCCTAAGTCATTCGTATTACTGGCTTGAAGTGTCTTTCAGAAACAAACAGTGTGATTAATCGGACTGCCTGAAAGTAAAAACGTTAAGTCTAAAAGACCACATGTCTAAATAAAGTATCTCATATGCAACTAGAAAATAAAAATATAATAAGCCATAGCAGAATTTGAAAAAAAATTATTAAATGGAGGTTTTTAAAGGAGAGCAGCCCAAATGGGACAGTACATGTAACTTTCAGTATGATGTTGACAGCAGTATTCTAAGCCAATTTGCAATTAGCCTTCATTTTTTAAAGGTTTGTGAAATATTTCAGCTGCTATACAGTTGCTGGGGTCAAAATGTCAGATTCTGATAATAGAGGGCCTGAAAAAAAAGATAAGCACATAAAATGAAGAAAAATATTGAACCTTCAAAGTTGATATGTTTTGTGGTCTTGGGGGCAGCACCACCACTGATAACCATATAGCATTTTTAGTCACATGTTGATATTCCAAAAATCATGACTATGAAGAAAATTGAAAAGCTGCTTAGAATAGCCAATAAGATACTAAATAATCTTAATATGCAGGTGTACTTTCTTTTTGATTAAAGTCATCTTTATGTAACCAAAGTGTAAGAGCAGCAGAACTGGTCGATGTGAAAATCAGAATATTGAGGCAATCCATCTTCTAACCTTGTTTTAATGTGTTCCTTTGAAATCATATGTTGTTTGTATTTTTACATATACAGCATATATTGCACTTCCTGGCTTCAAGCAGTATTCGTATTATAATTTTACAAATAGATAAGAAGGCCATAATGTGGATGCCCTGTAAATAGACTATAATTAGAGTTCTAGCTTTGTTAAAATGCATTTCAAGTCTTGTGCGCCAGGAGTTCCTTCCATTCAGTACATGCGGTCCTCAGCCTGCCAGGGGTGTTAATGGCAGATGGCAGCATCCCACTGTGGAACAACTACTAAGTTACATGCCATTTGGTAACCTAAATCAGCATCCAGTTATCAGCAGCAGAATTGCAACAATGATTCAAATGCTAAATACAAGATAAGAAAGTATCTTATTAGCAATTCAGAAAGTAATGAGGGGTTTAAATGATAAAGTAAACTCAAGAAAGACCAAAAAGACCTTTGAAGTGAGGGTCAGGGCACACGTTTCCTCCTGAGGCCACTTCGGGCGACTATGGAAAACAAATTGATCCGAATGCCATCCCGCCGGCGATTTACATTCTAGTTGGGGGGAGGCACTTTGGGGAGATTAGTTGCCCCGAAGAAGAGGAGATTTGTCGCCAGGCGACTCATCTACCTGAATCTGAGTATGACCCTAAGATGTGTCAGTATTTGTAGTTTGAAAATTAACTAGAAAAACACTTACTCTTTATATCTTACTGAAAGTATTTGTTCATTGTCATATCCTGACAGAGGTCTACCGGCAATTAGAAGAAAGCTGTGGTAGATTGGTGGTATCTGCTCCTTCCATTTTCAGCTGAATTATTTCAGCTACAAAAAAATAGTGCCACTCTGCTGGGATGCTGGGAAAGGTAAGAAACATGCCAAACAGTACTACTTTTATCTTTGAGCTGGAGATTTTTTTTACTAGAAGGAGCACAGCCCAGAAAAAAACCTGGCAATTAAATAATTCACTGGTTGAAAGAGGAGTGGGTACGGGATCAGATTTATTGGTACATGAATTTGCCTTTTCTCGTCCTTTAAAGGACCAGTAACATCGAAAAAAAATTTTCAAAAATTCGTTAGTATACAACAAAAAAATAACACCAAGACAAATTAAAGTTTAAAATAGCAAAGCCTTTATTAAGAAATAACTTACATAAACTCCACTTCCTGTCCTCTTCAGAAACGGCGACCATCCATTCTGCGGCGCTTGATTTCTCCTCCCTGGCTATTCACTGACAGCCATCTCATTCTCCAGCTCTTCTTCATCCTCCCAGGAGCAGCAGTAGGAATGCAATGTCGGCGGGCTCCCCATTGGATTCACGAGGGGTGCAGGAAAGTAGAGGAGGGCAGTGCGTCCATTCCTGCCTTGAAGAACTGGTGCCGATACCGCAGGGTGTTCAGCGTGGTATATTAGCATGGAGTCCAGAAGCAGCCAGGAGAGGGGCCACATGAAGATGGAGCACTGAGCAGCTAACTCCGGGTTCGTCGCAACAGAGTCACCTGGTCGGTTATGTGCAGATCCGGCTAGAAAGGGATGTTCCTGGCCCACAGCGCTGAACAGTAACTGGCCGACAGCTCGCAGATGTCCACAGCGCTGAACAGTAACCGGCCGGTATCTATATAGTATGTGTTTGCGATATTTCCCAGCCCTGGCTGCACATTTCCTCTTCTATCACTTTGTTTTTGTCAGGGGTACAGCGAGGTAGTATGCCTCCGACCCAGCCAAACCCAGGCCAATATGCTCCCATCAACGGCGACCCCTTGAACGGCCACTGCTATATGTCCGGATACATCTCTCTGCTGCTGCGGGCCGAGCCCTACCCCACATCCCGCTATGGAGCTGTCGGCTGGTTACTGTTCAGCACTGTGGACATCTGCGAGCTGTCGGCCGGTTACTGTTCAGTGCTGTGGAAATCTGCGAGCTGCCGGCCGGTTACTGTTCAGCGCTGTGGGCCAGGAACATCCCTTTCTTCCCGGATCTGCACATAACCGACCAGGTGACTCTGTTGCGACGAACCCGGAGTTAGCTGCTCAGTGCTCCATCTTCATGTGGCCCCTCTCCTGGCTGCTTCTGGACTCCATGCTAATATACCACGCTGAACACACACCCTGCAGTATCGGCACCGGTTCTTCAAGGCATGAATGGACGCACTGCCCGCCTCTACTTTCCTGCACCCCTCGTGAATTCAATGGGGAGCCTGCCGACATTGCATTCCTACTGCTGCTCCTGGGAGGATGAAGAAGAGTTGGAGAATGAGATGGCTGTCAGTGAATAGCCAGGGAGGAGAAGTCAAGCGCCGCAGAATGGATGGTCGCCTTTTCGCTGTTTCTGAAGAGGACAGGAAGTGGAGTTTATGTAAGTTATTTCTTAATAAAGGCTTTGCTATTTTAAACTTTAATTTGTCTTGGTGTTATTTTTTCGTTGTATACTAACGAATTTTTGAAAATTTTTTTTTGATGTTACTGGTCCTTTAACAAGAAAATATACCCTATATCCAAAAAACATTCACTTTTACTAATTTATACATGTGATCAGTAAAACACTTGTAAAAATTACTCTTTCGTTTTCTTTATCATTGTTTTGATGTGTGTGTGTAATACTTATAATTATTATTATATAATTATAAAGTGCTGACGTATTCTGCAACTATTTAGAGACTATACATCATTAAATTTGATCCCTGCACCAGTGATGCTTACAGTCTAAGGGAGGAACTCCGTGGTGCGGCTTGAGCCGACATGTCGCCATGTGACGAAACGTATGCGACGTGTCGGATGTTCTGAAGATACAGGAAGTGAAGAAGAAACCACAGGTAAGAACTAGATTTATCCGACTGTCGGATGAAAACGCAATACAGCGTTTTCATCCGACAGTCGTATAAATGTAGTTCTTAGTTCAAAATGTCCTTAATTGCTGTAACCCTTCCATATGTATGCATGCCTAAATCACATATATCTCATAAAATGAGAGAACAAAAGACATTCACTGTCTGGCTGTTCTTCCTCACAGACATCTTTGCAACTTTCCACTGCAGCTATTTCTATTTCAAGATTGACGTTAGTAGTAAAAACAGCACAGTGCTAAGTGATCCGAAAAGCATTGCATGGAAACTTTTCTTAATTCATGTTGGTTGTGTAACCTAAATTTTTTTATTGTGAACATATCCCTATAACCAGGTGTTTTTACCTGCAATCCCATAAAATGTATCTACATAATCTAGTGACTACACAGAATCAGCAAATAACTAGATAATAGTAATAAACTTCTGCACAGCTTTACATTAACTGAATACATGTGAACAGAGACAAAGCAGAGTGCAATAGGGCAGCATAAGTATCAGTCCCCAGCACAGGGCATTCTGCTTTGATCACTAAAGGAGAAACATGGCAATTAAATGATCTCTGTGCTATTGCCCTTATGGATCAGTCATAAAAAATATATCTAAAGGTCTCAACTAAAATACATGCTATAAGCTGGCCATGCACAATGTGAAATGAGGGATATATAAGTAACTATCCTGCAGGTTTATGACCATTTGCCACTGACTTGATCATCAAGCCTATAGGCCAACTGGGATCACTCAGTGGAAGTGCATTTATGACTATGGTTTATCTCATTAAATCCACTGTAATCTATTCTCATAAAACTAAATCTGTCCAAATGCCACACTGCATGGCAATCCAGGAAAAAGTCACTCAAAATGTAGTAGTCTTCATGTGGCAAATATATATAAGCAAAAGCTTGGTTTTGGAGACACTCTTATAGTGACGGAACTTATGATAATGTAATGTGAGATATTTGGGACTGCTATAGCGTTACTTTGGGTTACTTAAGTTTTATGATATGAATTAAGCCTAGTTGAACTTAGAAAAAGGTTTCTTCTATTAAAAGGCTATAATATAGGATATAGAAATCATTTGCAGGGCAATGTTGAGCTCCAGAGCTCAATTGGTAGTTCACATAGCTGGCAAGCTATTCAGAATATAACTATTTACTTAACAACAAATGGGTGTGGGGTCAAATGTCATTCGTGGCTATACAAAAAATAGGGGAAAGTCATTTACATACGATACAAAACAGGACTTCTATTTCACAGCTTTCTGTGCTCTTTTATTGCTTTTTAATTTATATTGGCACCATGTTTGGAAGGCAGATTTCAGATTAAACCTTGTTGACCAATAAGCCAACTCATCAACAAACCTTTTCACTTTTCGTGATGTTATGATAGCTACAATAACTAAATTAGCTATTCCAAACCTACACAAAGTTGTAACTGTGTGTATGTGCAGGTGAGTACCAATTGCTACCATTTCCATGTGTCCTTGAGTTGGCACAAAGTTGCTACTGCCAGGATACACTATAATAAGTTGTTTAGACTTCAGCATCACCTGTTCCCTATCTCCTTAGTCTGCAAAGAGTCCTGAGGGAAGTGGGTCAGAAAACAAAATCTATTTAGAACCATCAAAACCTGAGGAAAAATGCCTACGTTTTATAACTGTACTTTAGTAGGCCCCCATGCAGTGTCGGACTGGCCCACCGGGATACCAGGAAAACTCCCGGCGGGCCCCTGGTCTAAGATTTTTGGGTGGGCCCCTGGTCTATGGTTTTTGGGTGGGCCCCTGTTGTCCCAGTCCGTCACTGCCCCCATGGCTGTTTGTACTCTCTAAACTTAAAAGCCGCTCCTACGCTACATCTTGGATGTCACTTTAAAGGTAAAGGGTGTATTCTATATAATGTTACCAGGCCTGGCAATCTGTGGGTTCTGGCAAATGTCAGAGGGGCTGCTAAACAGTCCCATAGTATTTAGTGGGCTGGTGGGGGCTGTTTGGGTCTCTGTGTCCCTGTAATGCCAGGGCATTTTCATTCTCAGTCCAGACCTGAATGTTACCAATTGCCCCTCTAATATATATGAAGGTATGATCCCCTTCACACCCTGAGTTTCTTACTTTATAATATTGGAAGTCTCCATCGGTGCAAAGTCCTGTGGTTGAGAAATGCTGCCCTATACTTTGATAGGAGTGCTTGAATATTGTTCTATATGTTTGTCAGATATTTATTTATTTTAGGTTATTAAATGTGCAGTGTCTATGCATAAAGAACCCTCTACTTCTTGGTCCTGTAGCTATATGGTTTACTGCTGCCTAATCTAGCACAGTATGTTTGCTTCTTGTTTAATATTATAACCCCCCCCCCCCCAATCAACACAAAAAAAACAACAGCAAAATGCAAAGTTCACAGTAGAGCTGAAAATGAATATTGTATAAGGCTGACTCGTGGGCAGGCTGGAAGCTAAAGGGTTAGCCGTGTGATTATTGTGTCCCCGGGAGAAGAGAAGTGCACGCCTATAGGTCCTTAGAGAGAAGTCTCCAGTGTAAGTGAGACGTGACGTTCCTCCCCCATGACAATGCCCTGCACATACTGTAGCAGTAACACTAACTCGCACATCTCAGGCTCTCCAGCTGTTCTTGTCAAACTACAACTTTCGCCGCCATAATGGAGCCGGTGGCAGAGGAAACTGACGCTTATTAGAAAGTGGAGAGCCACGACAAGTGAAAAACAAATAAATAAAAGATCCCATTGACAGCTAGTGATCTGTAAGCAGTTAAAAAACTACAAAACAACATCCCACCGGGCGCTGCATGGAATGCTGGGAGCTGAGAGGAGACATCAGGTCGCACATGAGCGAGTGTTTATGTTATGGTTAAAGCGCGTGGAACAGGATGTGGAACGCACAGAGCAGGAAATATGTGCGCGCACCGCTCTTATTAGCGCACCACTCACTACAGGAATGACATAGACAGGATAGCGGCACAAGTTGGCGGAAGGCTGCTGCTGCCTCACACACACACAGTCCCACCGAACTCACCTCTGTCCCCGCCCTTGTTGTACTCATACTCGAACAGATAGTCGAAGTCCAGCTCGGGCTCTTCTCTTGGGGCGCTCATGCCTGAGACTCGCTCGTCCCCCCCGTGCCGCTGTGTGTGTCAGACTGTGTCCCGCAGCTCCGCCTCATCTCAGGGACCTGTTGCTGCTGCTCAAGCTCAAGCTCCGGCCCCTCCCCCTGCCCTGTCACTACTGAGGCTTCCTCCTCTGTTTAAATAAAGTCAACTTCAAAGCTGCCCCACTGGAGGTCTTGCTGTGTCTCCGCTCCTGTGACTGGCAGTGCCAGCAGCAGCCGCTACACCCTCCCCCTTCTTCTCCCCTATCGGGTGTCTGCCACTCTCTTCATCCCGCACTCCCCGGCCTCTAACTGTCACTTGCCCTGCTGGCAACCTCTGGCCCAGGATTTGAGCAGCACCCGGCTCTAGACATGTTGGCTCTGCTGCCTATATCTCTGACATCATCTTAATATGTAAAAGCAATCATGGTTTCATCTCTTTCGGTGATGATGATGATGCAAGAGCCCTCCCCTGTGCTTTCTGTGGGCATGGGATGGGCACATTGATACAGCAGCTTTTGGCGGAGGGATAAAGGCCGGGCTGACAGACCCCATTCCCCTGTGCGCTCGCTTCCGGGTTTGTATAAACACACACTGCTGGCTCCCCTGAAGGAGAAGGATCAGGCTAATTCCCTCTCCTCAGCCCCGGGGCCTAATCTCTCCTCTCTCAAGGCTGCCCTGTCTCCGCAGGATTCTCACACAGTTTATAACGAGGTTATCATGTGCCAAAAGGTCCCTGTGTCCTGCAGTGTGAATGAGTCAGTGAATGGGGCGCTCCCCCGCCCGCCTCTCACTGCTTTACCTCCTCCATATACATCATTAAAGTGACTGGGGCAGTGCCAAACACGCGACTCGTCGCCAGCAAATAAATCCAATTGTCATAAGAAGAGCCTCAGACTGACACAGGGATGTGTTGATGTGTCCCCAGCGAGTGTTTGTGTTTCGTTGCAGCACCCACTAGTGCTAACTCCTATTCACACCGCCGACACACATCATAATCGTACACTAACTTGGTCCGCTAGCTGGAGCAGCACAAACAAGCCTATTGCTCCTACTTCTGCACATTACTTCTTATAAGCGCACTGTTCTGTGTATTTCCATTCAAACCTTTAGTTATGCACCCAATGCACAGGCTAAATGCAGTGCCAATTACATTCTTGCAACGTTTGACCAGAGAAGTAGAAAACAGACAGTTGCTGTGTTATTGCAACTGTCTGCTCTGACTGTCAGTGGGTGGCGGGGCGTGCAATGCCTACTGTAAAGCCACAAATGATCATTCCCGAGCTACAGATCTGTCTGTGCTTCCCTGGGAAATTAGAGGAGCTAGCAGGCCTACTTTCATGCTCCCTGCATCATAACCCCTTTTCATCTAAATATCAACAGTAACAGCTCTCTAAACTTCCCAGTAAATGTGGTGTATATTGGCCCACTCTAATAAACCGCAGAAATATAGAAAGCCACGTTCTGAAGTTTCTTACAAGAGATAATGCTTGCTTTCATTCCCCCTGCCTCCTGCTTTGGCACTCATGTGTCCTGGCTAACAAGGCAGCCCCTATCCCTGGCACATTAATACTTTCATTTTAATATGCAAAAGGGAAATTACAGTGACCCTCCACTGGTATTAAACACAGTTATTACTGCGTAGGATCCCCCCCCCCCCTGCAGATCATACACATCTCCCCAAACAGGGCCAAAAAGTAAGAAATGGCAATACGAAATGAAACAATTAACGAAAATATAGTTCTAAGCAACACATCTAGTTTGAGTAGTTTAAAAATGAAACATATAACTGCAATTGAAACCAGTATGTGTTTCTCCCTTTTAAACAATGTTGCCAGCTAAGACAGTTCTGGCTTTCTGCTACATTGTTTCAGGAGTTAGAGCTTACCAGGGCCCAAAAAAGAAAGGAGCAGAAAGAAAACGCCTGATAACTGAAAAGGGTTGTTCACCTTTGAATTAATTAATTTTAGTAAGATGTAGTTTGTAGAGTGATATTCTGAGACATTTTTTTTATTTGTGGTTGTTGAGTTATTTAGCTTTTTATTCAGCAGCTCTCCAGTTTGCAGCTGCTATGGTCCAAATTAACCTAGCAACCATGCACTGATTTTAAAAAAAATACTGGAATATGAATAGGAGAGGGCTGCAATAAAGGATGAGTAATAACAAGTATCAGTAACAAAACATTTGTAGTTTTAAAGAGCATTTGTTTTTAGAAGGGTCGGTGACGCCCATTTGAAAGCTGGAAAAAGTCAGAAAAAGAAGTCAATTAATTTCACAAACTATAAAAAACAAACAATGCAGACCAACTGAAAAGTTGCTTTGAATTCTAGAACATACGAAAAAAAGTATCTAAATGTGAACCACCGGACGGATAATGTTAAATGCGTGTATACTGGAAAGTTGCTTTGAATTATATTTTCTTTGCTTAGGCACAGTTTTGTTTTTGGTTTGAGACCCCCCTTAGAAAATTAAACACGTGACTAAAGCCGAATATTGGTTTCCTATCTTGTAAAGAAGGGCAAGCTAGCTGTTCAGGTGGGGCATTGCTGATGTCTGGTTTGATGTCTGGGCTAAAATTCTCAGATTTCCCTAGATTACAACTGAAAGGATTTAAAGTAGGAGGATAGTCTTAAGGTAGATTACAAAAAAATGCCCATAACATTTGCTTTCTAGGTAGCTACTGAGTATCTACAAACCATGCTGCCCATCCCTATGGGCCGGAGGGGATGTTCGTTTTAGTAAATGGAGCAGTTGGACATTGTTTATTGTACACAAAAGCCAGAGCGCATCGATACAATGTTGGCCCTCATCTCTAGCGTAGGAAATGCAATTTCCAGGAATCGCTGGTATCTTGATACCATAGCGCGTTATGTTATACAGAGCGCTCTGCCATTTGGCTGCTGCATGTGGATTACCATTAGGTGGCTTTGTAAATAGTTGATAGATAATGTAGATGGATAGTAGAGCACGGAGCACCCAGTGCTGTTAACCAACATAGGTGCACTAATCTGGTAAAATACTGTGTAGGATCTGCTTTATTGATATTTTAGGCAGGATGGGGCTCATGGAGCACCTTAGCATCTAAAGTAAGGCATTTGGTAGTTTAGCAAGCTAAAGTGCAAGCTTTTGGTACCTAAACGTTGTAACACTGCATATGAAGTTTAACAGCACTGGGCATCAATGTGTGCTTTAGCTCTGGAAATTCAAGGTGCACACGATGCTGTGGGACTTGGGCTGCACCTCTAAACATTTCAGCAAGCTTGCCGCATCTCCGAACTATTGAGCTCTGCGCTAAGCTCGCTGATTCCATCCCTAACCAGATTTTAGTGCTACGTGGGGGTACTAGGTACATTTTTTAGTAAAGCCACCGTTTACAGTTTAATTTAAATCAACTCAAATCTTTAGCACCACTTTGATTTGACAAGTCCCGCGGCACCCAAGCAAAAAAAAAAACTACTAAAAGAAAAAGCAGTACAGATAAGTGGTCAGCAATACCATGTGGCTATATACTGTAGCTGCCATCCTTCAGCCTGTCTCTGAGATTCTTCAGGATGCTAAAGTATTAATAATCACAATGCATACAATGCAGAATGACTAGGTGGGTCCAGAAGACAATTGAGCAGGTGCCATATGTTGAATTTATTTTTTTTAATTTTAATTCTAGCGACTTTGCACAGTGCCAATTGGACACATTCCCCCACCCCAGTGTCTTCCAGGAGACATTTCTCCTTCTAGGTGCCTCTGCAGTTCCACCCCACCAGCATTGAGAACTTGCATTTCTCTGACACGTGTACAAAAGCCAAATAACCAGCTTCAAACGCCTCTCCTGACAATGATAGGCGAGCTAAGTATTTAAACTGAAAAAAAATGATGGAATTCCATAATTGGCCGCAGTTCTCCAATTTATTTTGGACTTAAAGGTTTTGCGAATGGTTTTAATTATGGGTGCGCCCAAACAGTGCCATTTACTGTTTCATCATGATTTACTCTACTGCTGCTACTGGCCGGTATCATGTCTGAAAGGCCAGCTCTGTGCTAAATATAATCAGCATCTAAAGTTTAATGTATCAGCCAGACGCTGGGAACTTCCCTAGCACCAAGGGATCCTTTAGGAAAAACAGATCAGCCTGTAACTGTTCACGAAGTACAATCTCGATTGGCAGAGCATGCTGGGAATTGTAGTTCAAGAGCAACTTGGCATAAACATAACTCATCGTGACAAGTTTCCCACACATAATGCCAACCAAAGGGGAAAAAAACTATTGTGTCTGTCATTGTGTGATAAGCTACACTAATCAGGGCACATTTCCTGGCGCAAAAAGAGAGAAAATAGAGATTAAGAAAACCAAGAGAAATCTCTGTGCAAACCTGCAATGATTCTGTGCTTTGTGCTCTGATTTGTACCTGTTTCTCACTAATCATCTAATTTAGATAATGTAAAACAAACAAACATGCAGCATGGCAGCTACATGTGAGATGAAGAAAATTAAACTGGACACACACACACACACATATATAATATTCAAAAGTGGACCAGCGCTCCAGAGAGGCAAGCAACAATGGGACAGCTATCAGTTTAACTCTTGTAATGCCAGGTTAATAGTAACAGAATAAAATACTACTGCTACTACCAGTGGCATCCCAGTCCCACCAGCTGGAAGGTCACTGGCCACGAGCATCACCATGAATGTCACCCCTGTGTTTGTTACAAGACAATTGATTCGCTCAACTCCCTAGGAAACTTTTGCGCATTTACCGGGGAACGTATGAATGGGTGACTGACATGCTCTCATACACATATTAGGAACTCTGCATATGCCTTAACATACTAAGTACAGGCTCTCAGTATTAACAAAGTGTACATTCAGATAAGATACATAATCCATATCAAGCGTTCACTTCAACTTTCAGGCAACTTTTCCCAGCAATTGCACGGATCAGTTAGCGCCCACATGCACCCACAGAATCCCTGACACCCTGGGGATCCAGGGGACACAGTACCTTCCTCCGCTGACTTCATGATGAATGGGAAGAAGGGCTGGAAATCCACACTAGTGTCCGTGACGCAGGCTGGATAGAGCGGACCGAGGGGAAGACTGGAGGCAACTGCAGCCGCTGCTACTCTAGTGCGTGGCATTCACTCGGCGATCCGAGCCGATTATTTGCTGGCTGTGTGTAGCAGTGGGCTGAGTGTGGCTACAGTCACTGCAACTATGTTACAACACACTAGGCTACTTTTTGCTCTGCGCTGGTAAGTGAACTTTCGAATGCGCTGTCCCGCAGTAGAGCACTGCACTTTGTCAGAAGTAAATGTGCAGCCTCCTTTTAAATGAGATGTGTGTGTGAGACAGAGCGGGTTAGGCACTGAGTAGTGATGCTGGTGGTGCAGCCGTCTGACAGGAGCACGGGCGCATGTGTGTGTCAGTGTATGGGATAGTGTGTGTCAGTGTATAGGATAGTGTGTGTCAGTGTATGGGATAGTGTGTGTCAGTGTATAGGATAGTGTGTCAGTGTATGGGATAGTGTGTGTCAGTGTATGGAATAGTGTGTCTGGCTGTGCTCGCACATATCATGGGCAGTGAATAAGTGAGGGCTTAAGGGAGTGTGTGACTTCTCTTTTCCTCTTTCTAATTTCTAGTTGTTTGTGTTAAGCTGGGAGTTAAGTAGTCTCAGAGTCTCTCTCTGACGCAGACCTGCTGCCTTTTTAAAGCTGGAAAACACCCCCCCTTCACACACACACACACACACACACACTGTCACACACTCTACCTTCCTCCCACCGTCCTTCCCCTCCCCTTCGCTTCTTTCTGCACCTCCCCCGCCCATGGGACAGTGACGTCTCTGGACCTGCTACTACTCTTCTGCCCGTTGGAAGCTGCATGTGACTGTCTGCTGCGACTGACTGTGTCTTTGCTACACAAGAGTAGGCTAATGGGTGACCTGTCACAAGGCACCTTCATTTCCTCCTTTGAGTCCTGTGAATAGGAAACTTCAAGGATTTCATGGGCAACTGTGTAGCTACACATATATCCCAAGTGCCAGTGAGTGGAGTTGAGCTGCAATGAGTTTATCTGTCAGAGTGCCTCTTTCTCTAGATTCAGAGCTCTAAAAATACCCATGCTCAGATAAGCACATAAGTAGAGTGCCAGCTCTTCAGTGCACATTGTGCTTTAGCCCCATTTTATTTATTTGATGCATGTATTTTATTGCATCCCTGCCAGGGCTGTGTAATGATTAGGTGTAATTATACTATATATATATATATATATAGATATATATATATATATCTATGTATCTATATATATATATGGATAAAAAGAGGGGACGCGACCACATCCATCAACCCTAGGTGGTGTGATATTTGGGTGTCCCTTGGTCCGGGACCGATGCATAGAGTTCAACCGTGATCCACCGGACGATTAGTTCCAGCTAGGATACCGAGCTGACCATGGTTTGACTGCAACACAGACATCGAATGGGCAAGATACACTACCGACCGGTCTGTGTTAATAATGATCCCTATAGCGTTCCATTGGCCGACGTGTCCAAGCTCGATATCCATCCTAGTATGGTTTGACGGCTTCCCTGACAGTGAACGGCTACATCCTGGAGCGTAATGAACTAGAGGATTTACAGCCCTCCTGATCTTTGTGAACCTGTTCCCGGTGGTTCCCTGTGGACGAGCTACAGAGTGGCCTTTCGTTGGCATCGATCTCGACCAACGTCCGAGTGCAGTCGTAACCCAGCTCCGCAACATCGTGATTGCGGGGACAGTGGCTTTTTTCAACATGGATCGGTTGAACATCTTCCACGGACCTGGCTAGTCTGACACGATGCCTAAGACTCCCCGTACCTACGTTCAGAGTGGACTACTCAATGTAGGTTGTATTGCAGTTTCTACGAACTTATGCTAACATACCCCTTATGTCTGCTCCTGGATTCAGTTTTCATATGAGGGGGACGTGTTGATCACTTGTGCTCTGTTGGTTTATTTTTTATTTATTTTTTTATTTTTTATTTTTATTTTTATGTTATTTTTATTTGTATTTTTCATTTTTTACTTTTTATTCTTATTTTTATTTTTGACCTCTCCTGGGTGCAGTACTCGCTCGTGTCTTCGTTTCCTCTCTATATACGATTTCTCTGTTAATTAAGATAAGATCGTCTCTATAAGCTCTATCTGCCCATGCGGCACCCTCTTGGTTTCGTGTCTCTCCAGTTCTGGGTCACTCTTTGGCTCCTTCGACTGTATATCTCCAGGTAGTACTCTGAATATATCTAGCTGCTCTCCTGATAGATATATAACAGCGTCTTGCAACAGAGATCTATACTAACACTTTGTAAGTGTTTTTACATTGTGTCCATTTTTGGCAACATGTTGCTATGTACTTCCGCACTAGGCAACACGCAATTAGCAGTGTTATAGCATTCCTTGTATTTTAGGATGAATTATCACGAAGCTATATAATGATTATATAGTGTGACACCTCTTTTGTTTCGCTCTGATTTATTTTTATTTTAATAGATGTGTCTAGTGTACATTTGTTTAGTTTATATGTATAATTTTTTATACTTCCAGCTGTGATTGATGTCTTTCTTTTTTCGATTCATGCAATGTTTGTTTTACATTTAAGTTGGTGTAGCCGTACCCTCCCCCTACTTTGACACGTCACTTCCTCTGCCACTGGTGTGTTTTTTGTAATTTGATTATGTTCCCGCCACACTGGTTATTTATTTCCGTGTCTGTTACATTTTTTGCACTTTGAGAAAGGCTGTTGTCTCAGCCGAAACGTCAGCACCTGTCCACAATAAAGTTACTTTATTAAGAGTAAGTCCTGTTAGTGCGATCTCTACTCTGCCTAATATATATATATATATATATATATATATATATATATATATATATATATATATATATATATATATATATATATATATATATATATATTCAAATTGCCTGTATAGTAGGGCTTAAAATGGACAGGCAGGAGCTATGCATTAAGTGACATCATATGTGGGCCACAAAATATTTTATGTTTGCCCAGTATTTTAATCACCTTCAGTAGTTAACTGATAACCTCTTATCTATGCTAAGCATCAGGGGGTTATATACAGTAAGCAAAAGTCTGCCTTGGTCCGATATCAGTAGTAACTTTTGTTAAGTTTTTTTTTTTTTTCTTTTCTTATGCCTAATTAAACAACAGGGCAATTGCATCTATTTTGGCACAGTTTCTTTATGAATTCCCATTTATGCTGCTGGTGGTGGTCAATTTTCAGATAAAATGTCCTTCTGGAATGGGCCCAGCGATATTAAATTAGGCATATTTAATGGATCCGGATTTTAGGCTTTAGCAGAAGGTTAACATGTTGATTCTTTTGAAACTACTCCAGGATGAGTCATTTGCAAGAAATGTATCTCAGAATCCTTAAAAACTGACCATGTCAGGCATATCAGAGAAGTGCTGTGTGATGTCAGTGTGTAGGGCTTAAAGAATGAGCCGGCACCAATGCAAGGAGTGGCACTGGGATGCACACGTACATATCTCACAGTGTTTTGTTTTTGTGCAGTGTCAGCAGTGCTATAAATGATTATTGGTGATGCTAGTGTCATTGCCAAACGTTGGCCTTGCAAGTTAAAGGGGCATCACACACCCTATATTCAACATTAGTCCAACACACTGGGTTCTCAAAGAGAATGTTATATTTTATAATTATTATAACATACCACCATTCAGCCCTAAAAACTGATAGGAATGTAAGGATTAAATTCAACGTATTCCAGTGCAAGAAGGAATTTCAACTTAAAGGAACAGTAATGCCAAAATATGAAAGTGTTTTAAAGTAATGAAAATATCATGTACTGTTAGCATGTACTGGTAAAACTGATCTGTTTACTTCATAAATACTACTACTTCATATAAACAAGCTGCTGAGTAGCAATGGAGGAAATTGAATAAAGGCTACATGACACAGGTTAAATTGTGGATAACAAATAACACCATTATGTTCTACAGAGATTATCTACTATCTGCTGTGTAACCTGAGCTTTTTCTCCTTTGAATGGCTGCCCCATTGCTACACAGCAGCCTCTTTATATAAAAAGCAGTATTTCTGCAATATTTACCAGTACAGCTCAACACTACATTATATTTTTTATTTTAATACATTTTAATTTTTTGATGTTACTGTTCCTTTAAAAAGTCCAAGCAGTGGATCATGCATCCTTAGTAAAGCCCAAAGGATTGGATGTGGTGCCCATTCCAAGTACTAGTCACAGCCAAATTCACAAAACCCAAATTTAATTTGAATAAAAAAAGGTTTGTTTCCTAATGAACAAAATGCATTATTTTTGAATCTCACAGATTCCAAAGGTACCTTGATGTATGGTCACCTCACAATTAACTAAATGAGAGAGCCAATTCCCTGTTATTCAATATCTACAGTTAGAAGCTAGGCACCTCTAATGGAAAATATATCTAAATATATATATAAATAAATCCTGCATGTTAAAGTCATTAGGTAAGTCATAGGCTTCCCCCGCTGTGGAAATTTGGATAAGAAGAGAAACTGGCAGGCTAGAGAAAGGAAAATCCCATTCTGCTAAATTACTTACAGATTTAATGGATTTCATTTCAGGCGCTGAAATTTGTCAGTCTTCTGTTCATATCTTGTTTGTGTCCCTCACTCTGCTCACCACTGTCACTTATTCTGAATTGTTACCTGCTTTCTTGGAGTGAAAGTTTTGAAATAAATTATAATTATTATATACTAAACATATCTCATGGCATCCCTGTGTTTTATATAACAAAATAACCTATAACCCAAATAGTAAAACTTATACTTACACTTAAAGCGATACCCCATTTTTTAGAATCAATTTTAATGTTTTTAAAAACATACTAGTACAATGTTTTCCTGTCATATTAAAGTGTCAGATTTCATACACAGTTAGGTCCATAAACATCTGGACAGAGACAACTTTTTTTCTAATCTTGGTTCTGTACATTATCACAATGAATTTTAAATGAAACAATTCAGATGCAGTTGAACTGCAGACTTTCAGCTTTAAAGGAGAAGGAAAGGCTGGAGACACTTGGGGGTGCCAAACATTAGGCACCCCCAAGTGATTGTAGCGATTTACCAAAAACCCAGGGCCGGTGCTCCTATCAGGAGAAATCTGCACCGCCCCGGGTTATAGGAGCGAGCACCATGGAGATCTACTTTCGTCTTCGCGCAGCTGCGCATTTCCCCGGACTGACACATGCTCATTTGAACGAAAAAGCCGACTTTAAAGTTCGGCTTTTAGTTGTAATGCGCATGTGCAGCTGCGCGAAGACGGAAGTAGATCTCTCCATGGTGCTCGCTCCTATAACCTGGGGCCAGTGCAGATTTCTCCCGATAGGAGCACCGGCCCTGGGTTTTTGGTAAGTCGCTACAATCACTTGGGGGTGCCTAACGTTTGGCACCCCCAAGAGTCTCCAGCCTTTCCTTCTCCTTTTATTCAGTGGATTGAACAAATACATTGCATAAAAATGTCAGGAACTAAAGCCTTTTTTAACACAATCACATTTATTTCAGGGTCTCAAAAGTAATTGGACAAATTAAAAAACTGAAAATAAAATGTTCATTTCTAATACTTGGTTGAAACCCCTTTGCTGGCAATGACAGCCTGAAGTCTTGAACTCATGGACATCACCAGATTCTGGGTTTCCTCCTTTTTAATGCTCTGCCAGGCCTTTACTGCAGTGGCTTTCAGTTGCTGTTTGTTTGTGGGCCTTTCTGTCCGAAGTTTAGTCGTCAACAAGTGAAATGCAGCTCAATTGGGTTCAGATTAGTGACTGACTTGACCATTCAAGAATATTCCACTTCTTTGCTTTAATAAACTCCTGGGTTGCTTTGGCTGTATGTTTTGGGTCATTGTCCATCTGTATCCAGCTAAATGCAGTCAATCAATTTGACTGCATTTAGCTGGATTTGAGCAGACAGCATTTCTATGAACACCTTAGAATTCATTTGGCTGCTTCTGTCCTGTGTCACATTATGGATAAACACTAGTGTCCCAGTGCCACTGGCAGCCATGCACGCCCAAGCCATCACACTGCCTCCGCTGTTTTACAGATGATGTGGTATGCTTTGGATCATGAGCTGTTCCACGCCTTCTCCATACTTTTTTCTTGCCATCAGTCTGGTAGAGGTTGATCTTGGTTTCATCTGTCCAAAGAATGTTTTTCCAGAACTGTGCTGGCTTTTTTAGATGCTTTTTTAAAAAAATTCTTTTTAGCAAAGTCCAATCTAGCCTTTCTATGCCTGATGCTTATGAGTGACTTGCACCCTGCAGTGCACCCTCTGTATTTACTTTCATGCAGTCTTCTCTTTATGGTAGACTTGGATATTGATACGCCTACCTCCTAGTGTTGTTCAGTTAGTTGTTTGGCTGTTGTGAAGGGGTTTCTCTTCACCATGGAAATTATTCTGCAATCATCCACCACTGTTGTATTCCGTGGACGTCCAGGTCTTTTTGCATTTTTGAGTTCACCAGTGCTTTCTTTCTTTCTCAGGATGTACCAAACTGTAGATTTTGCCTCTCCTTGCACTATTGTGGCTAATCTACTGGCAATAAATTGCTTTGGTAGCTTTGGTAGCTTTCCTTCTCCTTTAAGCCCATATGGCAACTCCCTTTATAGTCTTGCATTTTACCTATACACATTGTCGGACTGCGGTGCCAGGGGCCACCAGAAAACCTTACACTGTGGACCCACTTTCCAAACTATTATTCTTCCTCTCCTCACTCAACCTCTTTATTCTCCTAGTTTTTTATATATACTTACTGTATTCTTCCATTTGTAAGCATTTTTTCCCATGAAGAAATAGAATATGACCATGAAATAGGCTGGAAGTTTGCCTGGTATCCAGGTGGGCCAGTCCTATAGGTGTCTTATCAAATGTAAAAAGAATATAAAGTCGTTTTCTTACTATATAATAATATATTCTGTATAATAAATAATAATGCTTTTTTCAGATGTCAGTAAGCTGCTCATAGTCTCTTCTTTCTATAATAAGGGATATTTGAGAAGGGGGTTACTTTATCCTCTTCCTTAAGCAAGGGTATTAAAGTGATTGCAGTGTAACTATTACAGCTGTTAAAAGTTAATTTACCAGAATTCATACATTTAATAGAAGTCACAGTGCTATACATACCAATCACTAAGGAAGACTTTTTGGTTATGCATAGTCTCGGTTCCTGGGAGTGATTACATGCTAAGGATCTGACACACACATGGTTATCTAAAGATTTGTGCAGGTGTGCGCCCATAAATCCACAGAACCTGCCAGACACTGACATCCATTCCTGATGTAATGTTGTGGACACTGTCTAATCTGCTACACCATTTCCAATAGAGACTGACAAAACAGGTTGTAAACCATATAACACAACTCAATATTATTATTATTATCATTTATAGAGGATAATTACCAATTCTTATATAATGAGGCTCTAAGACATCTATAATGCAAATCAAACAAGCTATCACTAATGCACAGCTGTGCATCAAGGCAAGAAATATGGTAACTTTTAGGGTGATACCCCTTCCAGGTCAGACAAAACATTTCCTGAATGTCTGCCTTGTTGTCCAACAGTCTGAGCATTTGGTGCTTCATTTGCATTATATATTGTCTGAGTTGCATATTTTATTACCCATACAAAGTTTTACTAAAACATGTTTTAAACCTGTGCCCAAAATGTATGGCTATGATAAATTTGAATATATATATATATATATATATATATATATATATATATATATATATATATATATATATATATATATATATATCATGACTGTGAATCATTTGGCACTTTGAGAAAGGCCTTGGGGAGACCAAAACATCAGTCCTGTGTAACTAATAAATTATTTATTTTTCTTTATAAGACCTGTGAGTGCGGATCTTTCTACAGTTTATATATATATATATATATATATATATATATATATATATATATCCTGAAGACTTCTGCTGCATGATTCATAAATAAAGTGTTAGTAAAGCAAAGGCCAGCTATTTCTGTAAGCCTGACTTGTTTTATTATGCTTTAGTTTTAAGAACTTGACTGCTATACCTATGTCCCTATACTTCGTCCCTAGTGAAACAAGATGTCAGTTTGTGGTTATGAAATTATTTGCACTTTGTGAACTTTACAGGAAGCTCAATTTCATTGTTTTTATTTTCCTTTGGAAATATGCTCCAGATTAGTTTCTTAAGTATTATTCTGCCACTGTAAGCTTAGACCCTGGGGGAGCAGTGCTTACATTTTAGAGGTTTTATGCTAGAATGCTTTTTTTCTAGCTTTACCATACAGCTATTTACATTATCTTCATTATATCAATCAGGCCTAGCCATAAAGGGAATTTTTTATTGCCACAGAATTACCTAACAGGTTCAAGTCTTGATGACTGTAAGCTCTACAGGGCAGGGACCTCCTTCCCACTATGTTTCTTACCACATAGCACTTAAGCTCTTTGTCCTGATAGGATTCTGTAAATATTTATTGTTTTTTGTCTTCCCCGTGTATACTTTTATATATATTTAACTTCTATGCACTGTACAGCACTTCCGCTCCTTAACAGTGCTTTTCAAATAAAGTTATACATACATACATGGCATATTTTAGCAGTTTTAAATGCTAGTCTTATTGTGGATGAAGTGAGGCTCAGGAGCAAATGATTCATTCTACACCCCAAAGGGCCCGCTTAATTGGCTAAATTATATATTAACATGTGACCCACAAAAGATGACTATATTATTTTTATTCAATGTAAAGAGATGTTGCCATACTTTACAAGGAAAACATTGACAAAACGAATCCAAGTGTGAGCACCAGACACCTGATGTGTAACCAATATTTCATCCTCTCATTTTCATAGAAAACAACAAAATTGGATTTTGGTATCTGAACCATCATTTGTTGTCTTTTTTCTTAATATGTCTTTTCAAAAAGATTGGTACACTGGTGTAGAAAGTCTAAAGCTTACAATACAATAGGTTTGCAGAGAAAACAGCAATAGTTCAGATGTCACTCCATGTATGCAGTGACACGAATGGCATACACCTGTCACTGTGCACACTGGCTGATATAGATACAAAACTGTATGTTAACGTTTTCACAGCAGGTGTCATTGACATATGACATTTTGTCCAGCAGCCTTTTCCATCTGGAATAAAAAATTGTGGACACTAGCTTAAAATATTGATTGGTTAATGGTTGTCTTCGAACAGTAACTTTTAGTATGATTGCTCTGCGCAGGGTCGTGCAGGCGCGTTCTCGGTTGCCCACGCGCGTTCTCGGTTGCGCACGGTTACGCACACGCGTCCTTGGTTGCGCGCGATTGCGCACGGTTACGCACACTAGTCCTTGGTTGTGCGCTATTGCGCACTGTTGCAGCGGGGCCGAAGTGGCCGACCGGGTTGCACTGGCGCTTACAAATGAGCGTGGATTGTTCAATTTGAATGCAGTCACGGAAAGTGCTGTAAATTTGAAATGATTGGCATTTTCAATAATTTGCTACAACAAGTGATTTTCTCATAATTAAGAAGTGGCCTTTGGAAAGGCCTTACTTGTGGTGATGTTGCTATGGCCAACAATCCTGCTCAAATTCGGGTGCTAATACTTTTGCAGGTATTTGCAGTGAACTGCTATAAATGTATATTTCATTCTTTGTTGCCGTTTTGGGATAACAATGAGATTAAGTTTTTGTAGGCCATTGTCAAAGAACAACTGCTACTGCATTAATGCGCTCTCCATTTTTTTTTACCAGCCTGATAATCGTTTAGTATCAGATTGTATGAAGTTTCTATTTATTAACTTTATTGATGCTTTGCGATTAGTTGTAATTTAATGAAGTTATTTAGTAATTGTAATGCAATATGAATTTTGGCAATATGCAATTCATTGATGTATTATGTTATGATATAAAGTATTTAAAGTGATACTGACAAGTTCCTATAAAAATCATAGGAACTTGTCAGTATCAAGTAAATTAAAGCTCAAGATTAAGCCTATGATTAAGGGAGTTGCTCCTGAATTTTTTTATTGTGGCAGTTGCACAAACTAAAATATTTACAGCTCCTGAATAGCGTCAGGTGATGTTGGTTTGTGACCTGTTGCAATAAACCACCATTCTTTTTAACCGGAGTGCCGCTTATCTTACTACAGTGGGAACGCTGGTGGCAGAGCACCTGGAATACCAAATGGAACTGCACTAAGGAGAACATGCTGGGGGTGAGTTTGGAGCAGCCTAAACCTTTTTCTACATAGTATCATGTAAATGCTGCACATGGAATAGTTCTCCACAAAGCCCCCCCCAGCCCCGTGAACCTGTGCCCAGCAGGCCGGCTGACACCACTAACAGATCTTCCGCATTGCTTCAGTGACGCTGGGGCGTAGCGATCTATAGGCTGAATTCCTGTTTTCATTAGTAATCAGCCTATGGAAGGATCATGCCGCCCCAGCCCAGCGTCACCGAAACGGTTCAGAAGATCATTCAGCAGTGTTGGAGGGTCGGGTGAATGCAGGTTTATAGGGCAGCTTTGCGGGGGGCTTTGATGGGAACTATCCCGGATGGAGCATTAACTTGATACTGACACGTTCCTATGATTTTTATAGGAATGTGTCAGTATCGTTTTAATAAATGAAACGGGAGACTTCAAGTTAAAGGGGTGGTTCATCTTTAAAGTAACTTTTAGTATGTTAACTATATAGTATGTTTTCAATTGGTTTTCATGATTTATTTTGTATAGTTTTATAGTTATTTGCCTTTTTCTGCTGACTCTTTGCAGATTTCAAATGGGTATCGCTGACCCCTTCTCAAAAACAAATGCTCTGTAAGGCTACAAATGTATTGGTATTGCTAATTTTTATTACTCGTCTTTCTATTCAGGCCTCTCCTATTCATATTCCAGTCTCTTTTTCAAATCAATGCATGGTTGCTAGGGGAATTTGGACCCTAGCAACCAGAGTGCTGGAATTTTAAACTGGAGAGCTGTTGAATAAAAAGTTAAACAACTCAAAAACCACAAATAATAAAAAATGAAAACCAATTGCAAATTATCTCAACATATCAATCTCTACATCCTACTAAAAGTTATCTCAAAGGTGAACAACCCCTTTAACAATAAAAAAAATGATTGATTGGGTATAATTCTACCAAGTGCGGTTTGTGAGGCACTTTTTTAGATGATACTTTATTTGGTTTTTTAGGGGGTTCAGGGTTCATAATTTTATTGTGTTAGTCATCAACTATTGAGACTAACCACCGTCCTTAAAAGGGGATTTTCAAAGCACCAGCTGAGAGTGATGATGGGGGTGGTGCACTTTTCTCTTTGTTTGTCAATAGAGCCCAAAAATAAAATGACATATTTTATATACTGAACTTGTTGCACCAGCCTAAAGTTTCAGCTTTTCAATAGCAGCAATGATCCAGGACTTCAAACTTGTCTGCGACACTCACATTCTCAGTTGGCTTTGAGCAGCTGCCGAGAAGCTAAGCTGTGTCCTTCAATGTAGTAATTATCTTTATTAATTACTAATCAGCCTTATATTGTAACATTTATATTCTATATGGACTGTATATTTTGAGTCAGTCACTAAGCTCAGTAAGTGACAGCAGCACAGAGCATGTTAAGTGATGGGGAGTTATTGGGGCATCTTCAGAGACACAGATCTTTACTGCTAAAGGGCTGTGGTTGCCTTGGGCTAGTGCAGAAGCCCAAAACATAATGCACAACATGTCTTGCTACTTCTTTAGTTACGCTTTAGTTTTCATTTAAGTCTAAACAGTGGTGGCATTTGGTGCATTGATTTTTTTCTAAAGGAAATATATCTATTAGAAAGGTTCTTTAATGTAATCTACTTGTAAAGAGTAATTATGTTCCCTTGCAAGCACCTTTTCTGCAGAGAAACAACCCCAACCTTGACAATCTACCCTCATAATTTACTTTTACCAGTCAAGAAGTTTCTGCACTCGCTCATTCATATCCTTCTTAGGGCAATGGCACACAAGGAGATTAGTCACTTACAATAAATTACTTCTGAAGGCCTCCTCTAAAAGATCCCCCACCAGCGATAATGTCAGTCACTAGTGGTAAAACATATGCAGTGCTTTGTTTTTCTGAAGTCCTTTTGAGAAAAACTGGACTGGAGCCCAAAACTGCACTGAATACTCAAGGTGAAGTCTTACCAGGGACCTACAAAGATGGCTGACAAATCCTATTGTATGTAAGTACACTTCTGATTACAAAAATAAAGAGAACATGCTGAAAAGTGGCCATTTTAAAGCGGTAGCTCAGCTTTGAATTAACTTTTAGTATGGCATAGTTAGGGATATTCTAAGACAATCTGCAATTGGTCTTCATTTTTTTGTGGTTTTTCACTAAACTTTTTGTTCAGCAGCTCGTTCGTTTTTTACTTTATCTGTTATCTGGTTTCTAGTCTTATTCATATTAACAGCAAAGCAGTGGTTTGAAATGGAATATGAATAGCAATAAATAATAAAAAGTAACAATAACAATAAAATTGTACCCTCAAAGAGCAGCAATTATTTGACTGCCGGGGTCACTGACTCCATTTAATAACTGAAATGACGTGGATGATTTAGGCTTACAGCTGACGTGCTCTGTTTGTGTCTTTTTGATTGGTTTGTGAATGAGGGTCACTAACTGGTAGGATTCACTATTTTTGATACTTGAATTGTGGGTCACTTAAAATCTTAGATTTTTTCTGTGGGTTTGCTATTTTTCAGTGTAGCAAAAGGGACCAGATTCGCTCATTACTAGTTGTCTGTGTAAAAACACATCACTCTCATTCAAAACGATTCCTGAAAGTAAGATACTGAAAAATAACTTGATTGCTTCAGAAAAGGTATGTGGTAATATTTTTAAAAAATACATTTCTTATTTCAAAGGGGTTGATCACCTTCCAACCACTTTTTGTAGTTCATTTGTTTTTAAATTGTTCACCAGACGTAAAGACTTCTTTCAATTACTCTCCATCTTTTATTTTTTAGCGGTTTTCAAGAATTGAATAGACTATTTCTCTGTTGTTTCATTCTGGCAGCTCAGTAATCCAAGTGCAGATTCTGAACTGTTACAATTTGCTACATTTCAGTGATACATTTTTTCAGCAGTATATTTGGTATATTAGCAACTTTTGTATCTATTAAAAGTGCCTTTAATGAAACTCAGGGATTCTGCCCAGCAGGGCCAAAGATAAAAATGATCAATTAAATGTATCAATTTAGTACAGTTTACAGAGTTGCGGACCCCCCCTCCTGCTTTAGAAAGACAGAAGAATGGTAAAATTAAGCTTTATACTTCAGTATTAGAAAAAATGGTAAAAAATACAAAGTGGAAAGAAATTGGAAAAAGACTATTTCTGGTGAACAATCTGAAACCAACTAAAATGAAAAAAAGTGTTGGAAGGTGAACAACCCCTTGAAAAAGATGACGCTCATTTTAAATTCTAATTTTCATGATAGTTCCCCTTTAAAACAAAATAATTAGTTGTTTGTAAAGTGAGTATTTTGATCAAGTGGAAGTTATTTCTAGTTGAGTGCAGTCATTTGCCTTGAAACAGTAAACAGATTTTTTTCCAGTGTATTAAAAATATAAAATGTCATGTCCAACTGATCAGCAAGAAGAAGATTATGTTCTCCTAACTCTTTGCTTATTTGCAAAGTATCATACACATATACATTGTGGTCTGTCATGTTTAAAATATCATTAGCTCTTATAAAGTATGCCTTGTCCATCAAGACCATCTCTTGTAACCCTCAGAAAGTCTACACAGACGTGGGCCAATGTTCGCACTAAGCTGTTTGCTGGTGTCTTAACACACACACGATGTTGTGCCAGTGCACACAACAAAGTCTGGAACTCACAGAAAATGTTGTTTACAGATCTGTAATGTGTGTCAGTGTGTAAGGGAACATTGCCAAGTATTCCCTTCCTGCAGTATGTAGTGAAGGGTCTGACACAGACATGTTTTCCATTGAGATGAATGAGAAGTAATTGCCAGAGAACACAGATGTTATTGATCACTGTGTTTCCCTATGAGTACTCCACTGGTCTAAAATGCCCTGTACCATTAGCTTTAGCCTTTTAGAAATATGAAAATGACCCATGGTGCCCAGCAGAGAAAACCAACTCTCAGAATCTTCAACAGCATCTAGGAGCAAAAGTGCAGATAAACAACTGTACTCCTATTTTATTCTAATGTGCATCCACTCAATGATGTAAATAGCAGTAAGAAAAAATCTTTCATTCAAAGTGTATATATGGTGCATATCTGGCAGTGAGTATTTACTCCAGTTTCTTCAAAAAGGATACCTATGAGTGTTTTTTTTGTGTGGTAGGTAAATGCTCTATTCTGTATGTGTTCGGTATAGGAATTAAGAAGAGGGTACCCCTTTTACTGGTTGTTTTTATTTAGATCTTTTTATAGGTATTGTGTCATTTTTTTTTTTATAAATGTCTTTGTTTAGTAGTCATGGCACCCAGACTACTCTTCTAATGATGTACTCTAATTTCTAATCTCTTGCTTTTAGACTGAATATTCTGTGATGCCTCACCTGCTCTATAAGACTCTGTAGAAGTCTCCTCAGCACTTAACGTTTATGAGCTACTTGCTTATCTGCTGTGCATTTAAGTGATGCAGGATTAGACATTGTTGTTAAATAGTTTCATTAGGATACATTTAATACTGCACACACCTTAAACTTTACCTATCATTAGTGAAAAACATTTAGAACACAATTTTGTAAAACTCATTTTAATGAGTCATCACCAGATAACCCTGGCTGGACCAAAAGTAAAGCTTGTCTTTTTGATCCCATGTGCCACCCCAAGTGCATAACTAACCAGTCTTTGGCATGAGTATATAAATTATGGTGTGATGCATTCAAGGTTTAAAGAGTCACAATGTGTTGATTGTATTTTTTCTTTAAATTATGCTTACTTATTTTCTTAATGCTTGCAAGTTAATACATTGTTTCTGCAATTTCCCTGAAAAGACAACATGTTCTTTTGACTCCTTTGTAATGCCAAAAGTTTGTCTAAGAGGACATTGTGTTGCAGAGAGCATATGAAAACCTCAATGCCAGCTTACTTTGGCGTATAACTTAGGGTCGACTTTGGATGTGAACTATATTTTTGTTAGCCTTAGAAACTTACACTTAGAAAACATCATCTATACTCAAGTCGAAATAGGGTCGACTTTGTATGTGAAATATATTTTTATTAGCCTAGAAACTTACACTTTAGAAAACATAATCTATACTCATCTATACTGCATGGTGCTGGTGCAAGAGAACTGAGTGACTCAATTGAGGAGTACATTCTTTATGGCTGAAAGAATGTATGGACCAGTTTTCTGGAGTCTGGAGATATAACTGGAGGATTGTGCTGGACCAAACCTGGTTTGTTGTAACCCTCTGCCCTTGGATTTTGGCTTCAGTTAAACAAAAAATCAGCAACCTCAGATGTAGCTGGTAAAGTTCAGCAACAGTCCCTCTTACAAGCCTTTTTTGCTAGGATTGGCCCTAGGTAATTTAGTTGATGGCAGACCACAAAAGGGATAAATGCCTTTTATAAGGTAGTTTATATTTGTGAGGTCTATCTTGTCTAGGTGAAGAATTTACTCAGAGGAAAAGCATGACATGGCGATGTGAGGAATTTTGCTTTATTTCTTCTGTGGCTGAGCAAGAAAACATCCTTCTAAGTGACAGAGACCCCTTTCTCTGGAACAGTGATCCCCAACCAGTAGCTCGTGAGCAACATGTTGCTCCCCAACCCTTTGGATGTTGCTCCCAGTGGCCTGCTTATTTTTCAATTCTTTGCTTGGAGGCAAGATTTGGTTGCATAAAAAACAGGTGTACTGCCAAACAGAAACTCCTGTAGGCTGCCAGTCCACATAGGGGCTACCAAAAGCCAACCACATCCCTTCTTTGGCACCACCCAGGAACATTTTTCATGCTTGCGTTGCTCCCCAACTCTTTTTACATCTGGATGTTGCTCATGGGTGAAAAAGGTTGGGGACCCCTGCTCTGGAATATGGAGGAGGTCTGAAAAAAAGTGGTCAGAGAGTCAGTAACCACTAATGCACTACTACTGCATGTTCCCTGCTGAAAAAAAAATCTGAGTAGAAAATATTCTGCAGTAACTGCACCAGACGACGCCTTCTTCATCTGTGTGCAGTGCCGGGGAATTTCTTTAGTTTCCAGGCACTACTTAGGGATTTCCTCAGGAGGCATGCCATCCCAGCAAGTGTTGCTAGGTGGCAAGCCTCCCAAAGAACAAATACTCTTACAAATGTGTCCCCTTGTGTGCTCTTGTCCCTCCCTCTCACCATTGGATTCCTTGTTGGCCTTTGCTTCTACTTTTATGTACATCTGCTATACGGGGACTCTAACTACAAAGATGGTGGGACATTGTGATGCAAGCAGCATTGCTCAGCCTCCAGGATGTGGAAATTGTACTTTATAAGAGCAGTGCAATGTGCAGTGGTTTATTTACCTTGTTTTCTAGGAATAACATTACTATTATTATAAATAATAACAATACTACTACTAATAATAATAAAACTGCCTATGATATATGTCTAAACAGGCATCTGCAAGTTTCCCCTTGTGTCCTATACTGTTGGATGCACTAATTCACTTGACTCCACATTCACACTGACTCCACATAGTAGTGATGGTACCTAAATAACAGATAGCTCAACTCAAGGCTAAAGATGACTGCTTTGAGTGGGAAAATAAGCCATGCGCCAAACAAGCAATTATGTATCAACATACCATTTCCATATGTAACTATGCTGAAAACATCATTTAAAAAGATGATGCCAAAGGTTAAAAAAATTCTGCAAAGTGAAATGCTTATTCAATCATTTGTTTCCACTTTGGTGTCGCCCTTGGCAGGCTGTAGGTGCATATTTCGGAGAAAAAGAATGTGAGCTTTAGGGCGGTTTAGAGGTCTAGTGTCTAAAAAAAATACATAAATCCATTGTACAACAGCAGCATGCAGTTTCAAAATGAATCCAATAAAAGCAAAATATCTTGTACTTTTGGGGATGTAGGCAGTTCCTGATTCTGCTTTTAAGCTGATACTTAATTATCACTCAGTAATGTTCCACTGTTCCTATTTAATGTTATCTTTCTCATGATATTATTAAGTGCATAAAGCTGTATCTTCTACCTGAAGGGCTAGCTTGCTGCAGGTGTACTAATCATACTGAGAACGAAGGAATCACCGGCACAACAGGTTATTTCCAACAGGGAAACCCTTGCTCGTTTATTTTGCGGATGCAACGTTTCGGGGCGTAACCCCTTTGTCAAGCATACCGTGAATCAGTGCTCAAAGTATTTAAAACCATGTCAATTAAACATAATTGGTAAAAGGTGATTGTCAATTTAAGTGAATACATGTTTTAGTGAAGAATAAATACATAGTGAGAATAAAAGACCATAAATACATAAAACTCGTAAGAGAAGTTACTTCAAAGGAAGTGCAAAATTACAAAAATTATCCCAGACCCCCATCAGACACAGTCCATCCGGATAGAGGAATTAAAACACCACGAGGTGTCCTGTGCAGCATTAATGAAAATTCTGTTATTCCAAGGATATTCATCGAAAAATGTGCCTTATAAGTAATTCAAATACAAAATGTCCCATCAAGTGTAAAAAAGTCCAGTGCTATATGAAAAAATGCAACAGTATTAAAAATACAAGTGTACTATAATTAGAAACATTTTCAAAGTACCCAGAACTTGGACGGCCAGGGTGTGCGAAGCGACTCCTTCTATTTCTCCATTGTACTAATCATACTGACATAGGATCAGGGTTGGGGGACAGATCGTGATCCTCCTTAGGGAAAGAAACACGACAATGAAGATCACAATGATGTGAAAAGTTGTTATTTATGTTTCTTTGTTTATTAAAATCAGTTACTCTAACTGAGCCTGTTGAGTGTGGTACTGTGGGGTTTTGGAAACTAAAATTGGGTGCATCAAGGTGTTGACTTAATTATATGCTATCATGAGTGCTCTTTAGGCTAAGTGACCTGGACTGGAGTCTGAATATTTTTGTTTGATGTCAATAACGGAATAGTATATGATTATACTATATCTCTTCAGACCAGTATTTATTTTGGAGCAATGCAAAACATAACTGTTCTTTGATGGTGTTGTTTATGGTGTTTATTAAGGATAAATTGGTGTAGGTAATGAGTAGATAGCAAGGGAACTAATCAGTCATTGGAATACAAGGACCTCTGGCCTGTCAGACCCCTCTCTTATATCCTGTGTTTGAACAGCAGTGACACAGTGCCCAGACAGCATAACTCAGCCCCTGTCAGCCTCCATGGGTTGTAAAGAATGTGTTTAGTAATGTGACTATTCCATGTCATTAGTGCACCTAGCCATATTTGTTTTCATTTGATGAGGCAATGTCAGGGAGAAAGGATTTGCTTTTTTGCAGTTTGACTTGCTTTCCTGTCTGCTCTCAATGCCTTTCCTTCTCTCTCTGTTGAAATGACGAATCCCCAGTCTGTTTCCTCCTGTTTAATGCCGTTGCCTGGAGCACCATGGCACTATGCCAGCTCCCAGGCACTTTTCTACACAGTCTGCAAGTTTTGTCCCCTGCCTTCTCTTCTACTGCCCTCTGTGTCCTCATCCATATCGGGTAAACCTGAAATATTATTAATATATGTATTTTTCTTTCATCCTATTTCTGAGCAGGCTGTCAGGCTAGCCATGTGTAATTCTGGGGACAAATATAATTCCTACTTAGATAAATGTCTTTAGATTTATCTCGAGCAGACAACTCAGATTGTCTTTTCTGCACATTTAAGGAGTAGTATCACAAATAAAAAAAATGGTGGATTGTGTACCATGTCAGCATGATAACATTGCATGTTCTTTCCCACATAGACTTGGGTGAATGAAAAATATAAATGTAACATAATACATTTATATTGGCAGACTAGGGGTAGACTAGTTCTGTTGTTTTCAGACTTTTTTGGTTGAAGACCTGACCCATTTTGGGAGAGACCATTTTTGTGAGTCCATTCACTCTAACTGGTGTTCAGTTTGAGAATCGTTAAACTGGTAGGAGAAAGACAAAAAATATAAGCAAGAGACTGAAATGTAACTACTACTAGGGTAGTAGAAAAAAAATTGTATGGTATAGAATTCAAGTTGCAGAGTGACAGGAATGACATTTGATCCCTATTATCTCCATCACAAAACAATAGTAAAACAAAAAACATGGTAAACAGATAATATGCTTTTTTGCTATTAAAAGTATCTACCCGCACTTCTGAAAAGGAAATTTGTTTAAAACTAACCTTTTAAACAAATGCATGGTGACAGTATGTAAATTTGAATGACTATGATGCCCTTTAATATGTTGGTCTTCATGATCTTTGATGTTTAGGGCTGATATCAGAATTCTTTTTCAAGGACAGTGAAGATACCACCAGTGATTTACATTATTGCCGGTAGGAATTCTTACTAGACCCCTCCAGACCGAGCCAGCAACAGCTTATTGGCTCATGCATAGAGTCCTCTTGATGACCTGTCAGATTGATATCTTATGAAAATTGGGCAGTTATCTATCAGAACGTTTTAAAATCCCATCAGTATTTCCATTTATGCACTCCTGTTTAATTCTGGGCAATTTTCTGTTACTAAAATGGGTACGTGGTTTTGTCTACCATAGTGATAGTTCATTATACATAGTAACCAACATGGTTTTAATAAGAGAGATGTGCATTGATTATTATAAAACTCGAATATGGACTTCTTCAGTGATATTTATCTTCTTGTCATTCCCCTAACATGCATGAAAAGTGAAAGCAAAAAGTGTAGATTGTCTGTTTAAAATATCTTTTATTGTTTTGTAATTAGAAGTCATTGCAGGTTCTAATTACATACAATCTTCACTGACATATTTGCTGTAAAGGATGACAAAAGCATTATATGTTTGAGACCCACCCTCTAGCTATGGCCATGCTTGAGCTCTGTGATTAAAGTCTAAAACACGCTTTTTGTGACTTCAATGGAAAAATCTGCAATTTGTTCACCCCTTTTATTTTATATTCTCATTCTCAATGCAGTCTCTTTTCCTCTGATCTGTGGATTATGTTCACAGTCTCCATTGTGGTTCCAGGCCTAATTTTACAGGATCTACAGATTTGAGAGACAGACCATGTTACCACTTCAAGAAAATCTCATCTCTAGAAAGGCATCATTTCTGTTAATGTATTTGTGTATCTAAAAATGATACATATACAGCTAAAATATATATAAAATGAATATTAAAATTATTGTTAGGTTCAATCTGGTTGAAAAAGTAATACAGCAAGTGAAAAATCATGTGATGTCTGTTTTAAAAAACAAAATAAAATCGAGGGAGAGATATGCATAGTTCCATAAAAGAGCTATAGTCTCCTCTCCTGGGAGAACTGCTCATGGTTATCCCCGCCTGAACGCAAACAGCAGTTTCCATGCTGGGGAAAAAGTGAGTTCCCTCTCCAATTTCTCAGAGGGATTTTGGCTTATCAGCTTTTCCTTGTATCTAGATGTCTAGAACTTAGAGGATTTCCAAATGAAAACATTCACTGTGTAATGATGAACTTTCTCTTACAAAAATTAAACCTGAATATTTCTAATGGGTGGTCCTTGCATAGGGCTGCAATGTTGTGGCAAAAATATCAGGTTGGTGAACTGGTAACCATACATTTTATTACCTCAAAATTCGTATTTATATTACACTCTAATATACAGTATTACATTGCAAGGACCATTTTTAATAATGTTGGGAAACACTTTGCAAGGCCTATTATTTATATAATGTATTATTTATATACAAATATGATGCATTGTACAGATCAATTATAGATTTCATATGCATTAAAGGAGAAGGAAAGGCAAAATTCATGCTCTACCTCCTTCTAAAGTACTCACATTGATGACCTTGATCGCTATATTTTCTGCTTACCATTGCAAATACAAAAGCAGAAAATAATGGTTGATGTTCCGCGCTGCTTATGTACAATGCGGCGGCCATCTTACTAAAGTATTCGCCTCTACATCAGTAATGCGTATGACCAAAAAAAGGAGAAAGGCTGCGCCTCTGAGACATGCGTATTAAACAAGAATTGAGCCCAACGCGTCTCAAGGCTGCCTCAGGCAGCAGGGAGGAAGCTGTCTTGAAAATTAGTGACGTCACCCGGGTCCAACGCTACATTCTCTGCAGAACGGTGTTCCTTCTTCTAGACACCAGGAGAAAGCATACGCTATGCTATGTAAGTTATGAGTCCAGCAGACTTATGATAGAAATATACTTGAGTTTAACCTTTAGTTCTCCTTTAAGGGTGCTTTCATCTCCTATATCAACATTGATATGATAGGTTATATACCTATTCTTGTTGTACTGCTATCAGTGTGCCCGAGTATATCTGCTATCACTCACATGCCCTACTACGTGAGGGGTTTAGGGCAGTCACTACTATTAATTATCTCCAAAAGTCATCAAATTATGTAGCCGTAACTACAGAATCAGCTTCCTTAGGCCTCACACCTGCTACAGTCTCTCCTTCAGGATCCTCTTTCCTTTGGAGCGCCTCTAACTCTGTTTTGCTTTTTCAATCTGTCTCTTTCTGAATAGCCATGAGGATCATCACACCCTCCCCCACTTCTGACAGCTGAATTATTGGCTGCTTCTCCTGTCACTTTTCCCTCCTTTTACAATCTTACTGGGTTTGTTTACAACTGTTAGGAGCAACAACTCCTCTCATTTTATTTTAAGGAAGGCCAGTGACTAACACAGTTAAATAGGGCTAAAAACAAACTTATTTATAGAAACTGACAAAATCATATGTGACTGTGTATTTAATGTACAATGCAAAATAATTTCTTTCTGTGTCCTACCCACACACAGTGTTGGTGTCTATCAAATTAACTTAAAATGTGACACAATATTTTATAAGCAAAAATGAGTGTATAAAGCAGGATCATGCAAGAAAATCTTTCAGAAATGTCTCATTTGTAAATTTGAAATTAAAGCTAATATTTTTTTCATTGAATCTTAAAAGGGCTATATAATAAATAAGCAGGGTCAGACTGAGCCGGCGGGAAACCAGGAAAAAACCCAGATGGGCCCGTGGTTCTCTGCCGGGCCAGTTCCGCACCCTGTGTCTCTTCATCTCTTCTATACGTCTTCCCCCATTTGCCGGTTGCAGCAAAAACAGTGCGTTTAAGCGCAATTTCACTCATGTGCACACGCCTCTTCCTGTCTGCCGGTCACAGCAAACTGCGCGTGCATGCACACGCAGTTACTTTTTAGTTAATGTCAAGATAGTGATAGGAGCATGGGTTACATGTGACTGGAACACTTCAGGCTGGGTGGAAGATTTCAGGAATGGTGTAGTGTACTACAACTGTCAGGCTACTATGCAATAAACATAGGAATAATGTACGCCAGGAGGTTCTTATGGTGAAACAAAAGAATGACTGCTTATTTGCACAAGACAAATATCCCTAGGTTTACTTACAGTCAGAGGAGGTATATGCAAGTAATGTTAGCAGTCCTGAGACAGGCAAAGGATGATACAGCTGAGGAATGTGACTCCCATAGGCATTGTAGTCAAGCAACATCACCAGGCAGATATACCTTTAAGTGGTCTGAGAAAGCTAAATAACGCCAAAAAAAAAAGCAAAATGAAATGTTCACAACATGTTCACAAATAACAAAAAAATCCAATTGCAAACTGTCTAATTATATCATTATTTACATCATACTAAAAAGAGGCAAACAAGCCCTTTAACAAAAGGGGTAATTTACAATAAACCTGGGGAAGAATGCACCCCTTTGTGATTATTCAGCAAACACTTCTTCTCTCATTGTGCCTGAGGTCTCTACCAAGCACAGGATAAAGTAGAGCAGTACGAGGTGAAAACCACAGGGCAAAGGGGTGCAGCCATCCCTGTCCTTACCACCTGTTTGCAGCCTATAGTGTATTTTAGGCATAGAGTGACCACAAGCTACACACAATTTGTATTCAATTTCTTTTAGCTGTACTTTTGCTTCAACCTGTAGAGAAGTGAATTTTCATCCACACCAGACCACGCCCCTAACTCCCCACTGTGGAGTTAAATATATGACTGATTCACAGAAAATGAGGGTCCGTTGATAGTTCTGTGTTCATGAATGTTGTGCCTCGGTGGAGGGGAGGGCATAAAAAGTCCCAAGTCTAAAGGACTAATAACAACACAAATTAAAATTATTCAATTGCCCAATTTGGCCACCTACATGCTGGGCCAAATTGGTCTGATTCCATCAGGCCTGGACTGAGAATTAAAATAGGCCCTGGCATTTCAGGTACACAGAGGCCCACTCAGCCCACACAGAGGCCCAAACAGCCCCCACCAATCCACTAAATACTGACTTTCTATGGCACCTTATAGCAGCCCCTCTGGGATTTGCCAGAATCTACAGATTGCCATTCCAGGCCTGGATTCCATGATTGGACCATAACAGAGACCTTTGCAGGGATTTTTAAACTTGGCTGATAGATTTCTGACCAATTTTTCTGCAGAATTGACAGAAAAAATGGAATGGTCTTTAACAATGATCTTTTGCATTCATTGCAGTGTCCTTTTAAAATAATTATTGCATGATCCTTTTCATTGGAGTTTTACCTGATATGGGGCCTCTGCATAGTCAGAAGAAGGGATGTATGTGTGTATGCTGCATATAGTATTAAAATCTGAACACCAGGAGAGCATAGAAACAGGATATGTGCTATTAGGTTGTAAAATGATTCACTTAACTTTAGCCCTTGAGAATTGAGAGGAGAATTCAATTATTGGTAAGCAGTATTTTACAAATTCAATTTGCTTCACTTTTGTACCAACCCTATACTCAGCACTATGTACATGAGACATTAAAGGTCCTTTCATTGTAGTCAGTTATTACTCGATTCTCATTGAACCCAAAATATAGTTACCATTAATAACAAGTTCAAAGCATGTTGATAATTTATCAAAAAAAAATTTCAGCATGTATGAAATAACAGACCCCTGCCCCCAGACAATGAAAGCATGGTGGTGCAATGGGTAAGTATTGCATTTAGCTGCCTTAGTGCTGGGCTGAATTTCAACTGGGACACTGCCTGCAAAAGAGGTTTGTTTGTAATTGGGTTTTATCCTTCACACCTAAAACAGGAATACTAACCGTCTCCTGTTGAAACTACCATTAGATTATGCAAAGGGACTTAATGTAAACTCCACTGGGACAGGCACTGATATGAATGCAGAGAATTTTTCATCAATGAAATTTAATAATTAATGATAGGATGAGCATGTATGTTTGAGTGGCCTGTGTTTGGAGGTAGAGATGTTTCTAGATATCTTTCCAGTCGTCCCCATGAATCTAAAAAAAAAAAAAACTTCTTTATTCATAAAGTCAGCAACATAGATACAATTTCTAATACTCCACCATGAGGTTGTCTTGTCCTAAGAACATACTTGTCCCTCTGGATCTTTGCTGACTTCCTGCTTTATGTAGGGGGAAGAGTGTCCAGATATTTGATGTTGTAGGACTATACTATGCACAAGAATGGATTTCATGTAAATTATATCCTTGTGAACTGTGCTTCCATATTTTCTCCCCTGCTTTTCCCACCCCTCACCTTATATGCTTTATCCAATGACAAGAAAGCAGACCATCAGAATTGTTTGTACATTTTGATTTATTGTTTTTTGATTTTGTATATCTTGCTATGTAAACTTCAATAAAGACAATGGGTAAAAGGTACCTTGGAATTCTACAACCTGTATAAAAGAGTTTGGCCATTTGCCGCATGCCATTATATAGTGACTGAAATCCTTGCTGACTTATATCCTTATATTTTACAATAGGGGTGCCTTACTCCCCATATAATTATAGCCCATCTTATAGAATAATATACTATAACTCATCTCTCAATGCAAGTATTTTACATGAAATGCAAGGATAATAAACGAGCCAGCTTTCACGAACACTTTCTGTAAATTGTGCTTATATGTAAGTTTTAATATAGGATTATTGCCATCTGGTTAGGTTGATAAACATATTATTTCCTAGGCTTAATTTGAAATGTAATTTTAAAGAAAGTATGGTACAGCCAAGCCACATTATTTGAACATGGGTACAGAAGACCCTGCAAAGGACAACTAGCCAAGTTATGCAATAACATGAATCACACAAAGGGTACCAGGAAGAGATTTCGATCAAAAATCACCTTTTCTTTATGTTTATATTGAGCAATTGATTCTAAGTTTGATTTCTGGCCTGTTCTTCAAGACGAGGGAGGAGTGTGAATTTCTTGAGGATCACAGAAACCCCACAAGCACATATCTTCCATTTAGTCATGATCTCAGAAAAAGAATTGATCTAAACTTACTCAGAGTGGGCCTCTGAGCATTATTCTGATTCATATTATTTTTCTGTTTTTAGTGGTTGCTCTTTAAGGTCATCAGTGCAGTTCCTGTATAGTCATTTAGCCTAAGGGTTGCTGACTCATTGACTGCTGAGCCAAAAGCCTGGCATTAGCAGTTTAAAACTACTAATCTCTAAACTAAAATTATTGTATATTGGAGAAGTACTGAATTAATTTTTGGGTTTAGATCCCCTTTAAAGCTGGCCATTTCAATTCACCTGGATATTCCACTTACTTTTTAAATTAATACCTATCAGTGCATCTTAGAAATGCAGTAAGAAACTGTATTTACTTTCACCCTGGATGCAAGTGCAAGAGAACTAAGAGGTGTAAAAGCTTTTGGTTGCATCTGGATTCTGACTGACATTTGCACCTCTCATTGGACTGAAACTATAGGCTTTAATGTAGTTATGACATCACACTAGGTTTTCTTTTTTCCTACTTTTATACATTCATTTGTTTGCCCTATTATGTAGAATATTTTACATACATGTTAATACATGGTAAGTACCTGTTTAGGAAATTCTATGCTTTCTCATGAGGATTTGTCTGCATGGTAAAACTCATTGTTAAGTTTATTCAGCCACACCTTCTGCAGACATCTTGTGCCACAAAACCTTTTAAACCTGTCATAGTTCTCCCCTCCCCCCGGGGATATACAGCAACTAGGTATAGATTGTGACCAGCGGAGACAGAACAGGGACAGATTTGGTAGAAAGTGGGTGGAATCTATGAAGTAAAATGATGAAAACAAATTAGAACCATTTAGTGGGAGTGTCTGCTGATTGGAAGAAGTAAGGAGTCTCAACAGATTACACATCTGAACAGATGAATGTAGATTGTCTCACTCTTGACGATTTCCCAAAAAACAATATCCACATTTAATACTGTATCTAGTGAATTTCAATTTTTGTACATTTTTATTCCTAAACATTCCTTGACAGTTGCCCATGGGTGGATTTTTATTAAGTCTAGGGAAGGCTAGGCCTTTTCAAACCTGGCTGATAATAAAGAATCAAGAGAAGGAAAAAATTAAAAGAAAAAAAAAAGCTTTGCTTTCTGTTTTCCCCCTCAAGATAGAAGTCCCAGTACAGCTTCAAGAGAATTGGCTAGGCTGGAGGAAGAAATTTGCAGCCTAGCCAATCCCCTAATGGCAGGACAAGGACCTGCACATTGAGGGATAAAAATCTAAAGTTTAGTACGTGTCTACTGCTATGATTAACTGTTCCTGGGACCTGGGTTATGTGCTTGAGGTCCAGCACCCAGGTGCCCCTTTTATTTACTCTTGGGATTTGTTTTAATTCCCCATTGCCCATTTCCACACCAGCCTGGAAACAGTAAGAAAAAAGTAGATCATGCATATCAAGTCAGGGGAACATGAAGTTTGAGGGGGGACCCAAAATGCAAGGTTACTAGTAAAAAATGGAATGGGACCTGTAAAGTGATAGAAGAGAAGATGAATTGGGTAAATTAGAAGAAATAAGAGAAAATGAGGTAAAAAAATGGAATGTAGAGGTGTGAAAATCAGTATAAAAAGGTAGAGACAAATTAAGAATGATGAATACAGTAGTGGCACCTGCAGATGAGAACGTAAGAGAGCAAAAGGATAATAATAATAGGGGGTGCATCCTGAATAAATGGAGTGTCAAATATCCACCTCCACTGCAGTGATCCCTAACCAGTGGCTTGTGAGCAACATGTTGCATAAAAAACAGGTGTACTGTCTCAGAGCCGCCTGTAGGCTGCCAGTCCACATAGGGACTACCAAATAGTCAATCACAACTTATTTAGCATCCCCAGGGATGTTGTTCATGCTTGCATTGCTCTCCAACTCTTTACATTTGAATGTGGCTCACAGCTAAACAAGATTGGGGACCCCTGAAACATTGGGGCACATTTACTAATGAGTGAATTTTTTTTTCACCTTCATCAGAGTTTGCCTCACTTCGCCAGGTGTATTTTCACAACACATCTCCATATTTACCAAAAATCTTCACTTTTTCAAGAGAATGTGGTGAATTTTCTTCTGGGGAAAATTCTCTGAGAAATCTTTTATTATATTTCCCCATACAATAGTAGTGGAAAAATCTTCACTACAGAATTTTCACCATGGAGAAAAATAGCACAACAAAGTCAATGTTGATTGCGATTTAAAACTGGCTGCTCTATCTCTATAATTGGAGCTTGCCAGCCTGAACCTTGGCACAGTATACTTTGATGAAAATGGTAATGCTTGCACTTTGATTAATTATCGGATTTTCACTAGAGAATTTTCACCAGCATAAAATTTGCAGAACTGGTGAAGTAAGGTGAAGAGAAAATTCTCTTTAGTAAATGTGCCGCTTAGTGTCCTAGATCCTACCCAAACCATGAACGTCAACTACTTCCAGGGTTCATTCTGCAGCCACAAGCTGGTGTTGGACTACACCTCCCAATATCCTTAGAAAGGCAAAGCCATTAAGTGGGTGTTTTCTGACAATAATAGAAGTTAAGGCAAAGTAAATGAAGCTACTTCATGTCTGGTCCTTGCATGGTAGATTATTAGATTCCCAGTGTCCCCATTGTTGTCACTGTTCTTAAAGCAGCAGTCTATTATGCAGTAAGAATAAGCACTACACACACCCATCTTACCACTAGTGAGAAGCAAAGACATTTCTTGGCATTTTGTTTATTTATTACTGGGGTACAAACAGAGGGTTATAAAAACTAGAACAGCTTCTTTTACTCCTCTACCTGCCACATTAAATTCTAGGGAGTTAGCTATCACTCTTCTATGACATGCACGGTATTTACAGGCAGGGCCACCATCAGGGGGGGACAGGGGGAGAGTTGTAGGGGGCCCGAGGGTAAGGGGGGCCCACCCACGCCATACTTACTTGATTACATCTTTGTTAGAGCTGCTGACTTCGGTAAGGCATGGACGTTTAAGGGGCCCTGGCCACCAATTTTCTTATAATGTGGGGGGGGGGGCCCTGACCACCATTTGTGGCATCTTTGTGAATAGTAGGGATGCACCGAATCCAGGATTCGGTTCGGGATTCGGCCAGGATTCGCCCTTTTTCATCATGATTTGGATTCGGCCGAATCCTTCTACCCAGCCGAACTGAATCCGAATTCTAATTTGCATATGCAAATTAGTGACGAGAAGGGAAATCGCGTGACTTTTTGTCACAAGACAAGGAAGTAAAAAATGTTTTACCCTTCCCACCCTTAATTTGCATATGCAAATTAGGATTCTGGTTTGGCATTCGGCCAAATCTTTCGTGAAGGATTCGGGGCTTCGGCCAAATCCAAAATAGTGGATTCAGTGCATGCCTAGTGAATAGTTTTGTAAACTGTAAACTCTCATAAAGCAAGAAAAAAAACAAGTCACGCATGGAAAATGCTTTTTGCCTCTGTGTAATGTTCGTTATTTTTAAATCAAAGTTTGGGTTTTTTTTTTAACACCATAACCCCATCCAACTATTTATCCCAATAACTGCAGTACATGTATTAGATTTTAATAGCAGCCTGAAATAATATTTCTACGTATTTTTGCCCAATGTAGAAATATGGCTCTCTAGATGGCGCTATTGCTATTCTGAAATTTACAGCAGTCCATTATTTTCACTTCACTCAGAAAAGGTTATATTGAATTTCTGCATAGATGAATATTGTTATAAAAACAGAAAAGATTATTTACTTTTAAGGCTCTAAGGTTCCATAAATTGTGTACTTACACCACACAAGCACTTAAAGGAGAACTTAAACTTTACTAAGTAGTCGGGTGGGTGGAAATGCTATTCAATATGGTTTGAGATTCTTGACCAGACCAGGGAGACCACAGGCCTTTAGCAGTGAAGATCCGTGCCTCTGAAGATAACCCCTAAAAGCTCCCCATCATCTTTTCTACTGAAGTTGAAAGCGGCTGTGCTACAGAAATACTACATGGTGATATATATGATGCATACCCCAACCCCAAGAACATAATGTGCATTTTCTTAGTATTTAGGGTTCTGGGAGAATTGTTTGAGTCCCTTTTGACAAGCTGCAGCATAAAGGAAAAATGCACAGATGGTGATACTGGTCAGGGATCAGACTAAACTAATGATTTACACTTTACAATATATGTACAATAGGGCTGCTGTAGCAGTTTGGCACAGGGCATATCTCAAAACATGTAAACTGATAGCGTTGTTAATGTTTTGTTTGTCTATATTTGGCTTGTTCTCCTTTGCTGATGCTACTGGTGCCCTGGCTAGCAATGGAGTGTATCCAGCTTGTGCTTAATTAGGTTCAATGTGCTGCCCTAGAAAACCATCAGATTTGACCAATATGGGAATATAACAGAGCTTTTGATGCAAAGTATTCAAGGATGTCATTGTTCAAGGATGTTGGGGTTGCTTTTCCTTTCATTAGCCCTATGGATAACAGGATCGAGTAGATACATTATTGGATCGAAAACATAAGTTAATTCCCAGAATGATCAGCATCAGCAGCTCCATATCCTTCACTGATATTGCCTTGATGATTCAGTATTCAGTAGTGACTCACTGTGCTTCTGCAACCAGCGTCCAGCTGGTGATTATACAGTGTACTGTATGTGGGAAGTCTGGTAACAGGCAGGAGTCTACGGTGGCAAGAAAATCCTGTCCATTACTTGGCACCACACAAACACACTGCAGAACGGCAGCACTCAAAGACAGCAACAAAATCCCCATTTAATTTTTCTATGTATTTTAGAGTGCAACATTTAAAAAAAAACTAAAGAAAAGCAGGGTAACCTTTCTTACCTATCTTAGAGACCATGCCAGCTCAGAAATATGGGGTGAATAAACTGCAGGGTAATTCCAAATTACGGTGATATTCCCTTGAGAAAAAGGGTCTTATCTAGCAGTTTATATTTGATTTAGCAAAGTATACAAAGTCATAGAAACATTTAGGCCTAAATATTACTATTTCAGTGTCAAGCCATGTATTTACACTTTAGAAACTCACGCCCATCTAGAGGTGTAGAGAATATTCTTTGCTGAAATGTGACATAAACATGTTTGGCTGGGATCTCTATTCCTGCTGTAGAAAGATCTTTCAGGATATTGACTTGTTCCTTGTCATAAATCTCCCCAGTGTCCTGTTGGCACCTAGTAAACAGGTTAATTACTCTAGGGTAAACTAGCAAATAACTTGCTCTGTACACCTTGGACACAATTTCCCCTTGAAATGGCTATTAAAGCTGAAACTCCAGTCTAATTATCAGTTTGAAGGAAATAGGTAGCAAACAGACCATATTGTATATGGAAGCTGAATCGGAGTCACATATGGCGTCTCCACACTGGAGGCAAGATTTATTCAAATTTAACCTGGGGAATCCTGAAGGATTTCCAGCAGTTCTAATTTTAAAAGGTATTCACACATTTCTGTCTACCACTAATGTTTTTCTGGCAGTAAGAAAATATACTTAATCAGTTGGCAAATTTATCAGTAGATCAATGTGTCAATTTGTCAGGATATGAATTGTGTGGATTATTAAGAACAGAAATCATTTAGCTTTGCTTTGAAATTACCCCAAGGGGGAATTAATGATTGTTAAAAGCTTTTCATGCCAGCATGGAAAGATTTTTTTTTTTGGAATTATGGGAAAGATCAATCCGCTCCTAGTAAATGAGGATCCTTGTGTTTTTATTTCTTTGACTTCTTGTCTTTCGCATTCCTTACATCCTTTTAAAGGAGAAGGAAAGTCATTTCATACTTGGGGTGCCAAATGTTAGGCACCCCCAAGTGAATGCATTTACTTACCTGAAACCCTGGGCCGGTGCTCATATCAGCAGAAAACTGCACTGGCCCTGGTTATTCCAGCGAGCACCACGGAGTTCTTCTTTTCCTGGCTTCTTCTTTCTTTAAATATCCCGGGGCAGAAGCATTCACAGTAGAATGAAAAAGCTGACTTTTTAGTTAAAGTTCGGCTTTTCACTCTAATGCGCTTGCGCAGCCGGAAGAGGATCACTCCATGGTGCTCGCTGGAATAAACCCAGCCCCTGCAGTTTTCTGCTGATAGGAGCACCGGCCCAGGGTTCAGCTAAGTAAATACATTCATTTGGGGGTGCCTAACATTTGGCACCCGCAAGTGTGAAACGCCTTTCCTTCTCCTTATATTAAAATACATTGTGCTCTTTTCACATAAGTATATTCATATGTATAATTTATCTGTACAATACCCCAATGAGTCTGAGTTGCTGCCCCAGCAAATCATAACCGTAGTGTTGCCTACCCTTAGCCATAATGGAGAGAACACCATTAGATAATGTGGGAGAGCCATAGATTAGCTCTTACTGATGGCCTGGAACTTACTTACAATTTATTTAGAAAAGCACACCTATTTGGAATCTAATTATAACTTATCAAGCTATGTCCAGATAGGTTATATTGGTAGTATTAGTGATCACTAATCTAAGCACTTTGGATGAGATGAGAAATGCTCTGAAAAGATGAATTCTGTACTTTACTTCTGTATGTTATTAAAGCAATAAGCCTCGTAATGGGACATGATTCTGTCTGTAACAGCAATGTTTACTATAATTTTATACACACTTGATTCTAAAGCTGAATGTACAGTTTCAGGTCCCGCTATACAGTAACAATGTATTCTAAAGTTCCCCAAAGACAGATACTTATTCTTGGAGGGGGCACATTTTAATTTTTTAATGATCCATTGCAATTTGCATGTAAAACATCTCTGCACAGCTCTGGAGAGTAGAGACTGGAATGTGGGAGAACAAGCCTCTGCTGGATCTTGAAAAACAGGAGATAGGGGAAAAAAGGACATCACAAGGCGATCTTCTTCTAAATAAGCTAAGATAGCTAGAAACACAGACATGACAACATCAATTTCACCCCTGCTTGAACTGCACCCGCAGTGCCCCATTTTGACATATCCATAATTAAAACACTGTGGGTTGAGGAGACATCTTAATTAAATAAAGCTGTTAGGATGTGCTTCATGGCAATAGGTTACATACGACTAGAGAGCTGTTCTTCTGTACATTATTACTTGTAGTTAGGGTAAGGGTTTCCAGAGTAGAGGACTAGACTAAACTCAAGATACGGAGAAGTCAAATACTGAAGAGCGACAGATAAAAGAGGAGCAAATTCCAGACAATGAAACCAGTATTTATTTCCTTTTAATTTTTAAATAATTGATTGATTAGAAAGTCATGGATATTAAAAATGGTTATTTTTGTTCTTTTTTCCTTTTACCAGGGAATACATACTAAGGTACAAGGTACTAAGGTACATTTTTACATTTCATAAAAACTATAACTCTGTTCAAAACTGTATCTTCGGTCTGCATAAGTGATTTTGCTAAAATAAAGTTTCACCCTACACAGAGTTGAAGAGTTTTACTGCACTGATTAAACAGCCTTGTAAGATTAATATAAACACCACTGCTTAAAAAAAACAGTTTTTCTCTTTATATGAAAAAAAATCCTCCCAGTTTACATATAGTCATATAATAGTTCAAAAATGTATTCAAGCAAGATTTAATTAAAGATTTATATCTCTATACTTGATTAGGTGGTCCACCCATCTTGAATTAATTGAAAATAAGACAAAGTTGTAATTTATAGCTCATCACATAACTCTTTATCTTAAGAATAAAAGACATGATGTCGTTTAAAGGACATGTCAACCCCGAAAATATTTTTTTGCCTAACAAAAGAAAACATGATTCTAAACAATAAAGTTATTATTACTGCTATTAAAGCAGTGTTTGTCTGTCCCTTTCTATTTGCCCTGGTGGCTCTGGCTTTTGAAACAATGTAACACCAGTCAATGGATTGACATACCTGTCTCAGTATTATGGTGTTATGGAATCAAATGTGTTTGAATTAAGATCCCAGGTATATCACTAAGACTAGGAAAGGGGAGCAAGAAAACCATGTGTTTTTTTGGAAAGAAACATTATGCCAAGGGAAGGTTAGAGTGATAAAGTTTGCCTAACAGCTAAGTGTGAATGTGAAATGTCACAATAGTAGAAGCGGTATTGTGGATAAAAATACTAAGGGGGTTATTTATTAACTCTGGTCTGGCTTTTTGGTGCAAAGCTCAAATTATTCATGTTTTTTTAAATCAAATTTTAATTTTTTTTTAAAGGAGAACTAAAGGTTAAACTCAAGTATATTTCTATCATAAGTCTGCTGGACCCATAACTTACATAGCATAGCGTATGCTTTCTCCTGGTGTCTAGAAGAAGTTACACTGCTCTGCAGAGAATGTAGCGTTGGACTCGGGTGACGTCACTCATTTTCAAGACAGCTTCCTCCCTGCTGCCCGAGGCAGCCTTGAGACGCATTGGGCTCAATTCTTGTTTAATGCGTATGTCTCAGAGGCGCAGCCTTTCTCCTTTTTTCGCTCATATGCATTACTGATGTAGAGGCGAATCCTTTAGTAAGATGGCCGCCGCATTGTACATAAGCAGCGCGGAACATCAACCATTATTTTCTGCTTTTGTATTTGCAATGGTAAGCAGAAAATATAGCGATCAAGGTCATCAATGTGAGTACTTAAAAAGGAAGTAGAGCATGAATTTTGCCTTTCCTTCTTCTTTAACTCAAATTTTTCCAGATTTATTAAAGTTTGATGCAGCAAAAAATCCAGACCTGAAAATCCGCCATCTCAGACCTGCCAAGGTTGTATACAGGGCTGGCATCAGGGGGGCACAGGGGCGCTCGGCTGTGCCACCCTTCCAAAGTTCCGAATCGACGAAAAGCTGAACAGCCGAAGTCCCAAAGCGACGAAAAAACCCAAAGTCACGAAAACAGTCCTGAATCAGCGAACAGACCGAAGTCACAAAAACAGCTGAAATCGAAGTCCTAAATCTGCGAAAAGACCCGAAGTCACAAGTTCAATGCTACTGAACACCAATGTGTGTTTTTTTTTTAATCCCCTGGCCACTAATATATTATTTTAACACTATAGGCTTCTGCCACCAATGTTTTTTTTTTTTAAAATATTCTCTGGGGCCCCATTTTTTTTTACTTTTAAAGGGGTGCCCTAATGCTAATGTTTTTTAAAAAATATTCTCTGGGGCCCCATTTTTTTTAACTTGTAAGGGGGGCCCTGGCACCAAAGTTTTTTTAAAAAAAAACTTTTATGGGGGGGTCCTGGCACAAATGTTTTTTTTAACTTATAGGGGGCCCTGGTCACCACTTATTTTTTTTAGCTTGTAGGGGGGCCCTGACCACCAATTTAAAAAAAAAAAACTATTATGGGGGGCCCTGAGCCACAGTTTTTTTTGTGGCTCAGGTTTTTATAACTAGTGTGGGATCTGGGGTGGGGCTTGGGGGTTGGAGTGGGAGGGGCCTGTTATTTCTAATGGCGGCCCTGGTTGTATATAACTCAATAGCAGAGGTCCTTATGCTATTTTGAAGTTTCTGTAGTTTGTGTTGGAATTAGCCCGAAAATTTGACCTTTTGGGGCAAATATCCGAAAAAAAACTGTCATTTCGGGAAAAAGTACGAAAAAATCATACAATATGAGTTTTTGCTTTATTTTATCTCGTTTTTGCCCTGACGGATTAAATCAAGCTTTTTAAATAATAAAAAATTGTGGGTTCTAGTTTGGTCTGACTATTTTTATTGAAATAATCAAAAGAATTTTTATAAATAACCCCCTAGTTGTTCTATAGTCAGTTTTTGCTCTTGGTGATTTTGATCAAGATATTCATGCCAAGTGAAATATAGACAGAGGGTGCCTCTAAATATGTTACATGGGCTTTTCTATGCTATAGAGTCACGCGAATGAATCCTGCTCTTTCTTATTTTTATTCTTGATAAGCATCAAGGCTATAGGCTTGAAAAAAATTCTTTAATATGTAATTTGGCTACGGTTGCACACAGAGAATCCATTACTGTACATGACACTCTTTACCGAAGGCTTTCATATCGTCAAGGGGGAACTTGCGGCTAGTGTTCCAGTTCTTACCATTGAGCTGTTTGCGGAAAATATTGCATTTTTTAACTTACAGCAGACATAAATGGCATATCATAGACATAGCAGACCATATGGGAAGGGATTATTTTCATGAATAACTGGCAGGATGAGTATAGCTGAGCTAGTCATCCCCACACTGGTGAAAATGACTTGGAAAGCCACAAAAATCTTTATATTCTGCATTACTTCCCTTTGTTGTACTATCTTGTATAGGGATATTTCAGCCTTGTTAACTGTGCGCCAGAAAAGCAAAATGTGTTATGCCTTCAGGGAGCATAGAAAAAATGAAAACATAATCCTTTTTATGTTAAATTCTAGATGATTCAGCACCACTCTTGCTAATGCCAAGAACATTTTATGTACATATTTTATTATATGAAAAAAAATAGCACACCTAGAAAATTCTACAGTATATGCAAGATCTATACCTGTTATGAAATAAACTCATTTGGCCACGAATGGGTGAACGATAAAGCCACATGTAGAATAATGTTTAAAATGCATGCATGCATGTCCCATTGCCTATGTTTTTTCCCTCTCTTTCTTCATTGCAATTTCTCTTTTGACAGTCACTAGAATTAATTATATTTGCTAGCTGTACATCTGTGTATGGTCATATATCACACACACATCATGGTACAGCACGTTTCTTGTTATTTATGTAGAGCACTCATAATGGAATATTCTTAAGTGACTCTTATTTTTATGGCAGTTTTTATAGTCAATAGCAATAAAAGTTCTGCAGTAACCAATGTTATCTCTAAATGGGCTTTAAAGTGATACTGAAATATTACTCTACTTTATTGGACCATGTTACTATTACTAATATTACTATTGCTTTAAAGTGACTTCCAGTGGTACCTACCTCTTTTACTATTCTGATTATGTTTAAGTCGTCGGAATATGGTGAGCATATGGTGACCCTATCAATTATAGAAACGTGTCAGTATCAGCCTATGGGTGAGCTAATTTTCTGTTAAGCTCTGCAATTAAATTAAAGCTAAAACTCTACTTTCCTGAGAAAATGGTCCTTCTGGGATTTCATACTGTTGGCTTGACCAATCACTAGCTGGGTATGACAAAACTGAATCATTCATGCAAGTCTTTTCTTTAGAAACTCATTATTTGGTATATTCAAAGTATAGTTATTCTATACGTGTATTAAATCAATATTCATTGAATGGGGAGGCTTGTACATAGGGAAAGGAGGGAGGACAGGGCACCGGGGAAGAGGAGGACAATGTGTGGAATCCATTTTTAGCAGAATCTCTGTATTAAATACTCCTATTTCAACAATTCAATCCTATTTGTGTTTGACATGACTAGGATCTGACTTAATTTAGTACAGGTATGGGATCCGTTATTCTGAAAGCTCTGAATTATGGAAAGGCCATCTCCCATAGACTTCACTTTATCCAAATATTTAAAAATGATTTCCTTTTTCTCTGTAATAATAAAACAGTACCTTGTACTTAACCCAAACAATGATATAATTAATCCTCATTGGATGGAAAACCAGCCTATTGTGTTTATTTAATGCTTAGGTGATTGTCTATAAGACTTAAGATCCGAATTATAGAAAGATCGATTATCCGGGCCCCGAGCATTCTGGATAACAGGTCCCATACCTGTAATACAGATGTGGCCTGCACACACAGTGATTCCATTCCAACACAGTCTAGATGTTTCTTATAGTAAGTGTTTTTATATTATGCATTTTTACTTACAAGCTTTATAAACATACATATTTAAATTTGTATTATTTATGATATGCACTAATAAACCAAACTAGTTCTGTTTGAAAATAAGGCTCTTCAGTTATCTTTTTTTCAGATGCTCCAAGTACAACTCTCCCAAGTATAGCCAGATTCACAGCTAAACATTATTTACAGAAGTAATGTGTTTCTAGTGGAAATTTACCAAATATACCATGAGCAAAAACCATACAGATGAGGAGGAATCTTATTACATAAAAGGTTGTCTGGCTGGGGTAATGTTTAATTGTGAGATTTAAACTAATCTTGTATTGACTGGAGAACTGGAACTGCCAACAAAGCTCAGGATATCATTTTTTTTATGTTTCCTGCATAAGTATTTTATTTTTCAAAGGTAAAAGATTCCATACAGAAAAGATGGCTCTGCTGAGCCTAACATTTCATAGTGCTACACATTCTCACTGAATCTTCTTTAATATACTGTGTTCATTCTTTATAACTGCAGTTAAAACAAGCATCTGGTATAATCTGATATTATTGTAACAATAGTGTTTCTACTGGGCCCCACTTAACATGGCCCGGTTCATCCCCTTGTTGCTTATGTGCAGCTTTATGCCTGGTAAAGTACCAGCCTATGTGGGTTGTCTGAAGTTTAAAAAAGGAATGAAAAAGACAACAAATGCATGTAAGGGCCATGACTTAGAGGTTCTAGAAAAGCTATTTAACCTTATTAGAATTACCTGTTTTTTTTAGCTGTAATATTGGTGTATAGGCAGCCATCTATTTTTGCCTGGCCATGTGCTCTCAGAAAGAGCCAGCCGTGCACAATGGAGCTGCTTTCAGATAAGCTATTGTTTCTCATACTCAATGTAATTGGAGGAGTCACAGTGGGACTTGGATTTTTAATATTGAGTGCTATTATTATAGCTACCAGGGAGCTGTTATTCTGTTACCTTCCCGTTATTCTGTTAAGCTGCAGCAGGTTGTGGTACACTGCACAACCTGCAGTGTAGCAGTTATGAGTGGCTGAAGTTTATCAGAGCATAGGACTGAGGGCACCTGGGAAAATAACACATTTAGCCCCATATCAGATTTCAAACTTAAATATACTGGATATAAAAAAGCATGTTTTCTCATTTGCAAAATGTATTTCAGTGCATGATTCTGCTAGAGCAGAATTAATTAGTATCAATTGGCATTTTGGGGAAAAAATATGTTTTCCTATGACAGAATCCCTTTAAGGTAGTCACCATTGGAGCAGTGGAAGCCATTTTTTGGAGTGATGAATTGCACATGACCATCTGGCGGTCTGAGGGATGAGCCTGGGTGTTGTGGACACAGTAAGAACCCTTGCTGCACATCTAGTTCCTGTGAGGACAAAACCTTAAGGCTATATCATAGAATTACATTTTCCTACTCTGTGCCATTAGTTTGAGGAAGGCCTGTTCCTGTTTCAACATAATACCTGCCCCATGCACAGAGAGGTCTGTACACAACGAGTTTCCTAAAATGGTAGTGGAAGAACCTCACCATTCTGCACAGAGGCCTGAACACAACCCAACTGGACACCTGTGAGATAGATTTGAATACTGATATCAGTGCTCTTGTGCCTAAATGGAAGCAAAACCCACCAACAATACATTGTGGTAAGCCTTGCCTATATTATTTTACAGTATAGCAGCAAAGGGAGGAGCAACTTCATATTAATACCCTTGGTTTGGAATAAAACTTTGAGTAGGCAGGTGCCCTGATACTTATTATAGTGTTTGTGGTCACAATTATAGACCGGAAATTTTAACATCTAATTATTGGGGAGTAACAGTGTTTGAAAACTAGGGTTACAATTAAATTGTGTAGAATGAGCTGGATTTGTATAAGCATCATCTGGAATTTATTTGCAGTTTACAATGAGATATGTAAATATGTATGAGGTATGTGTGCAACATATGCTGTCTACTTGTAAGGTTGTTATTTTCTATATAGGGACATCCAAGTATTGTTCATCTGGGTTTTTGTTTGAAAATAAGGGATTGTGTCTAGTTTGACGGGGAAAATGTGCAGTAAGTCATACATCAAGGAATAAGAAAGTCAAAAATGTAGAATCAGCTTCACTGACATGTTCCTGTTGTACTGGGGTCAGATTCTATGACGTTCAGCACATAAAGGGTTAAATGTTACAGCGTGATAAACAGCAGAGGGAGTTGTATTCCTATATGGGAGTGAAAGCAGTTGAAGGTCAGTCCATTAGACTTAAAAGGTACACATAGGACTAGTTAAATATGGAATACCTTGAAAGTAGCTGACAACTATAATATATTATAAAGTGACATTATGGAACTAAAACACCAGTGGTTTATATGCATTTTTACATTACAGGAAGCCTGTACTGAAAGTTAATATATAATTAAACCAGGGAGTAAAACTATGACACCAGCCAAGACCAACAAAAAGGCAGAGGACACAGAGAAATAAACTTACAGAAAGAATGGAAGGAAAGACAGACATGGAAGAGACAATGGGGGAATGTAATAAATGCGGCAAAGAGAAACACATTTGCACAAATTAGTATAGATCTTTGCAATGTAATATTCTTCATTAGACTGCTATTGCCTTGCTCGTTTTGCACTTTTAAAGGTTTGATTTTTTTTAAAGGTTTGATTGATTTTTATGGTGTAATTTAAACACTCTAACATGTTAACATTTTTTCTTGAACCAATTAATATATTTTAGCTGTAATACTGGTGTGTAGGCAGCCATCCCAGGTCACTGTGCCTCATTATGTGCTTTCGGAAAGAGCCAGCACTTCAGAATGGAACTGCTTTCAGATAAGTTATTATTTCTCCTGCTCAATGTAACTGGAGGAGCTGTGGTGGGGCTTGAGTGTTTAACTATTTAGTGCTATTCTCATACCTATCACTAGGTGGGGAAGGGAGAGGGTGATATCACTCCAACTTTCAGTGCAGAAATAAAGAGTAATTGAAGTTTATCAGAGCACATGTCACATAACTGAAGGCACCTGAGAAACTAACAACATATCTAGCACTGCGTCAATTTTCTAAATTGAATAAAAAACATTTGCTCTTTTAAGAAAAAAATGATTCAATGCAGAATTCTGCTGTTAAATGATGCATTTTGTAAAAAAAAGATGTTTTCCCATGACAGAATCCCTGTAAGTTTTATTACATACCCTGCACGCTGGCACAACCGATAGAATTCACAATCTTTCTTCCACTGTCGGAAGTAGTCGCTATATAGTTTCAGGTTTCACAAAAGCTATATTAACTTTGTTCAAAGGGAACTATGTTCATGTTGTGAATAATTTTCCCTTTACTGACTTTATTACATTCTTACTGATATGAAAATATAAAGCATGTATATGTGAAGTACCATAGAATTACAGGAATAAGGAGAAACAAGCAATGAGCGAAAGGATTCACATCAAAAATATGCTTGTAGAAAAGAATGATTGTATAACCTAAAAAAAAATTGACGTCCATAGACTTCAAAACATTTGGCAAATTGTTCGCTGTTCTGCAAATATTTGGCGAAACGGATCAGATTCGCCTATCACTAAGGGGAACATATGCATTTGTGCAAAGGAGAAAACAATTATGCGCTTGGAACAAATGTGGCCCTTTTCTATGGCCCTTGGTTTGCCCAGGTGATCCATAGACTTCTTTGTGTGACATTTTCATATTGCTATAAGTCAACCCATGAACATGCTGCATATTGTATTATTAGCTCACACATTTTGCACCAAAGACACACACCAACAAGTCTCTACTTTCATCATATAGGGCAGTTATCCCCAACCAGTGGCTCCCTAGCAACATGTTGCTCACAAACCCCTTGGATGTTGCTCTCAGTGGCCAGATGAGCTGCCAAACAGAGCCTCCTATAGGCTTACAGTCCACATAGGGGCTACCAAATAGCCAATCGTAGCTTTTATTTGGCATCCCCAGGAACTTTTTCATGCTTGTGTTGTCTTTTTTCTTATTTGAATGTGGCTCACAGGTGAAAAAGGCTGGAGACCCCTGTTATAGGGTATCTCTTGTTGCCCCCACAAATGATCTCTCCCCAGTAACACACCCACTTTGTCACCCAACTCAAGCATAAGGGTTACCAGAGTCGACAATGTCAGTTTATTGAAACTGGTTAAGCATGAAGAGTAGAGAAGAAAAAGGAGCTTACTTTAGCACACAACATCCTTCACTGAGCCTTCTGCATAGGAGGACGATGTTACCGCAAGTTAAACACGATGGGCAGAAACAGTATATTTTTGTGTTTACTATGAAATCCCTGCTGTGTTTACATTCGTTGCCTTCATTTGCAATGTGACCTAACTTTGCAGCTGCAGTGACAGCAACACTGATGTCAGAATGAAGTGGGGCCGGAACCAGAACAGGGCATTTGTGCTGTTTGCAGTGAAAAATACATAAAGAACCTGCCTGGGGAGCAAATAGTGAGAGAAAGAAAGAATAATTGAGAAAGTAATTTCTGCAGCACGAAACGCCTGCTTAAGCATGAAAGGCTTAGGGTGCCATGGTATAGGCTGTTTCTCTGATTAATGGCACTGGTATTGTTCTTGGGACTTATCCCCATCTGTGTCATTATTTCTTGTCATTATTGTTGGTGTGATTTGGTGTTGCACACTTCCAGGTTTATGGTCTATTTCATAACTGTGGTAGAGAATCAGCTTTGCCACCCAAACATTGGTTTTCAAGTAGTTCTACACCTCTTGTCTGTTTTCTACAGTAGGAAGGAATGTTATTGTATTCATTGAGAACATCGAGACCCACTCGGAACAACATAGAGACCTATTTATGGTCCCAACTGGCAGGTTCAGAATTGCTGATTTAGGATCAGCACTCACAGATTCAAGGGACTGAAGTTTTTTCCACATTTTTTCTCCAGCGGTGCATTTTATATTTATATATTTTCTTAATAAATAAGCAAACATTTGCTTATTTAGTTATAGTTATAGTTTAGTTATATGTGAATTGTAAAATAAAAACCTCACAAATTCTGATCAATAAGCCTCTAAATGTGCACTGGGTTTGAGTGACACTAGGGTGAGTGTATCCCCACTTTGCTACAGCCATGTAAGTCATGTTTTTATATTTAGGGTGTTCTTCATGCATAAGGGGAATTTCTGTAGCTGTTTCTCCTCTGATTTCAGGAACCTTCATCGGATGCAGAGACTCCCGTTCTCTGCAATGTGCAATACCCAGGATTCTCTTTTTATTCATGACACAAAGAGGAATGTTTATGTAGATATAAAAAAGTTTTCTTTTACAATTTATAGGGGTAATCTCTCTTTCAAAAATAGAGAATTATAGAAGAAAAGTACTGCCTAAAACTGGGCATTTTGCCATGGTAAAATAGTCATCATGGAGGCTCTGCAATTGCAGTTCTGCATATACTGAAGCACAGTCATGGCTTGTAGCCCCCCATGACATGGCATAAAACAACAAATGGAATGGAGGGTACATTATGTACAAAACTGATTAATCTAACTGCATTCTAGCTGGGTTTTGCATACATGTAGATTTGTAAATGCAATAGCTACTGAAACACTATCTGTTTATAGTCTCTGCACTTCTGGCTTTGACTCCTAAAACAATGTAGCAGATACCAGTCGATTAACAGACCTGGAGGAAAACTGTTTCCTGTCAAAACAGCCCCCTGCCCACCAACCAATACATAGTTTAAATAGTTTCTATGGCATCTTAAGGGTCAGAGTGGGCCACCAGGGCACCGGGGGAAAAAACCTGGCGGACCTTGGCTCTTATGGGATCTCTTGAACGAACACAGCTGCCTTCTTCCCTCCCCACACCACACTGCTGGTCCACCCCTGTGCTTATCGATTCCTGCAGGACCAGTAGGAGAAGGTACATAGTTGGGCAGGAATTTGCAATCCAGCACTGTTGCCATCTCCCCTTCCTGCTTGCCACAATCTGTGGGCTCTGTGTATGTGTGTGTGGGGGTAGTTCATAAAGGGGTGAGGATGGTCGGCCCTTAAGATGGTGGCCCTGGACACCCAACCCGATGCTGGGAATCTTACAGTAGGCCCTCTGGCATTGCCAAAATCAACATATTGCCAGTCTGGGCCTGCAAAGAACATAAATAAATAAACAAACACTGATTACATTTAAAACCATTAAAAACATTAATAAATGTAAGTTGCCTTGAATTTTCATCGTCTTCATTATGCAAAATACTGTACATGTATTTCCCTATCAGTTTGGTTACAAAACACATCACTAACAGCAGTGGAGTCACTACAGTGTGCTGGGTCTCCCCTGCAAAAAAATCTTTGGATGGTCCAGGCTGTATAATTCCCAACCATCCTTTCCGTCTGCAACGCCCCCATCTGCCCACTTCCTGCCCACTACCTGCCCACTCTCCGCCTCCATCCCCCTTCTGCGGCCGAAGGTAAGAGAGCGGCTGGGGGGGGGGTCCATGTAACTGTAGAGGAGCAGACTGACTAGCAGCTACAACTATTTTATATTCCTTTTTACATTTTTACATATTTCTTACTCTTTGCCAAACGTGCACAGTTTCATGGTCAAACCCAAGCATCACATATGAATATACCTGGTTTTATACAGTATTGTACAAAGTAATTCAATGGAGAACTGAAGTTTGAATAGCCATGATCCATCTCACCACCTCTAATGGGGCCCCTTGCTTTTTGAATGCCAAGGACCCCCTCTTTTCTAACTTGCGGCCTGAAGAAAGTCATACACTAGAGTTTGTATCTCACTAATATCAGTAGTGCAATTTAACTGCCTCTGTATTCAGCATAACTGGCACTGAAATAGTTAAAGCATAGGTTCAGCTGCCTGAAAATCAGAAGGACCAAGAATGAAGAAGCTGCTGTCTCCAGATTGGTTCTGGTTTGTTGCCTAGCAGCGCCCTCTGCTGCCCTTTTTCATTTATGAGCCTCATGCCAGATTCCATATTCTTTTAATCTCCATGATCATCTGTTTTATAAAGTGAACCTGTTCATGCAGGCAGGTGTATTATATAACGGTATATATATTCCCTCCCACAAATAATAAAATGACAAACTATTAAAATGCAGCTGTAATACACTGTACTCAAACATTAGAAGGGAGGACACACTGCAGTTTAGTTGTTCTATGTTACAAAAGCTGCACTTACAGGGCTGAAGAACATGAAGCTAGGCTTATACAGATCAATCTTATTGGTGGAGTCTTATGCATTCTTGGGGTCACTGACCCTGGAGAGATGAAGAAAACTTTTGTTGGTCAATGTAGCTGCGCTGCAGTTCCCAACATACTTTGCCCCTTGGTAATACGTTTGAATATGCTGTAGTCAAGCAAAACTTTAGTAAAGTGTGATTGAGAAATTGGAATATTTGCTAGTTGTTCCCAGTTAAGAGTTGCTCCAGCTATTACATAGTTACATAGTTAAATTGGGTTGAAAAAAGAGTCCATCCAGTTCAACCCCTCCAAATGAAAACCCAGCATCCACACACACACCCCTCTCTACTTTCAATTAAATTCTATATACCCATACCTATACTAACTATAGAGTTTATTATCACAATAGCCTTTGATATTATGTCTGTCCAAAAAAATCATCCAAGCCATTCTTAAAGGCATTAACTGAATCAGCATCACAACATCACCCGGCAGTGCATTCCACAACCTCACTGTCCTGACTGTGAAGAACCCCCTACGTTGCTTCAAATGAAAGTTCTTTTCTTCTAGTCTAAAGGGGTGGCCTCTGGTACGGTGATCCACTTTATGGGTAAAAAGGTCCCCTGCTATTTGTCTCTAATGTCCTCTAATGTACTTGTAAAGTGTAATCATGTCCCCTCGCAAGCGCCTTTTTTCCAGAGAAAACAACCCCAACCTTGACAGTCTACCCTCATAATTTAAGTCTTCCCTCCCTCTAACCAATTTAGTTGCACGTCTCTGCACTCTCTCCAGCTCATTTATATCCCTCTTAAGGACTGGAGTCCAAAACTGCACTGCATACTCCAGATGAGGCCTTACCAGGGACCTATAAAGAGGCATAATTATGTTTTCACCCTTGAGTTAATGCCCTTTTTTATGCAAGACAGAACTTTATTTGCTTTAGTAGCCACAGAATGACACTGCCCAGAATTAGACAACGTGTTATCTACAAAGACCCCTAGATCCTTCTCATTTAAGGAAACTCCCAACACACTGCCATTTAGTGTATAACTTGCATTTATATTATTTTTGCCAAAGTGCATAACCTGCATTTATCAACATTGAACCTCATTTTCCAGTTTGCTGCCCAGTTTTCCAATTTAGACAAATCACTCTGCAAAGTGGCAGCATCCTGCATGGAACCTATAGTTCTGCACAATTTAGTATCATCTGCAAAAATAGAAACAGTACTTTCAATGCCCACCTCCACATTGGACTTAATAGCTACTACTTACTTACTAATACCCTGGCCAGCACTTAGCACTTATAAGCAAAACACCCAGTCTGTCATTGCCATGAAAAGCATCAACACCAAAATTCCAAGCAGTGTTCCAACTTAGACTCATTAAACATTATTTTCAGAAATATTTGTCAATATAATTGCCAGGGCCGGATTTACATAGCAGGTGCCCCTAGTCCAGCTGCTGTTCATCGCCCCCGTCCCCTCGTCTTCCTTTACGCACATGAGCAAATTTTCAGCATCGGGTCCAGAGTACTGGGGATTGGTGCACAGGAAATTTTAAAAACTATTTTAAAAACTTTCCTGCAAATCCCCAGTGCTTCCAAACCAATGCGGGTGTGGTTGGGCATCTTGCAGCCCTCCTAAAATTCTGCAGCCCTAGTGCCGGGCCTTTGTGGCCTTTCCACAAATCCAGGCCTGATAATTGCAGCATCTGCCTGACTATTTCAAATCTCTGCACTTCTGCCTCCGACTCCAGATACAATTTAGCAGAAGCCAACTGATGTGAACAGATTTCTGCTCCTTTGTGTCCAGACTTAGAGCTGTGTTTGGGAGCACAGGACAGAAAGGGATAAACAAATATATGTCTCAAAAGCAATGACATTTGCAAATGGCAGTTGGATGACCATGTGCTGCACTGGAGGAAGCAGGGCGTGCAAACCTCGTGTTTATTCAAGTCCAGAGCAGTCAGTTTACTCAGCTTTACAAATGGGATATTTGTTTTAAACTAAAGCCAGTTGAGTTGAACAAAGAAAACATTTCCTGCTCCCTGTATGAGAGAAGAGGTGAGTGGGTATTTATATATTTTCATGTTCATTAGTCTATATCATTTCTTATTTCTAGGCCATTTTCTCACGCATATACCAGTAACAGCAATACAAAAAACTATGTTACTCTTGTATCAAGATCAGCTGTACATTGACTGTTTAGTTCTTTTTAGACTACAGTTTCCAGCATTCCCTTAGATCCTTTGCCACCAGGTTGGACATTCCTAATGAGGAGTCCACCAACCACCACTAGGGATGTAGCGAACTGTTCGCCGGCGAACTAGTTCGCGCGAACTTCGACTGTTCGCGTCCGCCGAATGTTCGCGAACGTCGCGCGACGTTCGCCAATTGGTGTTCGCATTCGATTCGAAGTAAAATTTCGTTCGACCATTCGACCATTCGACCATTCGATCGCTAAAATCGAACGATTTCCATTCGTTCAAACGATTATAAGCATTCGATTGAATTAAAATCATTCGATCGAATAGCTTCGATCGTTCGATTCGAACGAAAATCCTTCGATCGTACGAATAAAATCCTTCGATCGTTCGATCGAACGATTTTATCGAGCGTTCGAAGTTCGCGAACTGTTCGCGAACTGTTCGCTTTTTTGCCGGTGTTCGCGAACACATTAACGGCAGTTCGCTACATCCCTATCCACCACTAATGATTCCTTTAATGCTTTTGGAAAACAAACATGATATTTAGGCTGCAGGAAGGTCGGGCCTAGGGGGTGCAGCAACTTTAAATCCGGCCCTGTATACACAATTTCATGGAGTTGTCTTTGACTTCTAAAGTGAATTGTGTTGATGTTTTAGCAACAAATCCAGCAAAGTTATTGAATTAATATGGTCCTGTATGTTAGTGGTGTAACTTTGCACCCCAGCCCCCAGTTATAGAAGTAGGGTGGGTCAGATAGAGGAGTCATGGGGGGCTGGAATGGATATTGTGTCCCGTGGTGGCAAGTTTAACTGGTTATTATAAAGCCCTTTTGGAAACCAATCTCCCAAGGCTGCAGGTTCTGCTCCTCACTAGTTATGACACAGTTTTGAGTGTTTTTGCTGCTACCGCAATATAAAATTTAAACTATTAATTGAAAATATTTATAACAATGTCAAAAATCCTAGTAATGCAGTATATGTTCTGCTGAGTACTGAAATGACTCCGGCACTAATTGCTAATATATTGAAAGATTCTGAGAGAGGTGTACAACAACCATCACCTTGTTGTAGCTCCCACCCTTCCAAGTTTCAGTCAGGTGATCCCAGTGGTGCCCAATAGGCAACCATGTCTGGGAGTTTTAACCTTGAAAGCAAGTAAATTGCTTGGATCTCAGTTAATTGAGAATCAGTATTACTGTTTAAAAATTGGGGTGCAAAAGTGATCAATTAAATAGAATACCAGCAAAGCACCCGCTTCAGTACAAATCCTAGCTACCTGTTAACCACTCTACCATTCAAATTGTTGTTTTTAATATTCATGTTCCGGAACATAATAATAATTTGCTTTAACTTATTTTATGTTCCCTCTGAAATGCTAACCTGCTGAAATAATAAGAATTTCTTTTATATACAGGTGCTTTCCATACTTTCCTTCCACTCTCTCTGCTTCCACCATCAGCCTCCACTGGCTTCTGTGTCTGATTAAGTCAATTTTCATAAGACTGAGCCCATAGATTGTAAGCTCGACTGGGGCAGGGACTGGTATGATCTCTGGATAGAGTTGAGCAACATGTCAGTGCTAATTGTAAGTACAAACACTTAAGCATGTAGCTGAAGCACATATATCTTCATAGAACTTCAGCCTCCCATAAAATAGTTATTATAATTGATTTCTGCAGTAAATACTTCCTTGATAAGCTAAAAAACAGGTATATATGTTTTTTCCAGTAGAAAAAAATACAAAGTGTTATTCTATTAAATAATTCAATTGCCTTGCAATGCATCAGTAAATACTTTAATTGTATACATTTAATAGAAATCTCAGCAGAAAAAAACGACTTTTAAGTGTTTGAAACCCAGCATTCATTCAGTATATGTTGTAGCCTTTCTTATATTTGTATGAAGATGACTGACAGGGATGAGAGTTGCTGCTTTGTCAGTTTCTAAAGCCGAGAGTTTCTTGTGGAACAAGCAGAGTGGTTGTAGCTCCATCTGGTGGATGAGTTCGAAACGGACATTCTGAGCTCTGAGCTGGTTATAAAGCATCAAAGTGTAATATAAAAGTTCCAGGACATGCTGCACTTACTCTGTATAACAGTGACACATGACTGGAGGATAAAAAGCTAATTCATATATATATATATATATTCACAGAACGGAGGTCGCTGTGCTCCAAACAGACAGCAACGCACATCAAACCAAGGTAGAAATTAGACTTTATTGTTTTTTGTAACAAAGATATACATTATTTTAAATAAAAGCATATTGAACAAAAACAAATGGAAGTACGTACCAAATCGAGAAGCGAAAAATGCTCAAATCTACATATTTACATAAAATGAGTAAAATCCCATCACAGGTTTTAAACCAAAATGTTTGGTCTCTTTAAGAAGTCAAGTAGTTAAACGAGTGCTACCCTGTAGTAGAGAGACCCGGCTGCAGTGCTAAATAGGCAACCTGGTATATTGTGTGTGTTCCTTTCTATCACATATATTTATTTATACATACACACATATGTATGGGCTCTATGATCTGGAAACTAATTATTTAGAAAGCTACTAAATACTGGAATGCCATTGTCCAAAGTAATTTCCCTAACTCTCTGTAATAATAATCCCTTAATCCCAACTAAAATGCATGAATCTATATTGGTGGCAAAACAATCCTAATTGTAGTGGAGATCAAAATGACATAAAGACCCTTTATCCAGAGCATTCCAGATAACAGATGCCATATCCAAATGCACCTCTCTCTCTCTCTCTCTCTCTCTCTCTCTAGTGAATAAAGTACCCCATATTGTAAAATATCAGGATATTATAAGTCACAGAGGAGTCATGGAACTTTAAGCTTACTTCTAATTTCCGCATGTTTTCCAACAAGGAAAACACAAGTTTTAGTGAGTCATGTGACAAAAATGATATCACTACTCACTGATTATAACTGATGACATCACTAGTCATCGTTTATAAGGATATAAGGCCTGTTTTGCTGCATCTGGGCCTGGACAGCTTGCCATCATTGATGGAACAATGAATTCTCAACTATACCAGAGAATTGTCAAGACAGTGGGTCGTGCAGCAAGATAATGATCCTAAACACACAAGTCGTTCTACCAAAGAATGATTAAAGAAGAATAAAGTGAATGTTTTGGAATGGGCAAGTCAAAGTCCTCACCTTAATCCAATTGAAATGTTGTGGAAAGACCTAAAGGTAGAGAGAGGTTCACGTGAGGAAACCCACCAACATCCAGGAGCTGAAGCTGTTCTATATGGAGGAATGGGCTAACATTTCTCAGAGTCGATGTGCAGGACTGATCAACAGTTTCTGCAAAATTTAGTTGCCGTTATTGCTGCACAAGGGGGTCACACCAAATACTGAGCAAAAGCAAGTAAATACAGATTCACTTACTTTTGCCACACGCAGATATGTTATTGGATCATTTCAATAAACATGACCAAATATAATAATTTGTGTTTCGTTTGTTTAACTGGGGTTTCTTCATCCAATTTTAGACCTTGTTTGAAAAATCAGATTGTTGTGTATTTGCATAAGCTGTGTTAAGTTTTATAAAGTTAATTACCTTTGAAGGATGTTAGAATGCTGCAGCCTTGGGAATAGTGGGAGGAGACTGGGAAGCTAGTCTCTCTGTCAGTGGCGTAACTATAATACAGCAGACCCCGCGGTTGCGGGGGGGCCCGGGGGACAGAGGGGGCTGAAGGAGGTCAGCGGATGCGTGTATGCGCATGCAGGTGTACGTGCATGCGTGCAGCTAAGCCGGGGCCCCTGAAGATTTTTTTGCAGGGGGGCCCGGTTAGCTGTATTTAAGCCGCTGCTCTCTGTGTGTGTGAAATAAAGATGGTGAACTGATTTCTGAGATATAAAGGAGAAGGAAAGGTTTGAAATGGTAATGTCATAAAAATCTTTACCACACATGTGCCTATTGAAACGCTATATTTTCGCTTCTCAATTCGCATCCATAATGAAGTAATGCACCTGGCAAGTTCCCTCTGTCTTCATGAGTTTGCCGGCGCCATTTTAAAAGCACCGACGTCACTTCCCCTGCAGCTCCTACAATTTGCACATACACAAATTTTCCTTGACCCCTCCGTGTCATCAAAGCTGCTGGCACGTAACATGCAGCATGTAAACACTAACAGCATGGACACAGAAACGCAGGTAGCTGCTGCTTTGCCTGCCAAGCTCATATTGTATACGTGCTGGCAGGCATATGCTCCAACTGCCGAAAACGTATGTAATATGTTCTTTGGCAATTGGAGGTGTTTCTCTGCATCTGCGGGGCATTAGCACTCACTAGGACCTGCCAGGCAGTGAGCACAGGCAGATCTCCCAACCTCCAGTCCCGATCGCAGCACCCACGCTCCCAAACAGCAGGCACATCAAAAAACAGGTGCCCGCTGTGGGAGTAGCAATCGGAGCCCTTCCAGTGCTGCTTCCTTGCCCTAGACCCACAATTACTTACCCCCAATCCCCTAGGCAACAATCAGATGTCCCCAAGAATCCCTGCAGCCAGTGGATGCCTCCCTGATGACATCATCTGCACGTGCCTTCTGTTAGTGCAGACCTCCAGCCCCGCCCCTTTCACTATGCTTACTGGCCATGTGATTATTAAATGAATGTCCCTCAAGGACCCAGACTGATTTGATTATGGGCCCCTTTTTTTCCTTCTGATAATTTATTAGTTTTCCCAATAATGCAATGCCCCATTATATCTATTACATGAGCAGAATGTAATATGCAATATTACAGGTTATTCTTAATAATGTTTTTTTGCCCCATTTATGAGTTGTGTTACATTTCCACACATTAATTAATGATACTAATACAGATACTCATGCAAAGCAAGGCAGAGTAGCAATTCTATGTCCAGACTGGTGAAATAAAGTCACTTTGCTGGACGCCCAAGATCTGCAATAATAACCCACAGCAACGGATCAGCAAGCATCAGTTTCAATGCATCTGTTTAAAGGAAACATCCGATTGGTTGCTATGAGTTCCTAGAGCTAATGTTAACTTTTGCAGCTTTGTATTATATTAACCCCCCCATATGCAGTTCTAACCACAAATCTATTGCAGCTGGAAGAGGCTGGCTGGGCCTATAAATACTGATTTTGGGTACAGGCAGCAACTATACTGAAGAAATGTAACCCTATGTAAATAAAACAAATAAGCAGTTCCCTGTTAGAAAGCATTTGGAAGTATTCTGTCCTACTGCCAGTCATCTAATAAATTCCTTGAAATCTGTAACAACAGCGAAATTCTTGTACGGCTTTCTCTTATGACCTGGGTACTTAGGCATGTGCGTAAGTACATTCAATTTCATTCAATTTAAGTCTCTTTTCAGTTCCCTGAGAAAGTTACTGGTATATCTGAGCAGTGTATGTTTCTACATGCAAAGAATATGTGCAATGTGAGAAACTGAAGCTAATATTATTAGTGGATTAGAATTTAATTAAAGCAGCAGTGATTTGCATCAATACAGACACTTCCCACACCCACAATGCACTGCAGACGGGCAAGGCACACTGCTGGACTATCGATTTACCTGATAAAAAGAAAGCAATATATGACTGTTGATAACATTTTAAGCTGGCGGAAGCAAAGCTGGAATGAAAACAATAACGGGAGACAGAAATCCTTCAGTTAAACACGGCTCTCTCCTACCTTGGTAGATGCTGATTAAAACCCAGATCTTCCCTGCAGACAAAGACAGGTAACATTAATGAAAGACGCTACTATTATTCTGAATGGAAATGTTACCTTAAAGTCCAATCACATTTTACTTTACCAATATCAAATTCATTCAAGAAATGAAGAGTAGAAGAGTAAAAGTTAAAGGGCAAGTGCACCTTTACATTGAATTATGTAGATTTAGTGTAAAAACTAAAACTTTCAAAAGTTTCATAACTGGGGAAATATTCCACATTCAGCTCATCAAATGTGATACCATTAATGTGATCTACTTGTTGGTCTCCAATATGGAAGTAAGACAAATAGAAAGTTAAAGGAGAGACTAGGAGAGCATGTTAATAACATTTTGCAAAGGAAATGTAAAACACCCTGTATCAAAACATTTCTTGGAAAAACACATTAAAAATCCAACGGGCCTCAAATGGTTAGGAATAGAAAGGGTTAAAACCAACTGGAGGTGACATGGTAACCAATATACTGCAAAAAGAGAGTTGTGGATTCATAGGTTAAAACCCCTATCCCCTCATGATTTTATGTTGCAAAGTAATGTATTTGGGATGCGATTATGCAGCAATTCATAAAGAATGTTTCTAAGTTGCAAATCTACATTTGTTTGGGAACAATAACGTTTTTTTCTCGTTTGAAACATTGTGGGTAATAAAAAGTGACTATCCGGAAGTAACGTCATCGCTCTTGTAATGAATATAAACACTGTAATAAATGTTGTAAATCAGCAATCTGGAAGGCTAAGAAAAGAAATGAAGAGTTAATTGCGGTGGAGGTGAAAACTAACCCTAAAAAGTTTTTTAAATATATTAATAGTAAAAAGATGCAGGTTGAGAGTGTTGCTCCATTAAATAATGGTACCAGTATGGTTGTAACAGATACAGATAAGGCAAATGTGTTAAATCAGTTCTTTTCCTCAGTGTATACAATAGAGGAGTCTGGGTTCACAGGCTCACTTAATAACTGCACGAATGATTCAGCTCAATCTAGTCAGTGGCTGACTCAGGATATGATTCAAAAAGCTTTAATACAAATTAATGTAAACAAGGCTCCAGGGCCTGATGGCATGCACCCCTGGGTTCTAAGAGAGCTTAGTTCAGTTTTAGACCAGCCCTTATTTCTGATTTTCTCAGATTCACTGTCATCTGGTATGGTGCCTATGGAGAAAAGCTGATGTTATTCCAATATTTAAAAAGGGATTACGATCTCAGCCTGGCAATTATAGGCCAGTAAGCTTGACATCTGTGGTGGGCAAATTATTTGAAGGCTTGTTAAGGGATCACATTCAAAATTTTGTCCAAATGAATGGCATTATGAGCAACAATCAGCATGGCTTTATGAAGGATAGGTCATGTCAGACGAATTTGATTGCATTTTATGATGTGGTAAGTAAGATTCTGGATAGTGGGGGGGCAGTAGATGTGATCTATTTGGATTTCACCAAAGCGTTTGATACTGTGCCCCACAAACGACTGCTTTCTAAACTAAGGTCTGTTGGGCTTAATGAAGTCGTTTGCACATGGATAGGAAACTGGCTACAGGATCGGGTACAGAGGGTAGTTGTTAACGGGACATTCTCTAGTTGGAGTAAGGTTCTTAGTGGGGTCCCCCAGGGCTCAGTATTGGGTCCACTTTTATTTAACTTGTTCATTAATGACTTAGGGGAGGGTGTTGTAAGTAATGTATCAGTGTTTGCAGATGACACAAAATTATCCAGCCCAATTAATTCCATCCAGGATGTGGCATCCTTGCAACATGATCTTGACAAACTGGCAATCTGGGCAGCTAAGTGGCAAATGAGATTCAATGTTGATAAATGTAAAGTCATGCACCTGGGATGTAAAAATATCCAAGCCACTTATACCCTTAATGGGACTGCACTAGGCAAATCCATTATGGAAAAGGACCTTGGAGTCCTTGTAGATGATAAACTTGGCTGTAGCAAGCAATGCCAGTCAGCAGCATCAAGGGCAAATAAGGTCTTGAGCTGTATTAAAAGGGGCATAGAGTCAAGGGAGGAGGGGGTCATTCTTCCACTGTATAGAGCACTTGTAAGGCCCCATCTAGAATATGCCGTACAGTTTTGGTCTCCATCACTCAAACAGGACATTATTGTATTAGAGAGGGTACAGAGAAGGGCAACTAAGCTGGTAAAAGGTATTGAAAATCTTAGCTATGAGGAAAGACTGGCCAAATTGGGGATGTTCACGCTAGAGAAGAGGCGCTTAAGGGGTGATATGATGACTATGTATAAATATATAAGGGGATCATATAATAATCTCTCTAATGCTTTATTTACCAGTAGGTCTTTCCAGCTGACACGAGGTCACCCATTCCGATTAGAAGAAAAGAGGTTCCGCCTAAATATTCGGAAGGGGTTTTTTACAGTGAGAGCTGTGAAGATGTGGAATTCTCTCCCTGAATCAGTTGTACAGGCTGATACATTAGATAGCTTTAAGAAGGGGTACGATGGCTTTTTAGCAAGTAAGGGAATACAGAGTTATGGGAAATAGCTCATAGTCCAAGTTGATCCAGGGACTAGTCCGATTGCCATTTTGGAGTCAGGAAGGAATTTTTCCCCCTCTAAGGCAAATTGGAGAGGCTTCAGATGGGTTTTTTGCCTTCCTCTGGATCAACTGGCAGATAGGTAGTTAATACAAAAAAAAAAAAAAGGTTGAACTTGATGGACATGTGTCTTTTTTCAACCTTACTTACTATGTTACTATGTTACTATGTAAGCCAGTCGGCGAAACGCGTCAGCTGGAAACGGCAGCTGGAAAACCGAGACAAGTGAAAGATGCCAAAAAACTCAGAGCAGCACATGGAGACCCTGCATTGTTTTTAAAGCGATTGTACCGGAAAACTTTGTGAGTGTAATCTTAACTATTTATTAAAACTCTATAAACACTTCTACACGTGTCACTTTATTTACCCACTAAGTATAAAAGAAGATTTTAAGCGAATTGGAATGCCAATTACTACCAATGCCTTTATCTACTCATTTCTTGGGAGTATTATCGACTACCAGATGCACTAGGAATCCGAGTGCGGGCCTCTATATATTATAATCCATTACCACGGGTCTAAATTAGCACTGCATTGGAAGGAACGAGAGGCAATCTTTCACTTCTTAAAAACTGAAAAATCACTCGGCAATACTTTTTAAGATGGTGCACATAAATTGACTGTTTTTGTGAACACTGTGGGTGTCAATAAGCACAAAAAAAATTTCTAATAACGCTTGTGCAATAATTTATTTTAAATACTGCACTATTATTATTTTTATCTGTTCTTTCCCCCTCAATGAGACATCAATATATTTGTGGAAAGTACCTTTACATTAGTTTGTTTGTTGTAAAAGGTCACAAGCAACTTTGCATTTTCTTTAGGTTTGTGCATTTGAATTTATATCCCTCCAAACCACAATGGCTTCAGCATTACAGAAAAAAAAAAAGTCTCTACTGATGTATAACAAGTCCCGCCAGTTACAAAATATTGACAGTTTGCATGTTTCTTAAGCCACTGGAAAAGTGGTTTAAATTGTCAATTCCTTGTATTAGTTGGCTTTGGGTGGACCTTCTATTGTAATTGAAAACTACAGCAGAACATCGGGAGAACTTGGAGAGAACCATTTTCAATATGTTTCTTATTAGCAAGGTTACCTTTGTGAGATCTTTATATAACTCTGGATATAGTAATGCAGTCTCTGGCTTGACATCTTGATCCAACACCAATGAGAACACTGGAAACATTGTGTAGATGGTTGCATACCTGTGACGAGAATATCCGCAAGATTAAAGCATTTCACAATATGACAAAGCAAAACAAAAAACGTATTTCATAGTCTAGGGCCAGAGTTACCATGTTTGAGGAAGGTTTAGTTAAAAAAAATAAAAATAACTTTGGGTATTGGTTTATAATATGTTTGTATAACCTGCCAATGAACATGATGTAATCTCAGATTTCTGGGGATTATGTAAAATGTAATGCTGTTGAAATGTCCCAGTATATGGAAATTCAAGAAATATGTATAGAACAGTAAAGAGGTTATTCATCAAAATCCGAATTATTATTAAGTATTTTCTAGAAATTACTCTGACCAAATCCGCACTGGTTTCTTCCCCTTATTTATCAAATAATTTTTCCGAAAATTTCCTGTGTGTGGGAAAAAACTAGAAAAAATTGTGAAAAAAATCACATTGTATGAATTTACCACCAGAAAACTTAAATTTTTTCTGATTTTTGCTCGAAAACCACTAAATTTAATATTATTGCATGAAACCAAGTGCAGATCAGGATATCATCGGGGCTTTTCCCATTGACTACTACATGAACTCGGGAGGTCTGAGTTGGAGTACTTTTTTATTTGGACTTTTCACACCCTCGGGGTTTAATGAATTCCGAAAAATTCAAGTTTTTTTTCGCACACTAAAAATTCGGATTTTATGGTAAAAAGTAAACTCAATTTTTTCGAATTTTTGGCATTGAGACTTTAATAAATAACTCCCTTAGAGTGTTTAATGAAAGGAAAAACGTTTCAAGTTATGATGCAAATATCATGTTGAAGAATAATATTATTGAAGAAAAATATTATTGTAGCACAGGAGTGTCTATTGGGGATCACACTCATAGAAGCAACTTTGAGCATGACATAGACAGTGTTGTTCTAAAATAATTTGTATTAACTGATGGTATCTTTTTTAATTATTAAACAATTTTGTTAAACAGCTACACAATCTGGGATTTAGGGTGCTACCTGGTTGTTGGGTCAGTGATTATACAAGCCAGAAAGTGATCTGAATGACAGAGCGGTAAATAGGAAAGGCCCACAAAAGACAGATACATATACAGGTATGGTTATCCAGAATGCTGGGGTTTTCCTGATAATGGATCTTTCTGTAATTTGGATCTTCATACCTTAAGTCTACTAGAAAATCATATAAACATTAAATAAACCCAATAGGCTGGTTTTCCTACCAATAAGCATTAATTATATCTTAGTTTGGCTCAAGTACAAGCTATAGTTGTATTATTACAGAGAAAAAGGACATCATATACAAAAAAATTAATTATTTGATTATAATGGAGTCTATGGTAGCCTGCCTGTCCGTAATTTGGAGCTTTCTGGATAACGGGTTTCCAGATGTCAGATCCCATACCTGTATTATATTATAAACAAATGATACTAAACTGTTGAATGGGAATACATCTATATTCTGGTTAAAATGGTCAATAGCTGTAGACATATTTAAGGGACAGAAAGGCAAAAATAAAAGCTGCCAGATCACAATTGCCTGGAATATAAAAAAGGCAGATTAAGTATTAAGTAATTTGTTTTGAAAGAATTCCAGTGCATTTTTGGAGGCTTGCATTATATAGAATATAATGAGATTTCAATTAGAGCAAAGTCAAAGAGGTTGCTCTTAGTAGAACAGCAATATAAAGTGCCGGGACTATAGGAAAGACAAGTGGTTTGGAAATATCCATGCGCCAGGGAAGTCCTGCTGAGGAGCCCGTAGGGAGAACTGCAAGGGGTAAGTGACAATTTATGAATTACAACATTTCTCCAACATTCTTGATGAGATACAATTACTGCACAAACATGTACAGCAGATTATTATTTCATGGCTTTTCCATCAACACTGTTTGTGCCTGTTACCCGACTACTTCGTCATTATTGTCTATGAGAAAACAACCATGTACCTGGAGTGGTTTGCACAGCTGAATAGAACCCCTCCAGTGTCAATTACTTTCATTTGTCTGCAAATATCTGTTTTTTAGAAGGACGTTATTTATTTATTTTTTTCGCTCTCTCGCCATGTTAACTATCGGCGCATGAATAATATGGGGAAAAAACTAATTATAACATTTTCCTTTAGACATAATTAAAAGGCAACCAACTGATCTTGGCCCTGATGTAATCAAACAAAAATAGTTTTGTTACCAAGTTGTCACCAACTAAATACTAGTTTTAACTTACCCTACCATTAGGAATCCCTGGTACAAAGGAACAGATGCGAAATAGAAGACTAAAGAGAAAACAGCCTTTAAAAAAGAACAGAAGAAATGAAAAATACAGAAATATAGGTTTTCCACTAGGTCGCTGATTTTATATACTCTACTACTTTATGTATATATACTATATACATAAACATACACACAAACATATCTATCTATCTATCTATCTATCTATCTATCTATCTATCTATCTATCTATCTATCTATCTATCTATCTATATACACAGTATATGCACAGAAATAATGAAACACATTAAATAAATCCTGAGAATACACAATTTCTGTATGATTGACCAACATTTTTTGCAGGAAAGAAAATGACCAAAGCTGAGTATATTAAATACCACATAACTATGAACACACCTAAACACAAATATATATATATATATATATATATATATATATATAATATAAGAATATTACGTATATCTGCCAATGACAAGTTTTAACCTGTACATCAAAAGGATTTAATAGATATACAGTGTATGTTTGATATCATAATAAAATAACACGACAATAAATCGAGAAAGAACATAGCTTTGTATCGTATATAAAATGTGCATCTATATATTTTCTTTATGTGGCTCTGAATATAAAGTAATATAAAATGCATTCACAAAATGATATAACAAGTGCCAGGTGTCAAAGTGGCAAAACAGTTATGACTGCACAAAATACCAAGGTATGTTTCTCTCATACAGTCACTAAATACTTTACCTGCATAGTTGAAATGACAAGGCCTCTGTGGATGACAAACTGACCCAGCGCTGCCGACCTCTTGTAACTGTTTCGACCGTGAACCATTAGTAATCTGCCAATGTGTTTGAACTGGGTAATAGAGAAATCAGCCGCGAGGGAAACTTGCTTTCCTTCCTCTAATAAAAGTGAGAGAGAGTAAACTGGGCTTGTATTGTAACTCTTGCTCAGAAGTAGTAATAAAGCACAAAAATAATCAAAACAGTAAAAATACTGTATCATAGAAAACATAATTTATTACCTAATTCACACTATGTACATTAAGTAATTGTAAAAGTAAAGGAATGTAAAAGAACACATGAAAAAAAACCAATACATTGTTTGCCCTTTCTCCAGGTCTAAAGGGCCTAAAACATGTGTTAATAATTAGTACTGAAGAATTGGTTTCAGTTCTATATAACAAAAAGATAAATAACCATTTCCAATCCTAAGGAGAAGAACTGAGCTGATTAAAACCATACATAACACCTATGCTCTTACTTGTGCTCATCCATACTAGTGCTGAGCTCCAGTTTCCTCTTGTCCTTACAGAGGTGCAGCATTCTTCCACATAGAAACTCTGGGGCAAATTCACTAAGATTCGTAGTTGCTCCAGCGTCCGCTTCGCCGCACTTCGCCAGGCGTATTTTCGCCAGCGCTACGCAAATTCACTAAACTAAAAAGAAGTTGCACTCAGGGGAAACGAAAGGTTGCGAAGTTGCACTAGCATTAATTCGCCAAGCAAAGCGAAGTTACGCTAGCGATGCTTCATTTGCATACGGCGCCAAATTGAAGTTACAATGGAGGTATATGTAGCATCACTACACAAGCCTGGGAAACCTTCAAAACAGCAAATAAAATTTTATTTTGCCCTACACATGTGCCCACTGTATAATTAAGGTGCCATGAGTTAGGAAATGTAGGGGGGAAGGAGGGGAGCCCCAAAAATGTTTTCGATCTTTTTCAGCCTATCACCCATAAAAAAAGAAAAAACGCCAGCGTTTTTTGGGACTTAGAAACGTTTTTAACTTTTTTTGAAGCAATCCCTATCTACTCTATTGCACTTCGCCTGGTCTGAGGTGGCGAAGGAAGTCTGGCGTAAAAGGTAGCGTTCAGAAAAATGCGCGCGTCAGTAAATTTGCGTTACGTCCATTGCGCAAATTCGCCAGGCGTAAGGGTGCGAAGTAGCACTAGCATATTTACGCCAGTGTCCGTTAGTGAATCAGCGAATTAATGAAAATGCGATACGCTAGCGAATTAATGCTAGCGTTAGGTGCTTCGTCCTTTAGTGAATTTGCCCCTTTGTATCTAACACATGCCCTGACCAGGCTCCCTATACAGCTCCCTCTGCAAAGCACTTGATATTGTTGCAGTTCTGTCACCTCACTGAAAGACATGGAGGTGCAACGCAAAGTTTTGCCCCTGTGCTAACCCCCAAGCAAATTGCACCACTTTATGTGTAATTTACGAAACAATGCAATTAGTTTCCTGTGTAATTGCACCTGAATTACTGGAATTATAGGAAATGTTGGACTGTGGGTAAAAACATAGTGAAGCTTGACAATTTTTAGTCAATGAGCCCTTATTATATTATATATCTTAAATTATATATATATATATATATATATATATATATATATATACTATAACAAGCAAGGGGAAGTTGTGCTCAACCACTAACTTAAAAACATTAAGAGGGGGTGCAATGAGGTAGTGACCACAATATACATATAGTAGAAACAAGAGATCCTCTGCACTCAACCCATTATCAATATATTTAAGACAGAGACACTTTGTGCATACTGCTACTGAAAAATGCCTTACCCTTTAAACAACACAGGGATTGTTTGTCCATATATTGCAATATATTTAAGCTGGCCAACTACGTCAAAGTCATCCCTTATCTGGCCAGTCCTACTCTCAATTTTTATCTGATTCATTAAGAATTCTACTGTTCAATTATACATTTTACAAAGGGACTAAGTTTTACCCGCAACTTACTTGCTGCTTTCAAAGTAAACTCCAAACTTTGGATGCCCTTTTATTAGACACCAGTGGGATCACCTGACTATAGCTGGGAAGGGTGGGGGCTACAACATGGAGCTGGTCACTGCTCCTGTATAAACTATAACAAGCAAGGGGAAGTTGTGCTCAACCACTAACTTAAAAACATTAAGAGGGGGTGCAATGAGGTAGTGACCACAATATACATATAGTAGAATCAGATAAAAATTGAAAAAGGGTAAGGCATTTTTCAGTAGCAGTATGCACAAAGTGTCTCTGTCTTAAATATATTGATAATGGGTTGAGTGCAGAGGATCTCTTGTTTCTACTATATGTATATTGTGGTCACTACCTCATTGCACCCCCTCTTAATGTTTTTAAGTTAGTGGTTGAGCACAACTTCCCCTTGCTTGTTATAGTTTATACAGGAGCAGTGACCAGCTCCATGTTGTAGCCCCCACCCTTCCCAGCTATAGTCAGGTGATCCCACTGGTGTCTAATAAAAGGGCATCCAAAGTTTGGAGTTTACTTTGAAAGCAGCAAGTAAGTTGCGGGTAAAACTTAGTCCCTTTGTAAAATGTATAATTGAACAGTAGAATTCTTAATGAATCAGATAAAAATTGAGAGTAGGACTGGCCAGATAAGGGATGACTTTGACGTAGTTGGCCAGCTTAAATATACTGCAATATATGGACAAACAATCCCTGTGTTGTTTAAAGGGTAAGGCATTTTTCAGTAGCAGTATGCACAAAGTGTCTCTGTCTTAAATATATTGATAATGGGTTGAGTGCAGAGGATCTCTTGTTTCTACTATATATATATATATATATATATATATATATATATATATATATATATCTATATCTATATCTATATCTATATCTATATCTATATCTATATCTATATATAAATCCAATTTATAATATTTCTTGGAAGCTCTAATCATCAGTTTATTCTGACTTTACACGATAGGTTTGTCAAAGACTTAAAATGACTGTTGAATAATTTTAAAGAAGATTTTGACATATGTGATGGGTGAATCGGACCCGTTTCACCAAAAATTTGTGAAATGGCAAAAATTCACCAAAGTGCACAAAAGTCTATGGGGCAAATTCACTAATATGCGAAGTTGCGCCAGGCGCAACTTCGCCGCACTTCGCAAAACTTTGCCAGGTGTATTTTCGCCAGCGCACCGCAAATTCACTAAAATCTGAAGTTGCGCACAGGGGTAGCGTAAGTTTTCGAAGTTGCGCTAGCGTTAATTCGCCAAGCGAAGCGAAGTTTCGCTAGCGATGGTTCATTTACATACGGCGCGAAATTCAAATTTCAATGGAGGAACACGTATCACCACTTCAAATGCCTAGAAAACCTTCAAATCAGCAAATAAAAATGTTATTTTGCCCTACACATGTGCCCACTGTCTAGGTAAGTTGCCATGAGTCAGGAAATGTAGGGGGGAAGGAGGGGAGCCCCAAAAATATTTTCGATCTTTTTCAGCCTATCACCCATCATGTAGAAAACGCCAGCGTTTTTTGGGACCTAGAAAAAATTTTGACTTTTTTTGAAACAATCCCTATCTACTCTATTGCGCTTCGCCAGGTGAAGGAAGTCTAGTGTAAAAGGTAGCGTTTAGTACACTGCGCAAGTTAGTGAATTTGCGTAGTTACGTCGCTAGCGAAAATTCGCCTGGCATAAGGGTGCGAAGTAACACTAGCGAAATTACGCCAGCGTTCGTTAGTGAATTTGCGCACTAGCGAAAAATGCCAAACGCTAGCGAATTAACGCTAGCGTTCGGCGCTTCGGCGCTTAGTGAATTTGCGCCTATGGGTGTCAACGCTCGACAAATTGCGCAAAATTTTTTTGATGCGTGACAATTTTTTTTAGCCCATTAGAATCTATAGGCGTCATTTTCAGGTGAAAAAGTTTGTTCATCGCTAATTGCCATCAATTTCAGTTCTTCAGCAGGGAATTTGGCTTCCTGGGATCATGTGAACATTTATATTTCCTTTCTGGCAAAAGCCATGAGTTATTATAAGGATTTAAGGTCTTGGCTAGGCCTGGTCTCCCACCATACATGCACTGAATAATGGACAAAACGTTGTTTTGTATGATAATATCAGTGTGTGCATTGACACATAAAAGCTGGCCATAAAAGGGTATATCTAATTTTTTGGTTATGTTGCAGAGCTTGTCAGATTTAATAAGCCAGTATGTACAGCGAATCAGACTGATTTGGTCATTCAGAGCCTAGATCACATGGGGAGCCTGTGCAGATGCATCACATGTGGACCATCCTGTAATCCCCCTGAAATACCAGAATTGCAAAGGCTTGGCATTGGCAGTACACAAGAAAAATCCAATGGCACACAGGTCTGCATGAACACTTCTAGTGTTTATTTAAAGCGGAGTGCAGTGCAACGTTTCGGGGTAAACCCCCCTTGTCAAGCATGCTTCTTGTGAACTTGCATTGGTTGGTGGCCGAGCCTCCACCTGTGTGCACCAGGCCCATCTTCATCAGCTTACAAGTAGGGTGTGCGAGAATACACAACTTGTTTTGGCATGGGCAGTACTCATATCTTCAATGCTAACAATTAAGGCAGTGTATGGCATGATAAGCATTTACTAAAAAATGTATGTTACCTTTCCCTCAATGCCAATGCCGCAGTCCGCTGCTTGAATCATGCTGACATCATTCCCTCCATCACCTGTACACAGAAAATGGAAATATTACTTTAACTTCAATACAGACATGGAAATAGGGATCTTAATCTAATCCTAAAATGATAGAATCTGCAACCTTGAGGAAATTGAGAATCTTGATAGTACAAGATTCGTATGTTAGGGAATTGATCCAGCCATAGGCAAATGGCTCCTGACCTGTGATTGTATATGATGAAATTAAAGGCGGTTTCTACAAAAGTTTGTACAACACAGTTTGTTCATTATCATCAGAATCCCATTTTTATGATCCTGAGAAGTAGAACTTTAGGCTGTAGCTTTGGATGCTGAGTTGCTAAGCTTCTGTATGTGAGGTAAGGTCTCACCTATAGCACATGTGCTCCTTCCTGTATGCTGCTGTAGAAGCTTCACAATATGAGCTTTCTGTGTTGGAGAACATCGGCAGCACAAGACAGCAGGACACTGGCAAGCGAGTTCAACAAATTCATGTTCATAGTACTTCAAGCACACCTATGAGAAGTAGGAATATATATGATTACCTTGTGCATTTTCTTTGGTAAAGATTATTTATAGATTCTAGGCTCTCCTGACCAAAGCCTTTTACTGTTAATATGTTGTACTGTATTTGATATGCACCACAGTATTGTCTATGTGAGGTTGGGCAATCAGGCCTGGCTCACAGTCATTGTTTGTCATTGTACAGACCCCACTTTATGCATAAAGCAATATATAGGTGAAACAGGAAAGGGCATTCCCAAAACTGTTGTATGATGTAGTGCTGGCAACACAGGTCATAGACCAAATCATAAAAAATTGACCCAGACCGTTATTTGTCCTGCATCAAACTTTACAGTGGTTATTATACATTGAGACAGGTAGCTTTCTCCTGGCACCCACCAAACCAGACTCTATCAGACTGTGAGAAGGTGAAGTGTAAAGTACCAATTATTCTCAAGACAATATCAGACACATTTTTTTTTATCAGTGAGCTCCCGCACACATTTCTAATGTCTAATGAAGAGTTGATACAAGTTGTATAAAGATTGCCACAACTGGCCTGGAGCAGTGCAAACATGTTCTCTGGAGTGGCAACTCATGCCTTACCATCTAGCAGTCTGACAGACAAGTTTGGATTGGGCACATGTCTGGAGAAGTCATCCTGTCTGAATTCATTATGGTGACTGTAACACTTTGTGAAAGAGGACTAATCATCTGGGGCTGTTTTTTATGGTTAGAACCAGGGCCTGTGGTTCCAGTGAAACCAAACCTTTTACACAACAGCATAAAATAATATTCTCAGTATACTTTGTTTGGTTTGGAGAAGGCCCTTTCCTATTTTACCAGCATTATGCCTCTATTCACAATATAAGGCTGAACAGAATTCTCTTGCTCAGATAGAACTTGACTGGCCAGCACAAATCTTTAGCCAACTGAATACCTTTGGGAGGCTGCCTCTAAGCCAGGTGTGATCATCCAGTATCATTACCAGACTAAAACTCATGTGGCTGAATAGAAGTAAATCCCTCCAACAGTGCTTCAACTTGTGGAAAACCAGTGTAAGAGGCTGCTATAGAAGCAAAAGAGAGGAACAAATGTAAACCCCTAGTCATGGAATAAAATAGCGAACAGGAAAGTGTCCTAACACTTTTAGCCATATAGTACAGTTCATGTAAGCCTATGCAGAACATTTGACCACTTTCTGAAAGGTAAAAGACAGGTCAAGCAGGTGCAATACGTTTTGGTGTTTCAGCATACAAACTTTTTATGGTGGTATTCTAAACGATTTAATATGATATAGTAGGTACCATAATTCCCAAGGTGGTGCTGGATGGTTTTGAATCATGAAAGTCACTTTCTTCAGCTTATTAAGAACATAAGGCACAGGCCCTTACCTCTAGGGAATGGCCAGATATTACCAAGGCACAGTCATGATTTCTCCTGAGCCTCACTTCGAATACTCATGTACAATAAAACAAATACGTTAAATTAAAAGACAAAATAGTAAAATGTTTCAGCTTGCAGTAGTTTCTATGTATTTGTCAACTTACATGGCAACATTTTGGATTTGAAAGAGAATTCCAATCTTCCTTTCAACAGTCTGTCTAATAAAGCTATGTAAATTTTTGGTGAAGGTCTCCATGCAAGGTCACATGAAGGATGAATTATGATGAGCTGATTATGTGTTTGTTTCCTAGTAACTCATGGAAGGAATTGAAATATGAAATATGTTAAAAGAGACTCTAAAGGAGGAATGCACCGAGATCACTAGTGAAGAGGCCTTTTATTAGAATGAAAAATTGCTGAATTTTTCTCATCTCCTAGGAGAAAAAAAAATCTAATTTAAAATGTCCTACAAGATGGGTGCACACATTTCCAGTCAAGTTGGGAAGGGGAACTCATTCCTACAAACTTTTACTATATAGCTTTAGAGATGGCGCGAACTGTTCGCCGGCGAACTTGTTCGCGCGAACATCGGGTGTTCGCGCTCGCCGGAAGTTCGCGAACGTCGCGCGACGTTCGCCATTTTGGGTTCGCCATTGTTGGCGCTTTTTTTTGCCCTCTCACCCCAGACCAGCAGGTACATGGCAGCCAATCAGGAAGCTCTCCCCTGGACCACTCCCCTTCCCTATAAAAACCGAAGCCCTGCAGCGTTTTTTCACTCTGCCTGTGTGTGCTGAAGAGATAGTGTAGGGAGAGAGCTGCTGCCTGTTAGTGATTTCAGGGACAGTTGAAAGTTTGCTGGCTAGTAATCGTGTTGATACTGCTCTGTTATTGGAGGGACAGAAGTCTGCAGGGGTTTGAGGGACATTTAAGCTTAGGTAGCTTTGCTGGCTAGTAATCTACCTTCTACTGCAGTGCTCTGTATGTAGCTGCAGTGGGCAGCTGTCCTGCTTCTGATCTCATCTGCTGACTGCTGCAATAACAGTAGTCCTTGTAAGGACTGCTTTTATTTATTTTTTTGTTGTTTTACTACTACTACTACTACTACTACTACTATAAGAGCCCAGTGCTATTAGTCTAGCAGTGTTGGGGAGTGGGACTGGTGTGCTAATCTGCTGCTCCTAGTAGTTCAGCAGCACCAACTGTAATTTTTTTTTTTTTAATATTCATTCTTTTTTTATTTTACTTTTTTTTATTTTACTACCGCTGTAGTAGTGTATAAGTTGACCTTTTAGGCATTATTTGCCCTGTAGGCATTTTTTGCCCAGTGTGTTATTCAACCAACTGCCATCTAGCTGTGTGACCTTGTTCACATTCTGTCTAAATATCCATAATATTACCGTCTCCAGAAAAAACACCGGAGTGACTTTTTTCAAGCAGCCATAATAAATTTTACGTAATCCGTATCCATCGCTGTAGTAGTGTATAAGTTGACCTTTTAGGCATTATTTGCCCTGTAGGCATTTTTTGCCCAGTGTGTTATTCAACCAACTGCCATCTAGCTGTGTGACCTTGTTCACATTCTGTCTAAATATCCATAATATTACCGTCTCCAGAAAAAACACCGGAGTGACTTTTTTCAAGCAGCCATAATATATTTTACGTAATCCGTATCCATCGCTGTAGTAGTGTATAAGTTGACCTTTTAGGCATTATTTGCCCTGTAGGCATTTTTTGCCCAGTGTGTTATTCAACCAACTGCCATCTAGCTGTGTGACCTTGTTCACATTCTGTCTAAATATCCATAATATTACCGTCTCCAGAAAAAACACCGGAGTGACTTTTTTCAAGCAGCCATAATAAATATTACGTAATCCGTATCCATCGCTGTAGTAGTGTATAAGTTGACCTTTTAGGCATTATTTGCCCTGTAGGCATTTTTTGCCCAGTGTGTTATTCAACCAACTGCCATCTAGCTGTGTGACCTTGTTCACATTCTGTCTAAATATCCATAATATTACCGTCTCCAGAAAAAACACCGGAGTGACTTTTTTCAAGCAGCCATAATATATTTTACGTAATCCGTATCCATCGCTGTAGTAGTGTATAAGTTGACCTTTTAGGCATTATTTGCCCTGTAGGCATTTTTTGCCCAGTGTGTTATTCAACCAACTGCCATCTAGCTGTGTGACCTTGTTCACATTCTGTCTAAATATCCATAATATTACCGTCTCCAGAAAAAACACCGGAGTGACTTTTTTCAAGCAGCCATAATAAATTTTACGTAATCCGTATCCATCGCTGTAGTAGTGTATAAGTTGACCTTTTAGGCATTATTTGCCCTGTAGGCATTTTTTGCCCAGTGTGTTATTCAACCAACTGCCATCTAGCTGTGTGACCTTGTTCACATTCTGTCTAAATATCCATAATATTACCGTCTCCAGAAAAAACACCGGAGTGACTTTTTTCAAGCAGCCATAATATATTTTACGTAATCCGTATCCACCGCTGTAGTAGTGTATACGTTGATCTTGTGGGCATTATTTGCACAGTGTTTTCTTCAAACCGCCATCTAGCTGTGTGAGCTTGTTCACATTTTGTCTAAATATTGATAATATTATCGTCTCTAGAAAAACCACTTGAGTTACTTTTTTTCAAGCAGCATTCTTATATTTTACGTAATCCGTATCCACCGCTGTGTATACGTTGACCTTGTAGGCATTATTTGCACAGTGTTTTCTTCAAACCGCCATCTAGCTGTGTGAGCTTGTTCACATTTTGTCTAAATATTGATAATATTATCGTCTCTAGAAAAACCACTTGAGTTACTTTTTTTCAAGCAGCATTCTTATATTTTACGTAATCCGTATCCACCGCTGTGTATACGTTGACCTTGTAGGCATTATTTGCACAGTGTTTTCTTCAAACCGCCATCTAGCTGTGTGAGCTTGTTCACATTTTGTCTAAATATTGATAATATTATCGTCTCTAGAAAAACCACTTGAGTTACTTTTTTTCAAGCAGCATTCTTATATTTTACGTAATCCGTATCCACCGCTGTGTATACGTTGACCTTGTAGGCATTATTTGCACACTGTTTTCTTCAAACTGCCATCTAGCTGTGTGTATTATCGTTTCCAGAAAAACCAACTGAGTTTTTGTTGTTGTTGTTTTTTTAAAAATAATGCCAGGCAAAGGCAGGCCGCCACGCAGAGGCCGTGCTAGGGGCCGTGCTGCTATGCAATCCTGTGGCCCTAGCAAATTGCCCAGTTTTAAAAAGCCAATGACCCTGAACTCCCAAAATGCTGAAGAGGTAGTTGACTGGCTTACACAGCACACCCCATCCTCTACCGTTTCTAACTTTACCACAACATCCTCCTCATCCTCCACTGCTATGGCCACCCCACGTAACACTTCCTCCACCACCGGTGCCCCTTCTTCACTGGAGTCAGAGGAGTTATTTTCCCATGAGTTTCTTGAACTGAGTAATGCGCAACCATTATTGGCAGAAGAAGATGAAAGAGATGAGGACGTTACACCAGATTTAATTCTGGCAGAGAACACGACAGAGATGGACATAATGATGAGTGATGAGGAGGAGGTCCCCGCTGCTGCTTCCTTCTGTGATGTGTCAGAAGAAATTGATGCATCTGAGGAGAATGATGATGAGGAGATTGATGTTTTGTGGGTGCCTAGTAGAAGAGAGCAAGAGGAGGGTAGTTCAGATGGAGAGACGGAGAGTCAGAGAGGCAGTAGGAGAATAAGACTTAGAAGAAGCAGGGAGGACAGCCCGCAGGGATCAGTAGGGCAACAACATGTATCGGCACCTGTGTTCAGCCGGCCAACGCACCCGCCATTGCCGCCAATGCCGCCAACTTCTACTGTTACCGCCAGATCGCAGACTTCCAAAAAGTCAGCAGTGTGGGATTTTTTTAATGTGTGTGCCTCTGACAAAAGCATTGTAATTTGCAATGAGTGCAGTCAGAAACTGAGCCTTGGTAAGCCCAACAGCCACATAGGTACAACTTCTATGCGAAGGCACATGAGCGGCAAGCACAAAGCACTTTGGGAGCAACACCTCAAAGGCAACAGGCAAACTAAAAGCCACACTCCTTCTGGTCCAGCATCTTACTGCTCTACCTCTGCTCTCCTTGACCCATCTGAACCACCCTCCACTCCGCCTTCCACCTTGACCACCTGTTCCCATTCCCAGTCATCTGCCACCAGCCAAGTTTCTGTGAAGGCCATGTTTGAGCGTAAGAAGCCAATGTCTGACTGTCACCCCCTTGCCCGGCGTCTGACAGCTGGCTTGTCTGCACTCTTAGCCCGCCAGCTTTTACCATACCAGCTGGTGGACTCTGAGGCCTTCCGCAAATTTGTAGCAATTGGGACACCACAGTGGAAGGTACCCAGCCGCAATTTTTTTTCTAAAAAGGGAATACCACACCTGTACCAACATGTGCAGAGCCAAGTTACCGCATCTCTGTCACTTAGTGTTGGGCCAAAGGTCCATATGACTACTGACGCATGGTCCTCCAAGCATGGTCAGGGCAGGTATGTCACCTACACTGCCCACTGGGTGAACTTGGTAATGGCTGGGAATGGGAAGCAGGGAATGGGTAGCTCAACAACAACAACAACAGTGGAGTTGGTGTCACCGCCACGGATTGCACGCGGTTCTGCCACCACCTCTACTCCTCCATCGCTCTCTACCTCGTCTTCTTCCTCTTCTTCTTCTTACTCTGCTGCTGGGTCCTCCTTCTCCTCCTCCACACCTGTGCACCCCCAGCTCCCCCTAGGCTATTCGACGTGCCAGGTACGCCGTTGTCACGCTGTCTTGGGGATGACGTGCCTGGAAAGCAAAAACCATACCGGATCTGTACTCCTGTCATCTCTGCAGTCACAGGCCGATCGGTGGCTGACCCCACACCAACTGCAGATCGGAAAAGTGATGTGTGACAATGGAAGCAATCTGTTGGCAGCGTTGAGACTGGGAAATTTAACACATGTGCCCTGCATGGCACATGTGTTAAATTTAATAGTCCAACGTTTTGTCTCCAAGTACCCAGGATTCCAGGACGTTCTCACCCAGTCCAGAAAGGTGTCGGCCCATTTCAGACGTTCCTACACAGCCATGGCACGCCTTGCTGACATTCAGCAGCGCTACAACATGCCAGTCAGGCGTTTCATTTCTGACAGCCAGACTCGCTGGAATTCAACGCTCCTTATGTTGGAACGTCTGCTGCAACAACAAAGGGCCGTCAACGAGTACCTTTTTGAACTGGGTGGTAGGACTGGATCTGCAGAGCTGGGGATTTTTTTCCCCCGTTACTGGGTGCTTATGCGCGATGCCTGCAGGCTCATGCGACCTTTTGAAGAGGTGACAAATATGGTCAGTCGCACCGAAGGCACCATCAGTGACCTAATACCCTTCGCTTTCTTCCTGGAGCGTGCCGTGCGACGAGTGACAGATGAGGCTGTAGACCAGCGTGACGAGGAGCTGGAAGCACACGATTTATGGTCGGAATCACCAGAACGAACCCAGGCACCTGCTGCAACGCAGGGAGAGGTGCCAGAAGTGGAGTCAGAGGAGGAAGGTGGCTTTGTGGAGGAGGAGGAGGAGGACCAACAGGAGCAGGCTTCCCAGGGGGCTAGTGGTGACCTTTTGGGGACCCCTGGTCTTGTACGTGGCTGGGGGGAGGAGACCGTGGATGATGCAGTCCTTGATAATGAGGAAGCGGAGATGGATAGCTCTGCATCCAACCTTGTGAGAATGGGGTCTTTCATGCTGTCATGCCTGTTGAAGGACCCCCGTATCAAGAGGCTTAAGGAGAAGGACCTGTACTGGGTCGCAACGCTACTAGACCCTCGGTACAAGCATAAAGTGTCAGAAATGTTACCAACATACCACAAGTCCGAAAAGATGCGGCATTTACAAACCAGCCTGCAAAACATGTTGTACAATGCTTTTAAGGGTGATGTCACTTCAGGAACTCATCAACATTCCAGGGGCAGAGGTGCCAGTAATCCTGCCACGAGCACACCTGCAAGGACAAAGCCCTTTGGCCGGTCTGTAACGTCAGACATGCAAATGTTTTTCTGTCCAAGGCAGCGCCACAACCCTTCTGGATCCACCCTCAAAGAACGCCTCGACCGGCAGGTAGCGGACTACCTGGCATTAACTGCAGATATCGACACTCTGAGGAGCGATGAACCCCTGGACTACTGGGTGCGCAGGCTTGATCTGTGGCCAGAGCTGTCACAATTTGCCATGAACCTCTTGTCTTGCCCAGCCTCAAGTGTGCTCTCAGAAAGGACCTTCAGTGCAGCAGGAGGGATTGTAACTGAGAAGAGAACTCGCCTAGGTCACAAAAGTGTCGATTACCTGACCTTTATTAAAATGAATGAGGGGTGGATCTCGGAGGGTTACTGCACGCCGGAAGACTTGTTCTGACTTCTATGCAGCTGTCCTTCTCTTCAAGCCTCATGACTCCACACACAGCTGTCCTTTAGCGTCCTCCTCCCTCCGCCACCGTTACAAACTAGGGTGCAAACCCTACTGGTTTAATTTTTTCTGGCCTCTGTGCTTCAGTGGCTGCAACCAAAAAAACTGGGCAAACAATGTCTACAAGGTCAACGTATGGCGAAAAATGACTATTTTCAGCATTTATATGGCACATTTTTTCTGGCAACTGTGCTTCAGTGGCTGCGTCCAAAAAAATGCATATTTTCTGCATTTATATGGCATAATTTTTCTGGCCTCTGTGCTTCAGTGGCTGCAACCAAAAAAATTTATATTTTCAGCATTTATATGGCATAATTTTTCTGTCAACTGTGCTTCAGTGGCTGCGACCAAAAAAATGCATATTTTCTGCATTTATATGGCATAATTTTTCTGGCCTCTGTGCTTCAGTGGCTGCAACCAAAAAAATTTACATTTTCAGCATTTATATGGCATAATTTTTCTGGCAACTGTGCTTCAGTGGCTGCGACCAAAAAAATGACTATTTTCAGCATTTATATGGCATATTTTTTCTGGCCTCTGTGCTTCAGTGGCTGCGGCCAAAAAAACTGGGCAAACAATGCCTACAAGGTCAACGTCGTTGACCTTGTAGGCATTGTTTGCCCAGTTTTTTTGGCCGCAGCCACTGAAGCACAGAGGCCAGAAAAAATATGCCATATAAATGCTGAAAATAGTCATTTTTTGCCATACGTTGACTCAACGTATATGGCAAAAAATGACTATTTTCAGCATTTATATGGCATATTTTTTCTGGCAACTGTGCTTCAGTGGCTGCGACCAAAAAAACTGGGCAAACAATGCCTACAAGGTCAACGTATGGCAAAAAATGACTATTTTCAGCATTTATATGGCATATTTTTTCTGGCAACTGTGCTTCAGTGGCTGCGTCCAAAAAAACTGGGCAAACAATGTCTACAAGGTCAACGTATGGCGAAAAATTACTATTTTCAGCATTTATATGGCATATTTTTTCTGGCAACTGTGCTTCAGTGGCTGCGTCCAAAAAAAACTGGGCAAACAATGTCTACAAGGTCAACGTATGGCGAAAAATGACTATTTTCAGCATTTATATGGCATATTTTTTCTGGCAACTGTGCTTCAGTGGCTGCGTCCAAAAAAACTGGGCAAACAATGCCTACAAGGTCAACGTATGGCAGTTGTTTAAAGAGAACAGTAGATTACTAGCCAGCAAAGCTACCTAAGCTAAAATGTCCCTCAAATCCCTGCAGACTTCTGTCCCTCCAATACAGAGCAGTATCAAGCAGATTACTAGCCAGCAAACTTACTATCATCTGTCCCTGAAATCACTAACAGCTCTCCCCCTACACTATCTCTTCCAAGCACACACAGGCAGATTTTTCAGATAAATTTTTGCCCTTGATCCCCCTCTGGCATGCCACTGTCCAGGTCGTTGCACCCTTTAAACAACTTTAAAATCATTTTTCTGGCCAGAAATGTCTTTTTTAGATGTTAAAGTTCGCCTTCCCATTGAAGTCTATGGGGTTCGCGAACCGTTCGCGAACCGCTCGCATTTTTGCGCAAGTTCGCGAATATGTTCGCGAACTTTTTTTCCGACGTTCGCTACATCCCTATATAGCTTTAAGAAGGGGCTTCTTAAACAAGTCCGGATCATAAACGTATATGAAGGAGAAGGGAAAAAGTCAGCAGTACACAAATTAATTATCTGTATTTTATAGAGTCCCAACACACAACATCACCTTACACAAAATGTTCATTCATTTAATTTAATGCTGGGAGCTCATGGACGCAATCTTCTGGATCTTCTTCTGGTCCTCTTCCTTCCCTTCGGCACTTTCGGCGCATGTACAGTTGCTACGAACAGGAAGACTGCTCAAACTGCGCATGCGCCAATACGGCGCTCCCTTACAGAAAAAGACGAAGGTCCGGAAGATGGCGCCCATGAGCGCCACAGCGCTTACTCTGCACCGATACGTGAGCAAAGTGTAAGCAACAAATTATGCGGGGGAAGCAGGGAGGGGGGACTATCTAGGGCAGTTGGTAGGGGCTTTTCTTATTGGGGGGTTATTTCTCCTTTAAAACCATTAACAACAAGCTGCTCTAGTGCAGCATGTCATGTTGCCTGAAACTCTTTTCACCATAATAGGTGCAGTGTGTTTAAGGGGCAGATTTATCAAGGGTCGAACTCCGAAGTGGAAAATACTTCGTAATTCGACCATCGAATAGAATCTTCTGACATACGAATTCAAAGTTGGAGGATTTTATTCATCGTACGATAGTTTTACGATCGGAGTACGATCGTAATCCGATCGTAGTACGATCGTACTTCGAATCGTACGATTCGAACGATTTTCCTTCGAATATAAAAAATTGCTCTGGAAGGTCCCCATAGGCTAACATAGCACTTCAGCAGGCTTAAGTTGGCGAAGTTTTGAAGTCAAAGTTTTTTTAAAGAGTTTTAAAGAGTACTTTGGAGTCGAAGTAAATTCAAAGTAGTAGTATCCTATTTGATGGTCAAAGTATTCAAAAATTACTTCGAATTTCGAATCTGCCCCTAAGTGTTTTCACCACCTATAGAATGATCAGTTTGCTCTTCAAATACAAGGTCTCACGGCAACTTCTATTGCAATTGGCATCTATTATAGGTCTTGCTTATCCTTGATTATAGTCAGTATTTGCAGCAGAGGAAACCATCGCTAGGGGAGAAATTGAAATATATTCTTATATCCAACATTTTCAGGATTAGCCATAAAACCACAAATCTGAAGTGCTCAGTTACATAAATGCAAATTTGCTCAACTGCAGTAGCCTCTACAAACTTATCAGCAATTGGCTATTAGGGATGTAGCGAACGTCGGAAAAAAAGTTCGCGAACATATTCGCGAACTTGCGCAAAAATGCGAGCGGTTCGCGAACGGTTCGCGAACCCCATAGACTTCAATGGGAAGGCGAACTTTAACATCTAAAAAAGACATTTCTGGCCAGAAAAATGATTTTAAAGTTGTTTAAAGGGTGCAACGACCTGGACAGTGGCATGCCAGAGGGGGATCAAGGGCAAAAATGTATCTGAAAAATCTGCCTGTGTGTGCTTGGAAGAGATAGTGTAGGGGGAGAGCTGTTAGTGATTTCAGGGACAGATGATAGTAAGTTTGCTGGCTAGTAATCTGCTTGATACTGCTCTGTATTGGAACAAAAAAATAAATAAAAACAGTCCTTACAAGGACTACTGTTATTGCAGCAGTCAGCAGATGAGATCAGAAGCAGGACAGCTGCCCACTGCAGCTACATACAGAGCACTGCAGTAGAAGGTAGATTACTAGCCAGCAAAGCTACCTAAGCTTAAATGTCCCTCAAACCCCTGCAGACTTCTGTCCCTCCAATAACAGAGCAGTATCAAAACGATTACTAGCCAGCAAACTTTCAACTGTCCCTGAAATCACTAACAGGCAGCAGCTCTCTCCCTACACTATCTCTTCAGCACACACAGGCAGAGTGAAAAAAAGCTGCATGGCTTCGGTTTTTATAGGGAAGGGGAGTGGTCCAGGGGAGAGCTTCCTGATTGGCTGCCATGTACCTGCTGGTCTGGGGTGAGAGGGCAAAAAAAAGCGCCAACAATGGCGAACCCAAAATGGCGAACGTCGCGCGACGTTCGCGAACTTCCGGCGAGCGCGAACACCCGATGTTCGCGCGAACAAGTTCGCCGGCGAACAGTTCGCGCCATCTCTATTGGCTATGATTAGTAGTGATTAGAGAGCGTGCATGTGTGTGTGTGTGTGTGGGGGGCGGGGATGTTGAAAAGTATAGTTATACTAAAAATAATAAATAACAAACAAAATAAAGCACAGAAACTGGATGATATATTATTGTATGATGAAGTCTATTTGACTTTTTGCAGTCACGTTTCTTTTTTTTGCATACATTCTGTATACATGTTTTTGTATCCATTCTACTACTATAAAATTTGTAACAAAGTGCTGTATATTCCAGACTAATTCAGACCAGTTTTGTATTAAGTTAACATAGCTTTAGACCTGTCCATTATTATAAATTAAAGGAAGGGTAAATAGATTATATTCAAGAAAATGTAATTTGTGTATTACGTTACTGAAAGGTCAACAAAAATTGATCTGAACTTTTATCAAAATCATTAATAATTTAATTGCAGTTTAATTGCAATCGGAGTCTCTGGGCCTAATTTTCTATTCTGATGCTTCAAAGCAAACTACATTTCCATGCAAATTATTTTCTAATAATTATTTCTCATACTAAGCACAGACGTATGTCTCATCAGAAAAAGCCTTAACAACGTTGACATATTTTCACATGGTTAACAGTGCATTGTGGGATTCTGCAATATTTGTCTATTTTGTAACTGGATTTTCACCAAAAATACAATAGGCTATATATTACTATCATTTTTCAATTGTCGCACATTTACAAGAGCACATACCGACACAGATAACTAGACTTACATCAGATTACTAGACTTATACAATGGTTTTTTTTTGAGAACTTTTCTGCAAAAAAAAGCACCTACTCATAAGCAGTGTTCACTTTTACTTATATTTTACTAAACATTTATAGAAAGAAAATGATGGCAGTGCAATAGGTTATTCTATATATCTTGCAGAGAATGGTTTATCTGCATTTTCTAGACCAGTCGGAGTGGCAATTCCCTTGTAGTTCTGCTAATAATTCTTATTTTCCTATTACACATTCTTTAGCCCCTTATCACTGACACTGAATGACCTATCTCTGGAAGCAGAACAGGTTTCCAAAAGTGTGGGCTAATAGCAGCACAGGTTTCAATACTAACAGGTTTCAATACTTTGTTAACTGAACACTCTTTGTTTAACAAAGGACCCTTGGATGAAATATATTTGATTCCCATGTAACTCAAATTCAATATATGAAACAAAAACCGCATATACAGCAGTCAATGAAAAACTGGAAGGCTTACTGGTCTGAATATATGAATACCTTGATTTCTTGATACTAGGGGGCAGATTTATCAAGGGTCGAAGTGAATTAGAGGGAATTTTCAAAGTAAACAAAATTCTAAATTCGAAGTAATTTTTTGGATACTTTGACCATGGAATAGGATACTTCGACTTCGATTCAAAGTAAAATCATTTGAATATTCGACCATTCGATAATCGAAGTACTGTCTCTTTAAAAAAACTGTCTCTTGCCAAATTAAACCTGCCGAAGTGCTATGTTAGCCTATGGGGACCTTCTAGAGCATTTTTCTAAGTTTTTGGAAGTCTAAGTAAAATCATTCAATCAATTGCTGAAATCCTTCGAATCGTTCGATTTGAATGATTTAATAGTTCGATCGAACGATTTTACTTAGATGAAAAAAACGTTGACTTCGATATTCGAATTCGAAGTATTTCAATTGGATGGTCGAATTTCAAAGTATTTATAACTTTGAAATTCGACCCTTGATAAATCTGCTCCTACGTCTGAACTTTTTGCTATACACGTTGCAGTCTCTAGCTTATCTCCAGTTAGCATCCAAATCTGTTGGAAAGAAGGAAAATCTTTATTCCTGCATAAGATATTATCTTCTTATATATCTGAAAAACATGATCAAATATAAATCCACTGACGCTTCACCTACATGAGACATTACTAAAACGTATTTATAAACGAAGGTTGCAAAATATTTTCAGTATGCCACACTTTATCGGGAAAAGGACACTGAACAACAGGTGGTTTGGGTAGAGCAAAGGAACCAAATATTCTTTATATTTTCCTCTGGTTTTAAGGCAATGTTAGTCTGAAGCACGAGGCATGCGGATAACTTCCTTTTCTTGCACCAGTGGGAGGCTATAAATAGGAGCAGCAATGCAGAACATTAAGGGGCAGATTTATTAAGGGTCAAATAGTGAATTAGAATTTTCTAAATTCTTTTTGGTGTCAAAATTCACACATTAGAATCTTAATCCCCCAATTCGAATATAAATTCGAATGCAAGATGTATCACACGTCGACCATGGAAAAAGATCTAATTCCAATATTCGCTACCTAAAACCAGCAGAGTTCATGTATAAGGCAATGGCAGAGGCCCGTTGAACCATTCGGAGGAAAAACTCAATTCAAATTTTGATTTGAATTTATGGATTGGGACTATTCGATCGAATATTAGACGTTCAAATTTTTTCTTAAATAATCTCCCATTCGAGTTATGAATATATTTGAATTTATTGGAGTAAAAAAAATTCACATAAATTTGAAATTCAACCTTTGATAAATCTGCCTATAGGTGATGCAGACTATCATGTATATTAAGTAGGATACTACGTGGCCGTACATTTGTTTGCAGCTGGTCCTCAACACCTGTTAAGCAAAGCAATTCAATCTCTCTCTCTCCAGGCTCTCCACCACTGCTGCCACTTTTAATGCTCCATCGTTCATGCTTAGCTTTGCCTGGTTGTATCGATTCTGAAGGAAACAATTTATTTTAGTGACATGTATATATATATATATATATTTGATCCAAGTACTATTGTATTTACAATATACTTTGCATCTTTACTTGGTTGAAACAATACCCTCTAATGAGGACTAGATAGATTTGCACTTTTAGGTTTTTAGTATCATAAAGCATGAATGCTATGTTTTTGTCTAATGTTCTTTGTAAAAAGAACTTCCGAACTGAAAGCTTTAGGAAAAAAAAAAAAGACAAATAACAAGGTTTTACTGTTTTGCCCTTGTACAAATCCAATGTCTAAATCTCTTTGTACCTCAAAATCGTGATACTGTTCTTCTGATAATGATTTTTTGGCAACAACCAACGTCCTTGCCATGTTTCCACACTAGAGAACAAATAAGGACATTTATTGTTACATATACATTGAAATCACTTGATTTTGATCAATAATCTTTGATTTTAAAAACTCTTGTATAAAAACATAATTTCAAGAAATCTTGAATAAAAATATAATTTTAAAAGTCTTGTGTAATTAGCTTTTTATTTGTGGAAAAATAACATGTTCCCATCTCCAACTTCTTGTGATCGCTGTGGTGTCCCATAAAAAGGGCTACCACTTGTGAGTTTTAACCTTGAAAAAGCTATAAAAATGCCTAAAGAAATCCAAGAACTGCTGCAGATTCAGATGAAAGCAAGAGCTGGACTGGCCAGTTGAGCTGAAGAATCTACAAATGATTTGTGAAATATATAAACAACTGAAAAAAAAGCAGTAAAAACTATTTGTGAAACAGATTAACTAAACATCCACTACAGTTTCATTTTTTTTACATTTTTAACCAAGCGTAAAAAATTATTTCTTGACACTATTTGAAATATATGTTAAAATTAAATACTTTTGTTTGCTCTACTTTAGCAAACGTTCAAACTCTCTGCTACACTTTAATCATATTTCCCCAGACTACAGCAAGATAAAAACATAAAGCCCCTGCGTGCTTCTCACGTTCCCACAGCGAATTTCCACACTTTGCCACCTGCAAATTTTTTCGCGAAACTGCTGTAAAAACTAGTCGCCAAAAAAATCCACTGCAACAAAAAAGTTGCGCGTGTAAAAATGTGCGTTAAAATAATCGATTCGTCCCTCATTACTTGTGAGACTATGATCATGAATAGAGAATCACAGCCATAAAACAAGACCACCGCTGCTGCTTTTGTCAGGGATGAAGTGAAAACAGTCCTACGAAAATCACCCACAAAAACAGCTTATCCAGTTTAAACTACATTACACCGGATTTGAAAGCACAGATAAAATTTCTTTTTAATCATAGTATACCGTTAAAGGTTTTGAATGTTTTGCTTATTTTTTTCATTGAAGTTTTTTTTTATACTGTACTTGAGAATCCAGTTTAGTATTTGGAAAGTTATTATTATTAAAGATTGGCACAGAATAAGTGTACTATCTGCTAGTAATAAAAACACCTGTTATTAAACAGCTTGGACTAACTGTAAAATTATATATGTATTGTTTATGTCACCTTGTTAAAGATATGCGAGAATTACATGTAGGTCTTATAATTATTCCCCATAAACATCAATCAGCTGTCTTCTATAAAACCATAAGCTTAATAAATGACATTGGTGAAAGAGGTCTATTGATTTGACCTCATATTGCTAAATAAATTAAGATGAGTTTTTTTCGTTTTACAATTAATTATGTATCATTATCGCCAAAAGTAATTTTTATGACATTTTGTTAAGTCTTCGGGGAGTTTAATTTAATCATGGGCCTGATTAAGTGAAACTGGCCTGCAGCACATATTGATTCATATTGCCAATACCATTATGAACATATGCATGCTGATCACTCTATTGCTATATTGTCTCTGCAGAGTGTTAGATTAAGATGATTACTGGCACACTAAGCCTGAAAATAAGCTTTGAATAAAGCTAGCATTTTTCAGTAGGGAATTGAGGTAATGCCCACAGCCATATGTATGGTCTTGTTTCCAAATCAAAGTATTTTGTTTGCATACTAAAGCAGAAAAAGTAATTTGATATGGAATGCAGATTTTATATTTCTTCTTTGTTGAGAGTAAAAGGGCATATTTCATTGTGGCATTGGTTCCTTAAACATTCTATATTATGAGTTATATAAAGACAGTGTTATATATATAGGTCTAATTGTAGACAATTTAATGTTTTCACAAGATTATTTTTTGTTAATTTATAAGGGAAGCTATCTGCAAAAATACTATTTCAGATCTGTACCTCAAAATGATATGCAATGTAATAAAATACAGCAGATTCAGAAAAAAACCCTATTTTTACTTTCAGAAACAGTAAAGGGCTGATTTATGAATGATTTTAGCTCAGGTTCGGACAATACACAGTATGGGAGAAAGATATCTTCATCTCACTGGCATTTTCTTCAATTGTTTCTTTTTCCACAAATTCTAGTTTATTTTATGTTCACCATTGGGCCTTAAAAAAAGGTAAGATATTTTGTTCTTTGAAAAAGAAAACCAAACAAACAGATTGTGGATTTTAATCTCTCTTGAGCCCAAATCAAAACTACAATTGCTAATAAATTGATTATTTACTTGCATAGGAAAGAGGCTGATTCATAAACATGGGGAAAAAAAAAGAAAGGAAAAAAACAAGAACATTTTTTCACAAAAATATTTTTGTAAATTACATTAGTCCATTAATATGTCAGAAAACTGCCCATTTTATACTTGGCATACTCTATTAAAGGAACAGTAACACCAACAAATTGAAGTGTTTTAAAAAAAATTAAAATAAAAGGTACTGTTGTGCTACGCTGGTAAAATGGGTGTGTTTGCTTCAGAAACACTACTGTAGTTTATATAAACAAGCTTCTGTGTAGTCATAGGGGCAGCCAGTGAAGTTGAAAAAGGAAAAAAGACACAGGGTACACAGCAGATAACAAATAAACTGTGTAGAATGGGATTCTTCATAGCTTATCTGTTATCTGCTGTGTACCCTGTGCTTGAATGGCTGTCCCATGGCTACATAGCAGCTTGTTTCTATAGTGGTCTTTCTGAAGCAAACATATCAGTACATTATATTTTCATTACTTTAAAACACTTTAATTTTTTGGTGTTAATGTTACTTCAACTTATTTCACCTATATATAAGCATAAAATGTGTCCTTTTTAAGAATTTCTGTCAATACATTTTGAGAGATTGCATTCCTTATCTAAAACACCAATGACAAAACACGTTAATATGATATTTACCTCCTCATCCAGACAGTCATTAAACTGTAATATGGTGGCCATTGCAACATCAGCCCTTTCATATAGAATGGTATATCCCCTGAAGATTTTTCCTGTAATGAAAACAATGTATTATATGAAAGCTGTTCATTTTTGGCAACATGAAAATGATAATGGGGAAGAAGGCGTATGGGACAGCGATAGCAGTTCTGCAAAATATTCACAAAAAGGGCATTTAAATAAACTGAAAAGCTGCAAAACACAAAATTGCTGTTCTGTGAAGCTTGTTGCTATAGGTCAGAATGTTAAGCATATTAGCTCTTCTTCGATATGCTGCTGGTTGCTGCTCAATGGACAGCTTGATAACAGATCACTCTCCTTGCTGCTAAACGTGAGCCTTGCAATATATTTCTTCTTCTATCAGTTTTCCTGTTTCCTTTACCCTAATCTTTAGGCCAGGGGTGTCCAACCTGCGGCCCAGGATGCATATGAATTGGGCTCAGCTTGAAACGGTCGGTTCCTGAGGAAACGTCATGTCGCAAAGCATATGGCCCCCTGGAACTAATGGGCCTGCCCGCTACCACTACTCTGTACCTGGCATTGGCAATTTAGCTTATTGTTCCTGCTGTGCTCCGGTTGTGTGCATGTCTGACTTGCGCTCTTCACGTGTGGGAGTATCAAAGAGAAGCGCATTGGTAAAGGGAGCGTCTGTGGAGAAAAATCTGTGCAGTTTCTGGCTGCTTGTGGTGAGCGATTCACTGAGTTGGGGCACTGTATTCCCCCAAAGCTGCTGCACATTCACGTCTCTGCAGCACTTAACATTAGATCTGCCTGGCTCCTCTTCGGTGAGCAAACAAACAAGGGGGAAGGCAGTGGTGGTGAGCGGGTCTATGGGCCTTAATCCATTTTGATAGATCAAATCAAAAGTTTTTGTGTATTTCATGTGTGGTCCCAGGCCAAAATCTGGCCATACTGATATCAATAATATTGAAGGAAACAAAGTTAACGCCCACCTTTTTGCCACAGAGTAGAGGCCATACAAAGGAAGTTTGCTTGTTATATCAAATGTTTACCCTTCCTACTCTACCTTTATTTGGCCTTCAAACTAAAATCTTGGTAAACAAGAAACAGATTTTTTTATTCATTTTTTAAAATTATTCTTATTATTTTTGTATTGCTTACATCTTAATAAGGCCTACTACTATCTGTCCTCCATCCCCAACTGCTGCCTGGTTGGTAGGGTAATTAAGCACTAAACACCAGCCAGCTGAAAAATCCCAAGCCTGATAGTCACATGACAAAAAATTTAAATCATTAAAAAATCATGAAAAATACAAATACAGCAACCAAATATAAAACTCCTTATAGTAATAGTTCACTGACAGTGCCAGGATGGGAACCTTGCCTGTAGTTGCATGGTGTAACAAAATTGGGTTACATGCTGTTTATAGACGGGGGTCACCATGAGCCCATTAGTAAGGCAAAATGTTCTCCTACAATAGTAAATAGTAAATAAAAATAAAGGGGCATAATTAAGTCTAAATCATTTTTAGAGCACTAAACTCAATTTGAATCCCCTTAGAAAAAGAAACTTTGCATTTAACATATCAACTAGGGATGCACCGAATCCAGGATTCGGTTCGGGATTCGGCCAGGATTCGGCCTTTTTCAGCAGGATTCGGATTCGGCCGAATCCTTCTGTCCGGCCGAACCGAATCCAAATCCTGATTTGCATATGCAAATTAGGGGCAGGGAGGGAAATTGCGTGACTTTTTGTCAGAAAACAAGGAAGTAAAAAATGTTTTCCCCTTCCCACCCCTAATTTGCATATGCAAATTAGGGTTCGGATTCGGTTCGGTATTCGGCCGAATCCTTCGTGAAGGATTCGGGGGTTCGGCCGAATCCAAAAAAGTGGATTCGGTGCATCCCTAATATCAACATTTAAATCTTCACTGCTAAGCGGAACCCTGATAAAACTTGCAATCAAATAATTTAAAAGGAATGAGTAAAGGCTCATTCAGTGCTTACAAAATTCATTCTACTCAATGAGGTGGAACTCGAAGCAGCTGTTGATAAAACTATGCCATTAAAACTTAAATAATGCTAACCATGCTCATCTTTAAAAGGCTAATAAAGGTTTCAGTAGATTTTATAGAAATGATTTTAAAGAATATCCATTTTACATCATATATGTTACACTTCTCAATCTTTATCTGATTACTAAAACCAATAACAAAGAAAGAACTTGTATACATTTTCCCAGGCTGGAGAGGTAAAAACTAAGGGACAAAAAAACAAAAGTATTTTTTAAGAAACTCACCTGTAATAATAAATAATGTTAAATTAGTAACGGTTCTCTTCTAGCTATTACCAAATGGGTTCATTTAGAATGCCTTGCAGGAAATTAGCCTACATTTCCATAACAATAAGCAAAGACATGATTAAAACACACAGCTGCCAAAAGTCCCCTGTTTTGATTCTATGACCCTGTATTTTTGTCTCTGGAAATGCCGCTAATTATTAAAAGAATTACAATGCAAATATGATCAGAAATTGGTTCTCTGTACCTGTTCTTGCCCAGTAACTTGTAGTGCTTAAAAAAGAGCTAAACCCTGTAAATATGTAAATTTACTCAAAATGGTCCTCTGAACAATTTACATAAATTTTTTTCATTTTCAGTGGTTTCTGACATATTAGCAGTTTTAGACTGCTAATAACAGGCTTTTGTCTCCATAGCTTTCCTTGCAGAGTTTCAGTGGCCTTAATTATCTGTGCAACTCTGTGCACTTCTACCATTAACCATAGGCTAGCTGACTTTCTGAGAGAGCTGTTGTTCCAAAAGCCTGGTATCTCTTTTAATGTAATTCTTGTATAGCATCAAGGTTCAGTGTTTAAAGGAGAAGGAAAGGTTAAAACTAAGTAAGCCTTATCAGAAAGGTCCACCTGATTATGCCAGTAAACCCTCAAACAAGTGCTGCTCTGAGTCCTCTGTACACATGGGCTTCTGTATCAGACTTCCTGCTTTCAGCTAAAGCCTCCTTGCCCTGGGCATGAACATGCTCAGTTTGCTCTTCATCCCCGCCCCTCCCTTCTCTACTGTAGTCTGAGCCCAGAGCTATAGGTGAGCATGGAGAGACTCAGGCAGGAAGTGATGTCACATTTTGCAGAAATATTCATTAAATCAGCCTGAAACACTATTTTTTAAAACACACAATTTTTCTATATCTAAATAAGCATAACACACTGGTACGTTCTTATTTTTTTTACACAAAATGTCTCCTTTAAGCATTCCCAAAAAGTATCATCAATGTTGGTAAGTATAAAATAATACTTAATATTCTAGAATCTGGTGTACCCCCTGATTATCATTGCTGAATAAAAACTTCAATACAAGTCAAACCTTAGATTGTGCTCCTTGCTAGCTTTGAAGACAAAATCTTTTTATGTTTTGTTTCACCAACGTGGGTCGTATTTATTAACATTGGAGACAAACATCACCGGTGATGTTGCCCTTTGCAACCAATCAGGTCTTTGTTTTGGTTTTCTAACTTGTAGGTGACTATTCAAATCTAATAACTGATTGGTTTGTCCAATGGCTGATGTTTGTCCCTGTGACCAAAGTAAGCATTTGAGGGCAAATGTTGAGATTTAAAATAGAACTGGTTGGTAATTTCAGTTAAAAAAAACTGCACCTGTGCTGAAAAATAGATATACCTGCTCCTGCATGACAATTGTGGGCCGGCTAACAATCTACATTTGTGATTTAACTTTTCTTTGTAAAGCAAAATCAGTACAGAAGTTATTAAAAACACCATAACTGTTGAACTGGGGTTTCAAAGAAATAATTTACACGTCGTCTGTGGAAACCAGCTAAGGAGAATAATGTCAGCATAAAACAAGTAAAGTTCTGTCTGTGAAAGGAGAAGACACAGAATGTAATATGGAATGTGATATGGACAGGGAAGGTTAGCTTTGCACTAGCCTGTACTATACTATCCACCTTACATTACAAAGTCAAAGTTCCCCACTGGCCAAATAGTCTGGATTAAAGAATAAAGAGTCTATATAATAAATGAAGACTTGATGAGCCTGAATTGTGTTACTGCATAAGCTTGACAAAATTGCATCTAAAATGTCAGGTGGATACAATTCAACCCATATGCAAACTATAACTTCCACCCTAATAGAAAACATGTATGAGAGAAATATGTACTCTGAGAAATTATAATCTTATAAATTAGAACAAAATGATTTGTAAACATGCACCTTGTTTTGAAAATGTCAGAAAACCGTGTTTTCCATTGGTTTCTGTTTGTTTGGGGTGTTGCTTTGTTACTTGTGCACAAGCAATGAACTGTAAACCGGGGTTCTTTCTCAACCACTTGCAGTATACTGTATATAACGGAATCTTATACAATTTAAATAAACTTTACAAAAGCAATGAAACAACTTACTCTCATTATGATCCCCATTCGTTTACTTTCTGATGTGAAGGGAAAGATTTGTAGGATGAAGAATGTTAATATCTGTCTGCCAGGGGTCTTAAGTTGCATTGAGGTCAAATCTCTATTGACTAGGGTCAGACCAACACTCTCTGTCCATTGTACCAGAGCTACCTTCAAGGCAAGATTATTATAAAGAGGTTTATAGAATTACACATCTTAGTAAAATATGGATAACATTAACAACCTCCTCAAATTGCCCATACTCAATTCTTCAACAGTACTATACATAGTACAGGAAGAACTGAATGCAGTTTAGCTTTTCTATGGCTGTATATACAGTAATTAAATGGATATGTGATATATGAGCTACATTTGAATATACTGAATGATTCAAAATTGCATTTTTCCCCTACATAATTAAAGCTTTAAAAACAAATCATAATTACATTAGCGTTAGTAAGAAAACATTCAAGAACAATAAACATTTAAAAAAAAAAAAAAAAAAAAAGGATAATATGGTTAATACATTTAGGGGGTTATTTATCAAAATCCGAATTTTTCTGAACTAGAATCCACGATTTATTATTAAAAAAGCACAATTTATGCGGATCAGGGGAAAACTCAATAAAATCAAGACAAAACCAAATTTTTTTGGAGGTTTGTCCCGAAAAGCCCAGATTTTTGGGATTTTCAGGCTAATTCCAGCGCGGACCCAAGAAACTTCCAAATAGGATGGGGACCTCTCCCACTGACTTATATACAACCTCAGCAGGTCTGAGATGGCAGATTCTCGGATTCAGACTTTTTCCGTCCTTGGGGTATAATAAATCTCAAAAAAAAATTGTTCCCACTAAAAATTCGGTTTTGATATAAAAAAAAAATAGAATATTTTGAGTTTGTAGCGTTTGAAATGTAATAAATAACCCCCTTAAAATCTAGTGACAATTCACTAAAAATGAATCCTAATCAGAACGTATTTCTTTGTACACATGTAGCTCATGTCTTAATCTTGCATGTTTTATTAGTAATCCCTTTATGAGCCAAATCATTTTATAAGAGTCCTTACAGTCCCTTAAGGGACACTCCTTTCATTGTGACTCCTCAATTAGCCCCTCATATAATTTGATTTCCTTTACAGTTCTAATTATTAGTAGAGGTCAACAAAAATCAAGATATTTGATCAATGCTGTATTCTATAGCCAGCCTGTGGGGTTCTCCACCTAGATATGGCTTTACTTTTAGCCACGTTTGACTGGTGTTATTTACATTTCTATTTCCATCAGGGAAAAAAAAGCAGATGATTATTTCCCCAACATATCTCAAGCAACTCAGACCAAATATTCAAAAGCCAGTAGCTAACTGATAAAAAAAAGGCATGCAATTAGTTGTATTCTAAAGAACAGGTCACAAAATTAAAGTCAGTCTAGACTGCTTTTATTTAAAAGAAAAATTGAAATAGAGAACAATGCAGTTAGAGATAGCATAGAGCACTTAGAGGCTCATGATTATAAAAGGTACTGACAGTATAAGAAGGAATCACAAATTAAGCAACAATCACAAGTAGATAAGGTAAAAAATAAACAGAGACCTTGGGTAGAAATAATAGTACAGGTATGGGGTTTTCCATATAACAGATTTTTCCATAATTTGGATCTATATGCCCTAAGTCTATTAAAAAATCATGTAAACATTAAATAAACACAATAGGCTGGTTTTGCCTCCAGTAAAGATCCAGTAATGATTTATATGGAAAACCCCAGGTCCCAGGCATTCTGGATAAAACATATTTATCCATTGGAGATTGTATTGGAGATGAAAAGATTTTAGTAAAAAGGGGGTGGTAGTGGGCAGGTTTGATTCAATTAGTGCAACACACAAAGGGACTCCTATACTATAAATTAGTCATGGGTTAAGGGCTCCAAAGTAGGTGCAAGCTGGTGAAAAGCACTTGTATAGACACGTGCGTGCGTCTTTAATGGCCTCAATTCTATGCCCAATCCAAAACACGACAACATCTTTACTAACTTATTTAAAGCCATTTGTTTCACGATCTACATTGGCAGCAAGGTGTTAAAAAAAAAATTTAGCTTGTCACATTTTAATTTGTTACCACCTACCACCCAGAACTTGGCTGCAATTCCAGTCTTATCTGGTGGTAGCGGCTCTACACAGAATCCATTACAAAATGTCACTTTCACCAGTTCTTTTAAAAAAGGCAAATCAAGTGATTTAATCACATACTAAGTAAAAGCTATTCTAAATAAGAAGTCCTAAGGTGTAAAAAGGCCGTCACTCACAATATTTTTGACAGAATCGCAGGAGGCTCCTATTAAGTTGGAAATCCTGGCACACTTGTTAGTTTAAAATGACAATTAAAACAAAGCAGTAAATCAAACAGCGTGATGTTTTTAATTTTCATTAGCAGCAAGACATTAGTAAAATGATGTAGAACAATTACTCACGAAAAAAAAAAAAACTAGCAAAGGTTTTAATTCAGTGACCTTTGGCTTTTTTAGTAATGTATCGGATTTGTAGATAACTGCCTCATTCTTTCATGTAGACTGTTGTTGCCAATACCAATAGATAACAATTGAATTACCTAGTTCTAAATTAACTAACCATTGAAACAATTTCAGGAAGATGAATGCAATTTATTTTCTACTTATGGATGCTGGACAGAGAAATGTTATTTGCAAAAGCTGCATAACTAAGACCACAATTAACTCATTCATTATATTATTTATTACATATCAGCCCTAAATTAAATAGCTTCTGATTGCTGTAGTAAACTACAAATTATCCCAAAGCAAAACAAACCAGAACTAATCACCCATGGTCACAGTATCCAATTTCTGTTGACAAAAAACTGCCTAAAACTGTTCTTTAGATTTTTAGCTAAGGCCATAGATTACAATCACCCTCATCTCCAGCAAAGCAGTGGACACTCTTAGGGGTCTATTTATTATGCTGTGTAAAACAAATAGTTACAAAAAAAGAGTAAAATGGCAAATTTATAAAGGTGTTTTTATTCTACCGCACCCAAACAATGCCACTTCAGACCTCACATAATCCATCCAAGTCAATGGGGAAAATTCTAGTGGCAGAATTCCTCCGGAAGTCGCTTTAGGAAAAGCCTTGTAAAAAGTCACACTGGATGAAGCCATATTTTCCCATAGCATTCTCAAGTAGCTTCTTACAGTTACACCAGATTTGTACACAGAGGTAAACGGTTGCAGAAAATCAGTATAAAACTTGAAAAGTGTGTCATTTACATGGCATTGCCTGCAGGGGCGGTTCACCAATGCCGCTCCTGGTAACTTTAAGAGCTGAATTTCCGGTTTTCAACCAGGAAATTTGGCTCATCTAGTGTAGAGAGCGCAATTGCTGGACCTCCTCGGGCGCCAAAATGGGCAGGATCGCCCCTGAATGCCTGGCTATGTTTGGTGAATTTAAAGGCTGTTCCTTAAAACTGTTTTCCAGCATCGACTTAACAGACATGACTTCATACTGACATGTCTTGGGTACAATGGCCAGAATGCCATGATAATTGCACCCTGACAACTGGTCATGTTTACCAGCTATTATTTTAAAATCCATCTCACCCTCAAATATACTAGAGGTCTCTTTGTAACATACTTTCTGTAACTTAATAACACCTGGTCCACATTAACTTGCTCTTTTATCCATTTTTTGACCACAAAAATTGTTTTCCTTGCCTTCCCAGCTCCAGTGAAAGCTCCTATATATGTGTAAATTAAAAAAGTTCTTTAAAAACAGGAAGGGGGTTATCTACCAAAATCCGAAAAGTTATCACTATTTTCTGAAAACTACTCCTACCAAACCTGCATGGATTTTCCCCCTTATTTATCAATAAATAAAATAAAAATTTTCTTGTGCAGGAAAAAATACAATAAAATAATGAAGAAAAATCTGAATTGTATGAATTTCAGATTTGTCACCAAAAACTGTGACTCTTTCAGATTTTACTCCTGAAACCATGAGATCTTTGGATTATTGAATGAAACCCAGCACAGATCAGGATATGAACGGGACATCTGCCTAATGACGTAACTACCGGGGGAGCAAGGGGTGCAACTGGACCAGGTCCCGCACCCCCGCAGGGCCCCTACCGCAGATCGCGCCCTGTTGCAGCTGGTTGTAGTCGGCTGCAGGCATGGAAAAAAACGGCAGGAAAAAAATCGGCACGGAGGGGGATGGGCCCGGCTCCACGCCACCCCCATCTATTTACGTTACTGCATCTGCCACTGACTTCTACATGAACTCATTAGGTCTGAGTTGGACTACTTTTTTATTTGTACTTTTAATACCATCAGAGTTTAACAAATTCCAAAAATTCTAGTTTTTTTTCCTATGAAAAAAATTGTATTTTCCTCCTTTAAAAGTCTGACCAGAAAAAAATTGAACTTTAATAAATAACCCCCTAAATGTTCAGATAGATGCACTTTGCGTCCTACATTAAACCTCTGGTAACAAAATGCTCAAAAATGCTCAGTTCCCTATCTCTCCTTAAGCTTATATAGGAATGCCACTCCACTTTTATATTGACCCATTGTGAAGTGATGGAAAAAGTCATTTTGCTTTCCAGAGTGGGTGGGGCACAGATTCTTTGGGAAGCAGAGGGACTTCAATTCCCAGAATTCATTACTTCACAGTGGAACAAGATTAGGTGGGGTTGCATTACATTGTGTGTCTGAGAGATGTTGTGAAATTGCCCATATGTATTATCATGGTTTTATTTCAATCTGTGGAATCAGGTATATTTGTGTAGTGTTTTAAGCACCATTTCTACGTATGCACAAAAGGTGCATACGTGTCATTAATCATCTGTGTCATTAATTCATCTGTGCTGTTACCCTTGCCATGAGTTTCTGCAATGTTTGTCTTAAATGCTACAAGCTACAGAAAGCTACAGGGAATAACAATTAGGTACCAGGGCATTTCTAGCACCACTATAAAAAAAACTATACCCCTCAAACAATGTAGGTCTCTATAAAAATATATTGCATAAAACAGCTAATATGTAAAACCCTGCTTCATGTAAATAAACCATTTTCATAATAATATACTTTTTTAGTATTGTGTGCAATTGGGTAATCATAAATAGAAAACTGCCATTTTAAAAAACAAGGGCCGCCCCCTGCGATCATAGGATTCACTGTGCACACAAACAAACCAAACAAACGATACTTCTTAGGTCACATGAGCCAATTAACAGACATAGTTCTGTCTTTTGCTTCCACACTTCTTCCTGTTACAGTTAGAGCTGCAGTATTTCTGGTCAGGTGATCTCTGAGTCAGCACAGAGACCATCATGGAATGGTGGGTCAAGGCAAGAGATGTAAAAGGCCAATATTTACTTAAATATATGTTCCAGTTTGACAAGATCCCTTTAATATGCCACTTAATTTGATATAAACTATCTGTTGCTGAAGTATTCATTTTAAGAGTATAGTTTTCCTTTAAGAGCAAAAGATTACAGTACATACAGTTGTGCTCATAAGTTTAAATACCCTGGCAGAATTTATGATTTCTTAACCATTTTTAAGAGAATATGAATGATAACACAAAAACTTTTCTTTCGCTCATGGTTAGTGGTTGGCTGAAGCCATTTATTGTCAGACAACTGTGTTTACTCTTTTTAAGTCATAATCACTACACAATGTACCCGAATGACCCTGATCAAAAGTTTACATACCCCAGTTCTTAATACCGTGTATTGCCCCCCTTTAACATCAATGACAGCTTGAAAACTTTTGTGGTAGTTGTGGATGAGGCTCTTTATCTTCTGTATTAATATACATGCAACTGAGTGTTTTTAGACTTATAAAATAATCAGAATTGTGTTTTAGAATATTTCAAAGGGTACGCATAGCATAAAGCAAAATCCCCCTAACCATGAATAATGTATGTACCTGATTTCACTCTGGGCTAAAATGATTGTTAACTTTAATAATAATTACCTCTTTTTTGGAGCTCCCCATAGACCCTCTTTCTGTTCCCTATCTGTGGTTCAAACCAATAACCAATTGTCTTTGCCAAAAGCAGTTGGTGATTCTACGAATTGGTGAGGGTAGTATTGTCTTTATGGGAATTTTGATTAAAGCAGTATAAAATTATACATTTTATTAGAGGCATAATGTACTGGCACATTCTTGATTTTTAGAAATGTCCACATTAATTGGCCTAGCTCTATTCATCACTGCAACAAGCAAAGATACAGCACTGTAAAGCAAAAGCAATAAACTGTTTGAGAAGCCAACATACAGCAAGAGCTTAGTTACATTAAGAATGAACTATAACAAGCCTATAAATTGGTCTGATACTCCCAAGCAGGAAGCACAAGTTTCCTGTGTTCTTACATTGACTGACGTGTGTAACCTTTGAAGCTTGTATCCATCAATCTGACCTGTAATTAATGTTACAGTTGGATTGAAATGCTATACTTAAGAGTTGTGTCAGAGGTTACAATAAGCACCCTACTTCCAGGATATAAACACCTAACAAAAACACTTTTTGGAACAAAAGAACATTAGGCAAGCAGGAGACTATATGTACAAAAGGCGAGAAAAGTATTGAACTATTTCTGTTTCCTAAATAGGAAGGCATTCACTTATGTCTGCAAAATTCTTTGTGGGTCTATGTGTGTATGGATGTATGTGAGCTGCAATTTGTATTACAATATGTTGCTATTAAACAGCTTTGAATTATATTAATATCATGGCAGCTTGGGGTTATATAATTAAGTTAAGTTGGGTTGAAAAAAGACCAAAGTCCATCAAGTTCAACCCCTCCAAATGAAGCCCAGTGCACATACATACACACACACACATACACCGACCCCTCCATACACTCACATAAACTATATATACCAATATCTATACTAATTGTACATTTTGGTATCACAATAGCCTTTGATATTCTGTCTGTCCAAAAAATCATCCAAGCCATTCTTAAAGGCATTAACTGAATCAGCCATCACAACATCACCCAGCAGTGCATTCCACAACCTCACTGTCCTGACTGTGAAGAACCCTCTACGTTGCTTCAAATGAAATTTCTTTTTTTCTAGTCTAAAGGGGTGGCCTCTGGTACGGTGATCTACTTTATGGGTAAAAAGGTCCCCTGCTATTTGTCTATAATGTCCTCTAATGTAATCATGTCCCCTCACAAGCATCTTTTTTTCCAGAGAAAACAACCCCAACAGTCTACTCTCATAATTGAAATCTTTCATTCCTCTAACCAGTTTAGTTGCACGTCTCTGCACTCTCTCCAGCTCATTTATATCCCTCTTAGGGACTGAAGCCCAAAACTGCACTGCATACTCCAGATGATGCACTTGGGCACTTTCGTTACTTCGCAGATTCACTAACGGACGCTGGCGTAACTTCGCTAGTGTAACTTCGTACCCTTACGCCTGGCGAATTTGTGCAACGGACGTAACTACGCAAATTCACTAACGCGCGCATTGTTCTGAACGCTATCTTTTATGCTAGACTTCCTTCGCCACCTCAGACAAGGCGAAGCGCAATAGGGATTTCTTCAAAAAAAGTTAAAATTTTTTCTAAGTCCCAAAAAAAGCTGGCGTTTTTTCTATATTATGGGCGATAGGCTGAAAAAGATCGAAAAATTTTTTGGGGCTCCCCTCCTTCCCCCCTACATTTCCTAACTCATGGCAACTTAACTATACAGTGGGCACATGTGTAGGGCAAAATAAAAAAATTATTTGATGTTTTGAAGGTTTCCCAGGCATTTGTAGTGCTGCTACATATTCCTCCATTGAAATTTAAATTTGGCGCTGTATGCAAATGAACCATCGCTAGCATAACTTCGCTTCGCTTAGCGAATGAACGATAGCGCAACTTCGCAACCTTACGCTACCCCTGAGCGCAACTTCGGATTTTAGTGAATTTGCGGAGCGCTGGCGAAATTACGCTTGGCGAAGTGCTGCGAAGTGCGGTGAAGTTACGCCTGGCGCAACTACCAATCTTAGTGAATGTCCCACATATAGAACATTGTGGTTAGATAATATAGGGATTTTCAAATCAATTGCATAGCCAGTGTTGAGAGCAGATCCCTTCGATATCAACAGCATGTGGTGTGATCCCAGGAAATGTAAGTTGGTATAGTTGAAATAAAAAAAAATGATTGGCTGTGTGTGCCTTGTAAGATCATTAGTTAACCCAAAAATGTTTGTCAGTCTATTGCATCTTTTAAAGAAACTTGTCCATGGAGCTAGTAAATGGATCCTGTGTTGTTTGGACCATAGCCTGAAGAAGTGGACAATAAAGGAATCAGTCTTTTCATGGCTGCCTTAATACAGAAGTCAAAAACACAACCCTGTAATAGGAAAAAGCCACTAAATATCTTAACAAATTATTCCCCAGTAGCAGAAATGGAAAAAAATTCATACCACACTTCAAATTATAATATAATTGGTTAAGAATATTTATTTTCATTGTTTTGATTACACAAACAATTAAAAGGCAATACAATTATTAAGTTAAGAATACTGCCCAGCCATGTGGAAAGCATGGCAGTCAATATTCCCAGCAACACATGGAGTAGTTATTCTTCATAGGGCTCCAAAGGTCAGGAAAATGATGGTTTTATGTCACTGACAATCATTTGCTCTTCACAAATACATTGACAAAACAACACAATTAGTCTTACTTCAATAAACCCACACAATAAAGTGAATTAAACAAGATGAAATGCCTCATGCATTATAGCAGTAAAAAAAAAAAAACCACATACAATCTCAACCCTTTCTAACAATAAACCAAACAAAAATGTACCTTTTTATGGTTGTCCTTCATCAGCATTTATATAGGTGTACAAACGCTACAGTCATAAGGTGCATGCAGGTTTATTCTGATAATTATTCTAGGTTAATACTTCTCTGATCATATAGAATATATATATATAATAAGCATGCAACACTATCTATAGTTCAGCTGGCTAAACTGCATATGATATATCTCTGAGAACTGTGATCCACATGAAAGTTTACATTCCATTATATCACTACTTGGATTGTTATTCAACATATTACCATTACCATAAATTGGTGGATTATCAGAGTAAGAAGTCCTTAAAAAAACAAGAAAAATCAATGGTTGAGGTTGGAAGAGGCCAAAGGTCTTCAAAGGTCCCTGTTCACAGCATGTTGTTGAATTAGGTGGACTTGTGACCTCTGCACTTTATTGCCTGATCTACCTAGTTTATATCCTTTTATGATTGTCGATTACATTAGATCAGCAATAGCGTTCTGCGGACGTACACTTATGACAATTGAAGCTGATGTAGTTATGATTTTGTTAATGGTTGTTCCTGCCTACAAGGAATGTTTGTTATGCAGCGGCTGTGCAGATCAAACGTGACAGACATTTGAAACTTTCTCCTCTCTGAGAAAATGAAATATTGATCACTTATCATAAGAAACAATGAGCAGGGAATAATCAGGCAGCCCGTTTTGAATACTAAAACGGAATTGAATCCAGCAGAGCTTTAATGATAGTATTCCAGCTTGTCAACGGTCTGTTACAAAAACCTTCAACAGTGCTGTTCACTGCAGGCAAATGTGACAACCTGGGAAATAAAACACGGAGGCTTAATACAAAATCATCAGCTTTGCTGGGCTTTAGCTGTAAATACCATGTGGACAATGAATATTGTGCAACTGTTACCAGCTGCTAATAAGGCATTTTATGAGCTTCAGTACAAGGCAATGCCTTCTTAAGGAAAGTAAAGTATGCAAAAACATGCTCCCTTTATTCCAATATTATAGACTGGAAACCAAACCTTGTATACTCATCTAATTAACTAACATAACCACATATGTGTATAGCGACTGTGCATACTTTAAACTTGGTATGAAATAGGGCACAGACATATGTACAAATTCAGAACTAATCATGCTGCAAACAATAAGAAGAAAAGATTTCCTAAATCTTCAATATTGTGGAGCAGTTATCCAATATTCAACATGCTTTAATACTGTAATATCATGATTAGAACAGAACAGAAGTCTATAAAGGCCTTGACAAATAAAGGGTTGTATTTAGCCTGCAGTTGCATAGCCCTGTAATGGAGGAAAGCTTCCCAGCAAAAAGTAAGTGCAAAAGGAATTCACATGTAAACTGTCAATCCCTATGGAGCCAGACACACCAATAATCACAATTTTTCTTAAATGCTTCTGCATTAACCACAATCATGTACGTGACTTTTTTAACTGGGCTTACAACCAGTGGCATTAATTGCAAATGAGAGCTATGCTTTATTATAACTCAGATACCAAAGCATCAGTGGAATATACAAAAAAGCATTTAAAGGGCCAGTAAATCCCCCTTTTCAGCATGAGTGCAATCAATCCGGCTTGCTTTGAGAACATAATTTTTTTTTTTTGATTTGATTTGCGGTCATTTATTAAGCTAAGTTTGGTAAATATGGAAATTACAGCTCTTCCATCTTTGGTCCTAGATTACCAGTACCCCCTCCTTTTGCTAGCAGGAATCAATAATGCAGAGGTATTATCTGAGCTCTGGTGAGCCAATTATCTACTTCACAAGAACCAAACTTAAAGCAGCTTCAATTTCTTTTTTTGCCTTGTTTAGCTCAAGAAATATCAAAAACCATAGAATTTTCTGATTAAAACAACAAAGTATGTACAACCCAATCACTATTCATTGAGGGCATGAAAAGGAGTGCCACTTTAAGCACTATCCAGTAACAAGGAAAGATGGAATACATTAGAGCTTAATTAAGTAATTACATTTTTATTGTGAATATTTGGGGGTGGTGAGTAGTGCAGCATGGTAAAAAGGAGTACGTTGTTGCAATCAATCCAGCGTTGATACTTTTCTTGTGTATGTACTTTGTAGGCTCACTTTCACCTTATTTTTCTGAAACAGTTCAGTTAAATACTTGGGCATAGATTATCCAGTCCAGAGATTTAGACCAAGGGCACACTAGGTTGATTGTCAACCTGCGGATAAATTTAGGCTGAGAATCAGCCTCTACACTCAAAACAACACTCTTATGTGCCTGCTCCCAGTACCACTGCTTTATGCAAGATGCAGGTACACAAAGCTGCGCCGAAATGTATACTCTCAGTTTAGTGTTGAAATATGGTCCACGTGTCTGCACCCAAGCCAAAGAATTGGTTCCGGATGCAGACACAGAAGAACACTGATTTGAGCATAGAGGGTGATTCAGAATATCAGCCCAGTGTGCCCTTGGTTTTATACCTGCACATCTTTTCATAAGGGATCTTTATAATTGTTCCTCATCGGAATGACTAGTCAATGTTCATCTAAAACAGTGACCAGGGGTCATACTGTCAGAAATAAATACTGAATATTTGCTTACTTTAATAAATGTATATTTTGCCTCTGTGTTATTATTTTTCAAACAATTGATAATCTGTATAATCATGTTCTTGTCATGTTCATTGTTATATTAACTCTGGCAAAGGAAGCATTACAAAGCCAAGCATTAAAGCCCTACACTGAACACACGCAAATTTATTATAATACCATAAAACATGTGCACATAACCCAAAACACAGATCACACACAATCAAATTATAGCCATCAAATACTTGTGCTGTTGATTAACCAAATTTGTTTGTATAGGTCAATGCAAAAGCGTATGAGAAAACATTCACAATTCAACCATTTCTCTTCCATAAAGCTCTAGGGTGCAATATTTAAAGCACTTTATTCAATAAAAAATGCTTTTAAAATGGTACTTTGTTGATTGGGAAACACTGGAATCATCTGTCAATGTGACTGCAGGAAGGTTCAATACGCTAAATAATGAACCATTTACATTATTTTCCTCAGGCTTCATGACTTGTGTCAATACACCTCTTTAAAAAATTATGATGCAGATCTTGTGGTTTGAAAAACAAGGTTCGCATAGAAGATGTGAATGGTTTTAGAGTTAAAGATCACTTTTAAATGAATCTTTGATATTGTGAAATGATTAGAAGCATTAAAGTAAAAAAAAAAAAAAAAAATAGAAAAGTGATGTGATAATAAATTCCCATAATGGTTTGCTCTCTACAAAACATTGGTTGTGTACCTGGATTGGATTAGACATTTGATGACAATATGACTAATATGGACCACTGAAAATATTGAAAACATCCAGATTAAGTGCCTATATGGCTATTAAAAAACATTTATACAGGGGCCAAATTACGTAAAGGCCACCTCCCATAGACTCCACTTTATCCAAATAATACAAATGAAAAAAAGTCATTTTTCTCTGTAATAATAAAACAGTACCTTGTCCATAATCAAAACTAGCATATCATTAATCCTTATTAGGAGCAGAACCAGTCTGTTGGGTTTATTTAATGTCTACATTATTTTCTAGTAGACTTACGGTATAAATTACAGAAATATCCATTATCTGGAAAGCCCCAGAGCCTGCACATTCTGGAAAATGGGTCCCAAATCTGTACTTTGAATAAGGTATAAAAATGACTTGACTTGGTTAAAAGCAAAAAGATACAACTTTAATACTGACCTCATCAGGACTGGACGCTTGGTAAATTCGATTTTCATCACAGAAATCATGATCCACTTCAGAATTCTCAGTTTCCCCATTTACTCCAGCACGTGATTCATACACAGGGGTTACATTATGGCACAAAGCTATTGCCTTAACGGCTTCGTGGACTCTGCTGCTTACGGTCTTGCGTACTTTAGGTGCTGAAGACTGCTCTTTTCTACAAGGTGTTGCACTGGTATTGTTGTTACAACTTTGGGACGATTGCACCTTCAAATACCACAAATAAATACATAAATATAAGTCAGATTAACTAAAGACTGTTATCAGTTTGCAAACAATAGACAGGCAAATTAATAAAGTTTAAAGCTAAAAACAGAAGATTTCTAGAGACATTTGCTGAGATAGGGTTCTACTATCTAGTCTTATCCTGCTAATGTCCAAAGCCTGTACATATTTGCCCTCCAATTTGTGCCTGTATGTAAGCTCTTTAGGAAATTAACATCCTTCCTACTGTCTCATTCCAAAGGGCACTTAATCTCTGTGTATTCTTACTTATTTATTTTATTAATTGTCCCCTCTGTGTGTACTTTTGTATATTGTACAGTGCTAGCATCTTTGTAACCCTTCATAAAGTTATATAGTACATACGTACATTACTGTATATAAGAGAAGGGCCTTTTCAGTATTTGTGCAGCACAGCAGAATCTCCAACACCTTAGTTGGCATCCCCCTATATAAGTAGCTTGTGCAGTCTGAGCCCACATCTTTTTTGCTAGTTCTGTTTGCAAACATTAACTTAGCAGGCAGAATTAGGATGCTATTTATAAAGGTATTGCACTTTATTATTTTTGTTGGTTGTTCCAGATATAAAAATGTGGATCTCAAGTTAGGTGCACCACCAATCCAACAATGCTATAAATCAGGGGTCCCCAACCTTTTCTACCAGTGAGCCACATTTAAATGTAAAATAAGTTGCAGAGCAACATAATCATGCAAGAAGTTCCTATAGGTGCAAAATATGGAAAAACATGGAATGTTATTGGCAATTGGTGCCCCCTATATGGACTTGCAGACTACACAAGGCTCTGTTTGGCAGTACATTTGGTTTTTGGGCCACTAAAGCTTGCCTTCAAGCCAGGAATTCAAAAATAAGAACTGTTCTGAAGTCACTGGGAGCAACATCCAAGAGGTTGGAGAGCAACATGTTGCTCACGAGCTACTGGTTGGGGATCACTGCTATAAGTGTTAAATCCATGGCAGACAACAAAGTCTGACATTCAAATTCTGCAGCATGAGTTTGTACCTATTTAAAACTATGGTCTTTCTGTATTCTATAAGAAGGAACACCTGAATTGACTTAGATTTCTGTAGGAAGTGAGTTATATAAACACGAGGTCAAGAAATGGTTTGAAATATCAATGACTTAGTCATTATTTGTTTTGCCTTTCGAAAACATGAAACTTGAATTATTAATTTCTGTTTAAAATGCCTGCAATTACCGTGAAAATTCGAATAAATCTAAGGTAAGAACAATATTCTGTGACAGAACGTTTTCAAATTCTAGTAATTGCTATACAATTCAGTGGTTGGTAAACTATTATCGCTCCATCTAACCTGGCATGTATACATATACAAATATAATGATCCGCTGCAAATGAGTACACACAATTGGCTGATTACCCATCGGCCACCTTGATATCTAATAGCAACTTAGGAAGTATGACATTTGAGCACCATTTAATATGCGCTTTTACTTTTCTGTTTTACAAAAAACAATGATTTTAATATAAAATTGTTACTATATATGATTATTGGATAATTTTTTATATGCTTCACTTAGCCCAGAATAAAAGGATGCACATACATTTTGTTTTAACCATATCTGCTTATTTAGAAGATATTTTGGCACGTTCAGAGACTGCATATTAAGTAACATCATCCCATACACCCACCACCTTCCTATCTATTGTTAAGTTCAGAAGAACCTAGTTTTGGATCCATTTGCTGCTTTGGACTAGTTGAACTGAACCAATGATCCGTAAAGACACTGCCTATCAAATTACAGTGCTGCATAATAATGGGTTTAACTTTTTCTGCTCATCTGCTTTTCAAGTCCTGCTTTGAACCTCTGCGTTTGCATCTCAGAAATACCGATGTCATTACAGATGCAAATAAATTAGGTTGATTTACTTCTGAATTAAGTTATATTTATTGATGCTTCCTTAATTTAATTTCACACAGATTTAGTTTAAGATGATGCTTTGTCTCTGAACTCTTCCAGTGGGAAAATATAATTATGTTATAATAGATTTGTGTGTTGCATTGCTTTAAATATACCACAGGATTGCCTTTTTAATAATACAGCAGCACACAAAACAAGAGATACAAATCAATGTCACAAAAGAGCTACTTTCTAACTAGCAAGGTGGCTAGAAACATTTATTAGCACAAATTGTAATGGTTTAATATATGCCTAATTAGTAACTAAATGAACACAATCGGAGTGCTTTGTGTTGCTAAACATTTTGACACAAATGGGGTTAAGGGATAGCATGTTATCTTTAAGCTAAGACAAGTTAAGTGAAAGAGTGAAATGATTCAAGCCTTACTATGCAAGCGATACACAAATAAAACAAAAAAAAAGGTAGATTGTACCAAAATATTTCCACCTTGTTGCTCAGCGAATAATTTGATTGTTACAGGTTTAATATTTGCCTTGAGCAACTTCAAATTATAAAGAAGTTTGAGAACACACTCGCTTGCTATGTTATAACTGTCAAAGTCTTAAACCCTTTGGTGATATTGTTATTTATTCCTATTACCTGATGGACAGTTTTTCACAGCAACTGAAGATTTATATGAAGAAATCAACATATGGGTTTGCTATGGACTTGTGTTACCTGAGCCTGTTAGGCTGTAAATCCCCACAGCAGTGGCTGATGTAACCAATCAGATGTTTGGTGGGTGGGGCATTTTGTATTTAACTTATTGTACACTGTTTGGCTAACATACACTTGATAAAGAGCTGGAAACATGTCGTGTTCGTGAATAAAGGCACCGTTTGCAGCAGATTCGCTTGCGCTTGTTTGTATCCACACCTACATTTGAATTTCTATGTTATTCAAAATGTTCCCTTGCAAAATCTGCCCTGCACATAATTAAACAGAAATTAAAACTGCTTACCAGTGAGTAGGAACTTGCTATATGATTCTGAATTTCATCCATTGTACATAGGACATAGGACACGGTGAAGGCGTTTAAAGACCATTTCATTTTGGGTCAGAGTTCCTGGAATTGATGATAGCAAAAATGCTTATTTAGCAAATAGTTATTTACGCTGATTCAAAATGTATATGCCACATGACTACACTTTATTTGACACTAACATACAGTTAGGCACATAAATCTTTGGACAGAGACAATTTTTTTCTAATTTTGTTTCTGTAAATTACCACAATGAATTTTAAATGAAACAAATTTTAATTCAGTGGGTTGAACAAAAAAAATTGCATAAAAATGTGAGTTACTAAAGCCCTTTTTAACATAATCACTTCATTTCAGGGGCTCAAAAGTAATTGGACCATTGACTCAAAGGCTATTTCATGGGCAGGTGTGAGCAATTCCTTTGTTATGTTATTATCAATGAAGCAGATAAAAGCCATGCAGTTGATTTGAGGGGGGGGGGGTGCTTGTATGTGGAGGATTTTGCTGTGAACATATGGTTAAAGGAGCTCTCCATGCAAGTGAAACAACTCAGTTGAGTTATTAACTTTTTATTCAGCAGCTCTCCAGTTTGCACTGGTTGCTAGGTTCCAAACTACCCTAGCAACCATGCATTGACTGAATAGCATTACAGAGCATTTGTTTTTAGATGGGGCTAGTGACCCCCATTTGAAGACTTTAAAAGAGTCAGAGGAAAAAGCAAATAATTCAAAAACTATAAAAAGTGCCAGTTAAAAATTAGCCATTCTATAATATATTATAGAATTTAACTTAAAGGTGAACGACCCCTTCAAAGTATAGGGACTAAATACAGCAGTATTAAATATTTTGACTATGATTTTTTTATTGACAAAAAAATGATACATATATTTTTTTGGCAACTAAAAATGGAGGTGCTGATACTGGCCACTATTTCAAGCTTGCCAATACCAGAAATTGTGTGCATGGAGAAAGAAACTTGGTCCACAATAAGTGGTTCATCGTGGCAATTCTTGAAATAAAGACTAAAAAAGGAAGCAACATAAACTTGAACTCACCAGTTTCAGACTGGGCCAGTGGGTAGGGATGTCGCGGACTGTTCGCGTCCGCCGAATGTTCGCGAACGTCGCGCAACGTTCGCCAATTTGGGTTCGCCTTAGCTGGCGCTTATTTTTTACCTCTCACCCCAGACCAGCAGATACATGGCAGCCAATCAGGAAGCTCTCCCTCCTGGACCACCCCCACACCCCCTGGACCACTCCCCTTCCATACATAAACTGAAGCCCTGCAGCGTTTTTTCATTCTGCCTGTGTGTGCTTGGAAGAGCTAGTGTAGGGAGAGAGCTGTTTAGTGATTTGAGGGACAGTTTATAGTAACTTTGCTGGCTAGTAATCTACTTCATACTGCTCTGTATTGTAGGGACAGAACTCTGCAGGGATTTGAGGGACAGTGAGTTTAGGTTTGTTAGCTTTGCTGACTAGTAGTAATCTACCTTCTACTGCAGTGCTCTGTATGTAGCTGCTGTGGGCACTGCTTCTGATCTCATCTGCTGAGTGCTGACTGCTGTAATAACCCAATAGTCCTTGTAAGGACTGCTTTTATTTTCTTTTTTGTTTTTTTTACTTTGCTACTATAAGAGCCCAGTGCTATTAGTCTAGCTGTGTTGGGGAGTGGGACTGGTGTGCTGCTCCTCCTAGTAGTTCAGCACCAACCAGAGTCATTTTTTTTTTAATATATATATATATTTTTTTATTTTACTTATCTTACTGTTCTTTAACGTGTCCAGTGCTGTTTGCTGTTCTTCATAGTAGTGCACCAATAGTAGTGCACTTGCAGGCATTGTTTGCCCAGTGTGTTCTTCAAACAACTGCCACCTAGCTGTGTGAGCTTTTTCACATTCTGTCTAAATATCAATAATAATACCGTCTCCAGAAACACCACCTGAGTGACGTTTTCCAAGCAGCAATAATATATTCCGTATCCACTGCTGTAGTGTATACGTTGACCTTGCAGGCATTGTTGTTTGCCCAGTGTGTTCTTCAAACAACTGCCACCTAGCTGTGTGAGCTTTTTCACATTCTGTCTAAATATCAATAATAATTCCGTGTCCATAAACATCACCTGAGTGATGTTTTTACAGCAGCAATAATATATTCCGTATCCACTGCTGTACTGTATACGTTGCCCTTGCAGGCATTGTTTGCCCAGTCTTTAATCAAGTGCCACCTAGCTGTGTGAGCTTTTTCACATTCCCTGTCCAGAAACATCACCTGAGTGACGTAGTGTGATTTCTGCCCTTTACAGCACAAAACGCAGCGCTGTGTCAACAATGTATTTTTCAGATACATTTTTGCCCTTGATCCCCCTCTGGCATGCCACTGTCCAGGTCGTTGCACCCTTTTAATAATTTTTCTGGCCAGAAATGTCTTTTCTAGCTTTTAAAATTCGCCTTCCCATTGAAGTCTATGGGGTTTGCAACGTTCGCGAACCGTTCGCATTTTTGACGCAAGTTCGCAAACATTTTTTCCGACGTCCTACCAGTGGGACACTGGGAAGAAATCTGGTGGGACCTGCCAACCCAGGCCTGCTCCCCCCACTCAGACTGTGACCCTCTCCTCCAATCACAGTCACAAAGTTAAGGAGGTAAAAGATATATGGCGCTTAAGGGTGGAAGGGTAGAAACCCAGAGAAAGGCTCTTGTGTTTACAAGGAGGGTCCTTGAAATCGTAGCACTGGTGGGCACTGAACAACTTAGTCTGACCATGGGGGAGGGCCAGGGAGGATGAAGAGCTGGATGAACACTAGGGGAAGTTGAAGGCAGCAAATCTAAATGTAGCTGAAAGTACTGTATAGAATAAGTTGAATATTTTGCTCTACTGCTTTTGGATAAGTCTAGTTAGGTGCGCTGAGTGGGGGGGGGGAGTTTGTATACTGGGGCATACATTAAATATAAATCCATATAGGGGGAGATTTAAAAAACATAGGTAGTAACCAAGAACGAGATTTCAGAGTTCATTTCTCATTTGTTACTGGTTACAACTCCATTGTAAAATCAGATAAACTAAACTTATAATTAATCAGTTCTATTTCCATGTAATTTATGGCTCCCTTTAAATATATATGCGTATATACTTTGTCACGCCTAAAAACTGTAAAACATGGAAAAATGGCTAGTGTTCATTTGGACAAATACAGATTATGAAGTGGTGGTAAGGCAAATAAATTGTAGGATTGATAATGCAGAATGTCCATAGGAACAACCTTTCAGGCTACTCAGTGCTGCAGTACTGGGAAAGAACGATATCTCAATGTCTATGCACTAAAAGGACCGGCACAACAAAGAGCTTGACAAAGAGGCACGCCCCCAAATGCTTTGTTTCCACTTTTGACCACTAATAAACCACATGGGAACACCCCCCAAGAAAGTGCTTCTATATTCTAGTCCTTTCTGTGCATAAAGGACAGGGCTTTGAATTTTATTCTCTGTACAGCAGAAAAAAAATCTGTTGCTACTATTTGGTTTAATTTGATTACTGGTGGTTTGTATTCAGTATCATACTCTGTGTTCAGCGATAAAATGTAAATACGAATGTGAACTCAATACAAGCATCACACTACTTGCTGATTTATCTGCAGTATTTGCTCCTTTAAGCCCACTTAGAATATGTGTAATTCCTACTGCAACCAAGTAGGGGTAAAGTGTGATATCAGATATCAGAAGTATGAAGGTTTAATAACCAGTAAAAAACCAGAAAAATCCTCATGGTTTTATTATTTTTTTTTAATTTCAGGCCATGTTTCCAATGTAGTACGAATTGTTAAGTGAAACCTTTACACCCATTCAGTGAAGAGAAACTTAAAGAGCCTATATTTAAGGCATTTTAAGAAGTACAAATAATCAACAAAACGGTAACACATTACATACAAAGGTAGTTCTTTCCATTTGATCCCCCATGCGACACAAAGCAGTGGGTATACTATACTCAAAATGTATGAGTTCTTTACTGCATTGTGCTTATAACAATGGAATTATCAAATGCAACCAGTAAGAAGATTAAAGTTCTCCCAGCAGATTAAGTACAAATGATCTGTCCTCCTGTTTCAGCATCATTTGTTCATTTATCACATAACGTCTAGTATTTCTGGTCAGTGTCAATATGCTCTACATCTTTGCAGTTAACAGATGTCTTCTCTCGCCGAATGAATTACTTTAAGTCTCACGCACTGCTGGCCGCAGATGTGTCACTATAGCAACATCATTAATTTCAGATCTTACCGGAAACATGCCCTCCAATCAAACCTAATTATACCACGTTGCTTTCTTGTCCCACAATAAGGAAACTATAATGCAATTATTGGGATGCTTCATTTTAGATTCCACAGTGGTAAATGAGAGAACTTCTGTGATGGACGCTTCATGTCAAAAAGCTTATTGATAAAGCACAATCCTAATTTGCAATCATACAAAGGACTATGTTGCAATTATTTTAGCAATGTAATATCCTTTAGACTCCACAACGAATTCTTTATCTCTTTGGCTAAATCCTGGATTTTTTCATTTGCTGGTTTCTTTGTGCAGAAAGAGGAGTATTCAATTTTGGTAGAACTTCAGTATAACTTGGCTCATGCTGTTGACTTTGCTGGATGTCAAAGGAATCGGAGCTACTTAATTCTTTTCTGACATACAACAGCAGATAACATGTTGCTTTGTTGGGTCACTAGAGGACAGGAGGGGAGAGCCAGGTTCTAATCTGCTTCCCATTTATATTAAAATCAAATTCATTTGGATCTGATGCTTTTGTTTCATTCTTTGTGCCCATGCTGAGGCCACCCATTCAATGTAAAGATGATAGGGTCCCCTGCAGCTGTAACCCCTGTATCACAAAGATTATTTTTGCTACAATGTTCCAAGGATAAACAACTGCTCCAGGTTCTCAGACTAAAGGCATGCTGAAACCATGAGCAATATTATACCAACTTGGTGCTGGGATGAAAATCAAACACCAGTGTGAATAAGTCTGAGACCCCTTTGTGGTTTTATTTTGCAGCTGTCTACTTTAGATTTACACTGTTACTTGTTTGTTACCTCTCAGAAGGGTAATTTAACACATTGGTTAATAAGGGGTTCTTTTTCTCTATAAACGTATAAAACCAATTGGCACTGACATACGTTAGACCCTGGTTTAAATCAAACAGATTTGGAAGTGGTTATTGCAGGCGGATCTAAGTCGCATCAAGTTGTTTGCAATCTGTCAATAGGTTGAACAGCACACAAATAAAATTAAGAAAGGGCTTGAAATAAAATATAAGACACAAAATATTGAAAGCTATCAAAATGCAGCTTTAAGTCTACGATCACTTAATGACTAATGCATCATTTAAAAATGTATGCTGGAAAAAGCAGGATATCAAATCAAATTGTTAAAAAACCACAGAAAATAAAAACAAAGACCAATTTCATATTGTATCAGAAAATCACTGTCTGCAATACATCATTCCAAGGGGCAGATTTATCAAAATGAGAAATTAGAGGTCACCACAGAAAAACTCACCCGAGATTTCCAGAATCGTATTTGTTAAACGATGAACTCTCACCCACTGGTTGATGCGTTTATCCCATATGATTGAATAGAAAGTGGGTGAAGTTTTTCTATGGAGACCTTATGGAGACTTTATGAAACTGCCATTAAAAGTTCATTTTGAGGTATGTAGTATCTTTAACGTAGCATTACAGAGTTTACTTACTCATGTCACTTTGAAGATATAGTTCATAAAGCTGAACTCTGCATTCTAAAATACAATCTAAAGTTTCCACTTTCATCTTCCTGTATCACTTGTTCTTATTCAACCTATATGAAAAATGACAGAGCTGAGCTTTATGCTGTATTTATTTTGGTATTTTGGCAACTGTTTTTTTTTTTTTCCAAACATTTTTCTTATAAATCTTACCCAGAATAAAAATCTTCATTAGTCTTAAAAAATGTAACATGGTTCTTACTTTCAGGCAATCTTAGTGCAAGTATATAAGCATTGAAATCAGATGAAAAAAACTGTCTGCAAGGTAGTTGGAAAGATATCCAAATAATACATGAGCAAGATAACATGAATGATTTTGCAGCAAAACGTATCCAAGCAAGGAGTAGTGAAGGCTAGCAATAATCATGTCAATCAGTAATGATGCTCTTGCAAATGCATGCATAAGCACTAACAGAACAAGCCATGCTCACATATTTAAGACTTGTCAGTTTCTGTTATAGCCAAGAATAAATATGTGTGTTATGTGCAAACCTGCACTGGACTCAATTCTAAACAGGTATGGGACCTGTTATCCAAAATGCTCGGGGCCTGGGGCTTTCCAGATATTGGGTCTTTTCGTTAATTTGGATCTTCGTACCTTAAGTCTACTATAAAATCATGTAAACATTAAATAAACCCAATAAGCTGGCTTTGCCTCCAATAAGGATTAATCAGTGTGTGCATGAAGAAGGGTTATGTTGTTTTGTTTATAAAATAGCTTGGAGATCCAAAAGGGTGAACTTTCCCTAGTCTTGGTTTTGTTGCATAAGCCCTTCGGGAGGGAAGCATTGCAGGAATGTGACCATTTTCTGCTTATTTAATGAAAAGAAGCACAGGGCTCTTCCACTTTGTACTCCATCTATGACCAGTGGTGGATGTGCTGGGGTGCTTGGGAACTGAAGGTCCCAGTAAGAAGTTGAACCTTAAGGCAATCATTCCTTAGGAAACTCATATTTATATATATTTATGTGGATGTGGATGACAACATATACTTATTGATGGGGCAACTATATAGCAGTTAAATGTTTACCCAGCTTTGTGGACGGTGCATGAATTGCTGGTGATGAATTTAGCAGTATTAACATATATGCAATATACACTGCTGTAGTGACCTGACAACATTCCTAGATTAGGGGAAAGACATTTGATAAAGATTCAATACAGTATCAATCTCTGGTCATTGTGCTCTTTGTAGTTGCATTTTTGTGCTATGTAGTCAAACCTATATGGTCTACCTGTGTTCCACTACACCACAAGGAAATATTAGCAAAAGACCCACATAGAAAACAGTAACACAATTTATGTAAGGAGCTTTCAGGAGCTGAAGAATGTGACTATAAATGTTTTGATTTAATCACATTTAAGTGGAAAGCACAAACCTTTGGTGGTCAGTGTACGTTTAGGGTAGAACTACATGGGCGACTGTGGTGCATTTCCGGCGGATTCAAAGCGATGTGCCAAAACGCTGGCGTCAAGTCGGATGCAACGAAAAATAAGGTAAGCAATAGCAATGTCGAATGTTGTCGCAGTGTTTATCCGACATGACATGCAGCGTCTGCATCCGACAGTTGTGTCGTGTCAGATGAACGTTGCAACAACATCCGACATTTGTATTTACTACCTTATTTTTCGTTGCATCTGACGTGACGCCAGCGTTTTGACACAGCGCGGGGGAACTGCTGGAAATGCACCTAAGTCGCCCATGTAGTTCTACCCATAAAGGTGACAGGTGATGGACTAATATTGCTTGGGTGTTTGCATATGTATAGTTCTACCACTTTCACATGTGTGATTGTCTCCCTTAAGGTGGATATTTTACATTTATAGAAATTAGGTACCTGTTTTATCTGTGAGTAAATAAACTACAGTAAGTGTCCAAGTCCTTCAGGAATCATGCTAGTTCTGACTACAGTCCCTGGAATGTTGTCATCTCTCATGATCATCCATCCATAAGCAGCTTTACCCATATCGAGGTTCACACGCAAGCTAAAAACCAAATTCATTTCACATATAGGCCAATTATTTTATTCCAAAACCAGATTTAAAGTTAACAACGAAACCATGAAAAATAGCCACTATGAGTATTTGTGTGTATAACTAAAAATACACACACACATATAGCACATTACACTTAACAAAACAGACAAATTTACTCTAGTGCTGCTGTAAAGATTCAAATTATTTTAATTGGAATCTTTATGTTATAAGCCACTGCACTTTCACATGCGCAATACACACATTTTTTGCTTATTTTTAAAGGGGATATCCAGTCCATTAAATCGTCTGTTTCAGAAGGCAGGGAATGTAAACATCCATACAGGCATTGCTTTACATCTTGAAAACCACTGAAACAGTGTTCAGAATAACATTTACTTCCATTAAAACATTTTTTTTTTTCATTTTTTTTAAATGATCATTCTTTTTAATCCAACCAAACCCAATTCAAGTTTTACAAGAAAGAGATAAAAATTAAAAATATTAGCCTAGTGATCCACTAGCACTCATCTTCATGTGTAGGTAGCGACATATCCAAGGCTGTGGTAGGACAAGGACATATTACAGAACTACAACCTGCAAATTTACTCTACTAGGTAATCTGCAAGGAGATGCTAATGAAGCTTAAAAATAGTTTCTGTAGTTGGCTTTTAAGGCAATCAATATTTTAATCTGATAATTCCTTTATCTCTTCTAGAGAACAATTTTTGTATTTATAGCGGCCAGTGGATCTCTGTACCTTACAATAGCCATTAAACTAATGGCTCAATATAGTGCATTGCTGGTCAGTAAGAAAGCACTCCATTTGTCAATCAGTTATTTGGTTATTCACTGGTACAGTAAATTGCAAGAAGCACCTTGTGAAATGAATGGTATAAATACACAATAACTATATACAGTATAGAATTAAATTGAGGGAGGGTGATGGAGGGGAGGGAGAGCTATAGAGGGCAGCGAACACAGACTAGGGGCAGAAGACACTTAGGGCCCATTAGGGCATGCACACACATGTGGATCTTAGCCACGTCAAAAAAGCTGGCCGCAGTGTTTACACTAGAGTAATGTGGCATTGCCTTAAGCTTAACACTGCGGTCGGCTTTTTTAAAAAACTGCCGAAAACGCGGCTAAGATCTGCATGTGTGTGTCCATGCCCTTGTTGTTGCACCCTAGGCAGGTGCCTCTTCTTCCTACCTTTAGTTCCGGCTAAATTTCTTTGAAAAGATTATCAGTAAACTTTATGTACTACAGGTATGGGACCTGTTATCCAGAATGCTCGGGACCTGGGGTTTTCCAGATAACGGATCTTTCCGTAATTTGGGTCTTCATGCCTTAAGTCTACTAGAAATGCATTTAATCATTAAATAAACCCAATAGGCTGGTTTTTCTTCCAATAAGGATTAATTATATCTTAGATGATATCAAGTACAAGCTACTGTTTTATTATTACAGAGAAAAATGAAATCATTTTTAAAAATTTGGATTATTTGAATAAAATGGAGTCATAAAAATAATCTATAATCATCTCCCTCTCTCTCTCTCTCTGAAATAATTGTTATTTAAAACATTCCATACTGTACAGTGGCAGTTTGCCCTTATAAATATATTCAGCTATCAAAGGGATTAGTTGTCCTTATTATTTCAGTAAGATGAACACTGCACACAACTACAACGGTATAGCTTCCTGCACAAGGATCTTTTAAGAATCAGCAGATTTGTTGGCACGTTTCCTCTTTGCTTCCTTTTAAGCTCAGTTTCATTTACAGCCAAGACTATAATTTGAAAATGCAGTATTCAGTGAAATTAGACATCCCTTTTTTTCAGTGGTTTGAGAACATACCTTATTGGGATGATGTAGGAAAAAAGCAGGAGGAACCAAAACAAATAACGATACCAAGGCCCAACATATCCTTGCAAGGTTACCATCACCACTGAAAGTGCAACAAGGGCCAAGAAGAGAGCTTTGGTCAGCTGATTCAGCTCAAGGTCCAGCATACCTATCTGAGAAAGCAGTGACAGAAGACAAGTTTGAAAATCTGAAGAATCTGAAACAAAGTTTTGAAAATATTTGCAATATAATACTCTCATCAATGCATGTCTGTATTTCTGAGATACATACATAGTGACAAAAACAGAGACGAACTGAGGAAATTAGTAAAAAAGATAAAAAAATTGGGGAGTGGTCCTAAAGTCCACTTGTTGTTCCAGTGGGCTCCTGGCATTGCAGTCCAAAACTGCACCTGTATGTTTGAGATTTTCGCCTTGGTTAACTCCAGAGCGAAAATTCAGTTTGTGTCTCTACTGACAACATAATACAAATGTGGTATCCATTATCCAAAAAGCTCCGAATTATGGAAAGGCCATTTCCCATAGATTCCATTATAATCAAATAATCCAAATTTTTAAAAATGATTTCCTTTTCCTCTATAATAATCAATCAGTAGCTTGTTCTTGGTCCAAACCAAGATATAACTGATCCTTATTGGAAGCAAAACCAGCCTATTGTGTTTATTTAATGTTTACATGATTTTCTAGTAGACTTAGGGGCCGATTCACAAAGGGTCGAATATCGAGGGTTAATTAACCCTCGATATTCGACTGGGAATTAAAATCCTTCGACTTCGAATATCGAAGTCTAAGGATTTTAGCGCAAATTGTGTGATCGCACGATCGAAGGATTATTCCTTCGAACGAACTATAAAATCCTTCGATTCGAAGGATTTAAATCCAACGATCGAAGGAATATCCTTCGATCAAAAAAACTTAGGAAAGCCTATGGGGACCTCTCCCATAGGCTAACATTGAGTTCGATAGCTTTTAGATGGCGAACTAGGGGGTCAAAGTTTTTTCTTAAAGAGACAGTACTTCGACTATCGAATAGTCGAATAGTCAACGATTTTTAGTCGAATCCTATGATTCGAAGTTGTAGTCGTAGTCGAAGGTCGTAGTAGCCCATTCGATGGTCGAAGTAGCTCAAAATTCAAAGTTTTTTTACTTTGAATCCTTCACTCGAAGTTAGTGAATCGGCCCCTTAAAGTATGAAAATCCAAATTACAGAAAGATCCGTTACTGGAAAACCCCAGGTCTCAAGCATTCTGGATAATATTTCCCATACTGTACTACATATCTCTTAAAACACATTCTATTAAGGTCATAGCTTTAGCCCAATTCTAGATGTAGGATCACAAGAACTTATATTAGGAACATTTTTGAGAATTATTCATTAATATACAAATATTACTAACTGTAGCTGCAATAATATTCAATAACATTAATCCTTAGCAGAAATGTAGCACCTGCTAAAAAATGAAAACAAACAGGAACAATGACAATACTGATTACATAAATCATAAATAGCCTATGAATAAGTGCCCATTTATCGCACAAAATGCGTAAGGCTTTTATGCAAGGTGTTATTTCTTTTAAATAACTTTTTCCTGCATTCATTTACACTGTGGCCTGGCTTAGTGTCTGACTGTTTTACTTTGTGGTAGATATCAATTTTTTTCATCAGGGACCCAAATAAATGTGGACCTTGGTATCCAAAAGCATTGGCTTTTAATTAATTATGCACATATATTATTGTTAGCTCAATATTTCACTTTGCTGTAGGGGTCATAAAGACCCATGACAAACAGTGTGGAGACCCAATATTGTGTCTTGACTGGTTGGTTAAGCATTAGTGCAAAATCACAAGCATTGTTTAAAACGTTTAGGGCTGCTCGCAATGTAGAATCATTCACTGGTGAATATTACATCATCATTATCGCTAAGCAAAAGTTAGCATTAACACCTGCTGTGGAGTTTCGTTAAATACTTTTGTCTCAAAAAAAACGTAAAATTTTATTACATACAGTGTGGATGTTCGCAAAAGCCATTTTTCAGAATCTTTGCGAGGAAGTCATTGAGTTCTCACATCAGACAAAAAGGACACTAACAATGAAAATCTTGGCGGCTAAAGTTCGCAGGTTTTTGCGAATGTTTTTTGCACTAATTAAACATTGCCCCATTAGTCCCTATTAAAATGCAAAGCTAAATGCTGGAATTGTGAATACAACAGATGAAAGTGAGCGTAGCACCGGCCAGGCAAGGCTGACTTAGTTTTAATTCAAGGGGAGCACATATTCTTTGTAGTTTTATGCACAAAATGTAAAAGTTAAAAACAAAACAAAAAAAAAGTAAAAATGTTTGGCTAGTGATGTGTGGACTGGCCCGACACCCGCGGGGCCCCCGGGTTGGGCGGGTTTGGGCCGACCTCACACCCCCCTTTCCGGGTCACGGGCGATCTTACAAATGCCGGGTGTCAACTTCCGGGTTGAACTTTTATAGACGCGCACCTGCTTGCCCCGCTTGTGACATCATTGGCGGGGCTGCGCGGGTCTATAAAAGGAACCCGGAAGTCGGGCTTGGAACCTGACCCGCACATCACTTGTTTGGGCTACTATGAATGCAGGCCCTATTAAAAAGTGACATTAATGGGGTTATTTAACAAAGGTCAAATTTTTAATTTGTTATTTATGAAAAACTTGAAGTCTAATATTCGATCGAATAGTCGTGACCCGAAAATTTAAGTCGAATTTGAATCGAATTTTTCTCTGGAAAAAAAACTTGAATGTCAGGAAATCAATTAAAATATTCAAATAGTTCAAGGGATCTCTGCCATTGACTTGTACATGAACTTGGCAGGTTTGAGGTGGCGAATATTCGAATTTGAACTGTTTCCATGGTCAAGTTGTGATAAATCTCACATTAGAATTTACATTCAAGTTGGTGCTTTTAAATTCAAGTTTGCGAGTTGACACACACACAAAAAAAAACGTAATAAATCTGTCCCTAAGCATGTGTCTGCACACCTCTGTATATAGTCCTATTTTTTTATTTTTTAAGGGAATTTACCACAAAAATTAAAATTTTATTCAAGCTTCATCTCATTGCAACAAGCAACTTTCTAAATGTAATCAATAAAAAATTCTGCACTGTTTCTGAAATAATCAAGTTACTCTTTACTCTCACTCTCTCAGAATGTCTCTCTTCATGCAAGAGGTGGAGTTAGATTTTAAATGACAGTTAGGTCTAATACATCCTTTGGGAGGTAGGTTGGTTGCAGTGTTTGCCTATAAGATGTATTAGAGCTTACACTTTCAATATAACTGGCTCTGATAGAAATCCTATTTCTCTGAATGCAAGGTGTGTACCAGAGTATGTTATACTGTTAGCTTTTGTTTTACTGGAGTTGGTTAGCTCTAAAACATCTGCTAGGAAAGGAAGGCCCCTGTAAAACATGTATTAGACCTACCTGTCAAAAAAATCATTTGCATATTTTGAATGTTGTGCAGTTATCAAGTGTTAACTATATTTAAATAAGGTTTTGCAGTAGGCAGTAATAAACAAACACTATAATGAATGGATGACACTTTGTGTACAGTATAGGAAAACATCATCCTTGTGGTCTAATGACATATTAAGAGCTATTCATCTTGGTAAACTATTCTGAAAAGCTAGAAAGCATAACATTCCATCATATAAAGGAACACTGTAAAAGGAATATAATAGTTCTGGAAAAAAAAAGGTTAGTGCTCCTGTTTGTGCATGGGCTACCCTTTCTCTTGAGAACAGAGTTGAGCAGGACCACAGTGGCTAATTTATCAGCTGCAATTTAAAAGCAGCACAACGAGGACAAATATCTGGCAATTTCCGCTGCTTCCACTACTACATAGTTTATGCTTGAATTATTGAGAAAAATAGGTTTTTGAATTAAAATGAAGAAAAATTAAGCCAGGGAAGTAGAGCATGTTTCAAAGCCCAGATCTTTTTGCGTTGACAAAGGCGGTCTAAGTTTCAGGCCTCACTGAGGATCAGATGAAGTCATTATTCATTCAGTCAGGGGAAAAAAGACTCAATTACCTCAACCTAAAGATGCTATCAATGAATGCAAAGTGCATATTTTACTCTATTCATCCAAATCCCATTAAAAAGTGAAAGGAATGATTTAATCTAGCTTTCTAGAGTTGGTCTTTTTTTGTATTAAAATAAAGAATCACTGTCTCGCAATATGCATAACTACTACCTCACACTTTTCTCTGCATCATAAAATTAAGACTGTAAAAGCAGAGACAGAAACAGCCTGAATGAATACAAAGTTTCTTTTGAGAGAAAGGCCACTGACAAAACAGAAACATTTAATGTAGTCCATTGGGCATTCATATGCAGATACTTCAAAGCTTTAATAACTTTTTAATGGAAGAGGACAGGTGACTGCGGATAACAGCTTGGAAAATAAATGTTGTGCAAAGTTGACAAACAATAGGAGGAAATAGAAGCCATTCATACATACAATTAAAGGTGGACATTTAAGAGACAAGGAAGACAGCCCAAAACTTCTTAAATGGCCAAGAAAATATACAACAGAAGCGAGAGTAACTTTCATAGCAATATATGTAGAGGTTTCCCCACAACTGAATAAAATTTCATATATAAGAAACCAACATAAATGTACCTGTTCCTCTGAGCTCAAAGATAATGAAGGATCAAAGGTCGTTCTAATTGTTGAGGGAGGGCAAACTATAAAACAGTGATGGATAGATGAAGGTCAACCAGATGTTGGTAAACTACAAATCCAAGCATCCAAACCAACTATAGCTCAAATATATCTGGGTGGTCTCCACCTGCTGATCTAATTAAAAAGCTCTAAAACATTTTAGGAAAACATCAAACATATAAGTTTGAGGCAGGGAAATGACTTCCTACTCTACATAATAGTGTAAAATATTCCCCACTCCAGTCATGGGCCATCCTGCATAGCTAAAGAGCAACAGGTTGGCAATCACAGGTCTGCATCTTGAACATAGGCTACTTCTTTAGCTTACTTAGCCTCAGTATTTCAGATATGTTTATATATGGGAATCATAGGCAGAGAATAACAAAGGTTTAGGGAGCTTTAGCCTCCACCAAAACAGATCAAGTGCTATATACTCATATACAATAATTAGTTCTCCAATGAAAAACCTTCTATTAGTAGCCTCTCCAAACAAAACATTCAACCTCCTCCCGACAGGCATCTATTATTTTAAAACCCTCTTTAACAAAAAGCAAGTAGTAATTAGGGATAGAAGCAGTGGGCTCCATATATCTTTACCCATATGCAATACACCATTGTCGTCTCTGTGACATTTAAAGCACAGTCATTAAGTAACAAGCTTGAGAATAATATTTATCACAATGCCCACCACAATATAATACTCCCAGGAAAGATAGATACAAACATAATAGAAAAGTTTTTAATTTTTAAGTGATTTTTCTCATTCATATTAATAGTTGCTTTCTGTTTCATGTGATGCCCCCGATTATTTTTTTCATCCTTACGAGCCTTTTATTATTCAATTCTAAAAAATGCAAAGAAACACAAATACACAAAGGGGGCTAATGATTTTACCAGCTATGGGTAGATTATTCTGATGTGTCATAATATCTGATCTTTTTATATGACTGCAAAAGGCAAATTAAATACTCTGTGGGAAATAATAATCTCCAAGGGAAATATTTTACATAATGCCTAATATAAACACAATGCTTTTGTAAACGGGATCGTTCAAAGATAATGAAGGCTATAATTGTTTGTATAATCTAAAATGTCACTAATGGCAGCAATCACAACTCCATTTAGCTTTTCTTAATTTACGGAGCAACTTTAGAGTAGCTAATGGTCCTAACACAAGTAATAGTTTATTCAACAATTGAGGGTACAGCATTCTTACAAAATGTTTCCATCCATGCAGGCATTGAACGTTGTTGCTTTGAAAGCAGTTGTATATGAAAAAGTTCAAGCAAACTACATATGTCAGATTACTGGAATGTGTTTGGCTTCTTCTAGTACTAGAAAGCTGAAGTGGCCAAACTCGAGCTCTGAGCTACTGTGAGATCATTTGCACAACAAGAGAACTGAAGTTGCAAAGTCCGCAAGGCCACAAATGAACTCATTTAGCTCAAGGTAAAACACTGTGTATAGTTCTCATAAGAAACAAACCCGCCAGTGTCTCATCTCATAATACCATTTTCCCATGGAGTTCTCCTAACTTCCATTTGACGCTTCTTTCAAGTTATGTACAATAGACCAAATAATACATGCAGTGCAAGGATACAAATAGGGCTGTTACATGAAAACCAACAAGGATTCAATAGAATGCCAAAACAGTTTCTATAATCCACTGCAGACCTCTTTCCCCTAGTCCAAGTTCATTTAACATCCCTAATTAAAGAATGGAAAGTAAAGATGTAGTTTAAAAACAGGTTGCATGGGCAAACATGAAAGTCCAAATGTATTCTTCAGACAATTTCATGACGGCTAGTTTTGGGCAAAGCACCTGAGAAAGGCAATATCATGCTTGCAACAGAAGAGGGTGCTGCAGTATGACATTACCTGTCACTTGTAAAGAGAAACCATTTCACACTGCAGACTTGTTATTCACTTTTCTATTTTTACATTTCCAAAATAAAAACGTATCCATTGACTTACCTCACTTCTCTACAACACAAGTATTCACTTCATTGCAGCATGCCCGGAAATTCACCAGGGAATGTTAGAGCTCATCATATCAGCGGTGGCTTCTTCATTAACTAAGGGGGTTGCATAAAGAAATGCCATTCTGAATTTAAACACAACCACATTGTCTTTGCTTCAAACAAATTAAATAGAAAAGGCATAATAATAGTCACCTTTAAGACTGAGAAATATTGCTAAAATACATTTTAACCATTGTTTTTTGATTAATTCGGAAATGATAAATTTTTTTTGGTACAGAAATCACCCTTGATAAGTACTGTAGATAAGAGACCCTTAGAACAGATTTTATCTTATAAATGGAATCATTATCTGGAATATGATTATAGGGTTTATCTACTAAGGCAGTATACAATTTCCCTAGAACTTCTGCAAGATTTTGGGTGCCCAAAAAGTAGTGTGCACTGCAACTCAAATGGGATTACCAATGAGGGAGCAAAATACTATTGTATTAGTTGTGGTACTTGTTTTTTTAAGTTAGACTGGTTGGTCATATTGTTACTACACTATTATAATTATTATTACTGTTTATTATTTACACCATACAATAATGCCATTAACATTTGATTCACTAAGTGCAGTCAGTTGAGTGTGTAAGTCGGCTGAGGTGGAAGTTACATCTCTTCAAAGCAGGTGTTAAGAGCTCCCTTGGGTCTGACCATAGCACAGTTTACACCTCCGAGCAAGAGCAGTGATGCTAGGTCCTAAATTCTGCATGACTTTTTTGCTTGTGTTAGTAAATATGCACTAATAACTTAGGAGGCCGATTTCAACAGTATCTTGCAGACGATAACCACAAATGATGTCAGTAATTAGGAAATATGTTTTAAGATGCCTGAAATGAATATATAAAGCACCCACTTTTCAATGAAAACTTAAGTCAAACAAACTTGGAAAATATTCCAGCAATACAGGGCTACTCTGTGTAGGGACAAACATTCTGTAGTCAGGTGCTATCACTATAATTGTCAGGGAGCAGGGAGCTCCCTCCTGGGAGGTAGTCAGGATCAAGGAGGAAGCCCACTTGAAGGTGCAAGGTCGCGGTATCCAAAGGGTTAAGCAAGATACAAGGTCAAAGTCCAGGCAAGAGTTCAATGGCAGGCAGATCAGGATCAAATAACAAGAGTCCAGGCAAGGGGTCAAAACCAAGGCAGGAGCAGGAATCAGGATAACAGGATAACAGGATAACAGAAGCCCAGGTTCAGAACCTATTCTTGGGCGCCCTTCTGGCATGCTGGGCGCCCTTTTATAGCTGAATTTAGCGCCATAGTGACGTCACTGGCGTCCTTACGCCGGCGTGTTTTACGCACGGTCGGCTTTGCGGCGCTGGCGTCCCAGTGTCCACGTGGGGCGACTGGGCGCCGCCATTTTGGATTCTTCGCCGCCGGGAGCAGACGCGTCTCTTCATGCTCCCGGCGGCCTTGACAATAATGAAGTAATGTGTTTTTTCTAATAGTCAAAAATGAAATCAGTGAAACGTCTAATGATAAATATACGCGGGGGAATGATTAGGCAATTACTACTGCTTATGTGAATAGTTGAAAGAGCATGGAAACAGTGTCTCAGGGTACCATAAAGCTTAATAGTTTCAGGAACTAAAATCTCTATACCTATTGCCTTTCTAATGGTATGTTGTTCTGCATAGGAAGCTATCAATTCTAAATGGTTTCTCAAGACCACCCACCAATTTAGAATAATTACTTCAATAACCCGGGCTTTCAATGACATTGGAGACTTGAACAATCACTCATATAAAGAAATCTCAGGGTCAAATGCTAGAGTTTCTGTTTCATTTAATTAAACTGGCCCTTTTTGAAAAAAAAAAGAGACATATTATATCTAAACAGTTATTTTATGGGTCTCTGCTTATACAGAATATCTGGCATTTAAACGATATGTCAGTTTACATCATATGCGAGATATTGCTTTGAATTCAATTTATTTTTGAAAAAATGCAACCTTTTTCAAATTTTCAAATGTATCAACATTAAATATCATTTTTGAAAGTGATCCAATGCCCAACAGTCCTGTATTCTGTTATTGTATTTTTAACAAATGATGTTTCCAAGTGGTTGCTATTCTGTAATTACTTTTACAGGTATGGAAGGGTTTTTCACCTTCCAAACACTTTTTTTTTCATTTCAGTTGTTTTTAGGTTATTCCCCAGAAATAAAAAATGTTCTCCATTACTTTTCATTATTTATTCTTTAATTTCTTTTCTAAAATCTCAGTTTAAAGTTGAATGTTCGTGTCTCTGGTGTTTCAGTCTGGCAGCTCAGTAATTCAAGCGCAGACTCTAAACTGCTACAATTTTGTATCATTTAGTTGATACATTTCTCAGCAGCATCTCTGAAATATAAGCAATTATTGTATCAATTGTAACAGCTGCCTGTAATGAAACCCAGAGATTCTGCTCAGCAGGGACAAAGATAAGAAATGGATCAAATAAATGTATCAATTTAGAACAGTTTACAGGGTCGGTGACCCCCTCCGACTCCCAGAACTGCTTTAGAAGGTGAAAAATGACACTTCAATATTAGAAAAACAGTCACACATAGAAAATAGAAAGTAATTGGTAAAAGTAGTTATTTCTGGTGATCTATCTGAAAACAACTAGTTGTTTGAAGGTGAACAACCCCTTTAACAGAAAACCTTGTTAATTGTTTTCATTTTTAAATGTTTCTTTATTGGGTAATGGTTACCAAATTCCTTCACCATATTGTATTCCCATAGCATTCATTTACTCCATAGTGCATAAGAACATGCTATGATCTGTGAAACGACTTGGTACACGATGACATTCCCTTAAGAAAAAAATGAAGAAAATAGTGAAAAAGCAAAGAGATGATAGTCCAATAACTTGCATTTGTATGGAGTAGACGTTCTGGGACAGATTTAACAAAGGTTAGTTTTAAATATTCATAATTTTAAATTTTACATGTTTCTTTGCCATGCCATAGTTACCACTTGTTTTCACCAGCAGTGCCATTTTGTATTCCCATAGCATTCTTACTAGATAACATCACCGGGGGTTATTATATCATTTACAGAACTGCCTGACACATGATATAGGAAACCACTAATACAGGTATGGCAGAATGCAAAGGACCTGGGTATATCTAGGTAGGGAAGTTTCCATAATTTGCATTGTCATACCTTAAATCTGCTAAAAATCATTTAAAAACACCAGCAAAATAGTTATGCCACCTATATGGATTTGTGCAGCTTAGTGTGGGTTTAAATACAAGGAATTTGTTGGAGTGCTTTAGGAGGCAATCGACCTTTATTCGGTCAAACGACCTTTATTCGATTCGAACAATTTTAGCGTACGATTGAACGATTTTCCTTTGACCTCTAAAGACTTAGAAAACTGCTCTAGAAGGTCCCCATAGGCCAGGGGTAGGCAACCCGCAGCTCAAGTGCCTCATTCGGCTCTTCATCCTGCTTGCTGTGGCTCAGTCTTGCGGCTTTGCCCGTCACATCGTCTATAGAGCCCTCGCACCTGCTGGTGGCTTCTTGAGTGTGTATCCGTGGTAAGCTAACCGTTATCTTACCGCTGTCACACACTCAAGCTGCAACCAGCAGGTGCGAGGCCTGTATAGACATCCCAGGCAAGACTGAGCCGCAGCAAGAGGATTCATTATGGTCCTTACCGCGGTCGCACTCAAAAAAAGAGAGAAGCCTCCAGAGTCCAGCTTCAGCAGGTGCGAGGGCTATAGACGTGGATGTGACGCATATTTTAAAGACGTCTATAGCCCTCGCCTTTAAACAGATGAGAACATTAGAATTTAATAGGGCTATTCAGTGTTTAATTAATTTCAAATTAGGCCTACACATGCACACTGCATATTTGTTTGTTGCATTATGTTGTTGTAACAGTTAAAAAAAACTGTTAAAAGTTTATAAACTGTGCTATGTTTTTCGTCTCCAGACTATTTTTCTTTAGTGGAAGAGGGAGCAAAATGGTTCTTTTGATAGTAAAGTTTGCTGACCCCTGCCATAGGCTAACATAGAACATCGGCAGGTTTAATTTGGTGAAGTTGAAGTTTATTTAAAGAGACAGTACTTCGATTATCGAATGGTCGAATATTCTAACGATTTGTATTTTGAATCATAGTCGCGTAGTATCCTACGCGATGGTCCAAAAAATTACTTCAAATTCCGAATTTATTTACTTCGAAAAATCCTTCGAATTCACTTCGACCCTTGATAAAGCTGCCCCTAAAAGTTTTTTCCTTTATGAAATCTTTCCATTATCAAAACATTTTCATACTTTGGCTCTTATAAACTTTGGTCCCATGGGATAATATGGGTGCAAAAAAATACAAGTCTGCTCCAAATTCCCACTGAACTGTGAAAAGTTGTGAAATGGTTTTACAGCTGTGCCAAAATGTAATTCTAGTCAAGCCAATGGGAAACTCACAAAACATAGTTAGATCGGGCTGAAAAAAGACCAAAATCCATCAAGTTCAACCCCTCCAAATGAAACCCAGCATCCATACATACACACACTGACCCTTCCATACACTAACAAACTATATATACCTATACACGAACTATAGATTTTAGTATATCAATAGTCTTCAATATTATGTTTGTCAAAGAAATCATCCAAACCACTCAAAGACATTAACAGAATCAGCCACCACAACCTCACTGTGAAGAACCACCTACGCTGGAAACGTATTTTTCACATCTTTTCATTCATGAGAAAGTATTATAAAGGAATGATAAATAGAGGAATTTTATTTTGCATTGACATTTTAATTTACTTTCAGTTTTGAGTGGAAAAAAAGCTAGGGCTGTGATCCCCAATCATTGGCTAATAAGCAAAATGTTGCTCAACAACTCCTTGGATATTGTTCCCTGTTGCCTCAAAACAGGTGCTTATCTTTGAAAACCAGGTGTACTGCCAAACAGAGGCCCCTGTAGGCTGCCAGTCCACATAGGGCTACCAAATAGTCAATTACAGCCATTATTTGGTAACTCCAGGAATGTGTTGGATGCTTGTGTTGCTCCCCTACTCTTTTTACATTTGAATGTGGCAAATGTGGGTGAAAAGTTGGGGATCAAAGCAAAGGGAACATACAGGCTCCTCTGATATTAGCCAGAATCTACAGATTGGCAATCCAGCCTGCAGTAACAAATGTTAAAGCATTTTTGTTTTAGGGGCAGATTTATAATGGGTCAAATTGTTGATCCATTTAATCATTTATGAAATCTTTTCTTTTCTTATTTTGGCTGAATTTTCATACATATCCTTTGGGCCCAAAACTATGCTTTGGATTTCCCAGTCCACTGAGGTGAAAATTTGTGAAATGTTTTTAAATCTGTGAAAAAATGTAATTCTATGCCTTTCTTGGCAATTTCCAATGATTTAGCCAAACTGCAGCGAGCAATGTAAATGATTGAAATGTTAGCAAAGGGAACAGGCATTTTCAGGAGATTTGTCGCCCATGGTAGAGCAGATTTAACTATAGGCAACAAATCGTAGCATGTTTGTCGGCTTGTGTTCAAGTTGGTTTTAAGCATTCATGTTTTAGAGATAATCCTTGAAAATAAACAAACATTGCACACATTTAACAAAATACAAGTTAATTGGGGGATCAGTGAATAGGAAAAGCTAATCTGATTGTTTTACTAAGCATTACTGCTTGGTTAAAAAATGTTTATTAGTCCTAAAAGGAGAACTAAACCCCCAATAATAAAAACCCCTTCCCACTACCCTACATAGTCCGTCCTCCCTGATTTCCCCCGCATAGGTGATTACCACTGAAAGTGCCCCTAATTCATTACTCACGTATAGGTGAATCGTAAGCGCAGAGGAGCTTATTGACACCATCTTCCAGCTCTTTGGTATTCTTTGGGAAGTGAACAATGTATTGACACATGTTGGAGCATGTCTTCTGGTTTGTAGCAACTGCCGGAAATTGCCAAAGGAAAGGAAGAGGAACTGAAGAATACCGAAGAGCTGGAAGATGGCGTCCATGAGCTCCGCTGTGCTTACGATGCACCTATATGTAATGAATTAGGGGCTCTTTCAGGAGTAGGGATGGGCGAACTTTTCCTCCTTGTCTTGCTGCAAAAATAACGCCCATAGACTTGTATGGCGTTGTGCGTCAAAAAAAAAGACGCGCGGCAAAAAATAATAACTGAACATCTACAGGAAAGGGACTGGGCTGATTAACCATATTTAGAAAGAAGGTATGATGTTTCTTTGGCTATTACTGCTACAGGTTTATATTCTATGCTGCAAGTTAAATATAGATATGATCAAAATATGATAAAAAAGGATTGCAGTGTTATAAAATTAGCAGTATAAATAAATCATAGAAACTATAAATGTACATAGTTCTATAGCTGAATAAACCAATAAAGCCTCAATTTTCTCTAAAAAGCCAATCAAGAAATTCTCTAAGCAATTACATCTTCTACAAATTATAGTTCCTGCATTTCTTTTTTCGTGCAAATAAAACAGAATATCAACACACTTTTTCTTGCCCTAATGGCAGCCAAGTTAATTGTATGCAGATGATTAAATTAAGCACGTTATACATCATCAATCCATTTAGAATGTTTATTTCTTGTACCTTGCGAAAAGTGAAATTCATTTACATGGATGCTCTGCATTTTGCTAGTATTTCATGCTGCTGAAGTCATTTTACCATCCGTTACATACTTAATGGTTTGTAAGAAATCCCAACAGTTGGGGATTGTGGGAAAAGTTATCCAGATTGACAGATAAAGTGAAAAGGTCTGTATTAATTTCCAAATAAAGAGATGCATGGAGTGGTATTTCACTATGATTATACTCTAAAGTACCAATTACATTGCATCAGAAACTAGAGCAAGTTGACACTCTGCAATAAAGCAAATAATTTCCAGTTGGAGGGGCAGAAAATGTTAATATGCCATGTTCAAGACTACAAGAATCTTTGTAAAAGGAAGTAGCTAATAAGGTTTAATGATGCATGTCAGGAAGCCACAGTATGTAGGGAAACACAGCTGGCTTCATTTTGTAAACTATTTGATATACACATCTTTCTAGTTCACGATTATCAGCTGTGCTAGTGCCACGGGGGACAGTTTAGGCTTCAAATCAGAAGATTCTTCTTGTTTTCTAAATTACAAGTAAAATACATTAATATAATAAGCTGCTGAAGGAACATTCAACAGCTAAGCTTACCAACTTACAAATTTAGCAAGGAGGGATGTAGATCTCAGACAAAATATTAATAATAAACTAAAAAATCATTTGTATTGTTTTGTAAAGAAGATGGGCCCTTAAAGACACATACTCTTGCAAACAAATGATAGATGGTTATGGGAAGGCTTACTGGCCTGTTTCTTTAATATGCAGTGGATACTAAAGTTGCAGAAGACCAATACAAAACATGTATAAACACTGTTGGTATGTATACAGATAGACAGAGAAAGATCAAAGTGATCAAAAGATTTTAGTGAATGGTTTTCCTTTTTATTTATTCATACTCTTTTCAAACTGTATTTAATTGTGTGGCATTACTGCCTTGAAAAGGGGTCTCTCCCCTTGCATGTTTGGGCCATTTCATTTATTTGGCCACAATCAACATTAAGAAGGTTATTTATGAAAGGTCCGATTTTAGAGGTTTTGAAACCACAGCTAAACTCACAAATTCTAAAACCACAACCATGGATTTATTAAAAGGTTCGAATATAAAAAGTGTGAACGAAAAAAGAGCTGAATGATGCGCTAACAAATATAAATACATTGAAAACCTCTGAGTTTTTGAGTTGACAATTCCTAGTGAATTTTTTTTAACACTTCTAAAAGTCTGAACTCATTAAAAGAGGTACAATAAGATCAGATCGGCTTCCATTGACTTCTATAGGACCTCGACAACTTTTACTTGCTGGTGTTTGGCATTTAAGGGTTTTGTGGGGGTTTTCCCTTAATTAATTTAGAATTTTTAGAGCTTTTAAGAAATACAGGAAAACCACATATTTTTCAAAATTCGTGGAAAAACCCGAACCCGAAAAACCCAAAATTCGATTGTTAGTAAATGGGCTCCATGTTCTGCTCTTAAAGGACATGTAAAGCCTACATATACATGCTACATATACGTTGGGCGTATCCTCCCCACCCAAGCCACATCATTTGTACTGCATATACCCCCTCCATTTGCCAGCGCCATCACATTTTCCTAAAACAAATAGCAGCTTTCACCTGGTGGCCATTTCCCTCTGACACATCATCAGTAACATTGAGACATCTATGCTGTTAAGTTCATGCAAAGCAGAATGCAGCTATACACAGGCACAGAATACTTTGATAAAATGTTCTGCTGGGGTTGATCACTGTAATGGTTAAGCTGAGCTCAGGAGAGGTGGTTAGGAGAAAAAAATAGGATCAGACAGCTAGAGTTTCTATGGGAACTAGCAATGTTATATCTTCATTAGCTGTTAGACTGGAGAGTGTGTTTAGTAATCTGATCTGAGAAGAACTGAGCATGCTCATAAGTCAAGAGTCAAAGCAAATTCGCGAGGGAGGGGGCAGAGTGGGTTAGAGGAATAGAAGGATTTCTAAGTGATTAAGGGGATGCTGCAGCCTTACTGTTAACCTTTTAACAACCAGAGTGTCAGTTATCTAAAGATCTCAAAGAGGCTGTTCACTGATTAGATTTTTGTGGAGGGGGTTTACATGTCCTTTAATGAAACTGACTTGTGTGTGTCTGTGGTAGGTAAAGTAGTTTTAAGCTTCACTGGAACAGGAAATGACATGAATGTTAAACAATCTCTATACAAATAATGGATAATAGCATTATCCTATTTAAATTCTAATCTACCATTCAAGCACTTTCGGGTTGCTAGAGTCCAAGACACATGAAGTCCACATTGAGAAAAAGGTTAAAAACGAGCTTCTAAAAATGAATACATTTGGTTCAAAATACCTCTGTGTGAATCATAGTTGAAGATCATTTAAAGCCAGTTTCACATTCCACTGGACAACAGTGTTTACCTAAGCTGAGTCAACAAATCCATCCTACTCTACATTGCATTCGGCATGCAGAATGGTTCTAGCTATTCCACTCTGTGTAGAGCAGTGCTACTCCTTCTCATCTGCACCCAGGCAAGTAGGTTTGTGTGGTAGTGGGAGTGCACTTCCAAGGACTTGTGATACATATCAGAAATAACACAGTCATTTTGAAAGTACATAAATTAGAGCTATTTTGTTACTACTGCCCCAAAGTTGTCAAACAACTGGAAAACAAGGGTGCATGTGAACCAAGGAGAAAAATCTATTCCTGGGTTCTATACTGCTTGCCCTTAGGCAGGGGCACAATAGTCCAGAGGCAAAATTGTGCTCTCTTCACTAGCATTGAGGCCCCCAACCTGCTCCGACAGAAGATGGTAAGAACGTGTCTGCTTACTTGTCTACTTCCTCTGGCCATGAAAACATTCTTTGAATTATAATAAATTCTAATAAATCCAAATGCGTTTTTTAACTTTAAAAATAAATTGCTCTCTACAATATAGCAAGGGTAGGGTTGCCAACTTTTCCCCCAGTGGAGACCGGGCAGAGGGTGGGGCTGTGATGCAATGGGGGTGGGTCCGTGACATATAGAGGCATGGCCGTGACATTGAGGGCCAGGGCTATGACCAACTGCCAATCGCTGTGTCAATCATGGGGAATCCTGCCTGGTTTTCCTTATTTGGTAAACCGATGAGGAAGTTTTGACCCGGGCAGCCCTTCAAAATACTGGGCTGTCAGGGTCAAATCCAGACAGGTGACAACCCTAAGCAAGGGGCATGATTATAATTGTAGAATAAACAATAGAATAATGCTGTGCTGTTTTATCTCTTGTTAATATTTTTATATCCACCTAAATTAAACATGTAAATGTATTAAACCAATTTGTGTTTCTGTGTTTAAATAAGAAAAAACTATTTCTCACAGAAAACCGTATACAGTATCTATGTTGGTCAGAGGAACTAATACATTTGACTAAACAGCTGTGAGGCACTACTGTCTTACAAGGCCATATAAGCAGCCAACTATATTTCTGCTTCACAGACAAAGAGCAGTCCATCTCAGGCAACTTGTAACGGATCTCCCAGAGACAAGTCCCTAGTGCTCCTCTGTCTGCCTGTATGTGCAGAGTTTGAGCAAATTGTGGAGTCAGGAACAATGTAATCCTGGTAGACATAATGGGTAAAGGAACAAATTTACAGAAGAAGAAAGAAGAAAAACTTGAAGCTTTAAATAAGGCATGTCCAAAGTCCGGCCTGCGGGCCAATTGCGGCCCTTTTTTAAATTTACACTGGCCCACAGGCTCTGTCATGAAATTAATAATAATAATGCTGCCTGCCACCACAGTGCGATCAGGATCATTCACTCCCGGAGATGGAATCGCTTAGCAATAGACACATACTGGCATGTAGTGACGCACCGCATACTTCTTTAGTTCACTGTACTGGCACATCAGTACGTCTATTGACATCTTCAGCCCTAAAGTAATATCTGAGAGCGGCGTGTCACTACGTGCCGGTAACACCTTCGGCGGCGCGTCACTATGTGTGATTCCTTATTTAAATGATGCAGGGAGAATAAGTATAAACAGACTCCACTTCCTAAATGCAGTGTATGCGTCCATCTCCGGGAGTGAATGATCCTGAAATGATCCTGATCGCAAACTAGCCACCTCAGAAGGGATAGCGGTGTCAGGCTGAATGGTCGGCCCCCACAAATTTTCACCTCACCAAATCTGGCCCTCGTTGCAAAAAGTTTGGACACCCCTGTTTTAATTGTTAGAGTCATGATGGGACATTCTATGACATTTAAATAAGTTTCTACTTAAATTGCAGAATGCATGGAACCCTCATCGTGTAAACAGCAAATTCTGTTTTATATTGGTTTTACATATCTATCGTACTGATCCCTATGATAAAAGTGAAGCTGCAGGAGAGAACTAATTCCTTTCACTGAAAAACACATTTGTATGTAAACCTGAAGCAAGGTGTTTAACCCTTTTGCTGTCAGCCGATTTGGTACTTTTATTGCCAGACCATTTTTTCATTTCAAGGCCCTTTTTTGGGGGGGGGGGCATCTTTTAGTATACCCAGGAAAAAAATATATTGTTTTTTTTAGGACAACAAAATAATGCTAGAATTGACTTCTGTAAAAAGATATAGGCTTCTATGTGTCTAATAAAATGAAAAAAAAATCATGTTTCACATAGTACAATCACATATTTCAAACACATTATTTTTTTATGTACAAGAACATAGCAGATTTGGAAAGTTCTATGTCTCCATAATGCGCCAATTCCAAATACATATCGATTTCTAGAAATTTATCACTTGTATAGATGAAAATTTCCAAGCAGTACACTACCAAATTTCCAAAGTCTCCACCAAACGGCATACTTCTGATTTCAAAGCCAAACATTACACTAACAGTAGGTTTACCCTGGAAAACTACGCATTATTAGAAAAAGAAGCTCCTGGCAAATCAAAACTGGGTAAATATATTTTGTACCCCAAACTACCAAGTTGCAATTCTTTTTCCTAAAGTTATAATTTTTTTCATTTTGAAAAATGACCTCAAAGCTTCTAATCTACAGCATCATATCTCCCACACATCATTAGGTACCAATGTAAAACAAAAAGGGGCATTGTGGGTGCATTCATAAGGCTAAATAATAATATGTGAAGTACAACCCTTTTTGTATTTGAAATGTAGCCAGAAGCTGTGGCTGAGCTTCATGTGGTTTGTAGCATCATCATACCCATCCCTTTTAACTAATGGTGGTCCTATGTTTTTAAAAAAAAATGGGTCTTGATTTGGGCAATCTCTCTCTCACGTAAAAGCTAGTGGCGGGCAAGGATCTAGCCCTGATTGAAACACACCGGTCACTAGGTAACTCTTTTGCACTAACTTACACATATACAACTATCACACTCCTCATTTAGCTTTCCCTTTTATTTCTTGTTCACATTTACACTCACACCTTAACTCATATCTACATTCACACACATACATATACAAGTGTGCACCTATACATATCATTTTACTTTGCCTTCATTTTCTTTCCATTATCACATTTTTTTAAAAAAACGGGCGTTGGTTTGGGCAGTCTCTCTCTCTTAAAAGCCACAAAAGCAGGTGGCGGGGGAGGATTTAGCTCACAGGTTGAAACCAAGGCACAGGAGACATTTACGCCACATAATGCTATTAAAAGACCCTTTATACTATGACCAGAGGTAAACTAGGGACCACAGTGTGGGGTTTACCTTGACGTGGTATGGTGACTTATCAACTTTATGATCATAACTTTGTAACAAAAAACCCCGTTTTTTAAAAAATACATGCACTTGCATATTTATTGAATTACTTGGAGAAGAGACCAGGGAATGTGTACTGATTAACTGGCCAGGTCAGTAGCACTTCCATTGTACTTAAACATATTATAATTTAGCCGAAGGAGTGCATACACAACCCCCCTTTTTTGTATTACCAATGTAACACACTCAAATATGAAAACCTGGGGTTTGCTGAACAGTTTGATGCCCAATGTACATAGGGTTCCTTTAATAAAACCCACCCTGCCGATGATGTCGCAAAACGTCGGGATGAGCAGGCGTGCGTCTATAAAAGTTGAACCTGGAAGGTGGCATTGTAAGGTCGTGTCCTAGAAAGTGAGGTGGGAGGTCAGCCGGCCAGCCCGCACATCACTATTCTCAATATTATGTTTTAGTTATAGTGCGCAAACTTTACGACACATTACCTGTTTATCATTTGAATTGTCCCCGGCTCCATTGGCGCCTACAGTTTCCTAGCTCCACCATACACTAAGGCAGAAGATTAGGGGGCCCATTTACTTAGTTCGAGTGAAGGAATAGAGGAAAAAAAGTTTGAATTTCGAATGGTCGAATATCGCTACTTCGACCATCGAATGGGCTACTTCGACCTTCGACTAAGACCTTCGACTTCGAATCGAACGATTCGAACTAAAAATCATTCGACTATTCGACCATTCGATAGTCGAAGTACTGTCTCTTTAAAAAATTCTTCGACCCCCTGATTCGCCACCTAAAACCTACCGAAGCCAATGTTAGCCTATGGGGAAGGTCCCCATAGGCTTCCTAACAATTTCCTGATCGAAGGAATATCCTTTGAAATGATTATTCCATCGATCGTTCGATCGTAGGCATAGCGGTAAATCCTTCGACTTCGACCCTAGGTAAATGTGCCCCTTGATTAATGATTTTAAAAGAAACATTGATGACTTCTTGGACAATCCTAACAATCAGGCGATATATATATATATATCTATATATCTATATATCTATATATATATATATATATATATATATATATATTTATATATATATATATATATTTCAGAAGGTGATTTAGAATTGAAATGAAAAAGCCATGGTTACTATTGTCATCAAACACACTTCAGACTTTGAACAACTAATGTGGCCCTTGTGTGTCCTGAGGGTGATCTATAGTTAGTGATAAATAGGCGATTGTGATGGACATTTTACTTTGGCAGTGACTATCAACACATTTAACATAACAATCGAGAACAGTCAACGCTAGCTGCCAATTTTAGAGAGTTATTGATAGCTTTGCTTTCCCGAGGCAAATCACTAAGCCACACTGTTCGCCATTTTGTGAGACTCCTCAATACATAATTCATTATTCAAATGACAAAATGTCATATTAACGCCTCCTTTGGCGCTAAATGGGGAAAAACTTCTTTAGTAGATGTAGTATATTTAGTATATGTTGTCTCAAAAATTAACAAACAAAAGACTGTTTCTTGTACATTCATATAATTAAGCAGAAAAAGCCTACAGTTAGGAGATGCAAGGTGCTATGTGTAATATCATACTGAGAGACAGCAAAACTCAAAACCTGCAATGGAGTCTGTAGTATAGTTATGTGCCGCTCATTAAATAAAAAAATGGGGCTCATATACACCAGTGCATGAAACCCTAGTAAAAATCAGTGGCAAATTTGAACAGTTTTGGCTAATAAGCCCCAATGTTGTTTACGTCATTGTTTCTGCAAAGTTTCAGCAATACATAACTGCATGTCTCAAAACATATTCATTATTTGCTTATATGCACTTATTAAGGGGATGGTACCTGCCATACTGTTTGTGGTGATGTATATTGTTTTCAAAAAAACAACAAAAGGTTACAAAGAAACAGTGTAATCCAGTGGCCAATCTGTCATGCAAACGATCAGAATCCTCACTTGAATTTACAATGGAATAACCATTTGAAGAATACTCTAGAACACATAGTTTATAACTAGGCAATATAAAGTGCCTTCAACTGGCATAGGAAGAGGTCTAAAGTCTAGGAGCAATTATTGCTAATTATCTAGAAAAGCAAACAAGGCTTATTCTCATTTGACACTGCCATCATGGGTCTACTTTGACTTCAAAATGCGTCAGTTAATAGTGCTGCCTCTGCAGAATTCTGCACTGAAATACGTTTCTCAAAAGAGCAAACAGATTTTTGAAATTTAATTTTGAAATCTGACATGGGGCTAGACATATTGTCAGTTTGCCAACCTGCCCCAGTCATGTGACTTGTGCTCTGTAAACTTCAGTCACTCTTTACTGCTGTACTGCAAGTTGGAGTGATATCACTCTTTCCCTCCAGCAGCCTAACAACAGAACAATGGGAAGGTAACCAGATAGCAGCTCCCTAACACAACATAACGGCTGCCTGGTAGATCTAAGAATAGCACTCAATAGTAAAATCCAGATCCCACTGCAACAGTTACATTAAGTAGGAGAAACAACATCCTGCCAGAAAGCAATTGCATCCTAAAGTGCTGGCTCTTTCTGAAAGCACATGACCTGAGATGGCTGCCTACACACCAATATAAAAACTAAAAAGAAATACACTTGTTGGTTCAGGAATTACATTTTATATTGTAGATTTAATTATTTGCAGTGTAAACAGTATAACTTAGAAATAAAAAACACTTCATAAAAATCATGACAGAATCCATTTAAAGATGAGACAATTTCAGGTGAAAGAGCAGTTGATAAAAAAGAAGATGTATGTTTTGAGGTTATCTTGTCAGCCACAACTTATTTAGCAATAGATTAAGCAATGACCTTTTTCAGTACAGACTACTAACCCAAATAAAACTCTCAGAATTGATCATTTAAATTACTTGAATAAAAAAAGAATGAGTGAAAAAAATCAGTCCCTTTTTCAAGTGATTACACTATTTCACTGCAGTGATTAAACTTTACTGTACATTCATTTTACAAGTTCCCTTACTAATGTAATGGGATACATCTTGAATGAATAAGTCATAAAGGACCAAAAAAAGTGCTACATTGCTATTATGCCCTACTTCTACTTATAAAGTATATTAATACTTATGTTTAATGTTTTAACAATTTTTTATTGTTACAAAATATATAGTATAATTTCATTTCATGATTAAACAGTTATTTTCCATGTGCGTATTTATGTTTTGCAAATTATAAAACAAGTTACTCCTCAGGAAGCAGCAAAAATACTGTGCAGTTAGGTTAGGTTGCACCATTGTGCATTAAATGTATTAAAGCTTCTTACTGAAAAAGTCATTGTTCTACAGAAAAAAAACACTTCCCAGCAGCGGTGTTTAAAAACTCTTGTGCAATGACAATTTGCAATATATTATCTAAAAAATATTACATTGTAAAAACTCCTTTTAAATTCTGAGTTTTGCTAAATTTTATTCCATTTACAAAAGATATAATTTTCATCAATATAATCTCACAAGGGGCAAATTTATCAAGGGTCGAACTTCGAAGTACAAAAAACTTCGACCATCAAATTAAAAAACTTCAAATTCAAATATCGAATTCGAAGTTTTTTCAACAAATTTGGCAATCCTGCGGTCGAATAAAAATCGAACGATTCGAACTATTTTAGCGATCGATCGAAGGATTTTTATTCGATGTGTAAAGATGTCCCCATAGGCTAACATAGCACTTTGGCAGGTTTAGGTTGGCGAAGTATTGAAGTCAAAGTTTTTTTTAAAGAGACAGTACTTTGATTATCGAATGGTCGAATATTCGAATGATTTTTACTTTGAATCGAAGTCGAAGTAAATTCGAAGTCGTAGTATCCTATTCGATGGTCGAAGTATCCAAAAAAATTACTTTGAATTTAAATTTTTTTACTTTGAAAAATCCCTCTAATTCACTTCGACCCTTAGTAAATCTGCCCCTAAAAGATAAAAACAGCAACTGATATCACACACAAAAGAAGAAACGGACTGTTTTCCCATAATGCCTATCTACCCCAAAAACAGTGGTGTTATCAGTCAGTTTACCATTTTGATATATGCACCCAGAACATAATGAAAATGGGTTAGTAACAAATGATCTCCATTCTCCAAATGTTTGTATATTCCTCAGAGGTTTAGATAATCTCCATTCTCCAAATGTTTGTATATTCCTCAGAGGTTTAGATTTCTTGAATGCTTGATCATCTTTAAAACACTTTTGTCCTATCCTATCTTCTGGACATCTCCAGGCTGCCTCTAAACTCCAAGCTCAGCACTGGTTTAAAGAGCAATACCAGAAGAAAATTTATGCTCAAATTACACAAAAGCAAAGATCACCCAGTAATTGACCAGTGGCTTCATTTAAATCTAAAAGCAGTTGGGGGTGAATATTAACTACAAAATATCAGATTGCCTGGAAAGTAAAAGTAGAAGGTATCAGCCAATTACTGGGTAGGCTTCCTTTTCCATAGATTTGTGCTCGCAAATTCTTACAAGTGCGTAAACTATATCAGTTGTTCACAAAATGTCAATTGTGAATTTCATTCTGTGTAGTGACATTATTGACATAACATTATTCCATAATTTCTGCAATAACACTATTTAATACAATTTGATCAGGGCCGCCATTAGAAATCACGGGGCCCCGTACAACAAAATTTTTGGGGCCCCCTGGGCCCCGCCCACACTGACGACCAAGCTCCACCCCATTTCCCGCCCACTCCACATCGCAGTTAAAAGACCACACAGACATCAGCGCTAAAAAAGTAACCCCCCCCACACAAGTTGTAAAAAGCTATTGATGGTCAGGGACCCCTTATATACATTGGGGCCCCAAAAAAAAAAAATTAAATTTTTTTTTTTTAAAAATTGGTGGCAGGGGCCCCCTTATAAGTTAAAAACAAATTGGGGCCCCAAAAAAAATTTGAAAAAAAAAAAACCATTGGCGGCAGGGGCCCCCTTATAAGTTAAAAACAAATTGGGGCCCCAAAAAAAATTTGAAAAAAAAAAAAATTGTTTTGAAAAAAAAAAAAAAACATTGGCGGCAGGGGCCCCCTTACAAGTTAAAAACAAATTGGGGCCCCAAAAAAAAATTTAAAAAAAAAAAAAAAATTTTTGAAAAAAAAAAAAAAACATTGGCGTCAGGGGCCCCCTTATAAGTTAAAAACAAATTGGGGCCCCAAAAAAAATTAAAAAAAAAAAAAAAATTTTTTGAAAAAAAAAAAACATTGGCGGCAGGGGCCCCCTTATAAGTTAAAAACAAATTGGGGCCCCAAAAAAAAATTTGAAAAAAAAAAAAAAAATTTTTTTGAAAAAAAAAATAAAAACATTGGCGGCAGGGGCCCCCTTATAAGTTAAAAACAAATTGGGGCCCCAAAAAAAAATTTGAAAAAAAAAAAAAAATTTTTTTGAAAAAAAAAATAAAAACATTGGCGGCAGGGGCCCCCTTATAAGTTAAAAACAAATTGGGGCCCCAAAAAAAAATTTGAAAAAAAAAAAAAACATTGGCGCCAGGGGCCCCCTTACAAGTTAAAAACAAATTGGGGCCCCAAAAAAAAATTAAAAAAAAAAAAAAATTTTTTTGAAAAAAAAAAAACCCATTGGCGTCAGGGGCCCCTTACGAGTTAAAAAAAAAATTGGGGCCCCAAAAAAACATGTTTTAAAAAAAAAGATTGGTTGCAGGGGCCTATAGAATATTAAAATAATACATTGGTGGCCAGGAGATTAAAAAAAAAAAAAATACACAAACTGGTGTTCAGTAGAATTGAACTCACGGCTTCAGTACTTCAACTTCACCTCCTTTCGTGACTTCGGGTCTTTTCACTGCTTCAGGACTTCGGCTTCGGCTGTTTTCGTGACTTCGGGTCTTTGCGCTGATTCAGGACTTCGGCTGTTTTCGGCGCTTCGTGACTTCGGCTTTTTCCGTGACTTCGGGTCTTTTCGGCGCATCGGCTTCGGCTTTTCGGCACTTCCGCATTCGGCAGCACAGAGGGAAGACGTACGGCTCGGGCGCTCGTAAGGGGGGCCCGGATCTTCAAAAAATGCAGCGCTGCCGGGCCCCCCTTCATGCCCGGGCCCGGTACGCTTGTCCCCCCTGTCCCCCCCTGATGGCGGCCCTGAATTTGATTAGGTCACTATTTATTGTAGACATCTTTCTGCAAGTCATTAGCAATATAGACATACAGTGAAAAAATCATGCATTTCTATGGTTTGTAGTTAATGCACATCATGCTACTGCATACAACAATGTACATGAAGATGCTTGGCTCAGTCTATTGTTGTGGTGGTTTGTGGGAAATTCGAATTAGTGCAAAACTTGTGAGAAGTAGAATAAATCTAGAATGCAGCTGACTCATATACCCACTAATTAACACAATTTTCCCACGGGCTTTTCTGCTCCATATTACAATTTGGCAGGAACATCGTGTAAAAACTAGTGATGGGCGAATTTATTCGCCAGGCGCGAATTTGCGGTGAATTCCCGCGATTCGCTGCCGGCGAATAAATTTGCAAAACCACTGCAAAAATTCGCCAGCAAAAATTTGCAGCACCGTTTCGCAAATTTTTCACAGTTTCACTAATTTTGCGGGAAATTCGGGAATTTTTCAGTGAAGGGAAATGCTCCCAATTAACCCATCACTAGTAAAAACCCTATATGTGACACAGCCCTTCTCCTGTTTCATCCAACCATGTCCCTTTATCATATGTAAAAAAATTCTGACCTTGTTTTTAGGATTCCATTATCCATCACACGTCTTGTCTCTTTTCCAGTATAAATGACGACGCCAATGACTATACCTAAAACAAAAAGGAGATTCGACTTTAGAAATCAACTTAATAACTGATAAGGTGCTGATCACCAGGTCACTAAAGGTATGGAATCCTTTATCCGGAAACCCGTTATCCATAAAGTTTTTTTCTTTTTCTCCGTGATAATAAAACTTGTAAGATATAAATTAAGATATAAATAAAGGGGAACTCCGCCTTCCAAATCAAAATTTGATAAAGAGTCCCACATAACACAGAAACCCCATCACAGTCACCTGTTTTTTCAAAAAGCACGAATAAATGACATTTTCTATGCTGAAATCCAGCTGTTTAACAGTTCTTCTCTTTCTGCATCATTTGGAATCCTGGCAGGGAAGGAGGGACTAAACACTGATGTTACAAATTGTAAAAACTTCTCCACAGCTTACAGACAGCATGCAGGAACTACAGCCCACAATGCATTGCACTATGATGTTCTGTTTCTTATTGAAATCAAGTGTGCAGGGAATTGTGGGGTTTGGAGGATGCAGATTGAGGACAGATGGTTGTTGATACAAAGTATCAGTAGTCAGTCAGCTCAGCAAAGTAGTCAGACAGATCAGCAGGAGAGCAGGGGGCTAGGCTTAGGGAACTGTTCCAAACCATTAAAAAATCATGAAAAGTCTGCATATTTTTTAATTGCTGTATATTGCATCAGTTTCATTTAATTGATGTATAAGTTGCTTGAAATTATGTTTACTTTTCTAAAAGCTTAAGTTATGTTTGTGTGAAGTTCCCCTTTAATCCTTACTGGATGCAAAAACAAGCCTGTTGGGTTTATTGTGTATTTTGAAGTTATTTTTTATTAGACTTAAGTTAGAGAGACCCAAATTACAGAAAGATCAGTTATCTGGAAAAGCCCAGGTCCTGAGCATTCTGGATAACAAGTCCCATATCTGTGCTACAAACATTACTTTATGAATCAACAATGTTTACTTTGAAAAAAACGAATACACATACGACTGTCAGTGTTGTTTGAAAGTTTGGTTTTGATTAAAAAAGTAAACAATGTTACAATTGCTATAAAATACTATTTGCTACAAGTAATATGCTGAAATACTATTTTTGAAAGTCAGCAATGCATGAATGTTGTTTCATGATACTGGGACTAATAATAAACTTTAGCCCAAATGTTCATTGTATTATAAGTATTTCGATAGAAATGGCCATTCTTTCTTACCACTGGCATTAACTACATTTGAATTGTGACTATTCAGATATGTAAATGTGAAAGACAAAATATTGCTGGTATAGTTTAATAATAGGTTTACTGCTCTTGAGATCTTCTTCTACTGATAAGTGTCTCTCTCATCGTTTCTGTACAATGAAGAAACTGATCAATATACCCATCTTATTTTCCCAATGCATTATGTCGACCTCATTCTGAAGATGAATGTGCTATTAATATTGTATGAACATGATGGCAGACAAGGGCCACTTATGAACTTAAATATATTCTAAACATTCTCAGATTCATTTAGGACAAGAAAAATAATTAACAATAATTAATCATTCTATGCACAGCTGTCAGAGATGCAAAGGAAAAAGGCAAATCCAACAAGCAACTTATTAACACTATTACATTAGTATGTGTAAATCACCCTAGAATAGATACCCATATGTTACGTGCAAAGATTGCATGGTATATGACTTTGGTATGCAATGTAGCCATTGAAACCAAGGGCATAGATAGATAACATCAACATTTATACCAAACATGGTACCAATAAAAATAATATATATATATATATATATATATATATATATATATATATATATATATATATATATATATATATATATATATATATATATATATATATATATATATATATACAGTCATATGAAAAAGTATGGAAACCCCTCTCAGGCTGCATAATAATTTACTCCGCTTTCAACAAAAATATGGTATGTGGTATGTCTTTAATTTCCCAGGAACATCTGAGTACTGGGGTGTTTTCTGAACAAAGATTTTTAGTGAAGCAGTATTCAAATTAAATCAAATCAAATGTGAAAAACTGGATGTGCAAACATTTGGGTACCCTTGTAATTTTCCTAATTTGAATGCATGTAAATGCTCAATACTGATTACTGGCAACTCCAAATTGGTTGGATTAGCTTGTTTAGCCTTGAACTTCATAGGCAGATGTGTCCAATCATGAGAAAAGGTATTTAATGTGACCAATTGCAAGTTGTGCTTCTGTTTGACTCTTCTCTGAAGAGTGAAATCATGGTATCCTCAAAGCAACTCTAAAAAGATCAGAAAACAAAGATTGTTCAGTATCATGGTTTAGGGGAAGGCTACAAAAAGCTATCTCAGACTATCTCTCAACTGTCAGTTTCAACTGTAGGGAATGGTATAAGGAAATGGAAGGCCACAGGCACAGTTGCTGTAAAACCCAGGTCTGGCAGGCCAAGAAAAATACAGGAGCAGCATATGCGGAGGATTGTGAGAATGGTTACAGACAACCCAAAGATCACCTCCAAAGACCTGCAAGAACATCTTGCTGCAGATGGTGTATCTGTACATTGTTCTTCAATTCAGCGTAATTTGTACAAAGAACATCTGTATTGCAGGGTGATGAGAAAGAAGCCCTTTCTGCACTCGAGCCACAAACAGAGTCACTTGTTGTATGCAAAAGCTCATTTAGACAAGCCACAGTCATTTTGGAACAAAGTACTTTGGACTGATGAGACAGAAAATTAGTTATTTCGTCATAACAAATGGCCGAAGAAGAACACTGCGTTCCAAGAAAAACACCTGCTACCTACTGTCAAATTTGTTGGAGGTTCCATCATGCTGTGGGGCTGTGTGGCTAGTTCAGGGACTGGGGCCCTTGTTAAAGTCGAGGGTAGAATTAATTCAACCCAATATCAACAAATTCTTGAGGATAATGTTCAAGCATCAGTCACAAAATTGAAGTTATGCAGGGGTTGGGTATGTCAACAAGACAATGACCCTAAACACACTTCAAAATCTACAAAGGCATTTATGCAGAGGTACAATATTCTGGAATGGCCACAGTCCCCCGACTTTATTATCATGGAAAATCTATGGGACGAGGCTGCTCATGCTCGGCAGCCATCAAATTTAATTGAACTAGAGAGATTTTGTATGGACGAATGGTCAAAAATACCGCCATCCAGAATCCAGACACTCATCAAAGGCTACAGGAGGCTGTTACATTTGCAAAAGGAGGCTCAACTAAGTATTGATATTGTAATATCTCTGTTGGAGTGCCCAAATTCATGTACCAGTCTAATTTTGTTATGATTCATATTGCATATTTTCTGTTAATCCAATAAACTTTATGTCACTGCTGAAATACTACTGCTTCCATAAGGAATATAAAATATTAAAAGGAAGTTGCTACTTTGAAAGCTCAGCCAATGATAAACAAAACTCCACAGAATTAAGAGGGGGTTCCCCAACTTTTTCATATGACATATATTCACTTAAAGTTTACAGCAGAATTACTGTACGTGCATATTTATTACAAAACAAAACCAGGGTTCATATATACAAATTATGAATAGTTTGCCTCTAACATTGAGGACGAAGGTGTTTTAGAGAGTCACTGTCCAATTTAAACAGACTCCTTAGGGCCCAATACAATACATTTTGACTTTGCCAAGCTCTGAATCATGCTGCAGCAGATACAGAGCTCTCCTTTAAACCACACTGATGTCATTCAGTAGATAATAGAACATGAGTAAAGTGTAACCTGATGACAGCTGGGCTGCCAGCTATACCCCTGTGAAGGAGAAAGACTACAGCGTGTTTACATAAAGAAAAGCATCAAGGCTGAATACCTTTAAAACACATTTGGACCTAAGATGTGAATTTTTCAAAACACAAACATACTGATTGATATGGCCATTTTGGGCAACAGAGGGCGCTTTAAAATTAACTATTATTCTATTCCACTTGTAATGTCCCTGTGTTGGCAAAAACACCAAAAATGTTAACTTTGAGAAATGCAAATATATCAACATTTTCAAGCCTGTGATACAAAGATTTGGAGTAACTACTGTTGGTGGCCCACTTAATTTTTTTGATGCCAAGTAAGTGACTATGGATCACTATGCCTAAGAGACTGCATAAAGATAAACTTTTGTTTGCAAGTTTTGGAGTAAACATTAGTAAGGTTAAATATCCTACCTCTTACTCTTCAACCTACTGTTAAGTACGGGGTAACGGGTTATGAGTGTCAAACTATTAATTTGTGCATGTGACCACAAACGATACAAAGAAGTTTGGTGGACTGGGGGCAAGTTTTCAAAAAAAAAAAAATGATTACAGCCATAAGACATTACATAACAAGTAATATTATATTCAATTTACATAATCCTTCCAAGTCCAAGAGTCAGTACAAGACCTTCCCAGGTTATTGGCCCATGACTCCCTCCCTGAGGGAAAACTCAGCCATAATTAGTGGCCCCTCCACCAGTAAGTAAAGTAAAGTAAATGGACCCCCTCTTAAGTGACTAACCCCCTAAAAAATAACGATAGGGCGAAGTTCCTACAAAACCTCTTAGTACAGAGTAAGGACATAACTCTCTCACTTATTTGAACGAAAGTTTACATACATTTGCAGATTATTGTCAATTATTGTTGAAAATGGACCAATGGCTCTTTTCACCTTGTTATAGTTATCTCTATGAGCCATGCACACTGTGACATACTTATCCAATGTATTTTTAAATAAATGTACTCTTCTCCTGTGAGGGATGTCAAGAGTGTTCACAGTGCAACAAACAAAGGACACACATACATTTTAGATCATATGAGCCAATTATTGGACAAGATTCTCTCTTTTACTCCCACACTACTTCCTGTTACAGTTGGAGCTGCAGTATTTCTGGTCAGATTATCTCTGAGGCAGCACAGAGACCATTACAAAATGGTGGCTTAAGGGAAAAATGTAAAAGGGCAATATTTACTGATATATCTATATATATCTATATATATCTATATCTATATATATGTATATTATTCCAGTGCATTTTGGGGGTATAGTTTTCTATAGTATAGTGCAAATAACTGGAATAAAAAAAAATCTGGCATCTAAAAGTTGACGAGATGTCTATATATGGATGTCTATAGGTTTATAAGTGATGAGTTGTTTTTTCATCAAAGAATATGCATATTTTTGTGTTTTTTCAAAATTTGAAGAAAAAAAAACAGGAAGGTTTGAAATTAGATACCTCTGCACCCTGAATTAAAAACACCATAAAGCACTTCCCTTCTTCTTTAAAGAGTATATTTTTTAAGTCTTTCTTGTAAAATGTAACTTCTCTAAACTGAAGAGTGTCTACAGTCTGGGATACCATGTCTCGGCCAAAGAAGTTGATAATGATTATTCATTGTTGCATAGTAGCTAAGCTATAGGGCTGTAGACGCAATAGGTGAATCCAACAAATTCTGACTTTGAATATAATTTAAAATTGTGTTTAAATATTTGGACAATTTTTCAAGCCATAAACAACTTTTAATAGCACCTAGTTTTAGGAGATTTATCAAAATGTGAGACAAACTCAACCATTTTCTATTCATTCCTATGGGATTTTTAGAATTCTATTTATCAATTAGTGAAATTTAGAGTTCACCATTTGATAAATATGATTCCAAAAATCCCATAGGAATGAATAGAGAGTGGTTGAGTTTGTCAGTGGTACACTTCAATCTTATATTTTAATAAATCTGCCCCTTAATATATTGAACATTACCCATACATGCCATGAGCAACTACCCTTTGGAAATAGACATTCTGGTTACATAGTTACATAGTTAAATTGGGTTGAAAAAAGACAAAGTCCATCAAGTTCAACCCCTCCAAATAAAAACCCATCATCCATACACACACCCCTCCCTACTTTTAATTAAAATTTTATATACCCATACCTATACTAACTATAGAGTTTAGTATCACAATAGCCTTGGATATTATGTCTGTCCAAAAAATCATCCAAGCCATTCTTAAAGGCATTAACTGAATCAGCCATCACAACATCACCCGGCAGTGCATTCCACAACCTCACTGTCCTGACTGTGAAGAACCCTCTACGTTGCTTCAAATAAAAGTTCTTTTCTTCTAGTCTAAAGGGGTGGCCTCTGGTACGGTGATCCACTTTATGGGTAAAAAGGTCCCCTGCCATTTGTCTATAATGTCCTCTAATGTACTTGTAAAGTGTAATCATGTCCCCTCGCAAGCGCCTTTTTTCCAGAGAAAACAACCCCAACCTTGACAGTCTACCCTCATAATTTAAGTCTTAGTTGCACGTCTCTGCACTCTCTCCAGCTCATTTATATCCCTCTTAAGGACTGGAGTCCAAAACTGAACTGCATACTCCAGATGAGGCCTCACCAAGGACCTATACAGAGGCATAATTATGTTTTCATCCCTTGAGTTAATGCCCTTTTTTATGCAAGACAGAACTTTATTTGCTTTAGTAGTCACAGAATGACACTGCCCAGAATTAGACAACGTGTTATCTACAAAGACCCCTAGATCCTTTTCATTTAAGGAAACTCCCAACACACTGGTGACTAGCTTCACAAAACTTACAGTATAGATACTAGGGATGCACCGAATCCACTATTTTGGATTCGGCCGAACCCCCGAATCCTTCTCGAAAGATTCGCCCGAATACCGAATCGAATCCGAATCCTAATTTGCATATGTAAATTAGGGGTGGGAAGGGGAAACATTTTTTACTTCCTTGTTTTGTGACAAAAAGTCACACAATTTCCCTCCCCGCCCCTAATTAGCATATGCATATAGCATATTAGGATTCGGATTCGGTTCAGCCAGGCAGAAGGATTCTGCCGAATCCGAATCCTGCTGAAAAAAGCCGAATCCTGGCCGAATCCAGAACCGAATCCTGGATTCGGTGCATCCCTAATAGATACAATTTGATTTAAAAGAAAAAAACATGTTGCCTTCAAATTAATAGTTTTATTTTCACACAAGTTGGTTAGAATTTTATAAACACAAAAATTGTTGAAAATTAAATGTATAAGGATCAAAATGCAGGAAAGTATTGTATTTATTTCAATATGATCCTTAAGGTAGTGCATTTAACAGAAGCTGAAACTATACTGAATACTTCTGTGGGTAAAAGGGAAAAATATGATATAGGCCAACAATATTTTAATGTAAATTAAAACATATAAACATATTTACCCTGAAATGTACCACTGTCATTTTGTCAGGATATTGAGGGTCAAGGTCAGGCCATGAAGAATTGCTAAGAGAATCATGTGGGGAATATCTAAGAAACCTTCAGCTCTGATTGCTGCTGTTCTTAAAATTTTAGAGGCAAAATACCACAAATCAATAATGTGAAGGATCAGTAACAGCAATTTAATGTAAGGGCATAAGGGATTCAATGCACAGAAGATAAGGTGCAATGAATCCAGGCATAATTGTCCATTAATACTGATACCAGTCACTGCAGTTTTAAAGTGCTCTTGAAAAGCCAAAAATATAAATAAGAGGTTTATATTTTACACAAATTAAAAAACAAAAATAAGCCATACAAGAATGTTTTACTGGGTAAAGGTAACTGGTTGAATCAAATAAGATAATTCTTTATTCATACCTGGAATAATTCCACTAACGAATTAAATTGTAATTATTTAATTCTTACTTACTAGGATTAAATAACCGGCCCCAGACGCACCTCTAATAGTTACATAGTTAAATCGGGTTGAAAAAAGACAAAGTCCATCAAGTCCAACCCCTCCAAATGAAAACCCAGCATCCATACACACACCCCTCCATACTTTCACATAAATTATATATACCCATACCTATACTAACTATAGAGCTTAGTATCACAATAGCCTTTGATATTATGTCTGTCCAAAAAATCATCCAAGCCATTCTTAAAGGCATTAACTGAATCAGCCATCACAACATCACCCGGCAGTGCATTCCACAACCTCACTGTCCTGACTGTGAAGAACCACCTACGTTGCTTCAAATAAAAGTTCTTTTCTTCTAGTCTAAAGGGGTGGCCCCTGGTACGGTGATCCTCTTTATGGGTAAAAAGGTCCCCTGCTATTTGTCTATAATGTCCTCTAATGTACTTGTAACGTGTAATCATGTCCCCTCGCAAGCGCCTTTTTTCCAGAGAAAACAACCCCAACCTTGACAGTCTACCCTCATAATTTAAGTCTTCCATCCCTCTAACCAATTTCGTTGCACGTCTCTCCACTCTCTCCAGCTCATTTATATCCCTCTTAAGGACTGGAGTCCAAAACTGCACTGTATACTCCAGATGAGGCCTTACCAGGGACCTATAAAGAGGCATAATTATGTTTTCATCCCTTGAGTCAATGCCCTTTTTTATGCAAGACAGAACTTTATTTTCTTTTTTAGCCACAGAATGACACTGCCCAGAATTAGACAACTTGTTAACTACAAAAATCCCTAGATCCTTCTCATTTAAGGAAACTCCTAAAACACTGTCATTTAGTGTATAAGTTGCATTTATATTAATTTTGCCAAAGTGCATAACCTTGCATTTATCAACATTGAACCTCATTTTCCAGTTTGGTGCCAAGTTTTCCAACTTAGACAAATCACTCTGCAAAGTTGAAAAGCAAGGGACCAAGTACAGAGCCCTGCAGTACTCCACTAACAACACTGGTAGAAATTAGAAAATGTTCCATTTACCACCACTCTTTGTAGTCTATCTTTTAGCCAGTTCTCTATCCAGGTACACATACTATGTTCCAGGCCAACATTCCTTAATTTAACCAGTAACCTTTTGTGTGGCACTGTATCAAATGCTTTAGCAAAATCTAAGTAAATCACATCCACTGCCATCCCAGAATCAATGTCCCTGCTTACCTTCTCATGAAAAGAAATTAAGTTAGTCTGGCAAGATCTATTATGCATTAAACCATGCTGGCATACACTCATAGTATTATGATTTGCTATAGTCCAGTATATTATCCTTTAATAACCCCTTCAAAAAGCTTTCCTACTACTGACATCAGACTAACTGGCCTATAATTTTGAGGCTGAGAGCAGGATCCTTTTTTGAATAGAGGCACCACATTAGCAATTCGCCAGTCTCTCTGCACTATGCCAGACCTCAATGAATCCTGAAAAATTAAGTAAATAGGTTTGGCAATCACAGAGCTAAACTCGCTAAGTACCCTGGGATGAATACCATCTGGCCCGGACCTTTGTTTATCTTAACATGTTCTATTCTCTTTTGAATTTCCTCATGTGTGAACCATACATCATTAGTCGTATTACTGGAATTGGGACTATTAAGAAGGAAACTTTCAAAAACTGGTTCCTCATTTGTGTAGACAAATGAAAAATATGAAACTGAAAAATGGACTAAACCACATCACCCTGTGTGTACCCTGACAGGCTGATCCCATGTGTCAGAGCAAGAAGTAGATGGGAATGGATTTGCCTTTTCTCTTCTGGTGAAACACAGACTGTCCTTACAGTATGTTTCCTGTTGAAGCAGCCGACAACTGGAGGAGAGCAATTTTTATGTACATACAGTGAAACCTCGATTTAAAGTACTTTGATTCTAAAGGGGTTGTTCACCTTCCAACACTTTTTTCAGTTCGGCCATTTTCAGATTGTTCCCTAGAAATAAAGACTTTTTTCAATTACTCCATTTTTACCATTATTAGAAAATCTAAGTTTAAAGTTGAATGTTCCTGTCTCTGGTGTTTCAGTCTGGCAGCTCAGAAATTCAGGTGCAAATTCTAACATTAGTTGATACACTTCTCAGCAGCATCTCTGGAGTATTAACAACTGTTGTATCAATTCTAACAGCTGCCTTTAATGAAACTCAGGAATTCTGCTCAGCAGGGACAAAGATAAGAAATGTATCAACTAAATGTATCAATTTAGAACAGTTTACAGTGTCGGTGACCCCCCTCCCCGAGTTGCTTTAGACGGTGAAAAATGAAACTTTAATTCAATTCAACTTCAATATTATACTACTATATTTTTTTCTGCCCCTCACAGTCCTGCACCAATCACTTATTGGTTTAGGTTGCTCTAACAAATCTCCCTGATCTTACATTCCTTCAGTTTTTATTTTTTTCCTGGTCCATTGAAAAACGTAAAGTGGAGGTTCTACTGTATAATACACAAGGGCTATAAATGTTATCCTTATAAACAGTGCTTAGTGATGTCATCAGTTATAATCAGTGCAATTACTCACTGAAACTTGTGTATTATAAAAATATTGCACATATTGTTATAAAATAAAAGTATATTAAAAAAAATAATTAAATCAGGTACCTATGACATTATACAGAATGCTTGGGAACCTGAGGGTTCCTGGATAAGGGTATATTTTTGAAATTGGATGGCCATACCTTAAGTCAGCACTGAAAACATTTAAAAGTTAAATAAACCCAGTAGGATTGTTTTGCCACCTACTGTATATACCTGAGTATAAGCCGAGTTTTTCAGCATCCAAAATGTGCTGAAAAAGTCTACCTCGGCTTATACTCGGGTCAGCGCTGACCCGAGTAGCTGAGATTGCAGTCACTTTTAATCATTCCTATACCAACAGTTCACTTGGGAGAGACTGCAATATCCCACAATGCCCTCTGTTGGTTATATGAAAGAATAACAGTGAGCCCTCTGTTGGTTATATGAAAGAATAACAGTGACTGCAATATCACACAGCGCCATCTGTTGGTTATATGAAAGAATAACAGTGACTGCAATATCACACAGCGCCATCTGTTGGTTATATGAAAGAATAACAGTGACTGCAATATCACACAGCACCCTCTGTTGGTTATATGAAAGAATAACAGTGCACCCTCTGTTGGTTATATGAAAGAATAACAGTGACTGCAATATCACACAGCACCCTCTGTTGGTTATATGAAAGAATAACAGTGCACCCTCTGTTGGTTATATGAAAGAATAGCAGTGACTGCAATATTACACAGCGCCCTCTGTTGGTTATATGAAAGATTAACAGTGACTGCAATATCACACAGTGCCCTCTGTTGGTTATATGAAAGAATAACAGTGACTGCAATATCACACAGCGCCCTCTGTTGGTTATGCGAAAGATTAACAGTGATGGCAATATCAAACAGCACCCTCTGAAATCACACAGCGCCATCTGTTGGTTGTATGAAAAAATAACAGTGCGCCCTCTGTTGGTTATATGAAAGATTAACAGTGACTGCAATATCACACAGCGCAGTCTGTTGGTTATATTAAAGAATAACAGTGACTGCAATATCACACAGCACCCTCTGTTGGTTATATGAAAGAATAACAGTGCGCCCTCTGTTGGTTATATGAAAGAATAACAGTGACTGCAATATCACACAGCACCCTCTGTTGGTTATATGAAAGAATAACAGTGCACCCTCTGTTGGTTATATGAAAGAATAGCAGTGACTGCAATATTACACAGTGCCCTCTGTTGGTTATATGAAAGATTAACAGTGACTGCAATATCACACAGTGCCCTCTGTTGGTTATATGAAAGAATAACAGTGACTGCAATATCACACAGCGCCCTCTGTTGGTTATGCGAAAGATTAACAGTGATGGCAATATCAAACAGCACCCTCTGCACATGGTAGTGGGACAGTGTGACAATGCACACAGTAATCCGTTTGGCAATTCCCTGTCACCATCAATTTTGCAAAGAAGTCCGGTTGATCGCTGGGGGGGGTCGCTTTGGCAGAATGTGTGCTGCTGGGAGACAGGGCTGTAGTTGTGTCTAGGCTTATACTAGAGTCAATAAGTTTTCCCAGTTTTCGTAGGTAAAATTAGGTACCTCGGCTTATACTCGGGTCGGCTTATACTCGAGTATATACGGTATATGGATTGACATGGCTAAAGTACCATCAAGTAAAAGGTCACTTTGAGTCTAAAATTACATAAAGGGTCTGTCCAAATATAAAGAGCTCAGCAAGATCAATATTTTAAATAATTGCTAGGATTTGACAGACTCCCAAATGAAATCCTCCATCCATCCCTAGTTATTTGCAATCTACTATCCACTATAAAGAATGGGGTGCATAGCTTGCAGACTGTTATTGACTTATAGGGGCAGATTTATCAAAATGTGAGATTTGAGCTCACCACAAAAAAATTAACACACTTTCCTTCTCTCCTATGGGATTTTTAGGTGCCTATTTACTGTATTAATGGGGGAAAGTTCGAGTTCACCATTTGATAAATTCACTTCTAAAAATCCCATAGAAAGAATTAATAGAAAGTGTGTGTTTTTTTTTTTTGTGGTGAACTCAGATCCCACTGGAGAAAAAGATAAGTCTACCATTTTTTTCTAGGGAGCACGAATGCAGGTGAAGTAAAGCTGAAACTCGTTCTCATAGTCAAATGAAACTGTAAAAGTTATAGGCAAGTTATAGACACCTCTCCATTTCATCTTTCTCCCATGTAGGGCAACATATGAAACGTTCTTACCTGATGCCACCACAGTGCTGGCCCACAGAGTATTTTCAGTACTAAGACTTTCATGTATAGATCCATATTCTCCTATAAGTGAAACAAATAAAAACAATGTCCAGTGAAATTCTGAACATCAAAATTATTTACACTGTAATATATTTGCACAATGTTATCTTCAAGCAGCAAAGATAAAAAACTGCTTTAAAGACTAAATATTTTATATTTCATTAGATCTGTGTGATGCTTCAGTGCTACAGACAGAAAAAGTGAACACAATTTAAATGGAAGCACATTTGCTCTAAAGGTTAGGAGAGAGCAAAAAAAAAAAAATATAGAAAATATAGTGTTACGGCAAAGAGACCTGAAGACTACACAAAGATCCAGAAGATGGAGACAGGGAGCTCCACTGCGCTTCTCTGCATTTAAGGGTCAGAATTTTCAAAGGGTTTTTTTTAATACTAAAGTACATCATGGGAGGAGGGCAATGCCTACAAGATTAAGGGGAGCTTGTAGTAGGGGGATTTAGTGCTCCTTTAAGTTAAAAGTCCCTTGAAAAGTCATACTCCTGGTTGCTAATCATTAAGGACGAGAACGAAAATGATGAAGACAGAGATGAAGGTCTGTCCAACTGAAGGTCTTTGCACATGATTGACCCTCTATTGAAATGGCCTTATAGGGTATGAGAAATAATCCACAAATTATAAGTATAGAGTTGAAAAGCACTGATTTGGTGATTTCCTACATGAATCCAAAAGGGGGCACAGAATGTATTTATCTTTCTATAGAACCCTTGTGAGCATATGTAGACAGATGTTGCAAACTAATGTATCCTTAAATCCTTTCCATAGAAAGCCTCACTCCGTTGCCCTCACTTAACGAAACCTCACAAAATGAGTCCACCATGGAAGCTTGTGTAGTTTTGCTAGTGCTAATTAAATGTATAGGGCTCAATTTCGCATACCAAGGAAAATCTGTGTGCCTCTGTCTTATTGTGCTGCATTGGATCTTAACTTGGATAGACTTTTAGATGTGGCAAGTGCTTTGTGGTAAATGTCACAGTGTGTGAGAGACAGTTTTGCAAGGCAGTATTATATGGCCTGTTCTTTTTCTTTATTTACATATTCAAAAAGTCTAAGTGAGATATATATCAGTTAAACCTTATGGACTTGATGGGCACAATACCACAAGCTAAGTGTTGCCAGTAAGAGGACACAAATTATATTTATTCTTTACTTTACTAAGGTCAGAGTGGAGGTCCCTAAGTATTCCAGCAATCAATTTACTATCTCACTTGCACCAAATTCTAGTGATTGATCTAAAAGTATCTTTCAGTTGAAAAGGTTTCAAAAGAATGCCAACTCTTTTTTCATGTGACAATATTGTCGGGATTGCAGTATTGGGTAAAACATCACACAAAAAACATTGATGAAGCAAACAAAAAAAAAAATCATATAAAATATTTTAGTTATAAATTATGTATAAATGTATTTTTTGTGCAATTAAATATTCAATGTTCAGGATAGGCACAATGCTTTTCAAGACACATTTTAAGTCAAATTCTTGAGTTTCGAAGTACGCTGCAAGAATATCTAGTAACATGAGGAACAGGGAAGAGTGCACTTCTAGCAAATTCTGAGATTATCTTTCAGAGATAAGTGGATTGGTCCTACATCAATATATGATACCATTTTACTTGTGTCAAATCCCATTTGACCACAGATCAATTTAATTTTCTTACATCTTTAGAATTCAACCATGCCGTTTAACTCCCAAACAGCCAAATGACAGATTTCCAAATGAATCAAACATTCTAAAGGAAAAGATCTAATTTCATAACAGCAATCTAGAGTCAAAATACAATACAAGTAGTGTAAAAGTAATCTGTGAGACCCCATCATTTGAGGTCAATATAATACAATTTGTTTACTATCAGTAATACAGATGAAATGCAGCTGACTAAACTACTGTACTATTGAATATAAGTATAAGTTCTATAGCTGTTTTGTTATGATGCAAGCCCTCTGTATCAGAAGTCATAAGAATATTGTGCTCAGTTGCCATATACTGCAGCATACCCAGATAATATTGCTCCAAGTTCCCCAAACGCTCTGCATGTTCAGAAAAATTGCTGAACAACAGGCTCTAGTAGCCTGAAACCATTTGGTAAATTACAGCGTTAGCAAGTCACAGCATTTCCCATTTGTGACAAGTTTAACCGATCAACTTGAGCAACTCACACTGGACCTTAGAAAAAGAGGGTGACTTGGCTTGTAATCAACAATGTAGTAGAAGAAGAACAAGTTCCACTTAGGAGCAAGCTGCACTAATTGTATATGGCATCGATAGGGGGGTGGCTTCATCCATCCTAGCTCATATACACAAAAATAATCTTGAAAAAAACATCAGTGTAGTAACAGTATTATACAAAGTTGTAGAAAATTATACCAAAATGGCCATAAGCATGCTTATTTGTACTTAAAACAAGCAAAATAAATTTGTATGGATATAAACTGATATGAACATTACTATTACAAATGTGCTGATTAAAAGTACCAATTATTATATATTCATGACAAAATATCAACATAGCGCTGTGGGGTTTTCTATCACTGTTTCTGTTTTGGGTGTGCTGGATCAGAAAGGAGAAGAATAACGGTAAATTTAATAGGTAAACAGGTATAGGACCTGTTATCCAGAATGCCCGGGACCTTTGGTTTTCCTGTAATTAGGATCTTCCTAACCTTAAGTCTACTAGAAAATCATGTAATCAATTAAACCCAATAGGCTGGTTCTGCATCCAATAAGGATTAATTATATCTTAGTTTAGATCAAGGACAAGGTACTGTTTTATTATTACTAGGGATGGGCGAATTGTTTCGCAACGGAAATGACGCCCATAGACTTGTATGGTGGTGTGCGAAAAAAAAAAAAAGGACGCGCGTCAAAAAATTTCGGCTGTGCAACAAAAATTTTTTGATGCCCATAGATTTTAATAGGCGTCGGCGACATTTCACCAGCGGCCAATTTTTGGCGAAACGAAACGGGTCAAATTCGCCCATCCCTAATTATTACAGAGAATAAGAAAAAATGTTTAAAAAATTGTCCAATTACTTTTGAGCCCCTGAAATGAAGTGTTAAAAAAAGGCTTTAGTTCCTCACATTTTTATGCAATCTTTTTGTTCAATCCACTGAATTAAAGCTGAAAGTCTGCAGTTTAACTGCATCTTGTTTCAATTAAAATTCATCATGGTAATGTGCAGAACCAAAATTAGAAAAAAGTTGTCTCTGTCCAAATATTTATCGACCTAACTGTACAATGAAATTATTCCTCTATTTTTACATTTATTAGATCACAAAGACTAAGGAGCATATAGTTACCTTACCCCATTAAAATTAAATTACAAACTTGAAAAGTAGGATAGCTTGTGGGTGAATTCTTATAGCAATCTGGAAGCAAACATATTATTAAGCTGTAAATATTTATATAGTGTGACTTGATTAAAAATACATTATCATAACATAGCTCATGAGCTGCCGTTAGATGAAACACATTGCTCTACATTGTTTCATACTACGTCTAGCAGTCTACACAATATTGTCTCAGGGGCATATTGTGTGGATATGAAAAATTAGAAAAAGCATTTACTTACCCGTGTAAAGTTACCTTCAAAACTGTGAATATCAAGTTGTGGCTTTTGAGCATAAACATAAGCATTGATTGAAAAGAGATCCTGCAACAGAGAATAGCTCCAATTAATAAACAATGCAGCTTTATCACAAAATAAGAGTATGTCATAGAAGGCATGACCAAAAACAGCTTGTTCATTTTTAAATATGATACCATTGATTTTCTTTCTTTGCTCATGAAATAAAATCTTTTTTTCTGTACAAACTGACACATACAGAGATTCTGCACGCCTATTACTATACCATGTTTTATGTAAAAGTTTAATATTTGATCTTGCTAAAAGATCTATTCCTAAGGGATGGTTTAGAAAACTGTAGTAATAGAAGTATCATGTCTTGTTTCAATACAAAATCTAATTTACGGGGAAAGGTCATGATGTCTTCGTAAAATATTGACTCATCACTGAGCTGCCACAGAGATTTGTTTGAGTTTTTTAATGATGTATGAGAAAAAAAAGTTTTATGTACTTTTTTCTATACATTAATTGCAACTATATCATGTCAATTTAAATATACAAAGTGTAGAAGATTTTTTTTTTTTTTGCTGATGATCAGAGCAATTTTTCTGAAGAAGACATAGGGGCAGATGTATCAAGGGTCGAATTTCGAGGGGTTAAATCCCTTGAAATTCGACTGGGGAATAGAATCGAATAGGGAATTTGGGTGAATTTTATGCGCTGGCGAATAGTCGAATGGGCGAATATTCACCCGGCAAATAGACGCACAATCAAATATTCGATCGAAGGATTTTCATTCAATCGAATGATCGATCAAAAACTTAGAAAACAAACCTATGGGACTTTCCCATAAGCTTTTAAAGCAATTCGGTAGGTATAATCTGGCGAAGTAGGCAGTCAAAGTATTTTTAAAAGAGACAGTACTTCGACTATTGAATGGGCGAATAGTCGCAGAGCTTTTTTTTTTGTACTCAGGTGAATTTACGCCAATTCAATAGTCGAGGAGCACAAAAAACTACTCGAAATTCGAGTATTTTTCCCTCTATTCATTCACCCGAGCTTGGTGAATGTGCCCCTTAGGGTTCTTTCTTGGGTTCCATCAGTGGTGGCAGCATGGCAAACATATAGGTTTTTGAGAGAAGGAAGGAAGAACAGAACACCAAATCAAAGAAGAGTTCAAATCTTCTTCCACATTAGTACCAATATACTGTATATGTTAATCCAAATATTAATCAGTATGTCTATCTGTGCTATGGTTTATCTGCCAAGCCTAAATGTTGTCATGACTAATATGACATGACACTGTAACATCACTTAATACAAGGCTAACAAATGGCTTCTCTACCAATTTTAGAACTTGAGCGAGGAGGGTTGATACTCAGCATTGTATAAAGAACAATCTTACAATCTATATAGATATACATTTATGAAGAATTTATCGGAATAAATGGTAGTAGTAATGTTTTTTTAGATGAACAGGGAGTACTATTATTTTATGTAAATGTACTTACCGATTCATTTTAATACATATTTTTCTTATTTAAAGGAGAAGGAAAGGTAAAAACTAAGTAAGCCTTATCAGAAAGGTCCATCTAAATATACCAGTAAACCCCCAAAGTAGTGCTGCTCTGAGTCCCCTGTCAAAAGAAACACAGAATTTCTTTCCTTCTATTGTGTACACATGGGCTTCTGTATCAGACTTCCTGCCTTCAGCTTAAACCTTATTGCCCTGGGCAAGAGCATGCTCAGTTTGCTCATCTCCCCCCCCTCCCTTCTGTACTGTAATCTGAGCCCAGAGCAGGGAGAGACGCAGGCAGGAAGTGATGTCACACCACATTAATACTGCAGCTCCTATCCTAAACAAACAGAGAGCTTCTAGAACTTTTTACTCAGGTATGGTACAACATTCTACAGAATAAATATAGCATTCTAGCTTGCACTATTGCAGCTAATCTATTGGCAATAAAATGCCTCCGTAGCTTTCCTTCTCCTTTAAACATAAAGTGTGAATTCCTTGTATGAACAGTTTTTTACTAATATTTTGAAACCCTTAGGATAATGTATTTTACAAAATCTATTTTTCAAAACAGAGAAATATGCTATCAAGCTACATAATAATAAGTTTAATTAACAGTATCTACTGCATTGATGACAAATCTAGACGTGCCTCAATTATGTATAGTGCCTTATAACTGTATAGAGCATGCTGGGCCCTAGCGGTATCTCTTCCCATCTTAAACTATTTGCCATTTGTTGTAATCTTTCACACACAGCCTATTCATCAGATTCTTGTCTTCTCTATTTAGTTTTCATCAAGCCTGCAAGAAATAATTCATATGAAACTAATACATGTGTTGGTGTCCTATATCTTCATCATTCACTTTTCCCCTGATCTGTTATCACTTACAATTTAGATAGTCCAGACTATTATGTGCTTTATTGTGAGCAGAAAAACAGGGCTTTTAGAAAAGGGTTAGTGCTGAACACAATACCACACACATACAATATAATCAGTTGCTGAGGCATTATTGTTTTTAAATAGATTGCACTTAAATAGATTTCATATAAACATTGCCGTGATGTAAAGAACATTAGTAAGAGATACACTCATTTTGATAATTGCTAACATGGAACGTAAACAGACTGTACAACAGAATCTTAAAATAGTGCTATATATGAAGCAACCAGATCAGGAAAGATACAAAAAGCCTCCAGAGAGAGTAAAATCTAATCTAATTCGCTAGTGACACCATACATTTAATAATAGGAAGGTAACTACCCAGTGCCAATGAAGAAGTGCATTTTGGTAGGTTTTTTTTAAGAGCCATTCCCTATTTTAAGGGATCCATGGGGGCGGTGAAGGAACAAAGATTGAAGGAATATTCATTGATACAAGGCTTATTTTTATATGTTAGGAAAGTTGAGGTGGTGAATTTCATCTCACGATTTGTAAGATGGCACCTACAAACAAATCCAACAATGCAAAATGCTGTAATAGGTAGTTATAGAAGTATAACTTGGGGTATTTGATTTGTTTTTATTTTTAAATATGTGGGTCTGAAAGACTGAGGTGTATAAAAAGCACAGTATAAGTACAATGCTGAAGAAAAAACTTGCTTTCTTCATAGATTTCTGTCCTAGAGCAAATCTGTTCTCCTTCTAGGTAACTTCCACGTTCCTTTATAGAATGTTTCTTCTAGTGCAACCTCTACAGTATTTAAAGGAAGCATTTAGTCTCTCAAAATGGAATGTTTACCCTTCAGGTTGAAGGCTACTCTCTTCCTTCCATTCAATTTCACAGTCACACGTATTTTTGCAGAAATACAAATCATTCAGTTGGGTTTATGAAAAAAAGGTGCAGCAACACTATCTGGACTTTAACAATAAATCATTTATTTCACATGACCTCATTCCACAGATTCCGACTAGTTTATCGCCGACTCCTATGAACCATTTCATAGACACCATTAGTTCTGTTGTCATGTGAAAAAGTCTGGGACTCAAAGGTACAGAATCTATCACTACAGAAGAAGAGGGAGGAGTCTGAAGACTACGTGTGCCTAGGGTAATAATACATTTATTTCTGGCAGTTTTTGCAGCTTTGTTATATAATTGAAAATGAATGAGCTATATTGTGGTTTACTTCTACAATGGCAACCTCTCTTTAGTCCTTCAACCTTGTTACATGACACTTGAATTGCGTGAATTGGGAACAAAAAGGTGAAGGTGTGGTGTGTTTAGCCCCACCCACATTGACAAGCCACACCCATATTTTAATTGTGGCGTACGTATAATTCCCCCAGAACTCATAGCAGGGTGACACAGTGACAATTTTCATGTACAAATACCTGAGAACTCATAGACGGATGACAAAGTGGCAATTTAATGTATAAATACTGTATTGCTAGCCTTATGTTTTTGTTTCCTGCTCTGCTTTTGTTTCCCTTTTATTTGGTTATATATCTCTGTCTTGCTTTTTCACTTTTGTCTTCTTTCTTCTAGCATTTACTTTTTTTTATACAGAACTTTGCCTCTTCCAGTTTTTTGCTAGCACCCCCATTTTCTTTTTATCTCTCATTTTTCCCTTTCTCTTTCGAAAGTGACGCCACATGCCCTTTTTCAATGTTTTGAGGAAGCTCTCCCATTTTCTTTTCACATTTATTTTGAAGTCCAGAAAATAAATAATGACTTCAAAAGAAAGCTTTAATCTTGCCACTGGCACCATAAAATCACATGACAGCAACGATACAATCATCTCCTGTCACAATTTACTACTTTTAAACAGCAGCTGATAAGTGTTTGCACTTCTCTCAATTACAGCACGTGTGACAAGAACTACAGGCGCTCATGCAGTCCAGTACTCCCACACTCTGCACTCTCTTTTCAGCTGATAACTGTTTTAGGGAACTATGGCATGAGAAGATCCTATTGTTGCTGGCTAAATAAAGAGATTTATGGCACCAGTGCAAGGTCAGGGCTTGTTTATTTAACTCTTTATTCCTCCCTCTGCTCTGCCAGTCCATATGAAAAAAAATTGCCCAGGATGCAATTTAGTGAAGAAGTAGTGGTAGGATGCAATCCCGCTGCATCCCAGCCCAATTCCAGCACTGATAACGCTCTGATGCTTTGCACCCTGGGCAACTAGCGAACTCCAAAATGGCTCCTAATTAGCTGGACTGCAGAGGAAAAATGCACTTATCTTCCTACATTACTAACCAACCATACTTATCTTTTGAAATTATTTACTAACGTAGGTGCTGAATTCACCAGTGTGGTTACCCACTGTAACAAATGAATCTTTTGTCTTATACTAATTACAAAATGAAAGCAAAAATACTGCCTATTCCTTCACCCCACACAGCTTCTCCAGCTAGTACAGATGTATCCATAGTTCACTCTTTTATTGTGCTTGACCCAATACCTTCTAACTTCCTCCACTCATTTTTACAAACACTTTGCTGTGCTCACATATTTTTTTTTTGTCTACAACACCTAGTGGAATCTGCTCCATATTAACTGGTCAAAAACCTTCTCTTAGAAAAATTCAAATGTCACTTCTACATAATAAGGGGCAAATGTAAATTAGATTAAAACTCACAATTTCAAATCCACCAACTAGAATTTGAATTTGAGATTTATCACGCCTCAGCCCTTGAAATAATTTCAATTAGTACTTTGCCAACTAAAACCTGCCAAGTTCATGTAGAAGTCAATGGCAGAGGTCCATTGAACCATTTGAAGATGTTAATAGCCTTCCTGACATTCAATTTTTTTTGGAGGAAACCTCGATTCAAATTCGATTTGGATTTTTGGGGCGTTTCTTTTCGATCGAATGTTAGACGTTCAAGTTTTTTCTTAAATAACCTCCCATTCGAGTTGTGAGTACATTCGAATTTATAAGAGTTAAAATAAATTCACATAACTTCGAAATTCGACCTTTGATAAATAACCCCCTTATTCTTCCACCATTCAATCACATGCTTGGTTAGTTTCTTCTTTTCTAATGGGCATATTTATTAACAGTAGAGATGAACATCACTGGTGAGGTAGCCCATAGCAACCAATCAGCAATTAGGTTTCAACAGTCATGTACAAGTTAGAAAACAAAAGCAAAGATCTGATTGGTTGATTGGCAACCAATTTTTGTTTTGCCTACTCCTCCTCAATTTCTCTCTCTATAGATCTCAACCTGTATTATTCTATGTACAGATTGCCTTTCAGTTAAGTGCTAAATAAAAGTCAACTTCTATAAAACCAACACTGGCCTTTTCGCCATCAACATCCTCAGTGCCTCAAATAATGTAAGATTTCATTACTGATATTAAGCCTTCTTCTTATGACTGTTTCCAGCTTTCAAATAGGGGTCACTGACTGACCCCATCTAAAAAACAATGCTCTGTAAGACTACATATGTATTATTATTGTGACGTTGTATTACTCATCTTTCTATTCAGGCCTCTCCTATTCATATTCTAGTCTCTTATTCAAATCAATGTATGGCTGCTAGGATAAAATGGATGCAAGAGGGGGTTGTGGGTGCACTCCTAAGGCCATATAAAAAAATATTTAAATACAATAATCCCCTGTCTAAAAAAAGAAAAACAGGGTTTTTTGTTACAAAGTTATGATCATAAAATTGGTAAGCCACCATACCATGTCAAGGTAAACCCCATACGGCGGTCCCTAACCTGTTTACCTGTGGTCAAAATATAAAACCTCGGTTTCAATCTGTGGACTAGATCCTCCCCCGCCACCTGCATATGCGGCTTTTGAATGGGAGACTGCCCAGACCAACGCCCATTTTTAAAAAAAAGGAGTGCACCCACAACCCCCCTCTTGTATAGGATAAAATGGACCCTACAACCAAATTGTTGAAGCTGCAAACTCAAAAACCACAAATATTAACAAATGAAAAACACCTGCAAATTGCCTCAGAATATGTTATATTAAAAGTTAACTCAAAGGTGAACAACCCCTATAAAATGCTTGCTAAGCGAGAGAATAATCATTGCAAGCTTGAAAGACATACCATTTAGACATATACTGATAAGCATTTCACTTACCAGGCTTTTAAAAAAGTAATAAATATATAGGAAAAAATTCTACTATTTGTAGAGGTTCAAAATTTCAAAAGTACCACCTATCTCATTTATATGTCAGTAGAACCCACTTGTTAAAATTTACTGCCAACTGAGTCGAGAACCTATTAAGAACAATGGTCTGATGAGAACCTAATGAGATAAATTTGGTGTCCATGGCAGCTGTATTGGATAGGAATGGCTATGGCTGCAAAATTAGGAATCTAGCACACCATAGGGTAGCAGGCTAGTTCAAATATTATTCATCCTCCCACCATCTGGTAGAACGCAGTACTGTAAATAACTATGGAAGCACTTTCAACTTTGTTATTATTATACATATTTGGATTAAAATATTTGCTATTTTTCTGGATTATGTATATTTTTTTTTTTTTTTTTATTTACTAATTCTAGTTTATGGGACAGGAACACCCAGTTTTTTATGCAGATGGAGATAAGCTCTATTAGTATTGCAGGCATGCCTCCCATGCAAAAAACGGTCTTGGCTGCTGTCATAAGAAGCCTGGGTAGGAAATGCAGGCTACATATTTTAGTACAAAATATATTGGTCTGAGGTCTATGATCATGTATGTATGTGTGAAGATGAGCATTTTCTATAAACAGAATACTGCCTGGACTTCTGCTCGTAAGGCTCCCAGAGAGACAAAAGCAGCATTACATTAATCTCAAGAAGATGTATTTCATCCCCCTACATTAGTCACAAATGACTCAGAGACAACATGATAATGGGAATGTTTTTCTTTACACATCAGTATAATAATACAGAAATGACCAGTAGTTTATCAATAATACAGGGAAATCTACTTCATTAGGTCAAGGGCAACATTTGTTCATCTAACTTAGAGATCATTAAAATACATCCTTAATCATAACATGTGGTTCACTGCCGATAAAATGTTCTTTGGTTCAATAAAACTAATTAAATGTAAATGGTATTGTTTACTGCTATATGGATCTTTTGATATAAATCAGCAAGTCACCATTTATTGAAAATCAAGCTGACCTCACTGCTGTTAATAAATTTACTTGATCACAGAAGATGGAAATGAATGCCTTTCAACATGAAGGCTGACAGGAAAGTACCTGCCTTGCTTATGAGTATGAAACCACAGGAAACCTAACCTGGATGTAACAGGCCTTGCAAGGTAGCTATTATTAAAGGATGTGCTGAAAATTTAATTGTTTGATCATTCTAAGTGGTTTAGGAAGACAACAAAATCTGCACTGATCATCTTTGTTGGTGTCATCTGTTCTTTGAGAAAGGCTCAGAAGCAGGTTTGCAGGTTTATTTATTCTGGATGTCACAAGGGATAAAGTTACAGAGCTGTGCGAATGATGCGACTGATGGTGCATGGCAATACAATATACTCACAATCCATTACATCAGGCAGACATTGAAATCAAAATGACTGACAATTATGGATAGTATGTGTTGTCTAGTGTAGTTCTAAATAATTCAAATCCCTTTCATAATCAAATTACATGACTGCTGTCCCAACATAGCTATAAAAATGTAAGTGTCAGTTTCCTTGATCCCATCATTTACATCCCTGGCTATTACAGCATGTTTAACATTGCTTCTTGCCCCTAAATGCAACTGTTACACTAGTAAGAAAAATAATCTTAATAAAATAAGAAGAAATAAAACAGAAGAATTGCATATCAGTCTAAAGTATTTCAGCATTAGAGCAGTTTTATTTTGTCAAAGTAAAAAAAAATAAAAAGTACTTTACCTTCACTATCATTAAAAAAATCAATGCAAATGACCTTACCAGCTGTGCCCTTTAACTATAGCTGCTTTATGAGCAAGTACAATTTAAATGAATGCGTCAAGCTGCATAAATGATACAGAATAATGGATAAAGGCTCTAAAGGAATACATATGGTGGTTATTGTTACTGTAGTCCAGCAGGTGGCATTCAAGAATGGGAAGATGAGAAAAATAAAGAAAATATTTACTGCACTTTCTTCAAAACCTGATGCAAGGCTTCTCTTGCTCATCTCATCAATTTAAGACAGATTTTCTATTAAGTGTAAAGTATAATAATGGCTAACATTACTTTTTAAGCCTATAGCTACTAAGGACCATTTCCCAGTCCTCTAGTTTACCCTCTGTGTTTTACAGCCAAGTGCATTCCTGTTTTTGCTCCGAGAAATGCACACACAAAGTCTGTTTCTTAAAGAGCCTTTTAATTAAATGCCAGTGGTTTCTATGTGGAGATTCAACAAGCGGAAAAAAATAAAGATAAGGAATAAAAAATAAAATGAATGTGCTATATAGACACATCAGCACATAGTGGTTTCAGAGAATGATAGGACATTGGCATCTATGATAAAAAATAAAAAAATAGGGTGGAAAGGTTTGAAGCAAAATATATATGGCCTGTGTAAAACAAGCAATGCTGAAAAAATAGTGTAAAATAAATGGCAAATTTATCAACGTGTGTGTTTGATGCTGCCCGAAAAATGGATTTGATGCCGTTATTTTACACCACTTGTGCAATCTGTTAAAGTCAATGGGAAAAATTTAACATTTTTCAAGCACCTGCTTACTGTTACACCCGATTTTTATACAGGGGTACATGGTCACTGTAAATCCATGCACAACTTGATGAGTATGCCTTTTTTAGTGGCCTACTAATGCAGTTTTGTTTTCACAGCATGATAAATTTTCTGCTTCCTCTAGAAAATGTATATGTCTGCAATTTTAGGAACCAATTTAACATCCCCCATAGAGTACTTTTATATACATGTGTATATAAAACAATAGGTGCTATAATCCAGCATGCTTAGGACCTCGTATCTTTAAGAGTGGGAACTTTCCATAATGAGGAGCATCCCTCTACAAAAATATGCAAACATAAAAAGTAACATAAGTACAAGTTAATGTAAAATTATTACAGAAAAAAGGGAAGACAGCCATATGACACTATGGAAAATTAATGTTAATGTTACATAGGATGTAGTAGTGATGTGCGAGTGGACCTGACCGTAACCGCCTTCTACTAACCTGTGCTCAAACCATTGAGCATATATGGCTACCTTGCTAGGTTAAATTCTGGCAATTTATTGGCGCGTATATAGATCTTCTCTGGCCCTTATCTGTGTTACCAATGAGTGACGGGCATGTACCAAGAGTAATTACCCAATATTTCCATAGTATGGGTACATCGAGGTTGTACAGTAAAGAGTGTTGATTGCTGCCAGCTCTCCTGAACAGCCTGGGAAAGCAGCCAAAGCACCTAAAATAGTTTGCTTGTACTAGTAAGGCTTTTAAGGAAATGTTATTCAAAGGCACATTCCCTATATTTTTAGAGGCCCAAAAGCAAATACTTGGTCTTGACACTTGTACCGTTTACAATTTACATAACATTACATAAACCACAAAATTTACATAACATTACATAAATCACAAAATATTACAGATATACATATATAAATGTATTCATTATCTTGACTTTGCATTGTACAATGTATGCAACATTTCCATCATCCTTCAATTAAAAGAAAAATTAATGGCTGGAATCAGTGATTCAAAGGATTGGGAGAACTGCGAGAGGCAATTGGCCAGTGGCTGCAAACTAAAAATCAGCAAGCTTATATGGAAGACATAGGGGTATAAAAGAAACTAAGTTTGCTTAACTTCTTATTAGTTGCTATGGGTTACTGATCCTGGGCAAATGTAGTGCCTTTACTACATATGGGGACAGTGATTTCCATTGCAATTTATGAATCAGAAGATATTCAGAGGCTGCCAATACTGAATGAAAATATTGATTTAAAAAAAATCACTGTTTATTATTATCATTCAGCATTAAAATGTATTAAAAATAGAATGTGTATGTACTGTAATATTTACAAATGGGCAAATGATATGGCTATTGTGCCAAGGCCATGTATTAATATGGGCACAATGCTGTTTGGGGTGAGAACATGGCCAGCTGATCAACAGGTCAAATTCTGATTTTCTGATTTTATTAGCCCATAGGCCACCTGTAAGCGCAAACAGATTTCTATTGTCTATATCACTTCTTTATAGGTCCAACAATACATTGTACATAGTAAAATATGTCAAACAGATAAAATGAATAAAAGTTGCAATCTCTGATTTATTTCCAGCTTAAGAATTTAAATTGTATAAAACATGGAATACAATTCATGTGTTAATGTGAAATAGAATTTCAAGCTAAAATATAATGCTTTGAAAAAATGTATTAGGCAACATATTACAATGCATCAGAGAGCTTATGACACAGATTATTATTTGACATGATTAGGCATGTTTCATGGTTAAAATGAAAAGTGACCAAGCAATACCGGCAACTTGATATTGCTGTTTGGGTGGTTATATAAATACAGGCTTGGGGTGCTTTTTCATAGCAGGTGTTGTAAAGAAAGGAAATACCCTTGTGCCAAAGAATCAGAATAAATATGTTTGTGGCCCACAAATAGGCATGTAATTCCTTGCATTAATGAGCTGCAACAAGTCCACTCGTCAATGAAAGAAACTGTGTGCATTCCCTGAAATGTTCTAGGTGTGAGATTCACACTGTTGACACTGTATAATGTTTCATTACAAATATATGAAAGGGTTTGAATGAAGAAAAAAACCTTCTCCATAACTAAATAAAGAAATGATGTAGTGTCGCATTGAGTATTCAGTGAAGTTTCATCTTTGATTACCATAAAATTAATCAGAAGAGAATTACTTTAAAGTTCATAGGGCAGGGAAATTAATGGTGCAACCCACAGGGCAATGTGCAAACATGTTAGAAACAGGAAACTCTGTGCCAATATTTTGCACTTTGCCCTTTGCTTAAATGAAGCCTTGGTTCTCCTGCGGTATTTCCCATTCTTCCTTTTGTTTTAACAAGGTGCCTAGCCCCTGCTGAAAAAAAGCAGTTAGTATGGTTGACTAATACACTAGTAATGTGGCCGTTTTTCAGTGCATGTGTAGCTGCTTTTTCATTAGCAGGAACTGGGGCATCTTCTTAAAACAGAAGGAAGATGAGAAAAATACAAGAAAGGGCTGATTATTATTAGTGATTTACCAAACCCTCTATTTTCATGTTCAGGCAAATCTCTAAATCCAGGGTTATGGATTAAGTCGAATAGTGAACCAAATATGAACCCTTCTGCAGCACCGGATATGCAAAGACAAGCAGAAAAAAAGGCCAGGCTCTTGAATTCAGCCGAAACTAAATCTTGGTAAAACCAGCTCAGATTCACTCAAATCCTGAAAGGCATCTGGGATTCGGTGCATCCCTAATTATTACATATTTATATAGCACCAGCTCCTATGAACATGGATTTATAGTTGCTACTTTAGCAGAATTTACAATCTAAGTTCCATATTATATTCAGAGACACTAGGGCCAGTCTTATCATAAGCCATTTAACCTGCCTCTATATTGTTTGGAGTGTCAATGAAAACCAGAGTTGCCTGGGGGAAATCCACGCAAACATTGAAAGGTCAAATAAACGTGCATACAAACTACTTGCAGAGTAGTGCTAAAGTTGGAATTATAGGAGTTGTTCACATGTAAAGAGTGTTCTGAGACAATTTGCAATTGGTTTTCATTTTTTATTATTTGTGTTTTTTGAGTTATTTAGCTTTTTATTCAGCAACTCTCCAGTTTGCAATTTCTGCAAATCTGGTGCTAGAGTCCAAATTATCCTAGTTACCAAGCATTGATTTGAAAAATAGACTGGGATATGGATAGGGGGGGGGGCTGGTTAAAAACACGAATAATAAAAAGTAGCAATAACAATACATTTATAGCCTTACAGAGCATTTGTTTTATAGATGGGGTCAGTGACCCCTGTCTGAAAGCTGGAAAAAGTCGGAAGAAGAAGCCAGATAATTCAAAAACGATAAAAAAGAAAAAATGATAACTAGGCAATCGAAAAGTTTCTTAAAATTAGTCATTCTATAACATACTAAAAGTTAACTTAAAGATGCATCACCCTAAGTTCATGTAAGGTTTATTATAAATGTATTGTGCTTTATATTAGGAGAAAATGGTTTGTTGATGGTAAAAACATCTTTCCTATATGTCTTCATTTATAAATACATGCAGAAAAAGAATGTCGCTGAGACATTCTATACAGGTAATCACAGCAACAGAACCAGCTCTCCATGAAAAGCAGTGGTGCTTTTGCAATGATATCTATGAAGAATTCACAAGGAATGATAGTGCTAGAGAAATATTGAATTACTGTATGTAATTCTGATTCTCCACAAAACTTTAGAATGCTGGAAAAACTGGAAGGCAGGAGCAAATAATCTGAATTTTTTTTTTAAATATAAATATACAATTTCTGTAAAAATACAGGGATTAGTAATCGTTTAATTACACTAACTCTTGCCAACAGTTTCTTTATTTCCACCCATAGGTAGCATCCCTTAATGCTAAACAACTTTAAGACATATCCTTTTATCTTTGAAATAGAAGGGATGTGAAACTTACTCCCAATGCTGGTAATCTATGGGTACAATCTCTGGGTACAGCTCACAGCAATCCTGAGTTTCCAATCTGTTTCGCCATCTAACTGGTCAGTGAGAATTAAGCATGAACCTACAAAACAAGGTAAAGAAATAACTGCATTTAGAAAGCATTATTATATTAAATCATTTTATGGTGATTTTTATTGATGATGTATCTATGAAATTACTTCATTTTCTTATTTAGTTATTGCATCAAAGAAAAGACACAGCACCCTTAGGAAAGAGGAAATATTATAATATGCATGAAAAATACTTACAATTATGAACCACTGGTATCATTGAAAAATAAAACAAAACCAGTCATGGAGTATAACAAAGAATATGTTAGTCTTAATTGTCCATTACACATTAATTTTCTTTGTATTCTATTGTTCCTATGCAGGGCCGGATTTACATAGTGGGCACCCCTAGGCCCACTGCCATTCATCGCCCCTGTTGCAATGGGGAAATTTAAAAAATGATTGTATTTCAGCGTATCCCCAGTGTTTTTGAACAAATGTGGTGTGGTTCGGCAGCATGCCGCCCCCTCCTAAAATCCTGCCGTCCTAGGCCCGGGCCAAGATGGTCTTTCCACAAAGCCTGTTCCTATGGATTTAGGCAATGGCAAGCTGCTGTGGACAACTTTGATGGACTTTACTCTTATAGGGATGCTGAAACTCTAGTTTGTGCAGTAAGTTCAATATATTCAGAAAAATAAGCAATTATTAATATTTTTTTATAGTTTAGTTCTCCTTTAAAACATAAAAGATTTGCTTCAATAAATAACTTATGTTTGTCTAAGACCTGTGAGTGCGGTATCAATTATTCTGTAATCACTGGTGTTATATACTGCACCCAGGCAATAATTAACAAAATTGCCTGCGCCTTATTCTCTTAAAACATAAAATAATACAGCAGGCAGCTGCAAAGCTACACTTTACACCCTATTTACAACATAAAACAGTATACAGCAATTAATATTATATGTACTTAAAGTTCTACCACAACAACTCTAAAAAAAATGGCAATCCTAAAGGGATTTATAAAAGTAGATGTTTCTCATACATAATTATCTCACGAACCTTTGCTCTTTTAGGTAAAATAAAAAGCCATCTACTACTAAAATTTCTGCAGATAAACAAATCTTGAAGTTCAACACACAATGCAATATGCTATATACATGGCCAATATACTAATAAATATTAATATTACCAAGTGGAACGGAACTATAGAGGTCTAATGTCTGAATATCTTCATTAGACAAGATATGAGATTCCATCCCTTATATTAGGGAGCTATGTTTACATTTATTTCATTGAGAGACTTCTTCAACTGATAAGCCAGAATTCTCTGATTTTTTTATCTCGCACTTTGGCAAAGCCTGCACATTCACATCCCATTAAATTGATCATTTATAATACATCTGAATTAACACATTTATCCAAACAGAAACCATATTATTTAACAAAAAGACAACACTGCTAGATATTTTAAATGACATAGGAATTTAAAAAATATATATATATTTTTTTATTAATTATTACAGCAAGAGACTTTTATTAATTATTACAGCAAGAAGATTCAACATGTGCACTCTGGATTCAAGCACTGTAAGCAAATAATGAATAACGGTTGTCAAATAGACATCTATACACTTAAACTTTCTTTTGCATTGATTCTTAAGGTAGGAGCACCAGGGAACTCAATGGAGCAAGGCACATAATGCCCGATTAAAGTAGCTTTAACCACAGTATCCTTTGTACCTGCCAGGACTGCAGGCATGACAATTCTCTGCATTCATTGTCAATCTGGAACATGGTTCAGTTGGCACTTGCAATGGGCAGCCATGCTGGTGCTTTATGTATGGTCTATAAGGGGTGCCTGTAGTCAAAATATGTGAAGAGCAAAGCATGGTTGCTCTTGTCAAATCAAAATGTGACAGGGGCAAATTGATCTTTTACTAATGTGGAATAAAACAAGATAAGCCTCTAGAAGTTAGTAGCAGTTCACTACTAACTTCTAGAGGCTAATCTTGTTTTATTCCACATTAGTAAAAGATCAAGTAGTGAACTGCCTGGTGATTAGTTCAGATGTATACTGCCAGTGCAGCTGGAAACTCTTTCTCTGTCATAATTCTCCTTCTATATCTGTATGATAATGTTATAGGTGGAAAATGTCCATCATCATAATAGCATTACTATCACTTCATTGCATCATAGATTGCAATTGCAAACCATGAATTGATAATTAAATATGGGGGAAGGGAATGTGAACTGATCAATTCCCCTTTTATGGTAGCAATTTTAGATGCATCAGTGGCACTTCCACTATAATTTAACTATACTTGAATTAATTTGGCATCTGTGTAGTAACCAATCAAGGATTATTCTTTTTCCGACAGCTGAAGGTATACAAATTAAAGTAAGCATTTCACTGGTTGTCATGGGTTACTAGTGCAAATGTGCCCCTAGTTACTCCTACATTTTTATTCTTAGAGTATGCACAACTACACATTTTGACATATACACTGACAGCAAATACGATTTTAGGGCATTTATGAGCAAGCTATATGATAAATTCCTTTTCATCAGTAATACACTTAATAAAGATAAAAAGGCCAGCCTAATTTTAATACATATTTAACAAGATATTGGATTGTTTTATGTGCATGTAGATGGCCAGCCATCCTCTATAATCAGTACTACAAACACCCATGCATTTAAAGAGAAAACCTCTATGTATTTATGAACATGCTGTATAATATTTTACTGCTGATCAATACCATTCATAGATATAAAAAGTGACAGGATATATTACTTAGTTCACCCATTAAACAATGAAAAGTATTTAATTATGTTGTATGTTTTACAAGTACACAGGCCTGTCACTTTACACATTTATGAAGGGCATTATTGACAGAAAGTTGTGTATTACAAATAACTGGAGACCTTTTACACTTATTCTGAAAATGCACCTAGCCCAGGACAAAGGGATATTTGCAATTGTGAATCTTTTAGGTATTATTATATACTTTAGAATGTTCATAGTTTACTATATATAAGTTTGGGAACCCCTCTTAATTCTTTGGAGTTTTGTTTATCATTGGCTGAGCTTTCAAAGTACCAACTTCCTTTTAATATATAACATGCCTTATGGAAACAGTAGTATTTCAGCAGTGACATAAAGTTTATTGGATTAACAGAAAATATTCAATATGCATCATAACAAACTAAGACAGAGATATTACATCAATACTTAGTTGAGCCTCTAGATGCCTCCTATAGCCTTAGATTTTTAATGATACTTAAGTTGGAGGACTGTGACGGCCATTCCAGAATATTGTATTTCTCCCTCTGCATAAATGTCTTTGTAGATTTCGAAATGTGTTTAGCTTCATTGTCTTGTTGGAATATAAAACCCCTGCGTAACCTCAACTTTGTGACTGATGCTTGAAGATTATCCTCAAGAATTTGTTGATATTGGGTTGAATTCATCTGACCCTCGACTTTAACAAGGGCCCTAGTCTGAACTAGCCACACACCCCCACAGCATGATGGAACCTCCACCAAATTTGACAGTAAGTAGCAGGTGTTTTTCTTGGAATGCAGTGTTTATCTTCTGCCATGCAAAGCGCTTTTTGTTATGACCAAATAGCTAAATTTTTGTCCAGAATGACTGTGGCTTGTCTAAATGAGCTTTTGCATACAACAAGCAGCTCTGTTTGTGGCGTGAGTGCAGGAAGGGCTTCTTTCTCATCACCCTGCCATACAGATGAGTTTTGGCACCAAATTTGATCTGTGGGTTTATATTTTGGGGTTTGGTGGGCTTTCTGGTTGTTTGCTGTTCTGTTCTGTTCTCCTGACGAAAATCCCTGTGGGGGATTGAAACGTTGAGTGCAATAAAGAGTTTTTTGTATCAGGGGGAATAGATAAGCAATAGGATATTAGCATTATATGATAAACCATCCGCCAAAATAAAAATCAATGGTACATTATCACAGAAAATTCAGATATTTAATGGTACGGGACAGCGGTGTCCCTTGTCACCGACCCTGTTCCTTCTAGTGATGGAGGTATTGCTCTCACATATTAGAAGTAATCCAGACATATCTGGTCTGAGGATAAAGGGAAGAGATTATAAGTGTGCAGCATTTGCGGATGATTTATTGATATATGTAACTAATCCAGTAATTACTTTACCGAATTTTGAAGCAATTTGGAGAACTATCAAATTTTTATATAAATTATACAAAATCTGAGATAGTAAATATTAATGTGAAGGAGGACATAGTAAAACAGATATTTAAACAAATATTTAAATTTGGTAATAAGATGATAAAGGCCTCAAAAATAAAGGAAGCTTTTTATAAAATGGTGACTAGATGGCACTATACACCTGTAAGGCTTAAAAAGATGTATCCTCAAAGGTCCAATATGTGTTGGAGATGTAATAAAAGCGAGGGAACACATATTCGTATTTGGATATCTTGTCCAGTTCTGAAAGAATTCTGGTCCCAAGTGTTAGAGAGTAGAGATGTCGCGAACTGTTCGCCGGCGAACTTGTTCGCGCGAACATCGGGTGTTCGCGCTCGCCGGAAGTTCGCGAACGTCGCGCGACGTTCGCCATTTTGGGTTCGCCATTGTTGGCGCTTTTTTTTGCCCTCTCACCCCAGACCAGCAGGTACATGGCAGCCAATCAGGAAGCTCTCCCTTGGACCACTCCCCTTCCCTATAAAAACCGAAGCCCTGCAGCTTTTTTTCACTCTGCCTGTGTGTGCTGAAGAGATAGTGTAGGGAGAGAGCTGCTGCCTGTTAGTGATTTCAGGGACAGTTGAAAGTTTGCTGGCTAGTAATCGTTTTGATACTGCTCTGTTATTGGAGGGACAGAAGTCTGCAGGGGTTTGAGGGACATTTAAGCTTAGGTAGCTTTGCTGGCTAGTAATCTACCTTCTACTGCAGTGCTCTGTATGTAGCTGCAGTGGGCAGCTGTCCTGCTTCTGATCTCATCTGCTGACTGCTGCAATAGCAATAGTCCTTGTAAGGACTGCTTTTATTTATTTTTTTGTTGTTTTACTACTACTACTACTACTACTACTACTACTACTACTACTACTACTACTATAAGAGCCCAGTGCTATTAGTCTAGCAGTGTTGGGGAGTGGGACTGGTGTGCTAATCTGCTGCTCCTAGTAGTTCAGCAGCACCAACTTTAATTTTTTTTTTTTAATATTCATTCTTTTTTTATTTAACTTTTTTTTTATTTTACTACCGCTGTAGTAGTGTATAAGTTGACCTTTTAGGCATTATTTGCCCTGTAGGCATTTTTTGCCCAGTGTGTTATTCAACCAACTGCTATCTAGCTGTGTGCCCGTGTTCACATTCTGTCTAAATATCCATAATATTACCGTCTCCAGAAAAAACACCGGAGTGACTTTTTTCAAGCAGCCATAATAAATTTTACGTAATCCGTATCCATCGCTGTAGTAGTGTATAAGTTGACCTTTTAGGCATTATTTGCCCTGTAGGCATTTTTTGCCCAGTGTGTTATTCAACCAACTGCTATCTAGCTGTGTGCCCGTGTTCACATTCTGTCTAAATATCCATAATATTACCGTCTCCAGAAAAAACACCGGAGTGACTTTTTTCAAGCAGCCATAATAAATTTTACGTAATCCGTATCCATCGCTGTAGTAGTGTATAAGTTGACCTTTTAGGCATTATTTGCCCTGTAGGCATTTTTTGCCCAGTGTGTTATTCAACCAACTGCTATCTAGCTGTGTGCCCGTGTTCACATTCTGTCTAAATATCCATAATATTACCGTCTCCAGAAAAAACACCGGAGTGACTTTTTTCAAGCAGCCATAATAAATTTTACGTAATCCGTATCCATCGCTGTAGTAGTGTATAAGTTGACCTTTTAGGCATTATTTGCCCTGTAGGCATTTTTTGCCCAGTGTGTTGACCTTGTAGACATTGTTTGCCCAGTTTTTTTGGACGCAGCCACTGAAGCACAGTTGCCAGAAAAAATATGCCATATAAATGCTGAAAATATAAATTTTTTTGGTTGCAGCCACTGAAGCACAGAGGCCAGAAAAATTATGCCATATAAATGCTGAAAATAGTCATTTTTCGCCATACGTTGACCTTGTAGACATTGTTTGCCCAGTTTTTTTGGACGCAGCCACTGAAGCACAGTTGCCAGAAAAAATATGCCATATAAATGCTGAAAAAATAATTTTTTTTGGTTGCAGCCACTGAAGCACAGAGGCCAGAAAAATTATGCCATATAAATGCAGAAAATATGCATTTTTTTGGTTGCAGCCACTGAAGCACAGAGGCCAGAAAAATTATGCCATATAAATGCAGAAAATATGCATTTTTTTGGTTGCAGCCACTGAAGCACAGAGGCCAGAAAAATTATGCCATATAAATGCAGAAAATATGCATTTTTTTGGTTGCAGCCACTGAAGCACAGAGGCCAGAAAAATTATGCCATATAAATGCTGAAAATAGTCATTTTTCGCCATACGTTGACCTTGTAGACATTGTTTGCCCAGTTTTTTTGGACGCAGCCACTGAAGCACAGTTGCCAGAAAAAATATGCCATATAAATGCTGAAAAAATAATTTTTTTTGGTTGCAGCCACTGAAGCACAGAGGCCAGAAAAATTATGCCATATAAATGCAGAAAATATGCATTTTTTTGGTTGCAGCCACTGAAGCACAGAGGCCAGAAAAATTATGCCATATAAATGCAGAAAATATGCATTTTTTTGGTTGCAGCCACTGAAGCACAGAGGCCAGAAAAATTATGCCATATAAATGCAGAAAATATGCATTTTTTTGGTTGCAGCCACTGAAGCACAGAGGCCAGAAAAATTATGCCATATAAATGCAGAAAATATGCATTTTTTTGGTTGCAGCCACTGAAGCACAGAGGCCAGAAAAATTATGCCATATAAATGCAGAAAATATGCATTTTTTTGGACGCAGCCACTGAAGCACAGTTGCCAGAAAAAATATGCCATATAAATGCTGAAAATAGTCATTTTTCGCCATACGTTGACCTTGTAGACATTGTTTGCCCAGTTTTTTTGGTTGCAGCCACTGAAGCACAGAGGCCAGAAAAAATTAAACCAGTAGGGTTTGCACCCTAGTTTGTAACGGTGGCGGAGGGAGGAGGACGCTAAAGGACAGCTGTGTGTGGAGTCATGAGGCTTGAAGAGAAGGACAGCTGCATAGAAGTCAGAACAAGTCTTCCGGCGTGCAGTAACCCTCCGAGATCCACCCCTCATTCATTTTAATAAAGGTCAGGTAATCGACACTTTTGTGACCTAGGCGAGTTCTCTTCTCAGTTACAATCCCTCCTGCTGCACTGAAGGTCCTTTCTGAGAGCACACTTGAGGCTGGGCAAGACAAGAGGTTCATGGCAAATTGTGACAGCTCTGGCCACAGATCAAGCCTGCGCACCCAGTAGTCCAGGGGTTCATCGCTCCTCAGAGTGTCGATATCTGCAGTTAATGCCAGGTAGTCCGCTACCTGCCGGTCGAGGCGTTCTTTGAGGGTGGATCCAGAAGGGTTGTGGCGCTGCCTTGGACAGAAAAACATTTGCATGTCTGACGTTACAGACCGGCCAAAGGGCTTTGTCCTTGCAGGTGTGCTCGTGGCAGGATTACTGGCACCTCTGCCCCTGGAATGTTGATGAGTTCCTGAAGTGACATCACCCTTAAAAGCATTGTACAACATGTTTTGCAGGCTGGTTTGTAAATGCCGCATCTTTTCGGACTTGTGGTATGTTGGTAACATTTCTGACACTTTATGCTTGTACCGAGGGTCTAGTAGCGTTGCGACCCAGTACAGGTCCTTCTCCTTAAGCCTCTTGATACGGGGGTCCTTCAACAGGCATGCCAGCATGAAAGACCCCATTCTCACAAGGTTGGATGCAGAGCTATCCATCTCCGCTTCCTCATTATCAAGGACTGCATCATCCACGGTCTCCTCCCCCCAGCCACGTACAAGACCAGGGGTCCCCAAAAGGTCACCACTAGCCCCCTGGGAAGCCTGCTCCTGTTGGTCCTCCTCCTCCTCCTCCTCCACAAAGCCACCTTCCTCCTCTGACTCCACTTCTGGCACCTCTCCCTGCGTTGCAGCAGGTGCCTGGGTTCGTTCTGGTGTTTGCGACCATAAATCGTGCGCTTCCAGCTCCTCGTCACGCTGGTCTACAGCCTCATCTGTCACTCGTCGCACGGCACGCTCCAGGAAGAAAGCGAAGGGTATTAGGTCGCTGATGGTGCCTTCGGTGCGACTGACCATATTTGTCACCTCTTCAAAAGGTCGCATGAGCCTGCAGGCATCGCGCATAAGCACCCAGTAACGGGGGAAAAAAATCCCCAGCTCTGCAGATCCAGTCCTACCACCCAGTTCAAAAAGGTACTCGTTGACGGCCCTTTGTTGTTGCAGCAGACGTTCCAACATAAGGAGCGTTGAATTCCAGCGAGTCTGGCTGTCAGAAATCAAACGCCTGACTGGCATGTTGTAGCGCTGCTGAATGTCAGCAAGGCGTGCCATGGCTGTGTAGGAACGTCTGAAATGGGCCGACACCTTTCTGGACTGGGTGAGAACGTCCTGGAATCCTGGGTACTTGGAGACAAAACGTTGGACTATTAAATTTAACACATGTGCCATGCAGGGCACATGTGTTAAATTTCCCAGTCTCAACGCTGCCAACAGATTGCTTCCATTGTCACACACCACTTTTCCGATCTGCAGTTGGTGTGGGGTCAGCCACCGATCGGCCTGTGACTGCAGAGATGACAGGAGTACAGATCCGGTATGGTTTTTGCTTTCCAGGCACGTCATCCCCAAGACAGCGTGACAACGGCGTACCTGGCACGTCGAATAGCCTAGGGGGAGCTGGGGGTGCACAGGTGTGGAGGAGGAGAAGGAGGACCCAGCAGCAGAGTAAGAAGAAGAAGAGGAAGAAGACGAGGTAGAGAGCGATGGAGGAGTAGAGGTGGTGGCAGAACCGCGTGCAATCCGTGGCGGTGACACCAACTCCACTGTTGTTGTTGTTGAGCTACCCATTCCCTGCTTCCCATTCCCAGCCATTACCAAGTTCACCCAGTGGGCAGTGTAGGTGACATACCTGCCCTGACCATGCTTGGAGGACCATGCGTCAGTAGTCATATGGACCTTTGGCCCAACACTAAGTGACAGAGATGCGGTAACTTGGCTCTGCACATGTTGGTACAGGTGTGGTATTCCCTTTTTAGAAAAAAAATTGCGGCTGGGTACCTTCCACTGCGGTGTCCCAATTGCTACAAATTTGCGGAAGGCCTCAGAGTCCACCAGCTGGTATGGTAAAAGCTGGCGGGCTAAGAGTGCAGACAAGCCAGCTGTCAGACGCCGGGCAAGGGGGTGACAGTCAGACATTGGCTTCTTACGCTCAAACATGGCCTTCACAGAAACTTGGCTGGTGGCAGATGACTGGGAATGGGAACAGGTGGTCAAGGTGGAAGGCGGAGTGGAGGGTGGTTCAGATGGGTCAAGGAGAGCAGAGGTAGAGCAGTAAGATGCTGGACCAGAAGGAGTGTGACTTTTAGTTTGCCTGTTGCCTTTGAGGTGTTGCTCCCAAAGTGCTTTGTGCTTGCCGCTCATGTGCCTTCGCATAGAAGTTGTACCTATGTGGCTGTTGGGCTTACCAAGGCTCAGTTTCTGACTGCACTCATTGCAAATTACAATGCTTTTGTCAGAGGCACACACATTAAAAAAATGCCACACTGCTGACTTTTTGGAAGTCTGCGATCTGGCGGTAACAGTAGAAGTTGGCGGCAATGGCGGGTGCGTTGGCCGGCTGAACACAGGTGCCGATACATGTTGTTGCCCTACTGATCCCTGCGGGCTGGCCTCCCTGCTTCTTCTAAGTCTTATTCTCCTACTGCCTCTCTGACTCTCCGTCTCTCCATCTGAACTACCCTCCTCTTGCTCTCTTCTACTAGGCACCCACAAAACATCAATCTCCTCATCATCATTCTCCTCAGATGCATCAATTTCTTCTGACACATCACAGAAGGAAGCAGCAGCGGGGACCTCCTCCTCCTCCTCATCACTCATCATTATGTCCATCTCTGTCGTGTTCTCTGCCAGAATTAAATCTGGTGTAACGTCCTCATCTCCTTCATCTTCTTCTGCCAATAATGGTTGCGCATTACTCAGTTCAAGAAACTCATGGGAAAATAACTCCTCTGACTCCAGTGAAGATGGGGCACCGGTGGTGGAGGAAGTGTTACGTGGGGTGGCCATAGCAGTGGAGGATGAGGAGGATGTTGTGGTAAAGTTAGAAACGGTAGAGGATGGGGTGTGCTGTGTAAGCCAGTCAACTACCTCTTCAGCATTTTGGGAGTTCAGGGTCATTGGCTTTTTAAAACTGGGCAATTTGCTAGGGCCACAGGATTGCATAGCAGCACGGCCCCTAGCACGGCCTCTGCGTGGCGGCCTGCCTTTGCCTGGCATTATTTTTAAAAAAACAACAACAACAAAAACTCAGTTGGTTTTTCTGGAAACGATAATACACACAGCTAGATGGCAGTTTGAAGAAAACAGTGTGCAAATAATGCCTACAAGATCAACGTATACACTACTACAGCGGTGGATACGGATTACGTAAAATATATGAATGCTGCTTGAAAAAAAGTAACTCAAGTGGTTTTTCTAGAGACGATAATATTATCAATATTTAGACAAAATGTGAACAAGCTCACACAGCTAGATGGCGGTTTGAAGAAAACACTGTGCAAATAATGCCTACAAGGTCAACGTATACACAGCGGTGGATACGGATTACGTAAAATATAAGAATGCTGCTTGAAAAAAAGTCACTCCGGTGTTTTTTCTGGAGACGGTAATATTATGGATATTTAGACAGAATGTGAACACGGGCACACAGCTAGATAGCAGTTGGTTGAATAACACACTGGGCAAAAAATGCCTACAGGGCAAATAATGCCTACAAGGTCAACGTATACACAGCGGTGGATACGGATTACGTAAAATATAAGAATGCTGCTTGAAAAAAAGTCACTCCGGTGTTTTTTCTGGAGACGGTAATATTATGGATATTTAGACAGAATGTGAACACGGGCACACAGCTAGATAGCAGTTGGTTGAATAACACACTGGGCAAAAAATGCCTACAGGGCAAATAATGCCTACAAGGTCAACGTATACACAGCGGTGGATACGGATTACGTAAAATATAAGAATGCTGCTTGAAAAAAAGTCACTCCGGTGTTTTTTCTGGAGACGGTAATATTATGGATATTTAGACAGAATGTGAACACGGGCACACAGCTAGATAGCAGTTGGTTGAATAACACACTGGGCAAAAAATGCCTACAGGGCAAATAATGCCTACAAGGTCAACGTATACACAGCGGTGGATACGGATTACGTAAAATATAAGAATGCTGCTTGAAAAAAAGTCACTCCGGTGTTTTTTCTGGAGACGGTAATATTATGGATATTTAGACAGAATGTGAACACGGGCACACAGCTAGATAGCAGTTGGTTGAATAACGTATGGCGAAAAATGACTATTTTCAGCATTTATATGGCATATTTTTTCTGGCAACTGTGCTTCAGTGGCTGCGTCCAAAAAAACTGGGCAAACAATGCCTACAAGGTCAACGTATGGCAGTTGTTTAAAGAGAACAGTAGATTACTAGCCAGCAAAGCTACCTAAGCTAAAATGTCCCTCAAATCCCTGCAGACTTCTGTCCCTCCAATACAGAGCAGTATCACGCAGATTACTAGCCAGCAAACTTACTATCATCTGTCCCTGAAATCACTAACAGCTCTCGCCCTACACTATCTCTTCCAAGCACACACAGGCAGATTTTTCAGATACATTTTTGCCCTTGATCCCCCTCTGGCATGCCACTGTCCAGGTCGTTGCACCCTTTAAACAACTTTAAAATCATTTTTCTGGCCAGAAATGTCTTTTGTAGATGTTAAAGTTCGCCTTCCCATTGAAGTCTATGGGGTTCGCGAACCGTTCGCGAACCGCTCGCAATTTTGCGCAAGTTCGCGAATATGTTCGCGAACTTTTTTTCCGACGTTCGCTACATCCCTATTAGAGAGAATACAGCAAATTACATCAATTAGAATTCAAAGAGAGGAATATGCAATGTTATTGTTGAATATTAACATAGAGAATGCGAAGATGCTAGAAGAAATTAGACAGAGGAATTAACACACATTCAGCATAATAGCAGTGCAATTTATTGGAAGATATGGACCCCCTGGCATAGATTTATTGAAAGAATGCTATAAGTAACGGAAGGGTTAAGTAAAAACCTTGTAAACATAGATATGCGTAGATATGTTTACCGATATATACATATATGTCTGTGTATAAGATGTTAATGCGAAGTCGTAAAGAAGAGATGGAGATGATATGTGACTACTCATACTCTTATTACCCATCCCCTTTTTGATTTCTGTATCCTTTTTTTTTTGGTTTGATTCGGTTTGTTTTCTCTCTGTTAAAAGAAAAACATAAAATAAAGAGATTTAAAAGAAAAAGATTTTTTGTATCAAGTCCCTGTGAGAGTCGTATCGTGCGTTAAGTGCAAAAAAAAAGATCACTTATGGTAAAATTTACTAAAAGGCACAAGTTTGCTCAGGTGCAGTTGCCTAAAGAGATACGATATTTTTGTTAAGACAGATAACCAGTAAATTTTGCTGATTGGTTGTCATAGTTGACTAGACCTGTAGCATGTACCCATGCGCTTTCACTTAAAATCAAACTCATATTTTTATACCTGCTTTTATTGCTATCGCAACTATATCAAGTCTGAGGTTCAGTATACTTTTGCAAATGTGGGCAGCTTTATACTTCCCTTTTTTTTGTTGGAAAACTCCTTAAATTTGAAAATGAAAGCAGTTCAATACAAGTTCTGCTCTGAATTACATAAAATGTATTTTTAAATGTGTGCAATTAACGTTACATAAAACACAATACTTGCATATGATTTGTGATATATCTTGCTTCAGCCTAGACTGATCATCCCATCACACCATCCATTGCTATTTTGTTTTTTTTAGTCAATCAGCCAAAAAAGGTATAACTATGAGTTTCTGTGATTGGTCCTCATTAGAATTTGTTTAAAGATCGAATTCCTATCATAATTTCTTTACAGAATACATTGACTAGGTTTTTTATGCTTGCTGTCAATGCTTACTTTCATCTATCAATTTCACTTAGAATTATAGAGATCAATATGGTTCAAGACCAGTGTATCTCTTGTGAATGGTTGACTGCACAGTATGACATGTATTGGACTGCTGCATTTCCTCTCCACTTCAGCAGTTCATTTCATCAATAACTTATCTCATAGTCCGTTTCCCTTTTGTCTAGGTGTGGAGAACTGTTTTGCGCAATGTTAGCTCTCAATACCAATCACTACATAACTTAAACTGAATTTAAACCTTAAATACAGCCTTTAGTGGTATGTTATTTAATTTGAATTGATAAATAATATGCAAACAGACAGAAATCAGCAGCCCTGAGATAACGATGACTGTTTCATATTGCACCTAGGAATTCAAGGGGCGGTCCGAGTTGGGTGCAGGTCGGCTTTTACCCAACCCGCACATGACTAGTGCACACTGAATAAAACTGCATTTTTTTTCTGCATGGGACTTTAACCATTTGGGGATCTCCGGCCTGATCACCCATCATTGTACAATCTCTTGAACAGAAGCAAATCCCACCAAAAACGTCCTAATATCTACTCGAAAGCCTTCCCTTAAAAGTAAGGTAAAGGGTAAAGTGTTTATTTAGCATAAAAGGGAGGAACAATTTCATATTGCTACATACTGCTGTCTACTTACAATTTCCAATAATAAAATATAAGTCAACTTAAAGGCAGGACTTTAGCATTAAAGGGGTGGTTCACCTTTTTGTTAACTTTTAGGGGCCGATTCACCAATGGTCGAATATCGAGGGTTAATTAACCCTCGATATTCGACTAGGAATTGAAATCCTTCGAATTCGAATATTGAATTCGAAGGATTTAGTGCAGGAATTTTGTTCGATCGATCGAAGGATTATTCATTCGGTCGAACGATTAAATCCTTCGAATTGAACGATTGAACGATCGAATGAATATCCTTCGATGAAAAAAACTTAGGCAAGCCTATGGGGACCTTCCCCATAGGCTAACATTGAGTTCGGTAGCTTTTAGCTGCCGAACTAGGGGGTCGAATTTTTTTTTAAAGAGACAGTACTTCGACTATCGAATGGTCGAAAAGTCAAACGATTTTTAGTTCGAATCGTTTGATAGTCGAAGTCGAAGGTCGAAGTAGCCCATTCGATGGTCGAAGTAGCCCAAAAAACACTTCTAAATATGAAGTTTTTTAAATTCGAATCCTTCACTCGAATTCACTCGAATTTAGTGAATCGGCCCCTTAATATGTTTTAGAATGGCCATTTCTGAGCAACTTTTCAAATGGACATCGTTATCTTTTCTTTAGAGTTTTTAAATTGTTTGCCTTCTTCTGACTCTTTCCAGCTTTCAAATGGGGGTCATTGACCCCCATCTAAAAACAAATGCTCTGGGCAGCTACACATTTAGGGGCAGATTTATTAAGGGGCAGAAAATACTTCGAAATTCGACCATCAAATTGAAATACTTCGACTTCGAATATCGAAGTCGAAGTTTTTTTCAGCAAATTTGGGTATCCTGCTGTTAAAGTAAAATCGCTTGATCGAACGATTTAATCCTTCGAATCAAATGCTTCGAAGGATTTCAGCGATCGATCGAATGATTTTACTTTGACTTTCAAAAACTTAGAAAAATGCTCTAGAAGGTCCCCATAGGCTAACATAGCACTTCGGCGGGTTTAATTTGGCGAAGTATTGAAATCAAAGTTTTTTTTTTAAAGAGACAGTACTTCGATTATCGAATGGCCGAATTTTCGAACGATTTTACTCAAATCGAATTTGAAGTCGAAGACGTAGTATTCTATTCGAAGTGTTACTGTATAAGTCAATGGGAGAGGTGCAGTGACCAATTTGGAGTTGTTTGTAGCCTTCCTGACATTCAAGTTTTTTTCGGAGAAAAAACAAGAAATTGAGTTTAGTCAAATTTGAATTCGAATTAGGTTTGAGTTTTCGAGTCAGTAAAATCCATTCATTGCAGATTCTTTTCAGCGGAGTTCACGGACGCCATCTTGGGCTGATTCGGTAATCTTCGGAATGAGCACTGCAGGTTTTAGGTGGCGAATTGGAATGAGACCGGTGATTCTGCAATTTTCGGTGGCAAGTTGGAATGAGACGGCGATTCTGCAATTTTCGTGCATACGCAGTTGTCTTGACACTAGCTCCAAATGTGCATGCGCCGGTACGCCGTTCTCATTCCGAAGATTACCAAAGAGAAGAAGATGCCTGCCGTGAACTCCGATGGAATAACCGAGGGGTAAGTAAAGAGCTGGGGGCGTTTGCCTGGAGTAGCATGGGGGTCTATGTAGGGTTAACATTAGGGTTGAATTCTCCTTTAATGATTTTTCAAGGGCCTATAATGAACTTTAAAAAGGGACCAAAATTGCCTCAAAAACTGCTGTAGTGGTCTTATCACTGTACCTATAATGTTTACTAATTTCAGGGAAATTACAAGTCTATCTGAAAAAGTGGAATTATACTACACATAAAGCTTATACAAATTCAATATTATGTACACCCTACACCATAGAAATTTTTAATAAATAAATGTGTCTTTTGCTATGTCTCCCATAAGTTAAGATCATAGAATTATTAATAAATTCATTGGCAATTTCATGGTGGTACAGTGCAGTTTTAAGTCCATTTACAAATATTTCTTAATGTGCTTAAGTTGTAACATTAGAATATTACATACTTTTAGTAACATCAAGGCATACAAGATTCCCACCCATGCAATACAAGTGAAACAACTAAGCACGGTTTGTAAATATGCATTTTACTGATTATTTGCTTATTATAAATTATGCTAATGCTCTTCAGTTTAACTAATTACATGTACCAATGCATATCAAGGTCCTTGCCATGTGAGATTGTGGAATAGAGTTTCTAAGGATAACAGAATGCTTGTCAATGTTTGTATTTTTATCTTAAGTCAATGTGGGAGATCCCAGCAGCAAGACCAAAACGCCAACTTAATAAATACAATATAGGTAAATTGCTTGCTAATTTATGCTAAACACTTCTCTCTGGGTTCTAGTTGCAGAGGAAAAACTTAACTCAGAATAAAATAAAAAGTCTCCCTTCAATCTTTCTCTAAAGTGGTGTTTCAAATAAATGTTTTACAAGGGTGAACATTAGCTACAACGAATGCCAGGTAAGCCTCCGCAAAACTGAATTATTAAATCTGTCTGCCTATATCTTATTACAGTCTACTTATGAATACTTGATTTTATTTTGTATAATTGACAAGAGTGTCAGGAAACGATGGTTTTTAATGGCAATCAAATTAAGATCAGCTGGTATGAATGTCACACACAAGAGCCTGTGTTCCGTTAATGAATAGGAGGGCTTTTGTTTAAGAGGGCATGTTAATCTGTCATAAATTGTTAGACGTTGCCTTGTAATAGAAGGAGCATAAAAAGATTAATTGTGAAAGAAGACTTACGCTACTCCTTAGAACAAAGGAAAAACAGACATTGACTTTGCATATCAAATACCGGCAACTTCATCATTTAAGAAGATGAACAAAAACAATAGGACACGATGACGCATCCAGGGAAAATAGTTTTGTTTACCATGCTGAGAAGCAAAGTTCAGTTTTGAAAGGCACTAACAGAAAAAAAAAGAACTGTAATACATCCCTAATATTTAAGCTATAATGTCATTACCTGGAACAGCAGTGAAAAACATATTGGCATTTATAAGAGATTGATGAAAATGTGTTCTAAAGCATTCATTTGTTTTAATACCAGGGAAAGAACTATGTGCACTCAAGAGATATTTGATCTGAATTAAGAAACTGATGAAGCAATTGATTAATTGGAATTTAAACCATCAGTCACTAGATCCATCAACAGATTCATTTACATGCTAAACAATCAGTAGATGGTCCAATAGGATGCCGCGTATTAATAAACTGTCAATATGATAGCAGTGAACTCATCACAATTCTTTATTGACAAGCACATGCTTTTAATCCAAGCTTGATCGCACTGCATATATTTGGGGATGTCTATATTGACTTTTGAGTTTAAGCAATATGTAGCTGTATTAAAAACACTATAGGATATGTTTATATGCAGAAACACTGCTGTGAATTAGGCTTCTGAACTGAAGAAATACTTCTTCTTTAGAAAATTCCAAGGGAGAGCACAAGACACAAATAAGGAAATAAACAAAGCTAAAGTATCTGGTTACTTTACAAGCAATTCTGTGTGTTCATGTAAAATGTAATACCTTAGCGTCTCACTATTGTTGGTAGTACCTTCCTATTGTCAGCATACATTATCAGCATTGCTTGTCATGCTATTATGTGACTCAACTGGATCATGAAAATTAAGCTGGACATAGCAATATTGCTTACTAACCTAGAAAAGCAACTCAACTTACTGAACACTAAAAGTAAAACTTTAATTAATCTAACATATAAAATACATCATTTCACACGGCAGGTTGCCACATCAACATCTTGTAGACTGAGAATGAAGCACAGACTGAAGTACCATCTAAATGAATTGCTTATTAAGCCCACAGTAAAGCCTTTATTAAAAACACATTGTACAGAAAATGTTGAAATATATAAAGTTGCACAATGGGCTAATTTCTTATGTCTCCCTTTATAGCTGATCTGAAATAACTTAGAGGAAAACAAAAGCCTGTTTAAACCTTGGCCAGACGCCTCCTTTCCTTCTCCTGAAATGCACCGAGGACACCCTAAACTAACCAGTTTGCTGATGTAAGTAATTCTAAAAAGCAGTTGGTGGATGCCATCTCGAGACACTTCAGTTGCTCTTCTTTGCAATCTCTGGACAAGAGCTGTATAGCTGAATCTAAATCCAAGGCAGTATTAACAAACTGCAAGGGGCAGATTTACATAGGGTCGAATATCGAGGGTTAATTAACGCTCTATATTCGACTGCCGAATATCGAAGGATTTTAATCCATCAATCGAAGGATTTTCCTTTGATCAGAAAATTATTAGGAAGCCTATGGGGACCTTCCCCATAGGCTAACATTGGCCTCGGTAGGTTTTAGGTGGCGAACTATGGGGTCGAAGTATTTTTTAAAGAGACAGTACTTCGACTATTGAATGGTCGAATAGTCGAACGATTTTTACTTCAAATCGTTTGATTCGAAGTCAAAGGTCGAAGTAGTCATATTCGACCATTCGAAATTTGAAGTATTTTTTCTTCTATTCCTTCACTCGAGCTAAGTAAATGGGCCCCAAGTGTTATTTTATTAGCAGTGTGGGTACACTGCATGTTTTTGGCCTAGGACCAAGCTTTGACTGAGCATGACTGAACAACAACAATTTGGTTCTTTTGAATCTGATATAAACCTGGCTACAACTCTGCATTCTTCAGGTCAGCAGTTTCAGATAAGGGACCAGAAGCAGCATGAGATGGTGTATGCCACTCTTGCTGCATGACTTTAGAACTAGATACAACAAATAGGCAATAGTGATGGGCGAATTTATTCGCGAGCGTCAAAAAAAATTAGTCAGTTTTTTGGATGCCAGCACATTTTCGCCGGCGTACAACAAACGGATGCTGGCGTGAAAAAAAACGAAACGCCGGTGCCGTTTTGCAAATTTTTCACCATTATACTAATTTCACGGGAAATTCGCAAATTTTTCGCTGAAGGGAAACGCCCCAAATTCGCCCATCACTAATAGGCAAATGTGTGAGGTGCCCAGTGGTGTGGTCAAGAGGAGGGAGGCTTTTGGAAGAGGCCAGGGTATTCAGCAAGCATTTAGTCTACTAACTGACTAAGTATATATGTTTTTTTATACCTACATGTAGTAGTACTGCAGTGTTAACCCTAGGCCCTATTTTTCCAACCACCTGGGTCCCCTTTGGTAGGCATGCGTGCTTTGTTTGCGGACATGCCCAGTCCTATCTGCTTCTACAAATACAACTCTTACTGGGGGGGGGGACCTAATTATAAATATTTTTGCACCCTGCTGGCTCAGTTTTTTCCTAGCCCGTCACTTTTTTTATGGGGAGAAGACTTTAAATTCATATTTTCTTGTTTTTGTATGGTGTCTTTCCCTGTAAGGAAGGAAATGTACCACATGTTTAAATTATGACTTATGCATTCTGTGTGCATATATACATTTATGAATGTATTTAATATATACCGATACACAATGAAAATAAATTAATAAAACTTTTGGCGTTTGAATGTATTGAGGTGTAGATGCATGCAATATGCAATTGGACAACTTCAACTATATAAATAAACAGGAATATTAACTCTCATTTCTTAAAACATTTAATGAACTTCACAAGGGGGGATATTGCAGAGGCAACATTAGTGTCACAATCAATCTAATCAGGACAAATTGCATTCAATTTATTGATTGCTGCCCTTCATTTCATTGCACAGAATGCAATAAAGATGGAATAAAATACTTTTTCATGTGAATTTGTATTCTAACTCTCTTTAAAATGGAGAAACTCTGTACTTCAAAGAAAAACTTGTTTATTGCCCAAATATTCCAAAGCAAAATAAACTTTAATTACAATGTATAAATTATTTGCATCTTGTTTCTTCAGTCTGGGAATTCATAATTATAGCAAGCAGGAGCCATTTTGTGGACACTGTTATTAAGACAAGCCTTTCATCATCTCAAAATCTTCTTTGTGCACCAGAATGGGGACCTGATGTCCATCCCCATGCCCTGGCTGCACAAGTAAATGTTAAAGAGAGAGGGAGACTATAGGGAGACTATGGGGAGAGCAGTGACATCTAAGTGCTGAATGGAAAGTGAAAATAATTGTCTGACCTGCCTGTATGCCTAAGGCATAGAGGAGGGGCAGGCAATATGTGATTGACAGCTGAGATTTTTAAAAGAATTTACAACAGCTATGAATACATTAATTAAAAAAAAATTTGGTTTTATGTTTAATTTGACTTTTATTATACAGATTTTTATATCTGGGTGACAGGTCTGCTTTAAAACACAGTAATATCTGAGTTGCAGGTAGAATGTCTGAAAGGTCATGGCTGGCAAAGAGTTCTTTTGAAGAGTAAAAAGACATCTTCACAGTAAAGTCCCTTCCAAAAATTCAGTGTTGATCCAGTAAAAGACTGTCTGCTGGTCTAGTTGATTCAACTACATGCTTTTACATTCTTCTTCTTCTTATATTATTATTAACCATACATTTTCCACCATGAACATTAAAAGCAACATATATAGTGTTATATTTTCCAACCAGGTGCTTTATTAAAGTTGCCCTATTGAACAACCATGTCATGTCATTTTAAGCAGATACATTCATAATAAGATACAAATGTTTTCAGAGATAACTACATTTTTTCTTCAATAAAAATAATATAAATCAGAATAATATCAAGAAGCGTTTTCTAAGCAAATTTACAGAAATGATAAAGAGAAGCTATTCCTTCTTTCCCCTTCTATACTAACTCTAATTTTGCTGTTTACCTACAAAAAAATGCCTTTCGATTGTTCACGAATAGTTTTAATACCAAAACATTTTTTCAAGGTGTTTCTAAGCCTACCTCAACAAGCTGCCTCAGAGACTCCCTTAAATACAGTAGCAATTTAAATTCCCCAAGGACCTGGGGTGGCCCCTCTCTATTTTAAAACTATACAGTTGCTCTCAGTAAATTAATAAATGCTTAAATATTTTAGTATCATCTTTTGCTGTTAACACACAGTTTAACATCAACACCTTATGCGTCCCTCCTTCTCTACTTTGTAATACATCCTGGTTGTGTCCTTATTTATTTTGGTAATTTCCTTTTCTCACACTCCCTAGTTTAACTCAACGATTGAACACCACATGTTCCTACCATATTATACACCACATGTTCCTACCATACTCAAACAACCCATAAGCTCACATGGAAAATGCGTATTAATTATGACCCCCCAAATCCGCAGCTCAGCAAACATTCAACTATTGATATTTCTAGTATACTGTACTACTATAAACAAATTAAAAAAGGATTTGTGATCTCATATAAAGTGCACTGCAATTTATCAAGTAAACCACACATGTGTCCAACATGATCTATTCATAAAGATGCGAGTTGGTGAACATCCCCACCAATATTATCATCCACAGTACAACAAATCAACAGTACATTTATGCTATTTAATAAACAGTTTGTACAGTAATATTGGATGCCCCCTGTAATGTGCATTTACATTACTAGTTCTTACTTACTAGTTCCCACTTTTGCCACTTTTTTCATTTATATTTTTGCTTCTAGTGACCCGAGTAGCTTGTCTATACAGCATTCTTTTGAGATGTTTAATTTAAAACTGTATAGAGTGCATGTGAGGGGAACACACTACACATTTAGTTTGTTTAAAACAAACAAAATCCATGATTGGTTAATGGGCACAACCTTTGTTGGTATACATTACATTTGGCACAATCCATGGTTACCAAATCAAATGAACAAACAAAACCCATTTGTACAATGTTTAAATTTATGTGCCAAATTTAGAATACAAGTCCAAAATCAATGAAGATTAAGGGACAAATTCATCAAGGGTCGAATATCGAGGGTTAATTAACCCTCGATATTTGACTGGGAATAAAAATCCTTCGACTTCGAAAATTGAAGTCGAAGGATTTTGCGCAAATACTTCGATCGAAGGAATAATTGTTCGATCGAACGATTAAATCCTTCGAATCGAACGATTCGAAGGATTTTAATCCAACGATCGAATGATTATCCTTCGACCAAAAAAACTTAGCCAAGCCTATGGGGACCTTCCCCATAGGCTAACATTGGGTTCGGTAGCTTTTAGGTGGCGAACTAGGGGGTCGAAGTTTTTTCTTAAAGAGACAGTACTTCAACTATCGAACGGTCCAATAGTCGAACGATTTTTAGTTCGAATCCTTCGATTCAAAGTCGTAGTCGAAGGTCGAAGTAGCCCATTCGATGGTCGAAGTAGCCCAAAAAACACTTCGAAATTGGAAGTTTTTTTTCTTCTATTCCTTCACTCGAAGTTAAAGAATTGGCCCCTAAGTGTGTGCAAAAAAAAATTAAATAATTAAAAAAGTCAAGAAAAGTAGAAGAGAAGTTCAATCTATGTTATTGTTTTTCATATAATGTTTTGCCATACCAGTTTTCTCCGAGGTTCTCAGGAAGACCATGTCAGCTGGAATTCGTTGATTCTGCAAACAAATAAATATATGTAGACATAAAAAAATAATTCCTGTTTCAATACACTCGGTAGTATCAGCAAGTCAAGGTCACAAATGGGATTGAAATGCAATTAAAAAAGGATTTATCTTTGTACTTAAAATTCTGCATCTGCAATTTAGAAATCAATATTTTAGAAAAATTATACAATAAAAAGGCAACAGTTAAGCCTTCTAAATATTCCCAACTGGTGAAAAAATCTAAATGCATTAAGAATTTAAACAATGAATGTAATCATTTTCCTATGTTGCACATATGTGATTTGCAAAAATATAGGGACATCTACTTTTAAATATCCATAACCTGTCCACAAGTTTCAAGTTTTTTTGATAGTGGAAAGATCCATTAAAATGATGAGTAGAGTATGTGTTCAGCTTTTTTTTACATTTGTATTCAATTAAGTTTTATATATTCAAGCTTTTTCATGAATAGGTTCGTGTTTGGTAAGTTTTCAAGTTTATTTGAAGTCAGAAAGTTGGATTGTGATATACAGGCCTCCTTGAGTGCCATTCCAATAGGTAAGAAAGTGTGTCTGATGTAGTAACTAGGATGTAGACCAGTAAAGATACGAGTTACAGGATTTTTGATAAATTTGTCTTTTAGTAGCATGATGTTCTCATAGCATTAGTGCAATAGGAACTCCAGATCTAGTGCAGAAGCGTAACATATGTTCTTGCTGTGCATTTTAAATTTGCAGATCCAATTTATAGAGAATGCAATAGGCTGACCTAAGGTTTCAGAAGCACACTGTGCATTGAGACATTTACAGATGTTTTATGCATCTGTTCTTTTCAGTAAAATGTCTTGATTGTAACACTAACTGTGACATAAAAAGAATGCTTTCATACTCAATCTAATACCATATGTTAAGTAAAGTTTCGGATATGTTTATTACAGGTTTAGCATATTCCAACCATTCCAAATTTTTGTTGTTCACTTTTTAAAAATGTATACAGGTTTGGGACCCGTTATCCAGAATGCTTGGGGTTTTCTGGATAACGTATCTTTCCGTAGTCTCGATCTTCATACCTTAAGTCTACTAGAAAATCTTAAAACATTAAATAAACCGTATAAGCTGTTTTTGCTTCCAATAAGGATTCATTATATTTTGGTTTGAATCAAATACACGTTTTATTATCACTGTTTTAGTATTACAGAGAAAAAGGAAATCATTTTTTTTTAAGGGAAACGCCTTGCCTTAATTCAGTGCTTTCTAGATTTACAGATAACGGATCCCATAGCTGAACTGTGCAAGAAGTCTAATGAATTTTGAACTGAATGGTAGATATTTGCCTGTGTTTTGGTCTAAATTTCCTTATTTCTATTTACAGTTACCGGTAAATTTAAAAAAAAAAATATTATAATTTTCTATATTGTTAATCATAAAAATTTTAAAATTTTTAAGTTTGTCTGTGTGTCTGGAAGCTTGACCTCTTAAAAACTGTCCTATAATTTGCCAATTCTGTCTCAGCCATATCTTCTTTGTTGTGCAAGATGCAAATGTTGAGTCAGAAAATGCGAACTGCAAGCATTATTTTGGTGTTGCTATTTAACTAATAAAGTTATAAGTTCCATTGATATGTTTCTGTTGGTACTGGAATCCCTGTGGTCAAGCATTGTTTGATACCAGCCATCACATGGGGAGGCAGATTTATCAAGGGTCGAATTTTGAATTCATGTGAGATTTTTTAAACTCCTTTGAATTTGAATATAGTTGAAATTCAACTGGAGGTTATTCCTAAAAAAAATTGAATATCTAAAACTCTGACAAATTTTACCAACTCGAAAACTTGAATTCGACTAAACTCGATTCGAGTTTTTTTGGAAAAAAACTTGAATGTCAGGAAGGCTACTAACATGTCTGATTTTGTCTCTGGACCTCTCCCATTGACTTATACATGAACTCGGCAGGTCGAATTTGAGTTCTTAGGGTGCCAGCATATGCTAAATCTCGAAATTCAATTTTGAATTAAAACTCAAATTGAGTTTGGATAATTCACTATTCGAATTTGAGTTTTGACCATAAAAAAAAATTTGAAAATTCAATTTGAATTTTCACTTTGTCCCTTAATAAATCTGCCCCATAGCCAATTTTCTCTGTGATGTAAATATAAGATGCACTTCCCAATGCATTGTCAGCTGCAACAGTCATATATCTGTATAATTGATCATGCTATTGGAATATTTAGGGGCAGATTTACCAAGGGTCGAATATCGAGGGTTAATTAATCCTCGATATTCGACTAGGAATTGAAATCCTTCGACTTCGAAAGTCGAAGGATTTAGCGCAGAAAATTAGATCGAACGATCGAAGGATTATTCATATGATTCGAAGGATTTTAAGGCATATCCTTCGAATATCCTTCGATCAAAAAAACTTAGGCAAGCCTATGGGGACCTTCCCCATAGGCTAACATTGACTTCGGTAGCTTTTATCTGCCGAACTAGGGGGTCGAAGTTTTTTTTAAAGAGACAGTACTTCGACTATCGAATGGTCGAATAGTCGAACGATTTTTAGTTCGAATCCTTCACCTTAATGTTCCTTTGCATTTAAATCATATATTTTATTTATAAACTACTATATTATATTAAAGTAACAGTAACAACAAAAAAAGAGGTGGGTATTTAAGTAATGAAAATATCATGTTGTGTTGCATTGCACTGGTACAACTGGTATGTTTGCTTTAGAAACAATAATATAGTCTATGTAATCAAACTGCTGTGTAGCCATGGGGGCAGCCATTCAAGCTGTAAAAAGGAGAAAAGGTACAGGATACACAGTCGATAACAGAACGTATCTTTTATCAAATGTGTATCCTGTGTTTAAATGTCTACACAGCAGCTTGTTTATATAAACTATAGTTGTGTTTCAAAAGCAAACAGACCAGTTTTTCCAGTGCAGTATTAAGCAGACCAATGGGATCTCAGTGCTGTGAATTAACCGCATGGATTGGTATCCTAGTTTGCTAAATTTATTGCTCCAACAACTGGCTACAAATATGAAAAAGAACTTCTAAAAACTGATTTGACTGCAAAAAGTTCCAACGTCTTGTCTAAACAAGGCCTAGTGAAATGTATACAGGTTGAAACCTATTTATTCTACAATTAAATCTTTATTTATTCTGTAAAAAATGTATCCATAAGTTTTGTTAAAATTTTTAAGTTAAAAGCATAAAACTAGTTTGGCACATAGCATAGAGCTGGTGATAATGTTTTCAATATTAAAGGTATTATCTAGTACAATTATGTTATCCCGTAAGAGAAAACGTCTGATTTTCAGTTCTCTTGCCTAGGAATTTATATTAATTTAAAAAACAAGTTATTTTTTTGCTATAGTAATCAGCAGATAAGCAAACCTTTGGATTTCCACTCATATTTCTGTAGTTCTGTAGTACTGAATTTGCATTAAAATTAAAGAGTACTGACAATTATAAAGCAAAACAACATCTTATGGAATAAATAAAAGACTAAAAAGCTTGGCTGAAATATCATGTAATGTTAAAATGTGATAAGGCATTGTCTATTTTTGCAGTGCAGCAAATAGCCCAAATAACTGTCAAAATGCCTTAAAGGAACAGTTCAGTGTGAAAATAAAAACTGTGTAAATGGATAGTGTATTTCCCATCCACTCAACCATCTACCATTAGCTTATGGGTAAAATTTGAAATATTCTAAATATTAATTTGGCATCTTACCTTAGCAAATTTATACTACACAGGTTTCTCGTTATGTATACCAAGGTTTTTCTGCATAATTGACAAAATATTAATAGAATCAAACAACACTGTGCCATATAGAGACCCTAAAATATGTCTGACACTTCCAGCATGGCAAACAAAATGCAGACCCTTCACCACTTGCAACCTCCCTTACCTAACAGCCCTCTTTAGTGACAAAGTCACAGGAGATAGCATCACTCTATGCCTCTTTTTCGGGGCAACTATCTCCCCGAACTGCCTTCCCCTTGTTTTCCTCCTGCTAAAATGAAAAAAAAAAAACGCATGCGGCAATGAGGCAACTTCGACAATCGAAGCGCGTGAATACATTGCTGCAGGCGTTTTTTTAATTTTAGCAGGAGGGAGGCAAGGGGAAGGCAGTTCGGGGAGATTGTCGCCCCGAAGAAGAATTTGTCATTCTATATCATACTAAAAGTTAATTTGAAGGTGAACCACCCCTTTAAATAAAAAAGTCCGACCAAACTAAAATCCATGACTTACCCTTATTTATCATTAGAAAAACAGATTTGGAAAAAATACGACATTTTCAAATTGTGTGAAAAATCCGAATTTATCTGATGTGACGACCGAAAAGTCATAATTTTTTATGAAACTGGCGGAAAAGCCTAAAATGTTCGGATTATCTTACAAAACCCAAACACAGACCATAATACAGGTGGGGGATCCATTATCCGGAAACCCGCTATCCAGAAAGCTACATTTTATCCAAATAATCCAAATTTTTAAATATGATTTTCTTTTTCTCTGTAATAATAAAACAGTACCTTGTACTTGATCCCAACTAAGATATAATTAATCCTTATTGGAGGCAAACCCAGCCTATTGGGTTTATTTAATATTTACATGATATTCTATATCTATAAATTCTAGTAGATTTGCAGATCCAAATTACGGAAAGATCCGTTATCCGGAAAACCCCAGGTCCTGAGCATTCTGGATAACAGGTCCCATACCTGTATCTTCACATATACAGGAAAATGGAGTAGTTTCGGATTTGGACTTTTTGCATCCTTGGGGTATAATCTCAAAAAATTTGATGGGTTTTTTTTTCCACTAAAAATTTCGGATTTTACGTTAAAAAAAAACCTCTGATTTTGCAAGTTTCTAGCATTCGGACTTTAATAAATAACGCCCTAAATGTTGAACTATAGGAAAATGCATTACCTAGCAATATTTTGTTCACAAAGCATCCTTAACTCCATTTTGGTGGCAGGTAAAAGGTCACATTTCTAGAGGGGTTTATTAAAAAATGCAAGCATACACAGCTGATTCTGCTATTACAAGACCACAGGTGGATAGGTGAAAATAATAAAATTCCCCTGAATCAGTGGATTTAAATGGAAAAGAATGACAGTTGGTCTCAGTGCCAGTACAGGCGTCTTTTGCTGAACATCCTGACAACATATCAGTGGGGTCACAAAACAGTTTGTCCATGTACATGCATTGGTAGTTAGACAATAAGGCCAAAATCAAAATACCTGAATATATCTGTACAAATATGGCCACCTTTAAAGAACTATAAAAATGTACTCTAAGGAATGTTACAATATAATAATCACTTTGATATGGTGGCTTGGCATTCAAAATCATTTCTGTATTTAGAAGTTACATTAACCAGCAATTTCTTCATTAATTCTGTAGAGAAAACCTGTAACTTTAATCTGAAATAACAAACAAAACAGCAAGAAGAGATAATGCAAGTGATGCTTTGATAATGTCTAACCCATATAATATCATCTGCTTGGCATTAGCCTTGTTGAATGCATAGCCTCCCTTCCCCCTTCTCATCTTTTTAATAAGTTAGTAAGTGCCCTCAAGGCTGATCTTAAACTAATAGAGCTCTGTCCGATTACTCCCAAACGTGCCATTTCCACAAAAGAAGTTCAAGCAAGAACTGTACATCAGCATTTTATATGTAAATTGCAGGAGATAAATGGGAGGATGTGTTTTTTTATTAAAAAATAAATAATGAAACCCTTCTACCTTATGCCCAATAGACAGTATTTCTACAGATCAGTGAGATCGGTGTCCCATTCACAAGATCAGTTTTAAATTGTCAAAAACATTACATCAACTATATTTCCTTTACATGGTTGCTGGATTACAACAGGAATTAAGATGTTTAAAAGTCCCCTGCTGCATGAATGTACCAGCAAAGCATTTAGCAACCCACTAGCGTATTTTCACCAACATGCTAACATTAAGAGCTGGGAAACCCAGTAACTGGCTAATGAAACTGTTTAACCTCCCTCTATCCAATAAATTCATCCGCTGAACCATGAAAATCATGTGCGGTACTGACAAAATTATACATAATATTTATTTTTCCAGTGATACAGAACTGAAAGTGTGGAATATTATTATATCTTTCTGGCCAAAAACTCTCCAAACCTGCTTCATTATATCTGGGTAAATTAAGAAATCAGAACTGAAAGATGGTAGCTGAATAAATCTTGCCCTATACCGACCTATGAGGTGATACATTTCTTCCTGCAAAAATGCATATATGCATAATGAATATTATAGGCAAAGACTAAAGCACTGAAAAACGTAACACCTATTAAAACATGTAGAACAATAACAAAAATGTGCAAAAAACATCAATTGGAATATTGGACAGGTATTGGACCTATTATCCAGAATGCTTGGGACCTGGGGTTTTTCAGATAATGTGTCTCTCCATAATTTTGATCTTCATACCTTGAATCTACTAGAAAATCCCAATAAGTTGGTTTTGCCTCCAATAAGGATTTGGATCAAGTACAAGGTACAGTATTATTTTTACAGAGGAAAAAAGGAAATCATTTTTAAAAATTTGGATTATTTGGATAAAACTGAGCCAATGGGAGATGGTCTTTCCATAACTCAGAGCTTTCTGGATAACAGATCCCATATCTGTACCTGTTTAAAAGACCACTTTAGGACATTTTTAAAAAAAAAAAAAAAGTTTGTATAAATGTATATTTTCATTTACATTGTGCTACTTATGTACCCAGCACTGTAAACTATGAATTCTCTATTCTTCTTCTGTATTATCCATTAAAGGAGAATGAAAGCTATGCAACTAGTTTTATGCTGTTATGGAATCCTAAAACGCCATAATCATTGCCATCAAAATGTTAAAATGACATGCAGAAGTTATCTGGATTCCTCAAAACTTGCAGCCAATATCTTGCCAAGCTTTGTCATCATTTTCTTTAGCCTGCACTGTGGTCAGCACATTGTGGTTCTCTCTGAAGCAAAATATATAATGGACAGGGCACAAAAGACCTAATCTTGTAAATGTGCATGCTCTATCCCAGGACAGTTGCCGGAAGTCAAGAAATGGACTTACAGCTCTAAAGGAGATGAACCATGAAAGCAATGATTCGTACGAGGAGCAAAAACTGAGCGGTAAAGTGAGTTCTACTTTTAAAGAAAGCAGAGCCCATTCAGATGAATTTGCACTCATTTAAAAAACGACCATTGCTTGTGCTTTAAGAAGTAACTTAACATTTTTTTTTACTATATTTGCTTAAGGACTATGCAGCCCATTCTCTAACAAGATACAGAGTGCTGAGCTGAGACTGGCTTGCATACTAGGGATGCACCAAATCCCAGATTCGGTTCAGGATTCGGCCATTTTCAGCAGGATTCTGATTTGGCTGAATCCATGTGCCTGGCCAAACCGAATCCGAATCCTAATTTGCATATGTAAATTAGGGTCAGGTAGGGAAATCACATGTTTTTTTCATCACAAAAGAAGATTTTTTTCCTTTCCTACCCCTAATTTGCATATGCAAATTAGGATTAGGATTTAGTTCGTATTTGGCCAAATCTTTCAAGAAGGATCTGGAATTTTCCCGAATCCCAAATAATGGATTTGGTGCATCCATATTGCATCCATATTTCCTACTGTAATATTGGACTTTTTTCAAATTTTCGTGAAGGCATTTTTACATTACAGACTTTCAGTCCTTACCAATATGCAAGGCTTTGTCAACCACAAAGTCACACATTATCCTCAGAAACTGTAAGTGTTTAATAGCCTGTCTGCACTAAGCATTACTTTCAGTAGCAGGCACCAGGAATGGGTACTGTTGTTACTGGTAACTGTAATGTACGTATTGTACCAGGCAAGAATCTAAACGAATGACTTGCAGCTTCTTTGCAAAGACTAGCAAATATTTTCAGTCTTAAAATAATGTGGACAGTATAACTGTTCCTATCCATGTATAGCACAAATAATATAAATGTCTAATTTAAAACAACATGGATAAGGAGACTCTGCATCTACTTACCAAAGGTGCCCAATAGGTGTACAAGTAGCCTATTTTTAATTCTGGTACAAACTGGGAACAAGCAACCACCAGAAAATACAAATTGAAAAAGAACTTGAATTGTTGATATAAAACCTTGAAAATAACAAAACAATAAAATGTGATTAGTTATAATGTATTTATATGATCACTAGTTCCATTTAACAGAAAACACTACAAATAAATCCACAGGAAGGATCCATCAGCATAGGAATGAATGGATCTGAGATAGCCGTTAGTTGAACTGATCATATCTTTTAGTAACCAAAGACTTGAATTAAAGTGGATGTTCACATTCCAAACACCTTTTTTCAGTTCAGTTGTTTTAAGATTGCTCACCATAAACAAAGACTTTTTTTCAATTACTTTCCATCTTTTTTTTTTTGTTAACTTTTCCAAAATTGATAGTTTAAAGTTCAAGTGTTTCAGTCTGGCAGCTCAGTAATCCAGGTGCAGATTCTGAACTGTTACAATTTGCTACATTAGTTGATACATTTCACAACACCTGCTAGAGAATAATAGCAACTATTGTATCAACAACAGGCCAAAGACATGTGATTTATCAATTTACAACAGACTCTGTGACAGCTGCTACCAGAGCTGATTCAGAGAGGCATAAGTAGAAAAATTGTCACGAAGAAAACAGAAAGTAATTGAAAAAAAACTTTATTTCTAGTGAACCATCAGAAACCAGCTAAACCAGGGGTGTCCAACCTGCGGCCCAGGATGGATATGAATGTGGCCCAGCTTGAAGGAGAGAGAAAAGGAAGAGAAGGGAAAAAAAGAAAGAAATTAAGGATTAAATGTATGGAAATACAGAGAAAATGAGAGTGAAAGAACACTCTCTGTGTTAGGAACAAGTTTACTATGCCAGGTTGTAACAACGTGGTGACCTATGGACCCAGTTAGTAATAATAATATAATAGGTCTGTTTAATATCTAGGTGTCCCATATTCCAATGTAGAGCTCCATCTGGTTATCCAACTGATATTGTATTTCTTTTCTGTGTATTTTCTTTAATTTTACAAATTTAAAGTGTTTGTGTATTTCATGTGTGGCCCTAGACAAATTTTATTTTTCCAATGTGGCCCAGAGAATCCAAAAGGTTGGACACCCCTGAGCTAAACTGAAAAAGTAATCTAAGTTGAACAATTTATGTAATGAGAGCTCCTGGCACAGTATAACTTTACAGGGTTGGTTCACCTTTAAGTTAACTTTTATGGGTTTATTTATAAGGTTTCAGAGGTTTTTTTTCTTCAGATAAACCCACGTTTTAAAAAAACTTGAACGTTTGCTTGTTTATTAAAAAACTCTATTGAATACAATAGTGGGAAAAAAACTTGAATACCTTGAATTGAGTGAGTTTACAAGCTCAAAAAAGGTGAAAATCTAGGGGGCAAATTCACTAAGATGCGAAGTTGAGCCAGGCGCAAATTCGCCGCACTTCGCCACAATTCGCCACACTTCACCAGGCGTATTTTCGCCAGCGCTCCGCAAATACACTAAAATCCGAAGTTGCACACAGGGGTAGCGTAAGCGGCGAACACGTATCACCACTTCAAATGCCTAGAAAACCTTCAAATCAGCAAATACGAATTTTATTTTGCCCTACACATGTGCCCACTGTCTAGGTAAGTTGCCATGAGTCTGGAAATGTAGGGGGGAACGAGGGGAGCTCCAACATTTTTTTCGATCTTTTTCAGCCTATCACCCATCATGTAGAAAACACGCCAGCGTTTTTTGGGACTTAGAAAAATTTTTGACTTTTTTTGAAACAATCCCTATCTACTCTATTGCGCTTCGCCAGGTCTGAGGTGGCGAAGGAAGTCTAGCATAAAAGGTAGCGTTCAGTACACTGCGCAAGTTAGTGACTTTGCGTAGTTACGTCGCTAGCGAAAATTCACCTGGCGTAAGGGTGCGAAGTAACACTAGCGAATTTACGCCAGCGTTCATTAGTGAATTCGTGCAGTAGCGAAAAATGCCAAACGCTAGCGAATTAACGCTAGCATTCGGCGCTTCGGCGCTTAGTGAATTTGCGTCCAAATGTTTGCCTATTTTAGTTTGGATCTGCACTCACTAAATTGTCTGCATTATTTTTAATTATATTATCACCAAAACAGGGAGGGGGGGTTTCACCCTCCCTTCATCATCCTGAGTGCGGATCCGTATACAAAAATCGATGATGCTAAGGGACTTTGCCGGGTCAACGGAGAACCAGCACTACCATTGCAGCTGAAGTGAATTACAGGAGTGCGGTAAATACAACACATTACCTTGAATTTAGCCTAAACCAATCCCACTGACTTCTATCTTCAGAACTTGCATACTTTAATAAATCACCCATAGTATGTTATAGAACTCTCTAGGCAACTTTTCAATTGGCCTTCGTTTTTTTTTTGGTATAGGTTTTGAATTATTTGCTTTTTTCTTATGACTCTTTTCAGATTTCTAATGGGGGTCACTGACCCAATCTTTAAACAAATGATCTGTAAAGCTACACATTTATTGTTTCTGCTACTTGTTATTACTCAGTTTTTTATTCAGGCCTATTCAAATTCATATGTCATGTCTCCTACTCAAATAAATGAATGGTTGCTAGAATAATTTGGACCTGAGAAATCAGATTGCTGAAACTGTAGAGTTGCTAAGTAAAAAGCCAAACAACTCAAACCAAAACAACTAAAAAATGAAAACCAAATGCAAATTGTCTTAAAATATCACCCTCTACATTAGTTCTGTCCAACTGGTGGCCCGTAACCTCCCTTGTGTTGTCCTCCCCCACATGAAAGTCTGCCTGATATGACTGCTTACCTTGTTTAAGCTTTAAAAGGTATCAGTACTGAGATTAACTGGCTCATGTATTGTTCACACCTGTTATCCCCCCTACCCTATGTTCTGTCTGTGTGCCATCCTCTGCCTGCCCTATGCTCCCTGTATGTGTCATACTCTGTCCTCCCTATGCTCCCTGTGTGTGTGCCATACTCTGCCTGCCCTATGCTCCATGTGTGTGTGCCATACTCTGCCTTCCCTATGTGCCCTGTGAGTGCCATACTCTGTCTTCCCTATGCTCCCTGTGTGTGCCGTACTCTGTCTTCCCTATTCTCCCTGTGTGTGCCATACTCTGCCTGCCCTATGCTCCCTGTGTGTTCCATACTCTGTCTTCCCTATGCTCCCTAAGTGTGCCATACTCTGCTTGCCCTATGCTCCCTGTGTGTGCCATACTCTGTCTGCCCTATGCTCCCTGTGTGTGCCATACTCTGCTTACCCTATGCTCCCTGTGTGTGTGCCATACTCTGCCTGCTCTATGCGCCCTGTGTGTGCCATATTCTGTCTTCCCTATTCTCCCTGTGTGTGCCATACTCTGCCTGCCCTATGCTCCCTGTGTGTGCCATACTCTGTCTTCCCTATGCTCCCTGTGTGTGCCATACTCTGCTTGCCCTATGCTCCCTGTGTGTGCCATACTCTGCCTGCCCTATGTGCCCTGTGTGTGCCATACTCTGTCTGCCCTACTTTGAACTCTGTGGGACTTGAGCCCAGTAGGGTTTGTGAGGAAGTGGTTTGTCCATGAAACGCGTCAAAGCTATGGAGCTATCTGGCTCATTATGCTCTATTGTTACCTTTTAACTATTCTTAATAAATAGATGTTTTAAATTTGCTGGTGCTCCGTGATTACGACACTTTGCAGATTGACATACGCTTCGGGAGCGTTCTCCACGTAGCAGCACAGCAGTTGCAGGAGGCATATGGATTTAAGGGTATGTTTTAATATTACATATTTTTCACATATGAGTGATATTCCTGCAATGATCACCAACCATTTGTTTTTTTTTGGTGTGCTATCGCCATTAATATGGACATGGTCTTAAATTTTGTTGTGATAACATTGGTGTGGTCTAAAGTGGGTGTGGTTTAAAACAGTGGCTTCCATTATCGGCCCTCCACCACGTAGACCAGAAATATTCCAAATATTCCAGCTCCTAGTACCACAGTAGTTGGACAGCACTGCTCTACATCATACTAAAAATGAATTTAAAGGTGAACAACCCCTTTAATGACCATAACATGGGAAGCATATGATTGTTAGCATAAGATTATTTAATGTGTTTTATCAAAAGCCAATCTAATACATTTCTGCTGATCAATATGGCCATATTGGTTGCTAACAAAAAAACAGTTTTGTTCCACTTTAAAGGAAAATAAACCCTAAAAATGAATATGGTTAAAAATGCCATATGTTATATGCTGAACTTACTGTACCAGCTGAAGTTTCAGCATCTCAATAGCAGGAATGATCCAGGCCTTTAATTTGTCACAGGAGGTCGCCATCTTGGAAATTGTCTTTGACACTCACACACTCAGTGGGCTCTGAGCAGCTGTTGAGAAACTTATCTTAGGGGTTATTGCATGAGGTTTGTCTGTAATATAAGCTGATGCTTCAAGGATGGTTATTAAATTCTTATGCTAATTGCACTGGTTTCTGAGCTGACATGTAGTAATTATCTGTATTAAGTACTAATCAACTTTATATTGTGACATTTCTATTCTTAATAAACAACACATTGTGAGTTGGTCCCTAAGCTCAGCAAGTGACAGCAGCACAGAGCATGTGCAATGAATCAGCAGAAAAGAAGATGGGGAGCTACTGGGGCATCTTTGGGGGAACAGATCTTTACTGTTAAAGGGCCGTGGTTGCCTTGGGCAGGTAAAGAAGCCCAAAACAACATTTCTAGCCTACTTCTTTAGTTAGACTTTAGTTCTCCTTTATAATCACCAAACTAAGCTGCAATCCAGGCCAATGGATAAGGAGTATTAACCTTGTGCCAGCCTCTGTTTGTCATATTCATTTTAGCACACGTTGGTGGGTATGTGTGTCAAGTAAATAAGATAAGTACATATGTGAAAATGAAACTATGAAAAAACAGAGTACAAACACCCGATGAATTAAGTAACAACGGGAGAAGGAAAAATCATATCAGCACTTGAAAACAGAACTGTGACAATTAGGTCCGCCATAAGGGCGGCACAGAGGTGACTGTCATGTCATTTTTAACTTGTAGGGGTCCTGGCCACCAATTTCTTTTTTTTTAAACTTGTATGGGGGCTCTGGCACCAATATTTTTTTATCTTGTAGGGACCCTGGCCACCAATATTTTTTATCCTTGGTGGTGGGGGCCTGGCCACCAATGTTTTTTTTAACTTGTACGGGGGGTACTGGCCATCAGTGGGTGGGTGGATTCTGGGAAGGGCGGAGCCCAAAAATTTTATTATACAGGGCCCTGCTTTTTCTGATGGTCACCCTGGTGACAATCTACCCACTGTATTTAAATACAGATTTCTATTTTTCTTTTGCTACACATTTACCACTTCCTGTTCTACACCATCTAGTAATTGATATTTTTTATATAAGTGTTTTAAAAACTGACCCTGGCTGATAAGCTGGCTGCATTGTACAACAATAATTACGTTGACCAGCCTCCTTCTGGCTTTACATAAGAGAATTATGCACTATGACAAGAGAGGTGTAAGGAAGTTTGGAAAGAAAGGCATTTCTGTTAAAGATGACAAGGCACACACACACATTACAGGGAATGTAGCCTGAAAAGACTTATGTCCCCTTAACAGTGGCGTAACTAATGGGGGAGCAGTGGGTGCAATTGGACCAGGGCCCCCCCGGAAGATCGCACCCGCTGCAGTCGGCTGTAGTCGGCCTGCACCAGGACCCGCCCTCACTTAGTTATGTTACTGCCCCTTAATATATACAGTCAGCAGGTTACAGGAAACCAAACAGTTTGGCAATTTTCCTGCATAGTTCAGCAAAGAGACTAAGTCAAAGCTCATTAAAATGACAAGGTTTCTTACCCCAGGTATAAATGTAAAGATGTTGTACTTCTGATTTTTTATTGCGTTCCTTGGGTATTTTTCTTCACATTTCTCTGGACATCCCAGCCATACAGTGTGAGCTTTCAGCTCCTTTTTTCTTCTGCACACATTTATTAGCCGCTCACAGCAGCTACAAATTTTAAGAAGAAAGTTAAAAAGTTTGCACAACACAAACAGAATCAACATTTATTCACAGAAACATTGGCCTGAACCGTAAGACAGATTGAGGCTACAATGTGTTTTGGACAAACATGCTAGGCTTTTAATGAAAATAGAAAAGAGAACTGCTTAAATATTTATTACAACATGCTGAAAAAAGTTATAAAAAGCATGTGATTTGTTTTGAAATAAGGGAGAAATATTCAGGTTTCATTCACTGTGATGTTGATTTGGCGACGCTTGAGAAGTCTATTTATATTTTTCTAGGCCATCATTCCAGATCTGACATGCTGTTTAGTCATAAGAATATTATAGCCTCAACCTAACTTTTCCTGTTCAAGCTTTGTAACTAAGGGGGAAATTCACTAAAGGGCGAAGTGACTAACGTTAGCAAAAATTTGCCAGCGTGACGTCATTTCGGGACGTTGCCGATTTACTAACGGGCGCAGGCGTAACTTCACTAGCAAAGGAGATAGACTATAGCTCTACTTCGCACTTTAACATCAGGCAAATTTTCGCTCTGGCGAATGGACGTAACTACACAAATTCACTAAGATGCGGATTTTACTGAACGTTACCTCTTGCGCCAGACTTGCCTTCGCCACCTCAGACCAGGAGAAGTACAATAGAGTAGATAGGAGTTCCTCAAAAAAATGTTCAAAATTTTTCTAAGTCCCAAAAAACGCTGGCAACTTTTCAGTTTTTCAGGGTGATAGGCTGCAAAAGTGTGTACATTTTTGTTAGGGTACCCGGCTTCCTCCCTACATTTCCTAACCTATGGCACATAAACTATACACTGGGCTCATGTGTAGGGCATTATAACAACTTTATTTTCTTTTATTAAGGTTCCCTGGGCTTGTGTAATGTAATGTATTTGCGGCAACATATACGTCCATTGAAATTTAACTTCCCGCCGTATGCAAATTAGCCAACGCTAGCGCAACTTCGCTTTGTTGCCGAATTAACTTCGCCATCATTGGGCACCCTGGAGCATTTTAATGCATTAGCTTTGTCCTGGCGAATTCTCGCCTGGCTAAGTGTGGCGATGTGATTAATGCAGTCGCTGGTGAATTTTCAGAGGTTAGTGAATTTGCCCCTAAGGGTGCAGTGGAACAGTTTTACAGTTGTACTCCATTAAGGACATATGCAAAATGGTTATACACACAATTATATATTATTAAATGAATTTTAAACAAAATCACTAGGAGAAAGCAGCATGTCAACATGTTTCATAGCATGATGCCACCAGGCAGGTCAGTGATGTTGTGGGCAGGGTGTGCTATGTCATGTGGGTGGGGCTATGACGTGATGATCAGCGAGTGGCTGATCGCCATGTCAATCAGGGGAAATCCTGCCGGATTTTCTTTTTTGGAAAAACAGGCAGGCTGTCTTGATCCGGGCAGCACTTCTGAAAACCAGGCTGTCCGGGTGAAATCCTGATAGGTGTCAAACCTAATTACTCTACACTGAAAAACTGAATTAAAAATAATAATAATGAATTTAAGTGATGCTCACATAGCACATTTTTGCATTCATCCGAAAACCAAATTGATAAACTTTTTACTTCTGGGTTATCTTTCCCTAATTTCTACAATGTCTATTATATTAATACAATGCAGTTCTAGCAAACAAAGAAATAAAAAAAAGGCACTAATTTCATGAGGCTGCAGCTCTTGTGCTTATTAAAAAAAATCTATAGGCAGCACAAGATGAACAGGGTTCAATAGGTTCCAATTATCTGAGGATACTTTCTTGTTTAGGAACATAAGCCATATTTGCAGAAATGCACTGATGAGCTGTTAATTATTGACATGTAAAAGTCAATAATGAATACTCCGATGGAGCAGTATTTTTTCCCTCATATGTACTTATTGGCGTCTTCTCAAACCGTACAAATATCTGCATCCTAAATCTCTCCTTCCTAGGAGCAAAAGGATGAGATGACCAGTGTTTGTTACTTTTATTGCATGATATTTTATTTGAGGCATCAGTCTGAATTTTTTCTTAGGCCATCTAACAATACAAAGTACCATCCAGGGGCACAGTTCAGATGCATTGCCATAGGTGTTATGTTTTATTTCTCTTTCCACAAAAGCAACAACATGAATAATTAAGTTATCACTATCCAGTGTTTCATCTTTGACTTACTTATGTTTCACTTAGGGCATTACTTGCAAGTGCAGTTTTGTATCCAATAACACATTAATATAGACAATCTGACTTTCAAAATATACAAATTAGGTATAAATATATAGGTCATTATTTGGAAAATATGTATAAAGGTGGGCATACATTCTAAGATATGCTCATTTGGTAAGGTCAACAAACAAGGAAATCGTTCCTCCAATATGCCCACCTTGGGTGGGCGATATCATGCCAAATGATCAAATTGCAAGAAAGGGGATACAAAAAGTTAGAGAGGACTGCATCAATAAGCTGATGGTTCTCGACCCGAGAGAAATCAAGCCTGCCTGAACGACTACTGGACGATATTTGGCTAGATATCGACCGGAGAGGCCTGTTGGAGGGCAGATAGGCTACCAAATCTGTCAAAAGGACCCGAAGTTTAAATCGGCCTGTGTATGGCCACCTTTATTGAACTGGCTTTATTTTTGGGAAACATCTGTAAACCGACATGCTGGTACTAATTTATCAATTTAGGGCAAATAGGCACCTGGTCAGTAACCTATAGAAACCAATCACAGATTAGAGTTTTTCCACACAGCTGCAAGAAGAACAGTGAAAGTAAAAATGATTGGTTGTCATGGAATTGTACTCAAATGTAAATTTGCCCATTGTTGCTTAGTTGCCCTAGACGCTGCCCACTCATCTGCCCCCTCTCTGACCAGATTGGTACATGTGCACCGACTATGTGTTGATCTGATCAGAGAGCTTTCAATTTCCTGCCTTTTAGCATCTTTTTTTTTTTTATTGCAAGTATCCAGTGGTGGGCTGCAGGCTTTCAAAATTTTGATGGGAAAATGTATTTTTATTTTATTGAAAATATGGCCTAGATTGTCATTGCAACGTCAGAAATCTGCAAAGTAAATTGACTCTGTGAAAAGGTTTGATTTAAAGTGTAATCATGCCTAGTGATGGGCGAATTTGGGGCTTTTTTGCTTCGCAGAAAAATATGTGAATTTCCTGCAAAATTGCGAAAAATTTGACACCGGCGTCCATTTCTTGGACGCCAGCGCAAATTTGCTGGTGAATATGCGCTGGCTTCCAAAAAAAGAGACGCCGGCGTCCATATTTTTCTTGACGCCATATTTATCTCAGGAATTTGATCACTAATCATGCCACTTTCAGCCCAGCAGCACTGACAGAATGGACACAACTAAGCCAAACTAAGCAATGCCATTGCTTTCTTGTATTCCTGGGCTGGAAGACAAAAAAAGGGTGAAGTAACTATGCATTCAGCTCTCAATATAAGAAGAACAAAAAAAATCAAACTGCAATTTAATTTTTTTAATTTACACTTATTTTAGCCAAATCCCTAGGTAGGACACAAATACACATTCAGTGAGCTTCTGACTATATATATATAAATCTCTCTAAAGGACTTCAACTCATAATGCAAAAATGAACCATATCTGGGAGACCATAGGTTCCATGTCAGATTGCTAATAGGACCATGACAATGGAGAACCATGCAATGTCTGGAGAAGATGGCTCCATCCTTAAAGCCGTAAATTCATCTATAAAATGCAAGGGGCAGAGTGTCTCCTCACACAGGCACATTCAATGAACTCATTGTTTGCTGGCTGACCACAATTTGACTGAACATTTAAAAAAATGGTTTTATAGAAACAAGACATAACTTTTTAAAACTAATAATGAAATTTGTAGAATACTGTAATACTATGGCAATATGATAAATCCTTAAACTGGGTATGTGTTGTGCATGTACAGTTGTGAGGCTTGTATTATAGAAAGCAGTCTATAATTATCTATAATTTGCTTCTACTCATGAGACATGAGACATAGGTCTCTAATGGTAATAAATTCCACATTTTACAGCTTTTACTGTAAATCCTTCGTTAGGTTTATGGTGCAATGTTCTTTTTCTCTGTTCTTAATGGGTGGCATGTTTTTATTTTACAGTACACTAGTCAAAAAACTCATTCTTAGAGTGCCTGTTAGATATATTTGAAGATGTTTTTATCAAACCTCATTCCTTGTATTGTATTTCCAAACAAGATGCCAGAACACAGGGTTTTACAGAGCATTTAACAGTAAGCCTGTCTTCCCTAGTAGAAAAACTAATTTTTCTTTGCAATGTCCTTAAAAGGGACAAAGGAGATAATTTTTTTAAAGGGGTAACAGGGTCACAGTAAGAATTCAAGTTCATTTATTTCCACAAATTTCAGTAAGATTATTAAGATTAGCATTATTAGTTCTAAGATTTAGCAATATACTGTATATAATATAACCATATCTCATCTATCTAAAAAAATAACAAAAACATCTCCTAGGAAAAGTCTGTCAAAGCATAGTAATGTCATGGAAATCCCTTCCTAGATAGGTATGTGCCTTTTTTCCAACTTAATTAGTAACTAACTAATATGGCATTGAAATCTATTATAATTATAAAACAACTAAGTATGAATATGAATATTATATTAATGTGACCTAAAATATAATCTGATTTTCAAACAAGTCCTAAGAGTAGATGAAGAAAAGCTAGTTAAACAAAATTAAATAAAAATTATTACATTTGGTCATGTATTTATTAAATAAAAAAAATCATCCAATAACATATCTGCATGTGGCAAAAGTAAGTGAATCATTAGGAAGGGGAAATCACCTGGTCTGGTGTTTTCAGTCAATGGGATGACAATAAAGGTGGCCGCACACATAGAGATCTGCTCGTTTGGCGATGTTGCATCAAAGAACAGATTTTGCTGCGATCCGATAGGATTTTTAACCCTGCACGATCGACATCTGGCTGACTTTTGCCCAGATATCGATTGGGGATGCCTGTTGGAGGGCCAATAAGCTGCCGACTCAGTCTGTCAGCAGCTTTTATCAGCCCGTGTATGGCCAGCTGAAGGTGTGAGTGAGAGACCTTGTTTTATTGAAAGGGGATACAGCAAAGCCTGATCACACACACAACACATTTGTGGATATGTATCATGGTTTAAACAAAGGAGGTGACTGAGAACCTCAGAAAAAGAGTTCTTGATGCCCATAAAGATCAGGCTGGAAAAGGTTACAAGACTATCTCTAAAGAGTTTGGACTTCACCAATCAACAGTCAGACAGATTGTGTACAACCCTACCCTATCCAGAAGTGGTCGACCATCAAAGATAACTCCAACTCTCCAACTACAAGGCATCTAATAGTCCGAGAGGTTACAAAAGAACTCAGGGTAACTTCTAAGCAACTGAAGGCTAGTCTCACATTGGCGAATGTTGATGGTGAGTGTTGAGAACACTGGATAGAAGTGGTGTGTATGGCAGGGTAGCAAGGAGATAGCCACTGCTCTCCCCCAAAAATATTGCTGACCATGTACAGTTTGCTAAAGATCATGTGGACAAACCAGAAGGATACTGGAAGAATGTTTTGTGGACACATGAAGCCAAATAGAACTTTTTGGCTTTAATGAGGAGTGTTACATTTGGAAAAAGAAAAACACTGCATTCCAGCATAAAAAACTTATCCCATCTGTGAAACACGGTGGAGAAAGTGTTCTGGTTTGGGCTGCATCTGGACCTGGACAGTGTGACATCTTTGATGGATTAAAGAATTCAAAAGGAAAATTCAAAAGGAAAATATCAAGACATCTATCCATGAACTGAATCTCAAGAGACAGTGGATCATGCATTTTAAACACATAAGTCATTCTAACAAAAGAATGATTAAAGAAGAATAAAGTGAATGTTCAGGAATGGCAAAGTCAAAATCCTGACCTTTATCTAACTGAAATTTTGTGGAAAGACCTGAAGCTAGAGGTTCATGTGGCAAAACCCTCCAACATCCAAAAGCTGAAGCTGTTCTGTATGGAGGAATGGGCTCAAATTCAAAATGGATGTGTGTTATTGGATCTTTTATTTTCAATAAATACATGACCAATTTTTTTCATTAGTTTAACCAGGTTTTCTTCATGTACTTTTAGAACTTGTTTGAAAATCAGATGATGTTTTCGATTGCATGCATATAGAAATATATAACATTCAAACTTTCAAGCACAACTGTATGCATGCCCTCAACCTAACCAAAAGGCCCAATCATATATGTTGTGTATCATAATTTGAATTAACAATTCATTTTAACTATTAAACTCAATAACAAGTCACTCGTAGGGTGTGTATATCACCCCATTATCCTCATACAAAGTCACTTTACTGGAAGATTTAGGGGTTTCAATATATTTCAAATATATTTTCGTTGAGAAAGAAGGGATATCTTTCTCTCTAATTAATAACTTTGAACACACTGAAGCAAGTTTTTTATATATATCTGTCGATAGATCTTTTTATTTTCAAACTATTTTGCATCTGTAATTATTATTACTGTTAGCTTATTAGTGCTGTAAGTACCCTATTACTTAACCCTGGGTAATATGATAACATGCTGGTGGATTCTGGGAGTGGTAGGTCGAGCAATATCTGGGGATCTCAGATTAAGAAACGGGACATACAATAATAAATGCAAACATTTTTTATGAGTTTAAAGCATAAACATGTTATTTCTCTTATTTTCCCAAAAACATATTTTAACTGAAAATGCCACTTTACTATGTATTTGAGGACATTCTTTTTTAATTTTGCTTATATGTCTTTCAGTAGAAAAGTGGTTTCTCAAACATTTTGGATTCAAGTTCCATTCAGAATTTGGACTGGCCCACTCACGGTATAAGGTTATGTATTAAAAAATAGTTTGTTCTTACCGGTAATCAAGCCATTGTTCCAGTACAATAAAACCCAATGGCCTTTATTCTGCTTTAAAAAGATATAAACTGCATTTTTCAGATCACCATATCTCAGCTGGAAGACTTTGAAGAAACACAACCCACCGCCCCCAAAACCCCAGCCCGGCATTAACTGTCCTTTATCAGCCCCCTACTCTATAATACTCAATAGGGTCCCTATTTGTGAACCTGCCATAAAAGTGCACAGTAGTGCCGTAGAGTTCAAAGAGGCACAAGATGGCGTCTGTGAACTCTCCTACGCTACTCTACATTTTTATGGCAGGTTCACAACTTTTGAATGTAACAGACTGTGCAGAGAGGGATCTTAGAGGAGGCCAGTTGAGGGGGCTGTGGTTTGGGGGGGGGGTTGATTTCTCTTTTAAGAAACATTATAATTTATTTTGAGTCAACCTTTGGGTAACATAACATCAGACTATCTACCATCAAATGTGCAGTTTTACATACTTAAAATATAGGCTTAAAATTTTATGAAAATTAAATTTTCAGAGGCATAAGAACCAGGTGAGAACATTGTTCCCTCTGTTGCAATATACAAGTCAGCTTAATAAATTAGGAACATTCTTACTTCTGTGTTTTATAGTAAGACAAAATAGAACAGCTAACAAAAAGCATAAGGCCTGGCGCAGTGCTGTTCTAAACTTTTCATCTATACCATATTCCAGGGTGCTTAACGCTTTGCTGCATTCTTATCCAAACAGAAAGATATACACAATGCAGAGCTTTTCTACTCTGGGTCACCATTTCTTATTAAAGTTTGAAGCAGAAGAATTTTTTCAACAAAACCATACTATAATTATCGTACTCTACAGGTAGCATTAGCAATCATGCCAAAAGCAACAGTGTACTCATGTCATTCTTAAAAGATCAGCATTTTCCCATGCTTCTGCATAACAAATGTGTTGCAGATTAATTGAAAGTGTACAAGGCATCTCAGCGCTGAGATTAATCTGAGCATTTGATATCCCTTTCACTTCATATGGAAATGCCATTCAAAAGGGACCATTTTCATGGGGACAATGTGTTTTTGATAACAAGTGGAATGTAAATCTCATGAGAAAGAAATCAATCCAACCAAAGTAGTCCGGAGTATTGATTTGTGTGCATTATAATTTCACAGGCTTGAATGGAATTTCAGTGTTTGAGAAAAAAAAAAAAGCAATTTCCCTCTAAAACTAAATATCAGAACAAATAGTAAATGCAGGAATTTTGTTTTATTATTAAGTGCTTGGTACATACACAAATTAGAAAATGTATCATTTAATTTTTAACATAAAATCCCTATTTAAATAAAACATAGTCAATTAGGTAACCTAATGTGAGTCACATAGATATCATATAATGCAAACACAGATGTCAAAAATATCTTTGTGTTGAAATATATTTTGTATATACACATATAAATAAACACAGCAGAATAAACACAGTACACTATAAAGTCAAAAGAATATGGGTAACAATATATGGCCAAAAGTATTGAGACACCCCTTCTAAAGTCATGTGTCTTTAGTCGGAGCACTCACTAATGAGTGGTCTATAGATGCAACATCAGCACAAAAACTATTTATCAAGAGCTTGGGTCTCATGAGATACAGCCTCACACAAGGCTAACATCATCATGCTCAATGCTGAAATGGAACCCGTGTTGTCTGTTGCAATAAATAGCACTTCACTAGCTGTGAGTGTGACAAGTTGGGTTTGGCGGATGCCAGGAGAATATGGTCTACAAAGTTTGGTAAAAGAGATATTACTGGTCTGGGGTTCATGAATGTGCTAGAGGCCCTCTTGTAAGTGAAAGTAAAACTGCAGCATACAAAGATACGTATATCAATTGTGGGAACAGTGTGAGGAAGGCCATGTTTCAGCACAGTAATGCCCATATGCACAAAGCAAAGTCTGTACAAAATTAGTTTGCTTACATGAGAGTGAAAGAATTGATGGGCTTGCACAGAAGCCAGACCTTAACCCAAAGTGTCAACTGTGCAATAATTTGGAACACTGAAGGGCCGCCTCATTTGTGAGATTTAATAGATGCAAATTCCACCAACATCTAAAGTAAGCATTTCCAAAAGGGTAAAGAATGTTAAAGCATCAACTTTAAGGGTCAGGCCACACTGGGGGTTTTGGGGAGATTTGGTCGCTTGCCTAGTTTTTGCGGCAACCAATCTCCCCGAACAAGTAGGAAACTTCGGGTGATTTCGGAGAACGATTCAGAGAACAATTTGACAATATTCACTAAAATGCCTGTATAAAAACATTTTGTGCAAAGCATCATTAATGACATTCAGTTATCTCTGCTAATTGGGGCAAGGAAACCCAACACCAACAGGGCTTGCTGCTGTATCTTTAGTGTGTTGCATTTGCCTTAACCTTAATAGTTTTCAGTGAATTTTAGTTAATGCCTCTATTAAGGTCACACACAAATGCAGAAAGAGAAACATGTGCACCACAACTTGCCCAAGATATGCCAAATTGGATGGTAATTTGCATGCATATTGGTAACTTGCATACAAGTTGTGGCAAATTTGGTTTAGTAGACTACTGCTTGGGGCACTGGGATTCTGGAGAAAAAATTCTACACTGTGGCTGAAAAACATGGTATTCTGCATCTGAAAACAACTTTGCATGAAGCTCAAAATTATATAATAAGAAATATATAATCAATTTTCTCCTGCTTAATACAAAAAATATGTTTTACTTAATGAAAGGAAATAGAATTCAAAGCAACTTTTTAATATACCGTATTTACACAATTTAATGCTTTTAAAGTCATTTGCAATTGCTATTAAAAGCAGTACCTCTCTGGCTATTTACATTTACTGCACTCAGGGTCGAACTGGGTCAGCCCAGACCCGCTCACTGCGCTAATCTTCCAGCCACGACCTCCCTTTTTCGGGCAGGTCGGGGCAAATACAGAGTGCGGCGGGGGGAGGCTTGGTGGGGGAACCCAGAGGGGGGCCCAGCGACAGCAGCCCCGGGCCCCTCCAGTACGACCCTGACTGCACCACTGGTTCTGACTCCTGAAACAATACTGCAAGTCAGCAGATAAAGGTTGGGGGATACATGCAGTTTGCCCATTCCAGCTTTTAAGTAAATACATTCCATGCTACCATTTTACATACCTGGTGCAGAGAAACGTCCACCCTCCACAAAGAAACCATTCTAACCCTTTTTTTCTTCAAGTAATTCTTGCTCTCGGCAGGGTTTTGTTAGTCACTTTCATCATTTTCAAAACCTTCTTTTGACATCATAAGTGGCATTTCATCTAAAGGAGATGCTTCATCTTCTAACTGATACCTGAAAGAAAAGATATATTCCTGATATTTTGAAGCTGAGCCCCCACCTTTACTTTACCTAAAATGTCACTAGGCATTGTTCTTGTTGCCTATTGGAAGGAAGTGACTCAGTATCATGCTGCCTCCTTTCATTGATTATTAATTTAAACACATTTTTATGCAGTTACTCTAAGTCAGGTGGGAAAGTTGGAATATTTCCTAGACACACACATTATATTATTATATTATTATTTCTTAGGCCTTATTCTACTGTTGAAAAAACTTAGCAAAGAGTATCTGCAAAGCATTTTAATTGATACAAAAATGGGAACTGTTATTCAGAATGCTGGCGTTCTCAGGATAAGGGATCTTTCTGTAATTTGGATCACTATAACTGCTAAAAATTATTTAAACGTTAATTAAACTCAATAAGATTGTTTTGCCAATATGGCTTACCTCTATTTTAGTTGGGAACAAGATACTGTTATTACAAGGTATTATTACAATTACAAGGATTAATTTTGAATGGTTTTATTAAAATGGAGTCTATGGGAAATGGACTTCCCATAATTTGATGGATCCCATACTTGTACAATAAGGGGCACATTTCCCACAAGGTTTAACAGGGTTTTACAGGTCTTAACAGGGTAATAAAGTGGTTGCTGAACTAGGGTTGGAGTTAGGTATTGGTTCTATTTTTTTTCCTTTTTTTTTTTTTTTCTCTTCTTTTTTACATGTGTGAAGACTATGTTTATATCCTTACCGTACAGTATAAATCTGTTCTAGAGGTTCTGTTTCTCATTTCTCCTCTCCCTCTCTGGTTATTCTTAATTCAAGAGATTAATACATGTACACCTTGAACACCATAATGTCATGCACTAACTGTATCACTGTCAACTGTGTAACTATGCAATGCTTGAATTTTTGTATGCTCAAATTCGAATAAAAATTCTAAGTTGAAAAAAAAATAAGGGGCACATTTACCTAGGTTCGAATATCGAGGGTTAATTAACCCTCGATATTCGACTGGCAAATTAAAATCCTTCGACTTCGAATATCGAAGTTGAAGGATTTTGCGCAATTCCTTCGATCTAATGATTCGATTGAACGATTCGAAGGATTTTAATCCATCGATCAAAGGATTATCCTTCGATCAGAAAAACCTTGGAAAGCCTATGGGGACCTTCCCCATAGGCTAACATTGGCCTCGGTAGGTTTTAGGTGGCAAACTAGGGGGTCGAAGTTTTTTTTAAAGAGACAGTACTTCGATTATCGAATGGTCGAATAGTCGAACGATTTTTAGTTTGAATCGTTTGATTCGAAGTCGAAGGTCGTAGTCGAAGGTCGAAGTAGCCAATTCGATGGTCGAAGTAGCCAAAAAAAACATTCGAAAATCGATTTTTTTTCCTCTATTCCTTCACTCGAGCTTAGTGAGTGGGCCCCTAAATGTTTTATATTATTGGTATGTCCTTCCCTATATTCCCTTTTTTGCTAAATTTGCACCTTCACCTTCAAATGTCTATCCACATGTGCCATTTTTAACTAGAAACAAAATCTTTATTATTGTACAAAAAAGCCCAATAAATATGCAGGAAAAGAATTGGGGTGGGAGATAAATATGTGCACTTTACATCTTTGAAAAGCAGTAACTGGTGTCCCATTTCATAACAAGAAGGTATGACCTTTTAATTGTACAGATGCATTCTATTGTAAAAAAAATAAATGCACAGCATCATCATGTTTATTATTACTGCCTCAAAAATGTAGCCTTTGTAAAGGAATGCGATTTATTCTATTTTAGAAGTAATTGTCCTACGGTGCAGTAAAATTTTACCTCTGTATTCAAAAAGAATAATACTATGAATAATGGATTTTCTCATGTGAAGAGGACAACAACGTCTAATTTTCTTTGTAATGTGTGTCTTGCACACTTAATTGGTTTGTCACTCATGAACAATCAAAGCATCAAGCAATTAAATACAATGCAAGAAACTTTTGGAGATGGAAGTACTTAAAACAAACAAAATGAAATAAAAGCAGAAATTCCCAGCATGCTTTACCTCGGTGCATTCACAAAACAGTATGCGATGACAAAAAAACCTTTTTGCATCTTGTGAGGTCAAGATTCCTTTTCTCAAAAATTCACCCTTCAAGTGCTGGCAAACGCATAACATAAAGTCTGAGTTTCTGGTTTTGGACAAACATTAACCCCCAATTTCAAATCACCTGCAAACAAAACGATGAGCTAAACAGAGGCTAGACTTTTGTTTGTATTATGCCTAACTATACCACCATATACCCTGTTGCACAGCAAAAAAAAAATCAGTTTCTTAGCTCTCATACAATCACTGCCTACATTAGAACATGGAAACATTTTTACAAAAATTTCATACTGTGGCTTCCAGTGAAAAGTGCAATGAATTTCAATAACTACTAAAGAAAATGTTGAGAGACTGTGATATAAAAAAAAAAATCTCAGGAAATAAGAGTCTAAAAGGGAAACTATAGCCCATCCAATTAACCAGTTCATTTAGACATAGATTTATTAAAGGCCAAATTTTTGTGGTATTAGAGCTTTTTTAAACCACGATTAAACTCTATTATTATTAAAAAAAGGTTTGAATATAAAATGTACAAACAGAAGTGAAAAAAATAGGAATATCTTTACCCTCTAAAAGTTCAATGTTCTGCATAATTACTAGCAGAAGAATCAGAAAACCTCAGAATGGTTAAAAAAAAGTCCAATAGGATCAACACAGCTCCCATTGACTTCTATGGGACCTCAACTGCTTTAACTGGAGAAGTTTATATTACAGTTTTTTTACACTTTAAGGAATTGTTCAGTGTAAAAATAAAAACTGGGTAAATAGATAGGCTGTGCAAAATAAAAAATGTTTCTAATATAGTTAGTTAGCCAAAAGTGTAATGTATAAAGGCTGGAGTGACTGGATATCTAACATAATAGCCAGAACATTACTTCCTGTTTTTCAGCTCTCTTGGTTTTCACTGATTGGTTACCAGGCAGTAACCAATCAAAGACTTGAGGGGGGCACATGGGTCATAACTGTTGCTTTTGAATCTGAGCTGCATGCTGAGTATCAAATGCAAACTCAATGTACAGTTATGTTCCATGTGGCCCCCCTTAAAGTAGCTGACTAACTCAAAGTTAGAGGTGAAAAGCAGGAAGTTGAGCTCTGTTCTCTATGTTAGACATCCAGTCACTCCAGTCTTTATAGATTACATTTTTGGCTAACTAACCATATTAGTAAGAATTAATGTTTTTTTGGCACAGCCTATTTAGCCAGTTTTTATTTTTACACTGAACTGTTCCTTTAAAGGAGAACAAAGCGTGACTAAAGTAGTAGGTTAGAAAAGTTTTACATTATGTTTTGGGCTTCTGTACTAGCCCAAGGCAATCACAGCCCTTTAGCAGTAAAGATCTGTGGCTCCAAAGATGCCCCAGTAGCTCCCCATATTCTTTTCTGCTGATTCACTGCACATGCTCTATGCTGCTGTCACTTACTGAGCTTGGAGGCCAATTGCAAAATATACAGTACACAAAGAGGGTTATTTATCAAAGGTCAAGTTTCGAATTTATGTGAATTTTTAACTCTAATAAATTCAAATGTACTTACAACTCGAATGGGAGGTTATATATGAAACCTGAAAATTCTAATTGATTTCGAATTGAGTTTTCCTCCGAAAGAAAAGTCGAATGTCAGGAAGGCAATTAACATATTCAAATGGTTCAATGAACCTCTGTCATTGACTTGTAAATGAACTCGGCAGGTTTTAGGTGGCGAATATTCGAATTAAAACAGTTTCCATGGTCAAGGTGTGATAAATCTCACATTCGAATTTACATTCCCGTTGGTGCTTTTAAATTTGTATTTGTGACTTTTGACATTAAAAAAAATTTGAAAATTCAAATTCACCTCTCAAACTGCAATAAATATGACCCATTGAATATAAATGTCACAATATAAGGCTGATTAGTAATTAATACTAATGGCAGCACAGAAACCAGTGCAATTAGCATCAGAATTTCTGCTTGATCATTTTGATGACCCCTAAGCTTAGCTTCTCAACAGCTTCTCAGAGCCCACTGAGCATGTGAGTGCTCCAGACACTTCCAACATGGTGACCCCTTGTTACAAGTTTTTTTTGAAGGCCTGGCAACATTTTGTTTTCCAGAGATAACAGTACAAAAGTAATCTATACTGCAGAATTTTTTTTGGTGGAAACAAAACAACAGGTTGTAAGAACAATGCCCTGAACATGGGTGCACTACCCAATACAATCAATCCAGACCGTCAATGATGAATAGGAAAGACCACTATCTACAAATAGTATGATGGCCTAGCATTTTATGGTTAACTGTGACTATCACTTAAAATGCATTTAACTGCACACAATTAAATTAAACTAACTGACAATATATAGGGACAGGGAATGAGCAATGATTTTGCTTCTGTTCCTCTCCTATTAATCTGCCAGTCCGTCTTTCAAGTCACTGCCTGGTTGCTAGAATGAGACCCTAGCAACTAGATAACACTGTAATAACCAAAACTGAAAGCTGAAGAACAAAACAAATAAATCAAAACTCAAAGTTGACGACTAGTTGTAAATTGTCTTCGAATGTTAAATACCCGAAACATACTAAAAATGTATTTCAAGGTGAACGGCAATTTTAAGACACTGACTTAAAAGGCAATATATACGGGATGTAAAAAGTACAAACATTTATGGGCCACATTTATGACTCTATTTGAATGTGAAATCCCAATCAGAATTTAAATACTGTAGTAGAATAAGCTGCTAATATTTGTATGTAAATGCATTGTTTGTGTAAAAGAGCATTTCTCTAACCCTAAAGGTTAAAAATAATATTAATTAGAAAAAAAATATTTTGGTTCTTACAGAGAAATATAATTGATGGTTCTTTTAGGTGTTTTTGTAACAATTGCTTTAGTGCTGCTACTTTTCGTTCTTCATTAAACAAGTAGAACAAGAGCCTCCAGCACATTCCACAAATGTTAATTGCTTTAAAATGCCCTCATTAGAAGTTATAAGGAAAATGTCACTGAAAGAGCTACCTTCAGTGGGGTTAGAAGTATCAGAAACATTTCTTTGTCATGGAAGAAGATTAAAACCTGAATTCAGGTCACAAGTTAAAAGATTACATTATCTCCTAATGCATATGATCTGCCACAGAATGTATGATTTGGATACAGTTAAAGGGATTCTTTGAGATCAAAGAAAAAAAAACATGTTAACTGTAGTAATCCTTGTAGTTTGCCCTACTTTTTGCTAATCACAAATTGTATCTGAAACAGCAAATCAAAACAGAAAACATTAAAGCAATACTATCTTTAGGTTGCTCCAATTAGAAACCCAGGTAGTCATATGGAAGCATGCATATAGCCATAAAAGAAGAAAGATTTGTGTACTCTGGCCGATAAATTAAGAGGGGGAATGCTGAGCTTAAAAAGAACCTCTGATAATTAAAAAACAATAGCAGTATTCTATTTTGAACCCCACGATGAAGAGCTAAACTCTTCTCATCACAGCATAAGTATTATAAGCCCATCTTACAGGGGTAGTTTACCTTTAAAATAACATTTAGTATGCTACAGAACGATTCCTAGAAACTTCGTCTTTATAATATTTAAATTATTTGCCTTCTTCTGAATCTCTGGCATCTCTGAACCCAGCAGAGAAAAAACAACCATTCCTCTACAATTTTATTATTATGGTTACATTTTTAGTTTCTATTCAAGCTTCTCTTGTTTATATTGCAGTTTCCCATTCATACCACTGCTTGGTTGCTAAGGTAATTTAGACCCTAGCAAACAGATAGCTGCTGAAATTTGAAAGTGCTGAACAAAATGCAAAATAATACCAAAACAACACATAATAAAGAAAGTCCATATGCAATTTCAGAATATCATTTTCTACATCATACTGAAAGTAAATTTAAAGATTAATAACACCTTTAAGATAATGTGGTATATTTATCAAAGAGTGAAGTTATAGATCTTCACAGTCCTCTAGAGTGAAATTTCGCTACTCTCCATTCATTTCTATGAGATTTTGAAAGACGTATTTATCAAAGGATTAACTTTCACTTTCACCCATTGATAAATACTCTTTCAAAAATCCCATAGAAATGAATAGAGAGTGGCGGAATTTCACTCTAGAGGACTGTGGAGATCTCTAACTTCACTTTTTGATTAATATACCCCAATGACTTCTATACAGTTTCCTATTTAGAGCCTATCTGCAGGCCTTTCGGTGATTGTTTATCAAGCAAAACACTTATGATCTTGTTCACTGCTAATCAGGGGAATTGTGACGACATAAAAACAAACGAAAGTATCTTTGTCAGACAACATTCATAAATACTTTGGCAAGTTTATATCCAATTCAGATATAAAGTTTACAAAACAGGGTCATATCTAGTATGCTTTAAAGTCCTGAAGGCACACTACACTGCAATTACATCAGATGCAACAGAGTTTTGGAAGAAGCTGCAGCATACTTCATCTTTTGGCCTAGTTAGAGCAGATGGATAGAAAGCTAAATCCTCAATGTCTACTGATTTACATATTCGCATGTACAATGTATTTGAAAAGACACAATTTCGACAAACATTTTCTGTTTTGTTTTCTACAGAAATCACATTCCACTGAGTTGCATTAAAATACATGGTTTGCTGCATTCAAATTTAGTAGGTTCTAAGTTTTATGTTCCAAAGATCAGAACACAGTCTCTTTAAAATGATTGAGCCCAAACAGCTGTGAAATTGAAAAACTGTCCAGTAACAAATACAGTGGCGTATATTTAATCTAATTATGTAAATATTACATAATTAGGTTAAATATGTGCAACTTTGCGAAAATATATATTGTAATAGAAACATGCCTGGACCCTGCACTGCTGTTAAATATTACATAATTAGGTTAAATATGTGCAACCCTTGTGGCATCATAGATGAGAGTGATATCTTTAATTTGTTGAACATGTGAAGGGTGATAAGGATGCTATTTGAGCCATGGATGATGGATGCCTGCTAGAACCTATGACTGTGGACATTTGCTGGACAGCGCCAATCAGGGAGTAGTGTACCATGACAACTACCACGACCCTGTGCCTGTTAAGAGTACTGATGTGATTGGATAATGCAAAACCCGACAAAACCCATGCAAGGTGATACTCATGGGGGATGGCATCTCCCTGAACCAGTGTTATAACCTCAAACACCAATTAGCACACATGGATTTGGTACTCATATTTGGCATTTTTGCTTGTTATTGTACTTCATTATTTGGTACATTTTGGTGTGTTTTTGAGACTGCATGTATCCAAAAAACCCTGATCTCAATCTCATTACTAACTACATTCAAGGTTATGACTTCTCGAGTCAAAGACATGAGTTACATTTTTGTAATGAATATAGCATTTAATCTCTGATAGAAACATATTCCAGCACATCCAAAAGTAGGAGTAAATTAGAATAGATTACTGCTACACACTGTGAAAATATCTTAACCCTTGCACCAGTGGTTTCTAACCTTTTCACTTATGCCCCCTTTTAAAGTGGAGCTGTTGCTCAAAACTAAAAATGTATCATGAAAATGTACCACCGATTGCATGCATCTGAGCGAGTATGGTACAATTCAGTAGATTTGGCCATGTTTCCTCCTGCGGTGAAATGTATGAAGGATCAACCACAGGGGGACACAGGAAGTAGCAACCATATATAAGAGCCCAAGAAAACATCTATGAAAACAGAAATTAACTATGGATAATTAATAAGAAATTCATTTTAATGATTATAGACTAGAACATACTGGGGCAAATTCACTAAGATGCGAAGTTGCGCCAGGCGCAACTTCGCCGCACTTCGGCAGGCGTAGTTTCGCCAGCGCACCGTAAATTCACTAAAATCCGAAGTTGCGCACAGGGGTAGCGTAAGGTTGCGAAGTTGCGCTAGCGTTGATTCGCTATATAAAGCGAAGTTACGCTAGCGAAGGCTAATTTGCATACGGCGCGAAATTCATATTTCAATGGAGGAACACATATCTGCACTACAAATGCCTAGAAAACCTTCAAATCAGCAAATATAAATTTTATTTTGCCCTACACATGTGCCCACTGTCTAGGTAAGTTGCCATGAGTCAGGAAATGTAGGGGGGAGGAAGGGGAGCCCATCATGTAGAAAACACGCCAGCGTTTTTTGGGACTTAGAAAAAAAAATTGACTTTTTTTGAAACAATCCCTATCTACTCTATTGTGCTTCGCCAGGTCTGAGGTGGCGAAGGAAGTCTAGCGTAAAAGGTAGCGTTCAGTACACTGCGCAAGTTAGTGAATTTGCGTAGTTACATCGCTAGCGAAAATTCGCCTGGTGTAAGGATGCGAAGTAAAAGTAGCGAAACTACGCCATCGTTCGTTAGTGAATTTGTGCAGTAGCGAAAATGCCAAACGCTAGCGAATTAACGCTAGAGTTCGGCGCTTCGGCGCTTAGTGAATTTGCGCCACTGTTTCCTGATCCTTACACATGACAGTGGTTACAGTAGGGTTAATCTCCCTGCCGGGATGAAGACTCAGCAAATGGTAGCAATAAAATGAGCTTCCGGGTCTCCCACTTTTCGTCCTGTCGATGAGGAGCCCCCTATACCAGTAGGAGCTGCTCTCACTCCTACTGATTTTGTTTTTTGTTTTTTTTTTTAATTACATAGTTAAATTGGGTTGAAAAAAGACAAAGTCCATCAAGTTCAAATCTCCATCAACCTCCAAATGAAAACCCAGCATCCATACACACACCCCTCCCTACTTTTAATTAAATTCTATATACCCATACCTATACTAACTATAGAGCTTAGTATCACAATAGCCTTTGATAGTATGTCTGTCCAAAAAAATCAGCCAAGCCATTCTTAAAGGCATTAACTGAATCAGCCATCACAACATCACCCGGCAGTGCATTCCACAACCTCACTGTCCTGACTGTGAAGAACCCCCTACGTTGCTTCAAATGAAAGTTCTTTTCTTCTAGTCTAAAGGGGTGGCCTCTGGTAAAGTGATCCACTTTATGGGTAAAAAGGTCCCCTGCTATTTGTCTATAATGTCCTCTAATGTACTTGTAAAGTGTAATCATGTCCCCTCGCAAGCGCCTTTTTTCCAGAGAAAACAGCCCCAACCTTGACAGTCTACCCTCATAATTTAAGTCCTCCGTCTCTCTAACCAATTTAGTTGTACGTCTCTGCACTCTCTCCAGCTCATTTATATCCCTCTTAAGGACTGGAGTCCAAAACTACACTGCATACTAGAGATGGCGCGAACTGTTCGCCGGCGAACTTGTTCGCGCGAACATCGGGTGTTCGCGCTCGCCGGAAGTTCGCGAACGTCGCGCGACGTTCGCCATTTTGGGTTCGCCATTGTTGGCGCTTTTTTTTGCCCTCTCACCCCAGACCAGCAGGTACATGGCAGCCAATCAGGAAGCTCTCCCCTGGACCACTCCCCTTCCCTATAAAAACCGAAGCCCTGCAGCTTTTTTTCACTCTGCCTGTGTGTGCTGAAGAGATAGTGTAGGGAGAGAGCTGCTGCCTGTTAGTGATTTCAGGGACAGTTGAAAGTTTGCTGGCTAGTAATCGTTTTGATACTGCTCTGTTATTGGAGGGACAGAAGTCTGCAGGGGTTTGAGGGACATTTAAGCTTAGGTAGCTTTGCTGGCTAGTAATCTACCTTCTACTGCAGTGCTCTGTATGTAGCTGCAGTGGGCAGCTGTCCTGCTTCTGATCTCATCTGCTGACTGCTGCAATAGCAATAGTCCTTGTAAGGACTGCTTTTATTTATTTTTTTGTTGTTTTACTACTACTACTACTACTACTACTACTACTATAAGAGCCCAGTGCTATTAGTCTAGCAGTGTTGGGGAGTGGGACTGGTGTGCTAATCTGCTGCTCCTAGTAGTTCAGCAGCACCAACTTTAATTTTTTTTTTTTTAATATTCATTCTTTTTTTATTTAACTTTTTTTTATTTTACTACCGCTGTAGTAGTGTATAAGTTGACCTTTTAGGCATTATTTGCCCTGATTTTTTGCCCAGTGTGTTATTCAACCAACTGCTATCTAGCTGTGTGCCAGTGTTCACATTCTGTCTAAATATCCATAATATTACCGTCTCCAGAAAAAACACCGGAGTGACTTTTTTTCAAGCAGCATTCTTATATTTTACGTAATCCGTATCCACCGCTGTGTATACGTTGACCTTGTAGGCATTATTTGCCCTGTAGGCATTTTTTGCCCAGTGTGTTATTCAACCAACTGCTATCTAGCTGTGTGACCGTGTTCACATTCTGTCTAAATATCCATAATATTACCGTCTCCAGAAAAAACACCGGAGTGACTTTTTTTCAAGCAGCATTCTTATATTTTACGTAATCCGTATCCACCGCTGTGTATACGTTGACCTTGTAGGCATTATTTGCCCTGTAGGCATTTTTTGCCCAGTGTGTTATTCAACCAACTGCTATCTAGCTGTGTGACCGTGTTCACATTCTGTCTAAATATCCATAATATTACCGTCTCCAGAAAAAACACCGGAGTGACTTTTTTCAAGCAGCCATAATAAATTTTACGTAATCCGTATCCATCGCTGTAGTAGTGTATAAGTTGACCTTTTAGGCATTATTTGCCCTGTAGGCATTTTTTGCCCAGTGTGTTATTCAACCAACTGCTATCTAGCTGTGTGCCCGTGTTCACATTCTGTCTAAATATCCATAATATTACCGTCTCCAGAAAAAACACCGGAGTGACTTTTTTTCAAGCAGCATTCTTATATTTTACGTAATCCGTATCCACCGCTGTGTATACGTTGACCTTGTAGGCATTATTTGCCCTGTAGGCATTTTTTGCCCAGTGTGTTATTCAACCAACTGCTATCTAGCTGTGTGACCGTGTTCACATTCTGTCTAAATATCCATAATATTACCGTCTCCAGAAAAAACACCGGAGTGACTTTTTTTCAAGCAGCATTCTTATATTTTACGTAATCCGTATCCACCGCTGTGTATACGTTGACCTTGTAGGCATTATTTGCCCTGTAGGCATTTTTTGCCCAGTGTGTTATTCAACCAACTGCTATCTAGCTGTGTGACCGTGTTCACATTCTGTCTAAATATCCATAATATTACCGTCTCCAGAAAAAACACCGGAGTGACTTTTTTTCAAGCAGCATTCTTATATTTTACGTAATCCGTATCCACCGCTGTGTATACGTTGACCTTGTAGGCATTATTTGCCCTGTAGGCATTTTTTGCCCAGTGTGTTATTCAACCAACTGCTATCTAGCTGTGTGACCGTGTTCACATTCTGTCTAAATATCCATAATATTACCGTCTCCAGAAAAAACACCGGAGTGACTTTTTTTCAAGCAGCATTCTTATATTTTACGTAATCCGTATCCACCGCTGTGTATACGTTGACCTTGTAGGCATTATTTGCCCTGTAGGCATTTTTTGCCCAGTGTGTTATTCAACCAACTGCTATCTAGCTGTGTGACCGTGTTCACATTCTGTCTAAATATCCATAATATTACCGTCTCCAGAAAAAACACCGGAGTGACTTTTTTTCAAGCAGCATTCTTATATTTTACGTAATCCGTATCCACCGCTGTGTATACGTTGACCTTGTAGGCATTATTTGCCCTGTAGGCATTTTTTGCCCAGTGTGTTATTCAACCAACTGCTATCTAGCTGTGTGACCGTGTTCACATTCTGTCTAAATATCCATAATATTACCGTCTCCAGAAAAAACACCGGAGTGACTTTTTTTCAAGCAGCATTCTTATATTTTACGTAATCCGTATCCACCGCTGTGTATACGTTGACCTTGTAGGCATTATTTGCACAGTGTTTTCTTCAAACCGCCATCTAGCTGTGTGAGCTTGTTCACATTTTGTCTAAATATTGATAATATTATCGTCTCTAGAAAAACCACTTGAGTTACTTTTTTTCAAGCAGCATTCATATATTTTACGTAATCCGTATCCACCGCTGTAGTAGTGTATACGTTGATCTTGTAGGCATTATTTGCACACTGTTTTCTTCAAACTGCCATCTAGCTGTGTGTATTATCGTTTCCAGAAAAACCAACTGAGTTTTTGTTGTTGTTGTTTTTTTAAAAATAATGCCAGGCAAAGGCAGGCCGCCACGCAGAGGCCGTGCTAGGGGCCGTGCTGCTATGCAATCCTGTGGCCCTAGCAAATTGCCCAGTTTTAAAAAGCCAATGACCCTGAACTCCCAAAATGCTGAAGAGGTAGTTGACTGGCTTACACAGCACACCCCATCCTCTACCGTTTCTAACTTTACCACAACATCCTCCTCATCCTCCACTGCTATGGCCACCCCACGTAACACTTCCTCCACCACCGGTGCCCCTTCTTCACTGGAGTCAGAGGAGTTATTTTCCCATGAGTTTCTTGAACTGAGTAATGCGCAACCATTATTGGCAGAAGAAGATGAAGGAAATGAGGACGTTACACCAGATTTAATTCTGGCAGAGAACACGACAGAGATGGACATAATGATGAGTGATGAGGAGGAGGAGGAGGTCCCCGCTGCTGCTTCCTTCTGTGATGTGTCAGAAGAAATTGATGCATCTGAGGAGAATGATGATGAGGAGATTGATGTTTTGTGGGTGCCTAGTAGAAGAGAGCAAGAGGAGGGTAGTTCAGATGGAGAGACGGAGAGTCAGAGAGGCAGTAGGAGAATAAGACTTAGAAGAAGCAGGGAGGCCAGCCCGCAGGGATCAGTAGGGCAACAACATGTATCGGCACCTGTGTTCAGCCGGCCAACGCACCCGCCATTGCCGCCAATGCCGCCAACTTCTACTGTTACCGCCAGATCGCAGACTTCCAAAAAGTCAGCAGTGTGGCATTTTTTTAATGTGTGTGCCTCTGACAAAAGCATTGTAATTTGCAATGAGTGCAGTCAGAAACTGAGCCTTGGTAAGCCCAACAGCCACATAGGTACAACTTCTATGCGAAGGCACATGAGCGGCAAGCACAAAGCACTTTGGGAGCAACACCTCAAAGGCAACAGGCAAACTAAAAGCCACACTCCTTCTGGTCCAGCATCTTACTGCTCTACCTCTGCTCTCCTTGACCCATCTGAACCACCCTCCACTCCGCCTTCCACCTTGACCACCTGTTCCCATTCCCAGTCATCTGCCACCAGCCAAGTTTCTGTGAAGGCCATGTTTGAGCGTAAGAAGCCAATGTCTGACTGTCACCCCCTTGCCCGGCGTCTGACAGCTGGCTTGTCTGCACTCTTAGCCCGCCAGCTTTTACCATACCAGCTGGTGGACTCTGAGGCCTTCCGCAAATTTGTAGCAATTGGGACACCGCAGTGGAAGGTACCCAGCCGCAATTTTTTTTCTAAAAAGGGAATACCACACCTGTACCAACATGTGCAGAGCCAAGTTACCGCATCTCTGTCACTTAGTGTTGGGCCAAAGGTCCATATGACTACTGACGCATGGTCCTCCAAGCATGGTCAGGGCAGGTATGTCACCTACACTGCCCACTGGGTGAACTTGGTAATGGCTGGGAATGGGAAGCAGGGAATGGGTAGCTCAACAACAACAACAACAGTGGAGTTGGTGTCACCGCCACGGATTGCACGCGGTTCTGCCACCACCTCTACTCCTCCATCGCTCTCTACCTCGTCTTCTTCCTCTTCTTCTTCTTACTCTGCTGCTGGGTCCTCCTTCTCCTCCTCCACACCTGTGCACCCCCAGCTCCCCCTAGGCTATTCGACGTGCCAGGTACGCCGTTGTCACGCTGTCTTGGGGATGACGTGCCTGGAAAGCAAAAACCATACCGGATCTGTACTCCTGTCATCTCTGCAGTCACAGGCCGATCGGTGGCTGACCCCACACCAACTGCAGATCGGAAAAGTGGTGTGTGACAATGGAAGCAATCTGTTGGCAGCGTTGAGACTGGGAAATTTAACACATGTGCCCTGCATGGCACATGTGTTAAATTTAATAGTCCAACGTTTTGTCTCCAAGTACCCAGGATTCCAGGACGTTCTCACCCAGTCCAGAAAGGTGTCGGCCCATTTCAGACGTTCCTACACAGCCATGGCACGCCTTGCTGACATTCAGCAGCGCTACAACATGCCAGTCAGGCGTTTGATTTCTGACAGCCAGACTCGCTGGAATTCAACGCTCCTTATGTTGGAACGTCTGCTGCAACAACAAAGGGCCGTCAACGAGTACCTTTTTGAACTGGGTGGTAGGACTGGATCTGCAGAGCTGGGGATTTTTTTCCCCCGTTACTGGGTGCTTATGCGTGATGCCTGCAGGCTCATGCGACCTTTTGAAGAGGTGACAAATATGGTCAGTCGCACCGAAGGCACCATCAGCGACCTAATACCCTTCGCTTTCTTCCTGGAGCGTGCCGTGCGACGAGTGACAGATGAGGCTGTAGACCAGCGTGACGAGGAGCTGGAAGCGCACGATTTATGGTCGCAATCACCAGAACGAACCCAGGCACCTGCTGCAACGCAGGGAGAGGTGCCAGAAGTGGAGTCAGAGGAGGAAGGTGGCTTTGTGGAGGAGGAGGAGGAGGACCAACAGGAGCAGGCTTCCCAGGGGGCTAGTGGTGACCTTTTGGGGACCCCTGGTCTTGTACGTGGCTGGGGGGAGGAGACCGTGGATGATGCAGTCCTTGATAATGAGGAAGCGGAGATGGATAGCTCTGCATCCAACCTTGTGAGAATGGGGTCTTTCATGCTGGCATGCCTGTTGAAGGACCCCCGTATCAAGAGGCTTAAGGAGAAGGACCTGTACTGGGTCGCAACGCTACTAGACCCTCGGTACAAGCATAAAGTGGCAGAAATGTTACCAACATACCACAAGTCCGAAAAGATGCGGCATTTACAAACCAGCCTGCAAAACATGTTGTACAATGCTTTTAAGGGTGATGTCACTTCAGGAACTCATCAACATTCCAGGGGCAGAGGTGCCAGTAATCCTGCCACGAGCACACCTGCAAGGACAAAGCCCTTTGGCCGGTCTGTAACATCAGACATGCAAATGTTTTTCTGTCCAAGGCAGCGCCACAACCCTTCTGGATCCACCCTCAAAGAACGCCTCGACCGGCAGGTAGCGGACTACCTGGCATTAACTGCAGATATCGACACTCTGAGGAGCGATGAACCCCTGGACTACTGGGTGCGCAGGCTTGATCTGTGGCCAGAGCTGTCACAATTTGCCATGAACCTCTTGTCTTGCCCAGCCTCAAGTGTGCTCTCAGAAAGGACCTTCAGTGCAGCAGGAGGGATTGTAACTGAGAAGAGAACTCGCCTAGGTCACAAAAGTGTCGATTACCTGACCTTTATTAAAATGAATGAGGGGTGGATCTCGGAGGGTTACTGCACGCCGGAAGACTTGTTCTGACTTCTATGCAGCTGTCCTTCTCTTCAAGCCTCATGACTCCACACACAGCTGTCCTTTAGCGTCCTCCTCCCTCCGCCACCGTTACAAACTAGGGTGCAAACCCTACTGGTTTAATTTTTTCTGGCCTCTGTGCTTCAGTGGCTGCGTCCAAAAAAACGGGGCAAACAATGTCTACAAGGTCAACGTATGGCGAAAAATTACTATTTTCAGCATTTATATGGCATATTTTTTCTGGCAACTGTGCTTCAGTGGCTGCGTCCAAAAAAATGCATATTTTCTGCATTTATATGGCATAATTTTTCTGGCCTCTGTGCTTCAGTGGCTGCAACCAAAAAAATGCATATTTTCTGCATTTATATGGCATAATTTTTCTGGCCTCTGTGCTTCAGTGGCTGCAACCAAAAAAATGCATATTTTGTCCATTTATATGGCATAATCTTTCTAGCCTCTGTGCTTCAGTGGCTGCAACCAAAAAAATGCATATTTTCTGCATTTATATGGCATAATTTTTCTGGCCTCTGTGCTTCAGTGGCTGCAACCAAAAAAATGCATATTTTGTCCATTTATATGGCATAATTTTTCTAGCCTCTGTGCTTCAGTGGCTGCAACCAAAAAAATGCATATTTTCTGCATTTATATGGCATAATTTTTCTGGCCTCTGTGCTTCAGTGGCTGCAACCAAAAAAATGCATATTTTCTCCATTTATATGGCATAATTTTTCTAGCCTCTGTGCTTCAGTGGCTGCAACCAAAAAAATGCATATTTTGTCCATTTATATGGCATAATTTTTCTAGCCTCTGTGCTTCAGTGGCTGCAACCAAAAAAATGCATATTTTCTCCATTTATATGGCATAATTTTTCTGGCCTCTGTGCTTCAGTGGCTGCAACCAAAAAAATTTATATTTTCAGCATTTATATGGCATAATTTTTCTGTCAACTGTGCTTCAGTGGCTGCGACCAAAAAAATGCATATTTTCTGCATTTATATGGCATAATTTTTCTGGCCTCTGTGCTTCAGTGGCTGCAACCAAAAAAATTTATATTTTCAGCATTTATATGGCATAATTTTTCTGGCAACTGTGCTTCAGTGGCTGCGACCAAAAAAATGACTATTTTCAGCATTTATATGGCATATTTTTTCTGGCCTCTGTGCTTCAGTGGCTGCGGCCAAAAAAACTGGGCAAACAATGCCTACAAGGTCAACGACGTTGACCTTGTAGGCATTGTTTGCCCAGTTTTTTTGGCCGCAGCCACTGAAGCACAGAGGCCAGAAAAAATATGCCACATAAATGCTGAAAATAGTCATTTTTTGCCATACGTTGACTCAACGTATATGGCAAAAAATGACTATTTTCAGCATTTATATGGCATATTTTTTCTGGCAACTGTGCTTCAGTGGCTGCGTCCAAAAAAACTGGGCAAACAATGTCTACAAGGTCAACGTATGGCGAAAAATTACTATTTTCAGCATTTATATGGCATATTTTTTCTGGCAACTGTGCTTCAGTGGCTGCGTCCAAAAAAAACTGGGCAAACAATGTCTACAAGGTCAACGTATGGCGAAAAATGACTATTTTCAGCATTTATATGGCATATTTTTTCTGGCAACTGTGCTTCAGTGGCTGCGTCCAAAAAAACTGGGCAAACAATGCCTACAAGGGCAACGTATGGCAGTTGTTTAAAGAGAACAGTAGATTACTAGCCAGCAAAGCTACCTAAGCTAAAATGTCCCTCAAATCCCTGCAGACTTCTGTCCCTCCAATACAGAGCAGTATCAAGCAGATTACTAGCCAGCAAACTTACTATCATCTGTCCCTGAAATCACTAACAGCTCTCCCCCTACACTATCTCTTCCAAGCACACACAGGCAGATTTTTCAGATACATTTTTGCCCTTGATCCCCCTCTGGCATGCCACTGTCCAGGTCGTTGCACCCTTTAAACAACTTTAAAATCATTTTTCTGGCCAGAAATGTCTTTTTTAGATGTTAAAGTTCGCCTTCCCATTGAAGTCTATGGGGTTCGCGAACCGTTCGCGAACCGCTCGCATTTTTGCGCAAGTTCGCGAATATGTTCGCGAACTTTTTTTCCGACGTTCGCTACATCCCTACTGCATACTCCAGATGAGGCCTTACCAGGGACCTATAAAGAGGCATAATTATGTTTTCATCTCTTAAGTTAATGCCCTTTGTTATGCAAGACAGAACTTTATTTGCTTTAGTAGCCACAGAATGACACTGCCCAGAATTAGACAACGTGTTATCTACCTAGATCCTTCTGATTTAAGGAAACTCCCAACACACTGCCATTTAGGGGCAATTCAAGGGCCGAATCGCCTAACGCTAGTGTCAATTCGTCAATTAGGTCATTTTCGTTACTTCCCAAATTCACTAACGAATGCTGGCGTAAATTCGCTAGTGTTACTTCGCACCCTTACGCCTGGCGAATTTTCACAACGGACATAACTACGCAAATTCACTAACATATGCATTGTACTGAACGCTACCTTTTACGCTAGACTTCCTTCACCACCTCAGACCAGGCGAAGCGCAATAGAGTAGATAGGGATTGCTTCAAAAAAAGTTCAAATTTTTTCTAAGTCCCAAAAAACGCTGGCGTTTTTTCTATATTATGGGTGATAGGCTGAAAAAGTTTGAAAAAATTGTTGGGGCTCCCCTCCTTCCCCCCTACATTTCCTAACTCATGGCAACTTAACTATACAGTGGGTACATGTGTAGGGCAAAAAAAAAAAATTATTTGATGTTTTGAAGGTTTCCCAGGCATTTGTAGTGATTGTACGTATTCCTCCATTGAAATTTGAATTTGGCGCCGTATGCAAATTAACCATCGCTAGCGTAACTTCGCTTCGCTTAAAGAATCAACGCTAGCTCAACTTCGCAACCTTACGCTACCCCTGAACGCAACTTCGGATTTTAGTGAATTTGCGGAGCGCTGGCGAAACTACGCCTGGCAAAGTGTGGTGAAGTGCGGCAAAGTTACGCCTGGCGCAACTATGAATCTCTAGTGTATAACTTGCATTTATATTATTTTTGCCAATGTGCATAACCTTGCATTTATCAACATTGAACCTCATTTTCTAGTTTGCTGCCCAGTTTTCCAATTTAGACAAATCACTCTGCAAAGTGGCAGCATCCTGCATGGAACCTATAGTTCTGCACAATTTAGTATCAACTGCAAAAATAGAAACAATACTTTCAATGCCCACCTCTAGGTCATTAATAAACAAGTTGAAAATCAAGGGACCTAGTACAGAGCCCTGCGGTACTCCACTAACAACACTGGTCCAATTAGAAAATGTTCCATTTACCACCACTCTTTGTAGTCTATCTTTTAGCCAGTTCTCCATCCAGGTACAAATACTATGTTCCAGGCCAACATTCCTTAATTTAACCAGTAACCTTTTGTGTGGCACTGTATCAAATGCTTTAGCAAAGTCTAAGTAAATCACATCCACTGCCATCCCATAATCGAGGTCTCTACTTACTTTCTCATAAAAAGAAATTAAGTTAGTCTGGCAACATCTATTACGCATAAAACCATGCTGGCACAAACTCATAGTATTATGATTTGCTATGAAGTCCAGTATCTTATCCTTTATTAACCCTTCGAAAAGCTTTCCTATCACTGACGTCAGACTAACTGGCCTATAGTTTTGAGGCTGAGAACGGGATCCTTTTTTGAATAGAGGCACCACAGTCTCTCGGCACAATGCCAGATCTCAATGAATCCTGAAAAATTAAGTAAAGAGGTTTGGCAATCACAGAGCTAAGCTCGCTAATTACCTTGGGATGAATACCATCTGGCCCCGGACCTTTGTTAATCTTAACATGTTCTAGTCTCTTTTGAATTTCATCATGTGTGAACCATGCATCATTAGTTGTATTACTAGAATTGGGACTGTTAAGAAAGAAACCTTCACTTACTGGTTCCTCATTTGTGTAGACAGATGAAAAATATGAGTTCAGAATCTGCGCTTTTATTTTGTTTTCATCAACCAGCTGACCCCCCTCTGATAGTAAGGGTCCCACCCCTGCTTCATTTTTTTACTATTAACATATTTAAAAAATAATTTTGGATTTTTTTTACTGCTTGCTGCAATATCCTTTTCTATATCAATTTTAGTTTGCCTTATAGCTTCTTTGCATGATTTATTGGCCTCCTTGTACCTTATAAATGTTTCGGCTGTACCAGCTAACTTGAAAGCCTTAAAAGCACGTCTTTTCTTACCCACCTCAACACCAACGCTTCTATTGGACCAAAAAGGTTTTGCTTTGCAATGACGTTCCTTGCTTACAAGTGGAATATACTGACAAGTATATTTATTAAGCAGCATTTTAAAGACTTCCCATTTTTGTTCTGTGTTTAACCCTGTGAAAAGCATTTCCCACTTAATATGTTGCAGAGATGCCCTTATACTGTCAAAGTTTGCACGTCTGAAATTTAGTGTTTTATAGAATTGCTTCTGCAACAGAATCTCAAAGGAGACCATGTTATGATCACTATTCCCTAAATGCTCACCCACACAAATGTTAGAGATGAGTTCAGTATTGTTAGTTATTACAAGGTCCAAAAGAGAGTTATTCCTAGTAGGTTCTTGAACGAGCTGGAATAAAAAGTTGTCATTCAACATATTTACAAACCTACTAGCTTTTTCTGTCTTAGCAACCCCATTACCCCAGTCAACGTCTGGATAATTGAAGTCACCCATAGCAACAACTTGACCCAGCTGTGAAGCCGCTTGTATCTGCAAGAGTAGCTGGGCTTCATACTCGACACTTATACGAGGTGGTTTATAGCATACACCAATGATAATTCTTTTTGTTACCTTTTGCCCAGTCAAAATCTCTACCCAGAGTGATTCTACACCCTCACCAGTGCCAGCTATTGTTATTTCTTTAGCGCATGGCTTTAATTCAGGCTTTACATACAAACACACTCCTCCACCCTTTTTAATCCCTCTGTCCCTCCTAAAAAGGGTGTAACCATTTAAATTCACAATCCAGTCACATGTTTCATCCCACCAGGTCTCAGTGATACCAATTATATCATAATTTTTAGAGCATGCAATTAATTCCAGGTCTCCCATTTTACCTGACAAACTCCGTGCATTTGCAAGCATACAGCGGAGGTTACTACTTTCACTTTTGAAATTTGCATTACTTAGTGGAGAATTATATGTAAAGTTAGTATTATTCTGTTTTCCTTGTAACAGAGGGACCTCCTTAGCTGATAAACTGTATGCCCCCTCACTCCTCCACCATGACCCCTTACCCCCATAATTCTTTATCTCACCCACCCCCACCCCTTGCCTAGTTTAAACACTCCTCCAACCTCTTAGCCATTCTTTCCCCCAGCACCGCGGACCCCCTTCCATTGAGGTGCAAACCGTCATGACTGTATAGGTTGTACCCCAACGAAAAATCAGCCCAGTGCTCTAGGAACCCAAACCCTTCCTTCCTACACCAAGACTTGAGCCATTTAGCTCCCTAAGCTCCCGCTGTTTTCCTAAACTTGCCAGGGCACGGGCAAAATTTCAGAAAAGATGACATTGGAAGACCTTTCCTTGATCTTAGAGCCTAGATCCCTGAAATCACTCTTTAAGGTCTTCCATCTACCATTTATTTTGTCGTTAGTACCGATATGCACTAAGACAGCTGGGTCATGCCCAGCCCCACCCAATAATTTGTCTATCCGATCAACCACATGCCGAACCCTTGCACCAGGTAGACAGCAAACTGTTCTGTTGTAGTGATCTGGACGACAAATTATCCTATCCACTTTCCTAATAATTGAGTCCCCTACAACCACAATCTGCTTAGGCCTGGCTCTACTCTCCTCCCCACCACTACTAGAGAAACTGGTCTCCCGGCTGTTAGAGAGATCAGCCCCATCTAGAATTGCCAATCCAGAGTTCATACTCCCATCATCTTCACACAATCTGGCAAATTTGTTGCGATGCATAATCTCCGGATCAGCCTCCATTTTCCTTTTGCCCACCTTAGATTTTCTAACTGTCACCCAGATAGCTGCCTCAACATCCTGCTGCTGTTCTGTTCCCCAAACTATCTGACCCCGCAGGTCCTGCTCAGTGAGCAAAAGACTCCTTTAAAGATTGTCAATCGACCGCAGTGTTGCAATTTGTTGCTCTAGTGCTCTAACTTGAGCCTCCAAAGTGGCAATTTGCTCACAACCACCACAGAGGTAAGCATTTTGGATCTCTTGTTCCAAATCTGCATACATATGGCAGACCTTCAATCTTGCTAGCACTCATTATCCCAGTTACAGATCAAAACAGGAAAAAATAAAAATAAATAAATAAAATAAAAATTAGGGTTTAGAACAAAATTTTTGACCTTGTTTGAACCTCCTTTAGTTTTAAACTCCGGTGTTTATAACTCCACTTACAGATCCCCCACTTAACTCCGGTGTTTATAACTCCACTTACAGATCCCCCACTTAACTCTGGTGTTTATAACTCCACTTACAGAAGCTCCACTGGAGTCCCAGGGGTTCTATTTATACAGTCTGTTCAGGTGCAACTAATCAAACCCCACCCCCTCAAACGGAGGGAAAACTAACTGCAAAGTAAAGCAGGTTGTGACAAACTTGCTGTAAGCACACTAGCACACCAAACTTTGTTGTTTAGCACCCAAGACAGAAAAAAAAACTTTAAATAATAAAACCACAGTAGTTAAATATAAACCTTAATATAAAATAGCAGTTAATAAATAATTATCCTTTTCAGTTGATTTGTTTGCTTTAAGTTGCTTTATTCCAGTCAGCACCCTGATTCAAAAAAATCAGGACCAAGGGGGGTAGTGGATGGGGCTTTTCTCATTGGAGGTTTAATTCTCTTTTAATGGAGACACCCTTTTAACTGTTGGAGGAAATATTGCTAACATTAAAAACCACTTTTCTTCTAGCTACAGTATATCTTCTGCGAGAAGAGTAGGAGAACTTCACACAGTCATCCAACACATCTATGTTGATGGAACGTCTTCCTCAACAGCAAATTATTCTTAGCAGCACTATTAACTGAGGCAATTTGAAAAATGACAGTATCCCTTTAAAACACATCAGTTAAAAGTGCTTCTGCACTGAATCTGTTTCTCATAAAAACAAACATTTCTTTTTATATTTAATTTTGAAATCTGACATGGGGCTAGCCATATTGTCAGTTTCCCAGCTGCCCTAAGTCATGTGACTTGTGCTCTGATAAATTTCAGTCACTCTTTACTGCTGTACTGCAAGTTGGAGTCATATCATCACCCTCCCCCCCCCACCCAGCAGCCTAACAACAGAACAAAGGGAAGGTAACCAGATAGCAGCTCCCTAACACAATATAACAGCTCCCTAACACAAGATAACAGCTACATGGTAGATATAAGAACAGCACTCCATAGAAAAAGCCAGGTCCCACTGCAACACATTCAGTTACATTGAGTAGGAGAAACAACAACCTGCTAGAAAGCAGTTACATCCTAAAGTGCTGGCTCTTTCTAAAAGAACATGACCAGGTAAAATTACTTGAGATGACTGCCTACACCCCAATATTACAACTTAAAAAAATACACTTGCTGGTTCAGGAATTAAATATTATATTGTAGAGTGAATTAGCTGCAGTGTAAACTGTGTAATTTAGAAATAAAAAATACATCATAAAAATCATGACAGAATCCCTTTAAAGTGGACCTGTCACCCAGACACAAAAATCTATATAATAAAAGTCCTTTTACAAATTAAACATAAAATCCAATTTCTATTTTTTATTAAAGCATTCATAGCTGTTGTAACCTCATTTAAAAATCTCAGCTGTCAATCAAATTACTTTCACTTTCCATTCAGCACTTACTAGATGTCACTGCTCTCCACACATTCCCCCGTTCTCTTAACCATTTAATTGTGTAGCCAGGGCATGTGAATGGACATCGGGTCCCCCGTTCTGGTGCACAAACATGATTCTGAGATGATACAAGGCTTTCCTTAAAAACAGTGTCCACAAAATGGCAGCTGCCTGCTTGCTATCATTTTGAATTCCCAGACTGAAGGAAACAAGATTCATATAATTTATACAGTGTAATTAAAGTTCATTTTGCTTGACTAATGTGATAAAATAGGATTTTGAATAATTGTTTTGGGTGACGGGTCCCCTTTAAGGTGTTCCTCAGACTTTAAACTAATAAAAATTAAAAATTAAAACTAAGAAAAAACCAATATTATTTGGATTTACACAGCTAATTGATTCAAACCGTTATTTATGTACTCCACTGAAACATAGCATTAGCATCTCATCATTTAACTATACTATAAATATGTCCTTCAAAGCACTTCCTGGCACATTAACAGCTGGAAAATACAGTTCTGCTGGTGCATGACATTTAACTGATTACCAGCAAAAATGCATTTATTTTGATATTGGGCCTAAGTCCTTCCCAATCAAAGAAAAGAAAACAACCTGCTTTAGTTAAACCGTTGCCACATCAAAGGGAATGTAAACATGTAACATGTTTGTTTGCCACATCTTTTTGGTTGGACTGGGAGATATGGAAAAATAGAATTGTCTCCATAATTTTAGTGAGTAAAAATGCAAGGGTATCCCATGACTGTTCTCTAACAGTTGTCTATCACTGGTGCACCACATCCTGTGTCATCACCTTGCCAGAAAAGCTAATCTGGCCCTGGCTGTCACTGCTCATGGTGTTGCTGAATGTGGAAAAAAACATAAGTACATTCCTACATTTATCTTTATTTCAAATATCTAAAATCAGGATCAGGTTGAACTGATTAGAACACCGTTAGAGAGGACCTTGGAGGAATCTGTCTTATTTAAACTTCACATTTAGTTTGGATTGCTCTTTGAGATTTTAGTATCACCGTGCCATTGAAGTAGCTTTCTGATGTGTTTATAAAGAAGGGAATTGATGCCTATGAGTCAAATGCCAACTTTCTCAGGCCAGGCTGTTCCAACAATATCTGTAAGAAGTCTATAAGAACCCCAGAATGTTATCACAGGGCCTATATATACATTATCTGCATGGAAGTTGATCCAGGAGGAAAGCTTTGCTGTTCAGGAAAAATATCAGTGCACATTTGCTTGTGTGCACATAGACAAAGACCAATACTGAACAAAGTGCTCTGAACAGATGAAAATATACCGTTATTCGTCCACAGTAATAGAAGATACTTTGGCAAAAAAAAACCAGTAACAACATTTTACCAGAGGAACCTGATAACCTTCTCTTAAGTATGATGGTGGAAATGTTATGATTTATGGCAGCTTTCCCTGGCCATCTCACCATCATAGAATCCCCCTATTAATCATTTTTTGTATGAGAGGGTGCTTGAGGATAAGGTGAAATCATCTGTTAGAAGACTGGAGCTCAACCAAAGATTGGACCTTGCAACATGGCAATGACCCTACACACATTCCAGTAAATAGACTAAGGAACTGCTGAAAAGAAAGAAATGAAGGGTTCAGGAATGGCCAGGTCATAGCCGAGATCTAAATCCTATTGCTAATGGGGGGATTTGAAATAAGCTGTGCATAATAGAATCCCCTCCAACAAGCAACTTTTGGTGTACCTACTTTTTCACTTGACTATTTTTATATATAATTTTTAAAAGATGTTTTGCCCCGTATTTCAGAGGAAGCCTATATAGGAGCTTCCACTTACATGTCTTATGGCAAATATTCAGGCAAGTAAATGTTATATTGAAGGGCTTCTGTCATGATTTTTATGGTGTAGTTTTATTTCTATATTACACTGTTTACACTGCAAATATCTTGTAAAATGTAATTCCTGAACCAGCAAATGTATTTTTTAGGTTGTAATATTAGTGTGCATGCAGCCATATTCAGTCATTTTGCCTGGTCATGTGCTTTCAGAAAAAGCCAGCACTTTAGAATGGAACTGCTTTCTGGCAGGCTGTTGTTTCTCCTACTCAATGTAACTGAATGTGTTGCAGTGGGACCTGGCTTTTTCTATTGAGTGTTGTTCTTAGATCTACCAGGGAGCTGTTATCATGTGTTAGGGAGCTATTATCTTGATACTTTCCCATTGTTCTTTTAATAGGCTGCTGGGGGGGAGAGATGATATTACTCCATCTTGCAGTGCAGCAGTAAAAAGAGACTGATGTTTATCAGAGCACATGTCACATGACTGGGGCAGCTGGGAAACTGACAATATGTCTAGCCCCATGTCAGATTTCAAAATTAAATATAAAAAAAATGTGTTTGCTCTTTTGAGAAACACATTTCAGTGCAGAATTCTTCTGCAGCAGCACTATTAACTGATGCGTTTTGGGGGAAAAAAAGTTTTTCCATGACAGTATCCTTTTAAATATATTAAGTTACTGTACTGCCTGCTTAATGGGAAATAGTACAAGGTATGAAGGTTTGTGTGTAAAATGTCTGTGCTTATTATTCAAATAACAGCATGCAAAATATTTTCCATAGCCTGCCTCTCAGTTATGTGATCAGTTGGATGTCTTGTATTGATACTGAAATTAAATCAAATTGGAGGATTAATGCTTTTAACACCACTGAATAATACAGGCTTCTAGCATGCTCTTAAAAGGAAAACATGAAGATGTCATTTTTTATTCCTGTAGTGATTTAATGTATTGCTATACTCAGGGGACATTGCAAAATGAAGATTGTAATCACCTAATCATGTGCATACCTAGTCATAAATATGTCTATTGGGGTTTACATTTTTCAGCTTTAATGTGCTTTTTATACCAAGATATATGATGCAGTCAACTCGTAACTATCATTTCTATTTATCTCAGTCTGTCTACCTAAATCATATAATTACCATTTTCCAAACCATTGGATTCCACATGAAGGATTGACGTATAGCAATAGCATTGAGGAAAATCTGTGAAGGTTCTAATCATCTGCTATATCATAACATGACATGTTTTTATTAGAAATACTTTGCTACAATAGTGAAAAGAGTATTGTCTGCTATTTGGAATATTTTTTCAGACTAGACATAATGTTTACTTATTGCCAGATGTAGTCTGATTCTGAAATATGAATGGAAACTTTATAGGGAATGGTGGTTAAAGTTAACATTTTCACTATACAGAAGAATTTAATGCTATAGATTACAGAAAGCCTGAAGCCCTTATACCTTATTGAAGAGTCAAATTTGAGTCATAACCATGTACTAATAAAGGTAAACATATATAAACAGCATAATCCGTCATTTATTTAGTTCCTCTGCTGTGAAATGAAAATACAGTTCCCTGAGATGGGAACACTGCATATGGTATAGTTGGACAAGGAATATTAATATCTATTTTTCTCAGAATTCAAATTAGATACTTTTCAGCAGTTTGAAAAGATTATGAAGTATCCTGTGTCATTCTCTTATTAATAACTTCATTTAAACCCTATGGGGCAGATTTATCAAGGGTCGAAGTGAATTAGAGGGAATTTTCAAAGTAAAAAAATTCTAAATTCAAAGTAATTTTTTGCATACTTCCACCATGGAATAGGATACTATGACTTCAAATTTCGATTTGAAATAAAATAGTTCGAATATTCGTATATTCGATAATCGAAGTACTGTCTCTTTAAAAAAAACTTCGACTTCAATAGTTCGGCAAATTAAACCTGCCGAAGTGCGTTGTTAGCCTATGGGGACCTTCTAATTATTTTTTCTACATTTTTTGTAGTCAAAGTAAAATCGTTCGATCAATCACTGAAATTGTTCAAATCATTAGATTTTACTTCGACCGCAAAACTGTCAAATTCGGTAAAAAAGTATAGCCATTCAATGGTCGAATTTCAAAGTATATTTCACTACAAAATTCGACCTTTGATAAATCTGACCCTATTGTGTTTATGTAACAACTGCCATATTATATCACTATACTACTGTTAGAACTACAGAAGGGGGCATTTGTGTAGCACTCTTTTTTTTCCTCGAGACACCCAAATTTTAGTGTACTAAAGGGAAAAGTTTTATTGTTCTCATTGGGGAAAAAAGGTCAACATTTTTTCAATGTTTAGCATGCTGTGTAGTACTCTACTCGGAATATTATCCACAATTTAAAGTTTACTCATCTGTTAGTCATGGCTTTATAAGAAAACCACAGCTTTCTAGGAAATGTGCTAATAAAACGAAATACTGTATAACAAGCTGTTAATGCTCATTATAACTAATCTACAAAAAAATAGAACAAAAGACAAAAATGAATGGAAAGGTTTTCCCCATGCACTTTGCAAAGCATGCAAGTATACAGTGATAAGAAAATCATTTATAGCAAATGCAGTACACAGGAGTATATTGTATAAACTACTACTACTGTATGTGTTACAATAGCATGTAGCATTGTGTTCTCCTTTTTTTCATCACAATCCTAATTGCACTTTATCTATATGTATAAATAAACAGAGGCACTGTATCAGAGGGCTGTTTTGCCATGCTAAGGATATACTTTAATTATGTCTTTGAACTCTTGCTTTTAAACCATATAACATTTTAATGACAATGGTAAATGGAAATTTTGTTAAAATCATGCCCGAAGACCTAATAAACATGATTTATCATGGAGCCATATGTAAGACATAACATAATCATCCACTACAGTTTAGAGAGAAAATCCTCCTTGCCGGTGACTCTGGGCTGTTTTGCACAATTCAGTTAAACATTTATGCTCTTATTTCAAAAAAAAAAAAAAAAAGCAATATGGAAAATGGTAATAATGTGTCAGATTCCTAATTAATTTAAGCATCAATCAAATGAGCATTATAAGTGACCAGTCATCATTAGGGCTATTGATTTCTCATGTCAGCATTGTTTGCTTGCAGAATTATTGTCGATCATTTATTATTTGTACACAAACAATGTTAATACAGATGATCAATAATCTTGATGGAACTGGGAGGCCATGATAATCATTTGTGTGAATTCTAGAGGTTAATGAGGATCTAATATCAATATTATCATCAGGAATGCAATTTTTGAACTTTTAGCCTTTTGGTCTGGTTTTGAAAGAATGTAAATTAGTGACTGCATTAGCTTTACTTTCTGCAATGCTTTATGGACTAATCACTATTTTACTGTTGATAGCTTGAAGCAGTGTATTAATTATATTTAAGTTCAGTCTTCCTTTGAAGAGATGTAGCACTCATCACAAAGGGAAGCTCACGGAGCATTTGTGTTCTCCATCATTCTTTGGTTGTGCTTACAAAATGTCATCAATAAAGACAGCCTTAATATATTAAGTAAAAGACTGCGGCATATAAAAACAGAGGCAACTGATTCAATTTAACAGTACGGTTTTATTAATACAATAATTTATTTTCATCATTATACTTTGTACTTTTGTAAATGTATTTTTTTAGTGACTTCAAATTCTATGGGTAGTTAGGGCATGTACCTATGACATTTAGAAGCCTGGCTGCGCTTGTTTTTATCTTCTTTTTGTTTGTCATAGCGAATTGTAAAACCAAAGAGACACAGGGGTGACTTCATAAGCTGTAACAGGGGAGTCAATTGCAGGTGTGGACTGACAGCAGTGTTGGAGCAGAAGAAGATTGCATGGACATTATTCTGCATCCAGCTCAGGTATTTTAGGTATCCAGAAGGTGAAATGACAATTTCATTTTAAGTAAGGCACAGATGTACTATTTATTCAATATGATAAGGTACGGGAGATACCAGGTATGCAAGCAGAAACTAGAATCCTCCAAATGGAAAGTGAGCAAAGAGTCATTTGGGTCAGTTAGTTATGAATAGTACATTTTATTAATGCGCAGGGGATGTATCCATTATACAGGTATGGGATCTGTTACCTGGAAACCTGTTATCCAGGAAGCTCTGAATTACAGGAAAGCCATCTCCTACAGACTCAATTTTTATCAAATAATTTCTTTAAATTATTACCTTTTTCTCTGTAATAATAAATCAGTATCTTGTACTTGATCTTAACCAATATATAAATGATCCTTATTGAAGGCAAAACAATCACATTGGGTTTATTACATGTTTAAATGATTTTTTAGTGGACTTTTAGTATGGAGATCCAAATAACAGAAAAGCATAGGTCCCAAGCATACTGGATAACAGGTTCCATACCTGTATTTCAAATTGTACTGAGATATCCATTATCTGGAGTTTTCCTTTCTCCCTGTTTTGGTGTTTTTTACTTAGTACATGAATTACCCCATGTCCATAAAGCTATTATTTTGGATTCTTCTTTTCTTTGTATTGGTACCTTCCTGTATGGTCTAGTCATAAAGCCCCCTTTAAGCATTTTAATTACATACATGTGGGGGCAGATTTATCAAGGGTCGAATTTCGAAGTGTAAATACTTCGAAATTCGACCATCAAATTAAAATACTTTGAATTCGAATATCAAAGTCGAAGTATTTTTACCAAATTTTGCCATCGAACGATCGAAGTAAAATTGTTCGATTAAATCATTCAAATCAAATGATTTGAACGATTTTAGCATACGATCTAACTATTTTACTTTGATATGTAAAGACTTAGAAAATGGTTGTAGAAGGTCCCCATAGGCTAACATTGCACTTCGGCAGGTTTAATTTTGCAAAGTTTTTTTAAAGAGACAGTACTTATCGAAGGGTCGAATATTTGAACGATTTTGACTTTGAATCGAAATCAAAGTAAATTTGAAGTCGTAGTATCCTATTCGATGGTTGAAGTATCTAAAAAATTGCTTTGAATCTTTTACTTAGAAAAGTCCCTCAAATTCATTTCGACCCTTGATAAATCTGCCCGTGGTATTTAAATATTCAGAAAGTTACATATTGGGCTCTAGAGTGAGGCACGCCTTTTTAAATAAAGATATAATGCACCATAGAGTCTTAGAGCTACACTTAAACTTAGACATAAACTTCTGGAATGAAAGATATTAACAGAAAACTTATTTGCCTAGAGTCCAATATATGCAATATATTCTGTGATGCAATGAATATACTGAAATGTTGATTTTTGTTTTAGTATCCTAGGACCAATGGGCCCTATTAAAGTTTTCAGCAGGTACCCCCTTGGTGGCTCTGTTGACTGGAATACTGGTAGAAAAACAAAACCCTTGCCAGCCAACAAATGCTTTGCACTGCATTGTATCCCAGTAACAGAATACAGACATGTTATAAGCACAAAGTGTTTTTGCCTATGAGCAGACATAATTTCTGCCATTTCATACCTATTGTACATGCACTAAATGCCTCAGCCTATAAAGATTTCTATGCAAGAGAACAGCAACAAAAGGAGCAGATAAGAGATCAATGTTACCTAGTAAAGGAATGGAAAACAAATGAATCAAGGGCAAAGAACATTTCCAGCCCAGATCAGAGCATCCTGCACTAGAGATTACAGAAACAAAAAAGGAAAAAATGTGAATAAAACTCGTGAAAACCTTCCATACATTTAAACGAGCACTTTGGGCCCAGTGTTTATGTGCCGTTATAAAGCAAACTTGTTCATAACACACTGTTTAAAAATTGTCTTCTTCTGTAATTAAACACCAGACATCGAGGCTTCTCACACCCTGTTCCTAACAAACCGTCCCAGTTTACTGCCTTTGATCTCAATCCATTTGGAGTATTCTCATTTGCACTCATTCTCATTATCTTGAATTGCATTCCTTATTAAACTGTATATACACAATATGTTTGTGCCTTGTATAAAGATAATCTGTCATTCCATCTTCATTTGTAACTTTTAGACGAAGAAGGAATCTCATTCTGCCCAACCCCCCCCCCCAAAAAAGTTTGAAATGTGTTTACTTTAACATAAACCATTTGGTCACTAATTCTATGTCTGAAGGACAAACAAAGCCAAACAAAATAATTGCTAAATCATTTGATACTTAGAGCTGCTAAATAAAACCTGGAGCAAATTGTGGGAAATATGTAAGAATAATAATTGAATATACTTATTAGCTGCCAATATAACTGAAACCGGAGTTAAAGAACGGGGGCCATGGCTTTGGAAATCATGGATGTCCAGCCTGCAGCCCTCCAGCTATTGTAGAACTACAACCCCTAGCACCTTTAGGAGAAATGGTGGTATTTTAACTGACATCCTTGGCATTAATTATAAATTATCTAACACAATACAATTTGTTCTTTTTAGCAAGAATATTTTCTGCCTTCCTAATGCCCACTCTGCCCTATGCCACTATGATCACATATTCTTTCTTAAATAATTGTATAATGATTATTTAGGCACAACATAGAATATTTGGTTCTTGAAAGGATATTACCTTTTTTGAAAGTAATGTACATCAATCCCTGGACTTGATTTTTTGAGAATTACCCCATATTTGGAACTCCAGCCTGAAGATGTCAAGTTGCTGCTGCCTGGTACTGACGGGTTCAGTAAATCCCTACTTCCTAAAGTATTCTTCAGGGAGCCAAGCCACAAATTTTGGGGAACTATAATGCTGTTTGAAAAAACTTGTCATCCCAGGAAATTATAAACTGAGGAAGGCAGATTTCATTTTTCAATTTTAGCATCATCTTTAAACCATCGGGAAATGTATTTTTCTTTTTTACATTGTGCTTTACGGAGATTGTCCCTAGCGCAATCATACATATTATGGTCAAATGAACCAGAAGCAAATTAAAGGAAAACTATACTCCAGACTGAATACTAAACCAACCAGTTGATGTAATACATACATACCATATAACCTGTTTACATTATACTAGGTGGCCTATTAAAGAATCTTACTAAACTAGAATATACGTGTAAGTAAACATTGCCCTTTTACACCTTTTCCTTTGAACTGCCATTTTATGATAGTCTGTGTGCTGCCTCAGAGATCATCTGACCATAAATACTGCAGCTCTAACTGTAACAGGAAGAAGTGTGGGAGTAAAAGAGAGAAATCTGCTCATTAATTGGCTGGTGTGACCTAACAGGTATGTATTCCTTGGTTTGTTTGTGTGCACCATGAATCATAGGGTAGGAAATCGTAGGTGGCTTTTAGTTTCTAAAATGGTAATTTTCTATTTAGGACTACCCAATGGCAATGACTAAAAATTTATATTTTTATGAAAATTGTTTATTTAGGTGAAGCAAGGTTTTAAATGTGGGCTGTTTTATACAATATATGTGATTACGTTGTTCTGGGGGTATATTTTTCTTCAAATTGCAGTGTAATCACGGATCCGCACACACTTCATAATCAGCAGGTTATTTATTGTTATTTTCACCACACATCAACGTTTCGGGGGGTTTTCACCACCCTTCATCCTGATGAAGGGTGGTGAAAACCCCCCGAAACGTTGATGTGTGGTGAAAATAACAATAAATAACCTGCTGATTATGAAGTGTGTGCGGATCCGTGATTACACTGCAATTTATTGAGGGGCCTTGCCGGGCCCGCGGTGAACCAGCACCACCAGTGCAGGAAAGTGGACAAGGTGAGGGTGCGGTAAATATAACACTGGACTTGGTATGTTTTTCTTCAAACTGTCTGTATGTTTATGGAGAATAAGAAGAAACAAGAGTAACCGATTAAAACCCACGTAGAATCTCAGATAAACAAGAGTCAGAACGAGGATCTATAACTCCTAAATAGACTTCTGAGGTGATCCTTTTACTATTAACAAGATTGTACATATATGTATCTACCCACTAACAAGGAAAAATGCCATGTCTCTATTACAGAAAAGTGCAGAGTTTTAAAACACACCCATGTTGCTTTATTGCTGCACAAGAGAAATGGTGAGCGTACAGTATATTTTGAAATGAGCCCCATAGATGCAGCAGATTACAGTATTTTGCTGTGCTGGACACAATAGTGATTTATTTGCAAGAGTTGTAACTGTTTATTATTGTTTGGGAGCTGCAATGCATTGCAATTCCATTTGGCACTCAAGTGCAGTAGAAAAAAATGTTGGTATAATTGGCACAGTAAACCTGTCAAAAATATAGAAGGTCACAGGAAATCTAAGCAATGATATAAATAGCTTGATGTACTTGACTTTTAGCCATGTGAAATAAAGGAAAAAATGCAGTGCAGAATGAACTTTAGCTGCAAGTGTAAAATATAATATGTCAAGCATTAGAACCTGTAAATATATGTTGCATTTTGTATTAGTACAAAATAGCTGCACGTACTTTTCCTTTCTGTGGGGAGACACCAAATCTTGGAGGCATATTTACTATGGGTCGAATATTGAGGGTTAATTAACCCTCGATATTCGGCCATCAAAGTAAAATCGATTTAGCGCATTTACTTTGATCGAACGATCGAAGGAAAAATCTTCCAAGAATTTTAATCCATCGATCGAACGATTTTCCTTCGATCAGAAATTGCTTAGAAAGCCTATGGGGAAGGTCCCCAAAGGCTAACATTGGTGTTCGGTAGGTTTTAGGTGGCAAAGTAGGTAGTCAAAGTTTTTTTTTAAAGAGACAGTACTTCCACTATCAAATGGTCGAATAGTCGAACGATTTTTAGTTCGATTCGAAGTCGTAGTCGAAGGTCGAAGTAGCCAATCCGATGGTCGAAGTAACTAAAAAAAACCTTCGAAATTCGAAGTTTTTTTCATTCTAATCCTTCACTCGAGCTAAGTAAATGTGCCCCTTGGTATTTGGCCCAGGAATTTTTACAGGTTTTTTTACAGGTTAGAAATTAATATATATAAGGGACCTTAGATCATAAGATCCACTGAGGTAGGGACTAATATAAATGACGTATAATTTGTGTAAAGCTCTGCAGAATATGTCAGCACTAAAGAAATAAAAGTAATAATGTAGAAACCCAACCTTTTGGGTTTCTTTTCTCTACTTCTCTTCTCTCTGTCTACCTAGAAGTATCATACCTGTTGTTGCTCCGCCATCACAAATCTGCTACAATTTTAATATTTCCTTAATACTGCACAGTAGCAGTCCAGCTGTAGTTATTATTTATAATAAAATTTATAGATTTGCTCAAGAGATTTCAGTATTAATGACTTTAAGGGGCAGATTTGGGGAACCCAGGGAACGACTCAAATTCGACTAATTGACACCTAAAACTTGCAGAGTTAATGTAGAAGTCAATGGCAGAGGTCCAGTGAACCATTTGAAGATGTTAATAGCCTTCCAGACATTCAAGTTTTTTTCTGAGAATAACTCAATTTCAGTTTAGCCAAATCCGATTCAAGTTTTTGGGATGGTAATATTTGTTTGAGTTTTAGACATTCTAGTTTTTCTTAAATAACCTCCCATTCCAGTTGTGAGTATATTCTGATTTATTAAAGTAAAAATAAATTCACATAATTTCGACCTCTGCCCTTAACAGTATAAAGGGCACTCCAGATATTCCAGAATGGCAAATCACAGCAAGCCTGCAGAAGTGATAGTGGAGCATCAACATTTGCCTGTTCCTGCCCATGTATGTATAATAATATTTTAACCATTTATTGAGAGGGAGAAACAATTCACTTGGCTAGCACAGCTTTGTGTTACATATCTTATATTCTTATTTGCATATTTCTATTATGCGGTAATCAGGGGTATCCAGTCCATCAATCAAGAAAAGGGGTGACCTGTATAGTACTAAATTTAAATTCCTGTTTAAAAAGGAAGTTTGACACCTGATTTCTTGTATGGGTTATTTTGCTTTCTTTGTAGCTGTGTTGCCTGAAACAAGATGCCATAGAAGGGAGCATTCCTGGATCAACTAAGAGATAGGAAGGGGAACAGGAACAGCAGGCTCTGCTGCAAATGACTTTAACACAGCATGTTTCAGACCACTTGGATTCCTTTTGGGCACTAGAAAAAGGATCCATGTGGTCCAAAACAGGTAGTGTTAAATAAAGTCATTTGCAGAAGAGTCTGCTGTTCCTGTGCCCCTTCCTATCTCTTAGTTGATCCAGATCGTTACAAGGTCTTGTGGCGTGATCTGTTTGGAAGGTGGGCATGGTAACAGGTGAAAGAAGCTGAACATTTTGGCTTTAATGGGAGCATTCCTGTTGCAAAACCAACTCCTCAAAAGAAAAGATTGCAGGACTGGAAGAAGATAAAGTTTGGGAAGGTAGGTAGAAGGTGCTGTAGGTGCAACGGGAAGACTAATGAAAAGTAATATGCGTGCAATAGTCTAGGCCCTGCTGTGTATCTCACACATCCACTATAAAATGTGTTATTTTCTCATATAGACATCCCAGATATATATTACATTCACCTCCTTTTTTAATTTTGTGTACTTCCATACAAAGAAATCTGACCTCTGCAAGGCATTTTCCTAAAAGAGCAACGATTGTCACGTTCAGCATTGTGGAAAATGAATTTTGCTCTTAAGATCAGAGAGGAAAAGAGACAAACTATTTATGAGACTCTAGTGTCATACTAAGGAAGGACAAAATGAAGAATTGTGTCTGTAATAAGGTCTGAATTAGCATTCTACATTCCCAAATGATTGAAGCCAGTAAAATGATTAATTTTCTGGAGCATAAAAGGTAATGGTGAATAGACAAATTGATTACCATCGAACTCCTGGCATACAAGAAGAGCACATGTTCAGTGTGAGAAATCCACCATCCCCCAGAATAATTGTTCTAAAAGTAAATGAGGGCTCTGTTTGGAATGCAAATAAATACAATATATAATCCTAAAAAAAAATGGTTTAATTTGCATTCTACATGGGTTGACACATACAATGTGTGTTAAGCTTAGCAATGCTGCTTATAGACTGGCAGTATTAACTAAAAACTTACAATTCAAGCCTTGTATTATATAGAAACAGGGGCAAAGTATGCCCTAGGCTAGAGCACCAACGTAACCAGCCATCCTTGGTCTGGCCAGTCCTATAATCACTTCCATCTGATTGATAATAAATTCTACTGCTTCATTATACATTTTACCAGGGACTAAGTTGTGCTCACAACTAATTTTAAATGGTTTAAAAATTAGTGGTGAGCATAACTATCCCTTTTTTGTTACTTGAACAGTTTTACCTGTATTTGTTGAAAGGGCTGTACCATTTATAACAACTGAGTCCATGCAAGATGTATATAACTCTTCCAGACCTCTGGACAAAGTGCTAACCCTGGTGTCTACATGACATAGAAATATTTAGAATATTTACAGTTTTAGTGACATCCCCACAATGCTGTCATCGATCGAACGATTTTTCTTCGACCAAAGAAACATAGGAAAGCCTATGGGACCTTCCCCATAGGCTAACATTGCACCTCGGTAGGTTTTAGGTTGGCGAAGTAGGGGGTCGAAGTTTTTTCTAAAGAGACAGTACTTCGACTATCGAATGGTCGAATATTGAAACGATTTTTAGTTCGAATCGTTTGGTTTGAAGTCAAAGTCGTAGTCGAAGGTCGAAGTAGCCAATTCAATGGTCGAAGTGGCCAAAAAAATCATTTGAAATTCGAAGTTTTTTTTATTCTACTCCTTCACTCGAGCTAAGTAAATGGGCCCCCTAGTGTTATGATCGGCCACTTGTCATTCAACAGAAGTGTAAGCCTTGCTGATAGCTGCTCTTGATGATGCTCTCTCCTCTATGATTATCCTCACTGGCAACCAAAGAAGATTGCTTATTTAAAAATGATTTTAAAAAATGGATTTATAAAATAACAAAATTGTGAGTCTAAACTTTTCTGTGCTCATTTTACTGGCAGGGAGAGGGGAGGGGTTTCCCTGCTACTGCAGAGATCAGCCTCTCAGTCAGTGTTGTGACCATTTCCTGTAAGAGAATGAAGAGACACACCCATCCCTCATTTCAGCCTAGACTCTGACCTGGAAGGTTCTCTCTGCAGCTCTGATATAATGACAGTTTTAGGATGTAAAATACATTCAGTTTTTTCTGCAACATTCCATTTTTTGATAAAGGATGATTGATTTAACTGAATATGAATGTTATATGCAATGCCTCCTGTGTCTGTTTCTTTGATGCCTGAAGATTTCACCAAGAGTGTAGCTAGGATATGTTATTATGTTATTTCATGACAGGAAAAAAAATGTATGAGATTGATAGACTTGTTCGTCTCGATTTTTGGTGAATGAAATACTTTGCTAGGATGATACCTAACAGTGAGATTAGAATCACACGATTAGGTCCATGAACCCCTACATACCTTATCAAGCTTTGGTAAGGTCTATAAACACTTTAGCATATAGTGATTGGTTATTACTGGACAGCTTAAAACGTATTGAATAATAGAGAACAGAAGATGTCAATAAAGAAGATAAGTTAGTCAAGCTGGTATTTTTCCATTAGATAAAATGGGGTATATGAGTACAAAATACATGGGTAATATGCAGAAAACTGGCAGGTTCCTTCTTCAGATCTTTTCCAGGGGACATAAATTTATTATGCAAACCATGGGTCCCATGACTTTTCAGATGTCTCAAATAGAGACATGAGGGATTACCTTGTGTGATAATAAAGGCCATTTGAGAGTTAATAAAGCAGGCCAAGGTATTACATCATTACATTATAAATTCAAATGAACAGTGGAACATATTTTTATGCTGTTTTATCTGTTCTGGATTTTATTAATGTTATCACTAATAATTTTAATATTTTTAGATAATGTCTGACTGGGACACTATATTGTAAGTCTAAAGATAGAATACCCCAGCTGTTGAGTTATGCTTCATATTTTGTTGTTGTTTTGCCTTGACCCGGCCAGTTCCGACTACGATCCCGTCTAACACCTTGTACCACGACCTTCAGCCCAAAGACTTTGCTAACTGTCATGCCCCTCTGCTTATCCAGAACCTCTCACCCTGCAACTCTCGTTTAAGTCCTGGTGGCATCCAAGTAGGTGAGGGCTCCTACCGAGGCCAACGGCGGTCACACTACAGGTGAAGCACGAGCCGAGACCAGGGTGCTTGGCATTTGTTCTGGTGTTGGGTGCCGACCGTGACATTATAACGGGACATAGAAGAAGGTCAAGCCGCTGCTGCACCTTGTTACAATGCCTGGAAGAACATCAGCAGAGGCAAGATTACCTAATACAAGGTTTTCACAATTTGACTCGTCGACTGGATGCTTCTGTTCAGTCTCCAGCTCCAGTAGTCACCCCTCCTATGGCTGCTCCTGTGGGTTCTTCTGCCATGATGGGTAACGTGCCTAAAACCCATGAACCCAAGATTGTGTTCCCCGATAAGTTCAATGGGGACAGATCTAAATTCTTTGTATTCCAAGAGGCATGCAAACTATACCTCAGCTTTTTCCCCCACTCTTTCGCTACTGGCAAAGAAAAAGTGAGGTCCGTAATGACCCTGCTACAGGGTGATCCCCCCTGAGGTTACCTCCCACTGACCCTGCCCGCTTTTCATTAGAAACTTTCTTTACGTCTATGGCAATTCTCTACGATGACCCGGATCATGCTTCCTCTGCCGATTCGTAAGGTGCGCCAGGGAAAGCGGGATGCGGCGGTGTACTGCACTGAGTTCCGCAGATGGGCAGTAGAAACTGGGTGGAATGACATGGCTCTTCGTAGCCAGTTCCGGATAGGGCTCTCAGACTCTGTCAAAGACAGTTTAGTAAATTACCCACTATCTACTAACCTGGATGACCTCATGTCTCTAGCTATCCAAGTTGATAGAAGACAGAGGATGGGTGAGAGGGGAACTTCTTTTGATTCTGGGATTTCCAATGTTAAGTCCTTCCTTCCTAATGTGGTTACTCATGTCAAACCTCCTATTCCCTCTGTGCCTTTGCCTCAGGATGAACCTATGCAACTGGGCATATCCCATCTAAATCCTGAGAAAAAGGCCTGTAGGCGTAATTTGGGTCTTTGGGGCCTACGGCTCTGTCAAGGTCTATGCTTTTGTGGATTCTGGGGCGGAGGGGAATTTTCTGGATGCTGCCTTCGCAGTAAGGTTTAATGTTCCTTTAACCTCTCTCTGTCCTCCTATGAGAATTTTAGCGGTGGACAAAAAGCCTTTAGGTTCGGGCCTGGTAACCAAGAAAACTGTAGTTATCCAACTCACTCTAGCCATCCAAGTAGATAGAAGCTTTGAGGAACTAGCCTTTTTCATTATTGAGGGTGCTTCTTTCCCTCTAATTTTACGGTTACCTTGGCTTCAGGCACATGTAGATTGGGTAACAGGAGAGATTCTCCAATGGGGTTCTAAATGTACAGGTTCTAGCCTTGCTCTGGTGGTGGCAGTTTCATCCCTTGAGGGGTTACCTGCAGCTTATGCAAGCTTTTCTGATGTGTTCTCTAAGAAGGCCGCAGAGATCTTACCCCCACATAGGCAGTATGACTGTCCAATCGATCTTATTCCTGGATCTACTCCCCCTCGCGGTCGAACTTACCCTCTCTCCTTGTCTGAAGCCCAGGCAATGAAAGAATATATCCAGGAAAACCTAGAGAAAGTTTTTATCAGACCCTCTTGTTCCCCTGCTGGGGCAGGTTTCTTTTTTGTTGGGAAAAAAGATGGTGGTCTTCGTCCTTGTATAGACTATAGAGGTTAAACAAGATCACTATAAAAAAACATTAGCCCCTTCCTCTGATTTCTGAACTTTTTGATCAGGTTAAAAATGCTAAAATTTATTCCAAGCTTGATCTAAGAGGTGATTATAACCTCATCCGTATCAGGGAAGGGGATGAGTGGAAAATGGCTTTTAATACCAGGGACGGCCACTACGAATACCTGGTAATGACTTCTTCCGGGACCTGCTAGGGTTATTCGTAGTGGTCTATCTAGATGATATCCTGATCTTTTCTTCTTATCTGTGTGATCACCGTAGACACATTCAGGAAGTGTTACTCAGGCTAAGGAAAAACAAGAAACTAGAAAAATGCATTTTTGAGGTTTCATCTGTCCAATTTTTGGGGTTTAATATTTCTGGAAAGGGTCTGTAAATGGATCCTGGGAAGGTTAAAACGGTACTAGACTGGGCACAGCCTCTTTCTTTATGGCGACCCAAAGGTTCTTAGGGTTCGCTAACTACTACTGCCAATTTATAAAAAACTTCTCTCTTATTGTAGCCCCTATCACAGATTTAACAAAGAAAGGTGCAGATCCGAGTATGTGGCCTCCCGAGGCGATCCAAGCCTTTGAAACCCTGAAAATTGAATTTGTGTCTGCCCCCATTCTTGGTCATCCTGACACCTCGCTTCCATTCATTGTGGAGGTTGATGCCTCCGAAGTTGGGGCTGGGGCAGTTCTTTCTCAAAGGCATCCAACAACCAACAAAGTACATCCCTGTGCTTTCTTCCCTAAAATTTTTTTGCCTGCCAAGGATAATTATGACATTGGGAATAGAGAATTGTTGGCTGTTAAATGGGCCTTTGAGGAATGGTGTCCTCTATCTACAAATGACAGCTCAGGTATCAGTTTTGATAAATGTGTCAAATTTTTTTTAAAAATTCCATGAGTCAGCAAAATATTTGGTAAATGGGGAAAATGTCAAATAGCTTAAAATCCTACCCGATCCTACCTGCAAAGTCAAAGCGTAATAGAGTTAAGTAATGCAATTTTTCATTTTTGTTGATAATAAATTTGAAAGGAAAGCTCTCACAGGACCCGAATGAATGCCTCCAAACCTCCAAAGGTATATTTGTCAAGGATTCATTAATTAAAGAGATCTTCAAATGAGCAATATTTTATATGTAGTTTGGAAGAATGAGTAGGCAGCTATTCAGTACGACAAGGAAATCTCTGGTTAGAACAAGTAAAAATGATTAACCTGCCACTGCTACACAGTTAACAATAAGATGGGATTGACAGTTCTATTCAATCTGCGAAGCTTACTACTTTTTGAATTGTAAATACTTATGCACAGCCAAACGGCATGATCTTTCAGAGTCGGGTGCAATCTATTACCTGGCCATTTGATGATTTCCAACATGTACTGACAGAGGTTATTAGCTGACAGGATTTTCCTATATGCACTGGATTTTGACCTTCAAATGGATCATTCAGGACTTCCTCCACCAGATGGTAATGGATGAGTAATTCAGTCCAATACAAATAAATTGGCCATCCATATCACTATGTTATTGACCAGCTTTTTTCAAATCTTACCTCTGCAAGGCAGGATACTGAGAACTGGTGGTTGGAATGGCACCCAATGCCTATTAAAAGCAATAAAACCTTAATTTATTGGTCATCAACACTTGCATTCATATTGCAATTTACCACTGATATGTGCCTTTGGTAAGGCACTGTAGACATATCTGTTTCTTTAATACAAGACATGGTGCATATACACAGGCAATATTATTTAGATTATCAAATCAATTATTACAATATAAATGGAAATAGCTTATAGTAAATAGATTTAACATTTGGCAGCACAATGCAAATTATACAAACATACATTATGTTCTCAGAACCTCTGCACAGGGATTAGAGTATTCATTCTTCAGCTATATTTTTAAATCAGAGATACATGGTTATCACTTTTGCTGTTTCTACTTTTTAACCCCATTGTATAGTTTTCGAAGCTATAAAAATATAATTTGCATAAAGATTTTCCAAATATATTTCTTGTCAAACTCGTTGGTATGAACTGAGCCAACCCCTTCCACACTTTGTTTGCAATGAGCAGTAGCTTACATAGGGTTGCATTGCATTCAAAGTTGACTGCTTCTACTTCATCTCTACCAATCAAAATATGCAACATGGGGCTTCTAACTGTTATGTAGGGTACAACATGGAAAAATTTCAGAACTTTTGGTTTTCCCTGATAATCTTTATAAATAGAGGGGCTGATATCTGCTGATACTGTTTAAAGTTAAGGGGATACTGTCATGGGAAAACATGTTTTTTTCAAAACGCATCAGTTAATAGTGCTGCTCCAGCAGAATTCTGCACTGAAATCAATTTCTCAAAAGAGCAAACAGATTTTTTTATATTCAATTTTGAAATCTTACATGGGGCTAGACATAGGGCAAATTTACTTATGGTCGAATATCGAGGGTTAATTAACCCTCGATATTCGACTGCCGAATTGAAATCCTTCGACTTCGAATATCGAAGTTGAAGGATTTACCGCAAATAGTTCTATCGAATGAAAAATCGTTTGATTGAACGATTAAATCCTTAGAATCATTCTATTCGAAGGATTTTAATCCATCGATCGAACGATTTTTCTTCGACCTAAAAATTGTTCCAAAGCCTATGGGGACCTTCCCGATAGGCTAACATTGACTTCGGTAGGTTTTAGGTTGCGAACTAGAGGGTCAAAGTTTTTTTAAAGAGATGGTCGAATAGTTGAACGATTTTTAGTTCGAATCGTTTGAATCAAAGTCATAGCTGAAGGTCGAAGAAGCCAATTCGAGGGTCGAAGTAGCCAAAAAAAACATTTGAAATTCAAAGTTTTTTTTATTCTATTCCTTCACTCGAACTAAGTAAATGGGCCCCCTATTGTCAGTTTTCCAGCTGCCCCCAGTCATGTGACTTGTGCTCTGATAAACTTCAGTCACTCTTTACTGCTGTACTGCAAATTGGAGTGATATCACCCCTCCATCTCTCCCCCGACCCCCGGCAGTCTAACAACAGAACAATGGGAAGGTAACAAAATAGCAGCTCCCTAACACAAAATAACAGCTCCCTGGAAGATCTAAAAGCAACACTCAACAGTAAAAGCCAAGTCCCACTGAGACTGATTCAGTTACATTAAGTAGGAGAAATAACAGCCTGCCAGAAAGTAGTTCCATCCTATAGTGCTGGCACAAGTCACATGACTGGGGCAGCTGGGAAACTGACAATATGTCTAGGCCCATATTAGATTTCAAAATTAAATATAAAAAATCTGTTTACTCTTTTGATAACTGGATTTCAGTGCAGAAGTCTGCTTGAGTAGCACTTTTAAAAAAAACATCTTTTCCCATGACAGTTTCCCTTTAAAGTGTGTTAGAGTCATGAAATTATCATATACTGTTGCCCTGCACTGGTAAAACTGATGTGTTTGCTTCAGAAACACTACTATAGTTCATATAAACAAGCTGTTGTGTAGCAATGGTGGAATTTGAAAAAAGGCTATATGGCACAGCTTAAATATTGGATCACAGATAACACCATTATGTTCTACAGAGCTTATCTGCTATTTGCTGTGTAATTTGATCCTTTTCTCCTTTGAATGGCTGCCCCCATCGCTACACATCATCTTATTTATATAAACATGTAGAGAATGAAGGTTCACTGGAGAGCAGAGAACCTTCTTTCTCTACATGATACTCTCTTTCTGGATTTGGCAAAATCAGATCACATTTTATTACTTTAAAACACTTTTTGATGTTACTGTTCCTTTAACCATAAAATTCAGCCAATGAGGGCAATATCCTCTTGTTCCCATTCATCTCCATTTTAAACCCTTTCTGTCTCTCTTGTTTTTTTTTAAATCTTGTTTCTATTGTATTACACTTAAACTTCAAAGATAAAGATTAACCAAAAATATTTAACAATGATGACATTATTTGAGAGGCTTGCTTTGCCTTTGCGGAATGAGAATGTATGCATCAAGCTCAGCCCTGATATCTCATGATATATCACCTTTGAACTACAACTCCCAGCATCCTTTTGGTTAAAATGGTTAGTTATTTCATTCTTCCAACTGTGTTTTTCACCACCAAAAGCAGATTATTATAGACTTCTCTATAATGGCGTCCTTTCAGATATTATTATTTATTTTTAGTGCCATTTGAGTAAGAATTATCATGTATCGTTATGTGAAAATCAGTGTGTCATAGAGCTCACTGGAAATGTTACTGGGCCATGTAGGTTTCATTGTGGTATTATTCTTCTATATGCTGATCTTAAGGGTTTCACCCGTTGGAAAAACCAAATGACACAATTCAGAAACAAATGTACATCCTGCATTTTATTCAATTCCATGAGACAAGAATTATAACCTAAACTAAGACATCCATGAAAATCTGTAGGAATAGCAAGCTGTTTGAAATATTAAATTAAAAGTGGGGAGATGGTATTTATTAATTAGAAAACCCAAGTTTTTCAGGGAGGTCCCAAGCCTCGCATAGTATCACTGTATAAAAATATGTTTTTCTATTCACCATACAGAGAGAAAAAGCCCTGAATTCATAACAGGTGCATCTGACTACAATGAGTATTTACCATCTTATTTACAACACTTTACATCCCGTTGGGAAGTACATGTTATGTTAGAAAGCATCCCCTAAATAATTCATGTGATACACAAAAACATTCTGATATTTAATGTACAGCTCTTTAATCCTCCTTTGTTCTGTCAACCCAAATTATTAATTGAAAATGTTTGTTGCATTTTGCATGTTTTTTCCACAAGTCTCTGCAGGCAGTACCATTAGATTTATTTCCATTACATGAATGTGATGGAGTATTGTTTTGAGATGTAAATAAGCAGGTAAAGTATACCTGAAGTCCAGAAAACATACAAGAAGTTATAATGACCCTTTTTTGTGAACTGTAAACTACAATTTTAAGGTAATAATTATGAGAATACAGCTAGTCTTTCTAGGTAGCAAGACAGAGATGAATAAGACAAATAAATGTGAGTATATGCATGAATGAGATATAGTATACTGGAGCAGGGATACAATACTCAAAACTGTCCACTGTCTTAGTCAAAAACTAAGGATGCTGGGAGGTATCATTTACAAAAATTAGAGTAGAGCAATTTCCTGGGATACAGAGTTAATGCTCATTAAAAAAAATGTTGCTTTAAACATTTGTACATGAAACAAACAGCAATGAGGTAGCTACTGGCAGGGTTGTCATCAATTTAAAGAGGCAATATACAACTAATCTTAGCATGGGAAAATCTATAGGGCTAGTAGTGAAAATGTGTTCTTCCTATCATTGTTATTACAAATAAATCTATATATTCTCAAATATAAACCACTATTTGAATTGTCATCAGGTTTAATGATAAGGAGGGGTTAATTTAACTTAGAAGGGTAATTTTTTAAAATTACTTCCTCCTCCTGTCACTAGAAGGGTAAAGCATTTTCACCATTCTGCATCCTTTATTGAAAGATATAAGCACTATAGATAGTTAATATAATGCAATAGGCAGACTGACATTTTATCAAGTGTCATTCTATTTTTATTAAAGGAAATCTATATCCCCCCCAAACAATGTAGGTATCTTTAAAAATATATTGCATCAAACAGCACATATGTAAAACCCTGCTTCATTTAAATAAACTATATTATTAATAATGTACTTTTTAAGTAGTATGTGCCATTGGGTAATCATAAATAGAAAATGTACATTTTAATCCTTGGGATCCTAGGATTCACGGTGCACGCAAACAAACCATACATGTTAGGTCACATGAACCAATTAACAGACAGAGTTCTGCCTTTTGCTTCCACACTTCTTCCTGCTACAGTTAGAGTTGTAGTATTTCTGGTCAGGTGATCTCTGAGGCAGCACAGATCACAAAATGGTGGTTCATGGCAAGAGATGTAAAAGGGCAATATTTATTTAAATATATACTAGTTTGGTAACATTATTTAATATGCTACTTAATTTGATATAAACTTTCTGTTGCTTTAGTATTAATTTTGGGGGTTTAGTTTCCTTTACATGCCATTTATGAAATGGATGAATTGCCACCCTGCTTACTAGTGCCACTCATGTCCCTAGAGCTACTTCTTGCTGTTTTATAAAGTTGTAGCATTCTGGAAATTAAATATGCTTCTACCAATATCTAAATCTAGGATATGTGCCCTACTTATCAATAATTCATTATATTTTTTCCCATTCTTTAAAAAAAATTGTAGATATTAGTAGACAATATGTATAATTAGGCAGACATTAAGACGATAATAACAGCAGAGAAGGGTAAGAATATACTTTCGCAGTCTCATGTAGCAGTGATTTTTTTGAGAATATGATTATTAGACTGGATTAAAATAAAATTAGGTTTGACAACATTTTAATAAGTTCCACGTAATTTCCATGGTTAGGAGGCAGACCTTAAAGAACATTGTATTTGTGTATATATATATATTTATATATATATATATATTTATATATCTATATATATATATATATATATATATATATATATATATATATACGGTATATATATATTTAAATGTTTTTACATACAACTGAAATATGACTTGACAAGGAAATTATGACAGCTTTTATGTTTTACTTTGCTTGCCTCTGACCCACAGGGCTGTTATAAAATAGTTTACATCTTCATTAATTTCCCAAATGATAGACAATCAACCCTAATACAAAATACTAAAAGTGCAATAGAATAAATTAAAGAGTTTGCAAGCACATTATACAAACATTACCCTTTATTTTACAGCAAAGGTCACATGAAGATTTGACTCACAGTTTCCTATGGAGTGATACTTATGAGTGAAAAGTTTTGAGTGGAAATGGATTTCCAACTATTGTACTTTTCTTCACACATTTTCTCATATATATCAAACAATTGCCCACATAGCAGCTACAAATATTTAAATTAAAAAATGTGTTACTGACAGATACTTGCACATGTAAAGCATGCTATCGTCCCAAATAAAACACCACAGTTTTGCCTGCATTGAAATAAAAATTACTGAATTATAGCAACAAAAATAGCTAAGAGAAAGTCACAAACTGCTGTGCAAATATTTATTTTAAGGATACTGTTGGATACCCGCGTAAATTTATTATAAATACTATGGGTGGGACATACTAAATTGATTATTTAGTATTATAGTACTTAAGATAGACTTCCAGTTTATATCTAATTTAAACAAAACTTTCAAAAGATTGGGCTAAAGAAGTCAATGTGTATCACCTCAATAAATTAATAAATGATGGGTTGTGCAGGGAAACATGATGCTGTACTGCAGCCTTTGTAAGTGTGTTATCCAATAAAATTTATTATCGAAAGAATAAAGCAAAAAATGTCCATGACAGTCAAATTGCTGAAGGAAGTACCATGCAGATCTTGCAAGACATCTCTTCTTCATCCACATAACTATGCATTTCTCTGATGGGCAAAAGGAGGGGTAGAAATCTGTGACCTTTGTTCAAAAACTGTACATCAAATAGTACAAGAGTTTTGAAGAGAACTTGCCTTAAGTGTTTTTCCTTTAAATTCAGTTTATGCCAATTTCTTTATTCTCCTCAATAAACCTTGTGAATGGTCGATTGACTATAGACTCAGAGCCTACTTTGTCCAGATTAATTATAGGAGGGCTACTGCCAGTGCGTGTTCGGTCCATTCCACTTGAGATATTTCCTAATGGTGGTATAGCACTTCCACCCAAACTGACTGGAAGCTGTGGAATGCCTCCGTTCTGTATAACAGAAATCTCATTGTTTTTCATAGCTAGCCCATTTGTGATAACAGCAGCATACTGATTCCAAAAGCCAGAGTCAACATTCATTGCTCGAGCTGCCAAATCTTTCTGAAACATCTCTGAAAACTTCAGAGCATCCCCACCTAGCAAAGCCATAGGGTTTTCAACAGATAGCCGACGACCACGTCTTGCAGGAGCATTATTCCACATGTGTGTTCCCATGTGAACCTATTGATACAAAACAAGAACACAGAAACATGAATTTAAGTAATTTCAAGACTAAATATATTTCAATAATATTGTAGTTTTCTAGAGTTTAACATGTTTTATTCGCAAACTAAAATGTATATGTTATGATTTAGATGTAGAAGTCATTAGGAAAAATGTTAAATTATTGTCCAGAAATTAAACAAAAGCATAGAATAGAATTTTCCAGATGTTACAAAACAGTTATCACAAAAAAATTGTCTAATACTTGACCGTGTAAGATAAACCAAAAACGTAAATTTCTTGAATGTAGGCAAATATTCTTGTAGCATTAACTTTTATTCAAAAGGTGGCCTGAGAGCACCCCAGATTCTGCTATAAATGTCTTGTATTGATCAGTGTGTACCCTGGCAATGACTCCAACATAAGTGTGGGTATTTCAGCAAATATATATACTAATTATATATACTATATATATACAGTATAGTATATAATATGAAGCATGCACACACCTATACGGGTCAATTGCCTGGGTACTAGATAAAAATTGTTAATGGATTTTCTGTACTCACAGAAAATGAATAAAAAAATATAGATATATATTTAGGGGCAATTTATACCTCTTAAAGAGCTTATTTTATTGATTAAAGAAAGAAAAAATACACTTATTCGACTAACTTTTAAAAGCCTTGTTCACAAGAAAAAAGGGTAAAGTTTCAATCTGAAATTCCAGACGCTATGGGAATTCCTATTAGCCAATTTCTACAAAAGAAAGAGTATACAAGCTACACAATAACAGCAGAAGTTGTTTTGAAAGTCTTTTTAGAAACGTGCAAGGCAGCATTCAGGGCATTAGCCATTTATCAAAAGCTTTTCATACTGCAGTGAATTAGCTGGACGTGTTAAAAATTAAATATATCTTCCAGCTCATAAACATTTCTTGCCCCACAATCGAAAGGACATATAAAATCTTTTAAGTCATCATTGTACAAATTGTGGCTTCTATACTTGTATACAAATCAGTTCTTCCAAATCAACAAATTATTTCACACTAATATAATGCCTTAGAGAAAACTCAGTTTGATACTACAAATACAAAATAAGCAAGTATTGATATAAAATGTTATATAGACAACGCTAGATATGTTATAAAAAAGAAACACTAAAATCTTGCCTACTATGAATCAAAATGTAAATGAGTAAGTAGCACTATATGCTATTTTTTTTATTTATCTAAATTATAATACTAAAAAATCAGGTACTTCAAATCCAAATGTTTAATTGTGTGTTTATATGTAACAGTATATGAAGCAGTTTTACCGATAAGTGAAAAAAATGAAATTTGATGTGTATTTTCCATGTCACATATTTGTTTTATGTAACACAATTCTGAAAACCAAAAACAATCTACAAGCAAGAGCAATACGTTACAACACTGACTTGTGAAGCTAATTTAGTCACTAAAAACTCAACTGCAGAAGTATTTTACATTTTTAAGACCAGAAGCAGGCATGTAATTGTCATTACAAATAATATATTCTATATAATACTAGCAAAAGGGTACTAATTAGTCATGTATTTCTTTTTTCTTTCTTATAAATTTGAATCTATTTACAGACATGTATAGAGATGCATTATATAGTTTAGGCTTTCCTAAACTTACAGGATTGTAACTCAATGTACATAAACTTGTTGTAGTTTTTTGTGTGCATATTAGTACTGGTTAAGTATTTATTTGTGTCTTATTAGCTATGAGTCTTACAGTGTTATATGCGTCAATGTATATATATATATTATATATATATGCGTGTGTGGGGGGAGGATGGGGGATCTAGATGAAAAGTGAGTTCTGTGCCACTTAAGTGCTACGTGAGCAATATTCTACAATTGGACTACACCCAGGTGCATTTTTCTTAGTTAAGACGTGAGTGCCTACATGAGTGGCAAGATTGCAAACCTTTTGACACAAAGTCTCACCCAAAGCAAATGTTTTTTTATTAAAAGGAAAATTTGAGTGCTAAGCCAATTTTTCAGCTGAAAGCATATAAAACATGTTAAGTCACACACACATACATCATGAAATGGCAATGACATATAGCAACAGTTTTAAACTGGTAGACTTTACTAATCCCAATCCTTAGGTTTTCTTTTGTTAGACGGGAGAGAGTTCACCTTACCTTAAGATTCCCTTTTGTGGTAAATGCTCTACCACAGATTGTGCAGCCAAATGGCTTTTCACCAGTATGAATACGTTCATGTATCTGTAGTGCACTTGCTGAAGAGAAGGTCTTCCCACACGAATGACAGTTGTGTTGCTTTGGAGTTCGTCTAGGTGGGAGTGCCAGCATTGGAGTGATGCCTGGACTCATCGCTGTCTGTGGTGCAGCAGGAACCTGGATTCCAACTGGAAGGTGGGGACCTTCACCCAATGAGATCGGCTTGGTGTGACCGTTCACTTCCATTTTGATCATGATAGGCGCTGTGCTGGTGACCAGGCTAGTTGTGGTTTGGCTGGGACCTAGAGTAAAGTTGGGTTCAAATAACTGAGATGGGAGCTCTTTCAATTTGTGTGTCAGCAAGTGCTGTTTTAAATTACCCATAGTGGAACACCCACGATTGCAGACTGTACAAATAAATGGCCGTTCTTTAGTATGGCTGCGGTAGTGAATTTCCAATGCACTCTTACAAGCAAAAGGCTTGCCACAGATATTACAAACAGTACTTTTAAACTTACCACGTTCTCTGCTCAGGAACAGGAGACTATAAGGAGCCTCTTCTTTGATGATTGGCCTCCCAGGGTTAGTGGATGTCAGATCCAGTACACCATCATTTTCAGGAGTAGGTATAGGGCTGTCAGGCTTTTCGGTTTTGAGTTGTATGACTGGTGGCTCTTCTTGACTACTTATAACTGGAGATTTAGATCTAATGCTTTCACTGTGACTATGTGCTGGTGACAAAACCTGCATAGATGAAGAGGATTCAGACATTGCTGGACTGCCTGCACTCTGGCTTTCTAAGTCCCCAACAGCAAAAGATGAATCATTGCTTAAATGATCGATTTCGCCAGATCCATTCTCTATGTTTTTTAAACCAATAAACTGCTGGGCAGTCATAACAGAGTCAATCATTTTCATCTGATTTTCTAAAGCAGCAATACTGGAAATGACAGTAGGAGGTGAAGCAGGTGATGCTCCAGAGTATGGTATGAGTGGCTTAGATGAGTCACTTGGGGTGTCCTTTAAGTCTAGATCATCTTCTAATGAATTGTCATCAAAATCATCATCATAGTCACTCATTGTTTCAAGATTCTTGTCATCATAGGAAAGTTCCGAGTCCATTGCATCTTGGAAGCCCTCTGGTAATGGGGTGTTTGGAATCTGCCCACCCATGTGCATACGAATATGCTGTTGCAGAACCACAGCATTCGTAAATTTTTTCTGACAAATGGGACATGAATGTTGAACCCTCAGTGGAGGTTTTGCCCTATGAACACCAAAATGTGTTTTCAAATTGCCTTTAGTAGTAAAGGCACGTCCACAAACTTTGCATTTAAATGGCCTTTCCCCTGTATGTGTTCTGTAATGCATCTTGAGAGCACTGTGACAGCTAAGTACTCTGTGACAAATGACACATTGATTTGGATCTGTCATCTTTTTATCAATGTTTTCAACTAATTGTTGCAATTTTGAGGTTTCTGATGTTTGCATAGATTCCAGTAGACCACCAAATGGAAACTTAGCCTTGAATTGGTCAGACATGGGAGGAAGCACAGAGTTTGAGTGGCTTGTTGAAACGCTGGAATCTGTAACTGTAGGAACAGGAGTAGTGACAGGTGAAGATATCTGTACATTTACAGGCTGATCACCTACTCTTGTAGAGGAAGAAGGCTGAACAATAGGTTCTTGTTTAGGAGTAATAGTTCTTGTCTGTTCTGGTTGCGGAGATTCTGAAGATGCTTGTATGCAGGGTTCAGAATTATTTATGTTAGGAGATAATGAGTTGCATTCACTAGAAGCAGGAGATGGCCTTTGGGGGGATTGATTACTTGGTGTAATGCTTGGTGAATCATTATAGTTATTTACACCAGGTATTGTGGGAGGAAGCTGCAATCCAATTGTGGTTGGAATAGTTGATAACACAGGCTTACTATCTAACCATGTTGTGACTGGTTTCTCAGGAGGAAAAGTCATTCCATATGGAATTCCAGAGCTAGTGGGAACATTGTCGAGGTATTCTGGAACAGGGTATGGATTCATCTGAATGTGGGGATATTTTTCTTTGTGTCTCTGAAAATGAACCTTTAGGTTTCCTTTTGTGGAAAAACGATTTCCACATATATTACATTTGAATGGTCTTTCTCCAGTATGAGAACGTAAATGGATTTGTAATGCACTATCACTTCCAAAGACCTTGGCACAAAACCTACATTTATGTTTAAAGAATGGATCCTCGGAGGTTGTCTTGGTCTCAAATACTGACACATTTGGTGGCTTTCCCTTACGGTGCTTCATAAGTGCAGAGAGAGGGTCTAATGCATTAGCTGTTGCAGCAATGCTGACAAGAGGATTGGGGAAGATCACACTATTTGATGAACTCTGAGGTAGAAGTGGACTTGGCAAACTGGAAGATGAATTAAGGATATTTCCATGTCCTAGAGATGGGGGTGTTGAGGAGCTCTGTGGATGGGTTGGATTACTTGTAGAATTGGACAAAGAACAATGGGCTGCTGAAGTTGCTTTACTATTTGCTGACAATGATGTGGTGGATTCTGTTGGTGCAGATGATACAGGACATGGTATATTTGGGGTACTTGCCCCAGAGGGAGGCTGTGACATATGCTGTGGATTTTCAAACAAAGTGAGCTGACCACTATTTGCTGGTCCTGAAAGAGTGGGAGGGACTACTGAGGTTAACTGTAGGGTAGAGTGTGCAGCAAAACCCTGCAACTGATTGGAAGCAGGGATTGGAACATTTTGGGATGGAACTGTCGGATTTAAGGGAGGCCGTAATGGCTGCCGGTTCATCAGTGCAACTTGACTACGTATCTGTTCTATGAGTTGCAGCTGGTGAATTTGCTGCTGTTGTAGTGCCATCAACTGTTCTAAAATCATTGGAATTGCCATTGCAGTTGCCGCATTTGCACCCCCCACACATCGTGCATTTTGTGAAAATTGTGCAACTGCCACTGTAGTACTTTGCAGAGTCTCTAAGGTAACATTAGTGTTTGGCATGTTATAATTAGTTATGGAAGATGGTTCAGGAATCTGAGGTAGAAGAGTAGAAGAGTCTGAGGCTTCTTGACTTGGGTAGTTTTTTTCTTCTGTGATTTCAACCTCCATGGGTTCCTCTTCCTTTTCAGTGTCTTTTATGTCACAGGTGTCATTATTTTCTACCTGGATATTTTCCTCTGCAGTCTCACTTTCTGCGTGATTACTGGGAGAACCTGCAGGAGAGGGTTCTGGAACCTCTTCTGTAACTGGTGCTGCTAAATCATCATTCACAATTAGAACAAGAGGGTTTTTAGTGCATGACTTCTTGTGATCTAAGAAATCAGTCCATTTGAAGAATTCAGCACAGCATTTTTCACAAACATTAGTTTCTTCGCTTCCACTTCGACTTTCATTCCCACTGTCACAATCATCGGGTCCTTCCGCAGCTGCTGCTAAAAGCAAATGAAAAGACTATATTAGCTTTAAAACCAAATGACAGATGGCTACATTTGAAAATTTTGCACAAGTAAAATCAATACTTTTTATTTCTTACAAATTACCCCACTTGAACAATTTTCAAGCCCAACCTAAGTAGTCTATGGCTTCTTCTACCTAGCTAATAATTTTCTTTGCGCAATCCATCAAATTATGAGGCTCTATCAATTGTGGATACTGCTTCTTAATGAAATTCCATAGAAGCCATTGATTTCCAATATTTTCATACAATTCACAGCAACCTTGTCTGTTGCGTACAAATCAGGCTTTTGATGGGCTCATTAGGATTCCCCTTTAGCATCGAGCTTCCTAATTTCCAGCAAAATTAGAGATGCCTTTGCCAGTTCAGTTAACATTGCTAAACTAATCTGTAACCTTTCAAAGTTCAGTCAGTACCTGACAAAATCAAATGAAGCAATGGTAGCCTTATACACTGAGTTTCAAGCAAGTTGATATGACCATTATATAAAAATGGAGTGATATTTGGTAAGTTTTGTTTTAAATACTCCAGTTCTGTCGCATTGTTCAGATGCAGCTGAATAGTAAGAAATGATAACTGTTGTATTAATATTTGAACGCATCACAGGACTCTTATCATAAATACACTTGTCCCATATTTTAATTATTTAAATAGCTATTTAAATGTAATGTTACCATTGTGTTTGAAACCGTTTTTCAAGAACACTATTAAAATAATAACTGCTTTCAAAATCGAAATTAAAAAGTTCGATTCTCCAAAAAAGTTTAAAAACCTGTTTCTAACTACTAAAATTACAAATCATAGCTGCTAGCTGTCAAGTTTGGAATTATATATTAAAACTAAATTTTTACTGACATTTTTAATGTAAGTGTGTTATGGGGAGATACAATTTTGTACCTATTTCTATCTATTCTTTAAGATAGACTTTGTAAATGATATGCTTGCGCCACTGTAGAAAACCCACTAATTGGTTACACATGTTTAATTACTGTTGTAGGCAGTCACTTCCTCTGACTTGCGTTACCCTCTTGTGCTGAATGACAAGCATGTTTAATGAACAGAATTCTAATTCACACCTGATCAAATAAATAGCTATACTGAAATAAACATATAATACCATTTCAAACACCTTTAACTTGGTAAGTGGTTATGTATTTTTTAAGGCTGCATGTACACGAATTACTATTAATTTAAAACTGCCTGTATATATGTGTAGAAAAACGTAGAAAAGTAATAATGATGTCATTAGCACTAATCTTTTACAGTTATATATATATATATATTGTATATAGTATACAATAATAAAATTACATTTCTTTTAAGTATAACATCCAACATTTCTAAATAGATGTATATTTGATTTCAATTTAAAAACCATATGTTAATTAATTAATTAATTAATTAGGTTAAACCTGTTAAATGAGATTATCACTGAATTTGTTATATTTAACTCATAATGGAATATAAGAATTGAAAACCAATGAATGTGCATTTAAAAATCAATATGCACTATTATGATCAAATATGTTGCTGTAGTTAGGGTAAATATTTTTAATGTAAAACACATTTTCTGCTGGCAAGTTTTTATAAAAGAAATATATTCTTCTTACAAACTTAGTACACTATAGCAGATAATCTGAAATTGTGCTGGAAATGCACCAAAGAGATTCTGATTGTATAAAGTTAAAGGTATAAATCACTTAATCACCTCTATAATAGAATGTATGTCTATTATAATCGTTACAAAGCATACCGTAAAGTAACAAAAGCAGATAAAAAAAAAATCAGTTTGTAATGTCACAAAAAAAGTGTAGCTAAACCTTTTGCCTGTTTGATCCTGATTTCTGAAATACATACTTGCTAAAAATATGCAACATTCATTTGTCATTTTTCTTTAGATATTAAAAAAATATATAATTTTGCTTATAGTGGCAAAATACATGTATGAGCTCAATACGAGTTCTAAGTACTAGAACAAAATAAAAATAAAGAACTTTAAGCATATAGCACTCTTAATTGCACCTGTATTTCACACAATGCTGCATTATTTATTGCAATGTTAAACACCTTGATGTTAATAAAATAACAATATTTGTGTGAAAAGAATCAGCCAAATTGTACTTGATAAAAGCAAAGGTGGCCAAAGATCATATCACAAGTCTAGCCTTAACAAGCTATTGGATGCAAAGGATTAAATCAAAATCATGCTTTTGCATGCATTATTACAACCATCCTGGAGAAAAACTGTTTTGATATTTTCTAATTTTTATGTTTGTGATCTACCACGTTTTAAATTTTATGTCTGGTTTAAAAAAATACGTAAGACACGTCATTCCTTTTTTTATAGGAACACTGGAATCTATCAAACTGTAGCATATATTCTTGGTAAATTATAATCTACATGCACATCTTTGAGCCCTGTCATTCACAATTTCAGATGTCTTGATTCTAGCTGTGAAAACATAAACCGCATAAGTATGACTGCAGACAAATGTTTCCATTTCACCAGGACAACATAAAAAAGGTTTTTGTTTTATATGAAAAACGTCATAGTATAGGGCAGCTTTCTGTAACGATATTACACATTATAGATTACAGCTCATAAACTACTGCTTTAAGATTAATTATTATAATAAACAGATAATCATGCGGCACACACTTACACAGAATAAGTAATTTACAAGATAGCTAATCACTGACATAAAGGTTAGAAATAGCTATTCTAACTGGAATAGTCTGTGCTAATTTTAAATTACAGTTATAGGCTGCTTCCAGTTATTATTATTATGTATGTGTGATAATTCTGCGTTATGCCAGATTCCTTTTGATAATAGCATTTAAAGCTAAATTCAAGAAATCAAACATATTCCATCACACCTCTGTCAGTTCAAAAGATTTTATCTTCTGCAATATTCGTCATTACAAAAAAAAGTAGTGTCACACCAGTTTTGAATGTGTGGGAATTCAAGTTACTAAAAAGAAAAATCTAATTAAGTATCTGATTATGTAATGTTTTAAATCTAAATCTCACCTAAGAATTGATCAACATCTAATCCTGATCCACTGGAAAATGTCCCGTCCTATACACCTGTCACTTACAGAGGAAGCTTAAGCTGTGTTCTCTTGATATGGAGTAAACTCTGTTGTGTGCAGTTTAGTTCAAGGTTGTGCTTTTCCTTTGTGCAGAACCTCTTCACAGTTGTATGCAGTGTTTATGAGAAGAAATTTAAATGTATACATAGTTTATATGATTTGTGGTAAGAAACATTAATGTTTCAATGTCATAAAACATCCATTGCATAAATATCATCATTGTCACTATGTCAGTAATCACAATTTCATATCTGTCCCAACAAAACATATTTTATTTTTTGTCTGCTTCAGTAGGAGATTTGGGTGCAATCTGTTTGGCTAGTACCTTATGGCATGAGGGGGGAATAACTGTATTGATAATAACATAAAATCGTTATTTCTTTTTTTTTTTTATTGAAAGACAACCCAAAGACTATATTTGGTTTGCTAAATCTTTATGGAGTGGCTACATAATGCCGGCTTACCTTTTACATTTATAATCCATCAACATTTAGATGTATTGCAGTGGAATGGTGTATCACTAGATAAACATATACTGTATAGCATATGTTCCTCTACAGTCCCAAAATAAAAAACACAGCAACTCAGTTAAAAAAAAAAAAATCTTAATAATAATGATGCATATTTTGTGTAGCACTGTTGTTAACTGCCCCCCAATTATCATGAACAACTAAGCAATAGCAAATTCTGCTGTGCGTGTACAGCTACGTCACATGAAGATAATAATTAAAGGAACAGACATCAGAATTGGAATGCATGTACAGTACAGGCTGGGTGAAGACATAGCTTTTTTTATAAGGCCAGGTGACATAAAACAATTCTGAAGCCACAAAATGGTTTTCCTTTTAGCTCTGTGGAATTTAAGAGAGAAAAAAGTTCAAGGCATTTGTTTTCTTGCAAATTAATTCTTTTTAACTCTTTATGATCCTGCGATTCCCATAAAGGAAGATGAATAATCACATACAGAGGCCAAGCTGTGAAACAGGAGGAGACAAATAGAGACCCCTACTGAGATCAACAATGTAGAAGAAATTCCAGACTCAATAGAATTTTTTGCCCTCTTTCAAACTAAACAATGTCTGTCAACATGACAGTGAACAGTGGAGGGCACTATTACTATGCAGAATGTTATGGCTCTAGTATATTTAGATTAATCTATTCAGTGGCCTAAATCTCAGAATTTGTTAAGTAACAACCACCTGTGGTATATTCACCAACTGTCTTCTGCTTTTTTTAACATTTGCAGTTTGTAATCATGAAAGCAATCCATTAGCTACTTAAACACCGTGCAAGTAAACAGAAGCTTAGCCATGGACAATATCATTAGAGAATACAGAGACTTATAAGAAGCATATTTTACAGTTTAGGAATTAATTTCCCTGTGTTTAATGTGTGTGTGTGTATGTATGTATATATTATATATGTGCAGTTTAACTTTTACTTACATTATTAATAAAAATGCATTACAGTTGAATATAATGTTTATATCCAAACCATCAAATATATTAAGATAAAACATTTTGCAAGCAAAATGATGACTAATTAGTCTCAGTATTTGGCAGTATAAAATATAAATAACGGATTCAGTTTGTGTATTTTTATATTTAAGTAAAGATATTTAAACACTTTCGAAGAATAGATATTATATAACTAGACCTTCTACATTAAGAGGATTGAATTGTATTAATTTGTTTAGAATCTCTGTAAACATATCTTTCTTAAATATAGGCTGTTAATTTAATCTATTCACATTTTTCATATATGTATTATGAAAATAATACATTATTATATACATGATATATATTATTTTATTAATAGTTCAAAAAGCAAAAAAAATACATTGTGATTTTAAGGCATACTTAGTAAGATGGATGATCTAGTTTATCATAATTTAAAATAAAAAAAATTAACACAACAATTTAACCAATTTTCTATTTGAACTTTCAGAAATGCATCTTTATGTAAAGAAAAACAAATAGATTTGCATTAGCCAAAATAAAGAGGCTAACGCCCATTATCTTTCTGGTGACAAGTCAACTAGTTTCTTTTCTTATAATGAAATGGTGTGATTTCAAGTGTATGTCTTTATGTGTGCTTGTGTAAAATACAATTTTGGAGGAATTTTGGGGGAAATGGGCAAATGGTTGTGTAATTTATCTTCACTTGAATAAGACAAATACAGACAAAAGAATAAGACTTATGCCGAATTAGAGTCTTGAAACTTTTTCTCGAAATGTAGAAAACAATCCTGATCGTGAGACAGAAATACACAGACGATAATATTTCCCCGCATTAACACTTTAGCTAAAGAAGATCAGTAGCTGCTAATCTCTATAGCATGTACGAAACATGTGGAGATCTCTAGGTAACACTCAAATCTAGTGTTAACACTTAACATAACAGAAGTAACCATGCTGCCAAGGTCAACTGCACAGATGTACTAATTGTATTATGAGCTTGACATCTAGCGGCCACCCCTGGCAGGGCAAAACAGGCAAAGGTTAAATCAGCCAGCCTTGTCAAAGCACTTCTAAACACCCACCCTCAGGGACAAGCCATTGGAAACCTGTTGGCAATTCATGCAGTCCCACCTTTTTAATGTCTCCAAACAAAATGAATCTCTAGTGTGGGCATTAATGGTTTAAAATAGCAGCCTTATAGGCTATTTTAAACAATTTAAACTGGGCTGCATCATCCAAGACATGTAAAGCTAGAAACAGGCAACTGTTCTTATGTTTTAAAATATATTTCAATTTTGTCCTGTGTATTTATTACCACATCTAAATAACAACCATATATAAATAACCAAAAAAATGTACGTGTGAACTCGTGTCAAATCACAAAAGAACTTACATGGCTTGCGAGTGTTCCCACTTATTGAAATGATTTGCCTGCATTTATTTAGAAGTGTACTCAAATATCCCTTCTTAATAAAATCAGTAAATTACCCCAAAAAAAATTAGAATAATTGTTTGCCTTGCAATGTGTTTAACATGTTCTACCTGAAAATATTCAAAACTACCTTTGAGTGTTAAGATGTTACACAGGAGCCTTTGTTTACTCCTTTTTTGATGTTAGGATTTTAGATACAGCTCTTTAAAGTGGAAATAAAATAATCTTCTGGTCATCGTATGATCAACAGGAGGACAGGAGAAGGATTAGACAAAATGATAAGGAAACCTGACCCACTTTGGGTTTAACTATTTAACTTCCCAATATCTGCATCGTATATATCTGAATAGGTTGATGGGTGCTTAGAAGATAAATGTTTGTGGAAAACCTCACATATACATCTGCATTTTTTTTTAAGGGTCAATAATTTTAAGTATTTATAAACAATCAAAAATCTTATTTGGCTGTGTAATTAAATTATTTTTGTGTATAATGTTGACTAAAACTGCAGCATAAACAAATATATATTTTATAAGGTGCCAATGTGCTATTTACATTAAATGCCATTAAAATATCTGATGTATATATTAGTCCACATATACTGTTGATATTTTTTTACATTAATATTACAGTGCTTATAGTGTGTTTGTGAGGATAGATAGACAGATAGATGTGTGTGTCTGTGTGTGTATGAATAGATATATACACATATGCTATTTTAATTAAATGTAATAATAATTTGCAATAGATGCTTCAAAAATGCAATTATGAACCAGTATAATTTAAAATTCAAATCCTTGGTTTTATCATTGTATTTCCTTTTCTGAAGTGTGCATTTAATCTTAATTTCAAAACCAAAGATTGGTAAATTGTGTAGCCAAATACACCTGTGATCAAGCAGACCTAATGGAAACCTGTTTTTTTTATCAAAAAAACATAATCTGAATTTTTCTAATATCAATTCAATTACATCTGATATCTTTGGAATAGTAAGATGTTATATATGTGTAGGTAGTGGACTCAACAAAATTAAAAATTGAGGGGAAGATATATATATATACATATATGCTTATATATATATATATATATATATATATATATATATATATATATATATATATATATGTATATATATATATATATGCGAGTGTGTGTACATATACATATACTGTATATATCTAAAGAGAGAGAGAACGAGAAAGAGAGAGGACAGATTGACAGCTAGATAGAAATATACTGTATATTAGACACACACTAGTCTGGTATAATTTATTTAACAATTTATAAATTATTTTCCATCATATTTAACAAATTTAAGATGTACAACAGAGAGAAACATCACCAACTACAACTTAAAGCTTGTCTGGCAATTAAATATCCTGTTTCACAAACCAAATCCAGTTTCATTATAAGAATACCTTTTACATGCACCTAAATGTGCATGGCCTCTTCACTAGTTTAATGGTGAGGTTACATTATACAGATAAATGTTCCGCTGAAGGTTTCAACAGTTTATTTCAACAGGGCATTTCCAAAGCAATCTTACAAAAAAAGAAAGGAAGCTGAAAATGCAGGCATTGCTAAATATCGTTTTTAGTAGCTGGATCTGACAACACAGATTGTAATTGTGAGAGAGGCTTTTAACATTGTTACAACTACGTTTTTTTTTAATAAATTTCGAGGTTGCTGTGGAAATGTGATTTGGGTCCTTCCCAAGCCACAATAATCGAGCTGTAAAAGTCCTCACTAGGATGCAATGTAACCCTATGGATTTCTCACTCTTCAGAAATAAAACCAATCATTTGATGGTGTAGTCGTTGAGTAGAATACAAAACAAACCAAAAGTGAAAAAATGCTATGTGAAGAAGTAAACAAAAAAATATTTCCATGACAAGAAAAAACCTCCTGTGCCCTTAATCTACACACCATATGCAAGTGTTTCTTTTTAGCATATCTCCTGTTCTAATCTCCTGTGTCACAGCCACACAGATAAGATTCCTCATAAAGCAGCTTCCAAGAATCATACTTTCTTCCACAAATCCAGGAAACTCTTGTGAAGCCTGACAATGACATGTTGCTGTTTAATGGAATGAAAGAAAGCATCTGGAAACTACCGCTTCAAAACCCATGAAGCAAGGCCTTCCTTCCACGGCACCCCACAATTAAATACATTAACAAAGGCTGAGCAGGACACTTTATTACAGAAAGCTGCCCTGGTTTAATTTGTGCATTACCAAAAGGGATCATTAGCTCCACAAAATAAATACTGTCTGCAGCAACTCAGCAATGGTCATAATGTTCAACGTGTGGCTCACTGAAAAAGCACACTAAAGTCCTTGCAAAATCAGAATCATATATAATATTATATATAATTGTATTTATTATCTATTAATATAATAGATATCTGGCTGGTCTGGCACAAATTGCTGCATGTTTGAAATCCAATGCACTATTCGCTCATACAGTATGTAATAAACAAAGATGTCTCAGTCTGCGAGTTGAAATGTAAAAGGATAAGATGTGGTTTTGATGGACTTGTTCATGTTGTGGGACAGAGCCCAGCCATGGATATGCACAAGAGCACTCTGTGAGAAACATGGAAACTCCTCCATTGCTCAATGGGTTTAGAAAAGCACAAAAGTTGGATGTTACTAAATACAAATAACTGTGAGTGTGACATGGGAGTGAAAGTCAGAAAGGACGGCACCCCAAGCAACTTTCTATGTGCTAAAGTGATGAAGGTGTTGACAGTGCATGGTGCTAGCAGGCAGGGGAGTGTGTCTGTCTATGTTACAGGGAACAAATGTTCCAGTAACAGTAACCCATGCTCCTCTCTCTCTCTGCCTCCATAAATTTCAGCCTCCCTATTGAACACTCTACCCTACACACACGGTGCAAAGCTCTCTCACCTTTGGTTGAAGCTGGGAGAAGCTCCCCGGCGCTGACGGCTGATGAACTCATTTGTGGTACCTGTTCTCCTCATGTATGTGTGTGTGCAGTGTCCCTCAGCAGAGACGTCTCCGGAAGTCTTTTCCAATCTCCCTCCATTCCCAAACAAGATCAGCAAAGCCTCCTCCTCCTCCTTCCCCCCCCCCCCCCAGCCTGTCCCATAGTCCTGTCCTGCAGTAGCTGAACGGTAGAAACAAGCTCCCACTGCTAACAGGAACTTTCAGCTTGGCCTCTCTTCAGTCTCCCCTAAGCTCTCCAGCCGGGCAGGGTCAGTGTACAGCTAGAGATTGCTCTCCCCTCCCCACTAACCTATAGCCCCACACACAGCCCCACAATACACTGAACTTGCACTGTACTTGCACACTCTCTGCCTGACTCTCCTTTTGTCTGCTCTTATGGTTGCCACCTTTTCTGCAAAAAAATACCAGCCTTCCTATATATTTATCTTTTTTCCCTATTAATAACAATGGGATCAACCATCATTTTTACAGGCCAGGCCTGTAAAATACCGGCCATGTGGCAACCCTACTTGGAGTAGGGAACAGAAGCAGACAGGACAAGGAGCAGGCTGCTCTGCAGGTGCAAATATTGGTGTAACTAGATAGATAGTAGATTATTTTTCAGGTCCCAGGATGACCAGTTTTACCAATATTTATTTAAATTGTATATGAATTAGGACCTCATGGGGCCCCTATACCCCCTGCTCTCTCTGCTTCCTCTATAGTTACTCCCCTGGGTGCAAACTAGTGTGAAACTTGTCTCCAAGGTCAGTAAACAACAACTACTTTCCTACAGACAGCGAAGAATAAATGCAATGAGTGCGGCTCAGAAGGAGTTTGTGGAACAGCAGCAGCAGCAGCGAGTGGGATAGAGAGAGTGACAGGCGCAGGACAGCTCAAGTGAGTGAGATGGAGGGGGGGGAATGGCATGTTAGCGCTTAGATGGCAATAATAGGGATAATAGTGGGTAGGCAGGACCCCCCTCCCCTTACCGTTGTTAGGGTTCCCCTCAGTCGTGATGCCCTCCTCTGATTTCAGATGCTGGGGCTTGGCTTGCTTTCTCCGAGACATGCTGCCGCCGCCGCTGGGAACTCAGAGTCCTCTCTGCTTTTTTGCAGATACATCAGTGGCAAATAATAAGAAAAAAAAATGTTCACAAATAGTCGAGTTGCAAAATGAGGGCAAATGAAGCGGTGTCGGTGCGGCGCGGATTGCGCATGTCGGTATCTAATTGTGATGGTGAATAATACATGGCGATTAGTGGCGGGGGTGAGAGGGGATTGGCTCGGGGCCAGCGGACACAGACTTCATATGGAAATGAGGGACGGCCTCAAGCAATTAGCCGCCTCACTCCGCCAAATGCTCTGGTTTGTTTGCACCGAGCGGCACAGCAGAAGCCCCCGCCCGCCCGCTGGGCTACACTTCTTCTGGGAGCCCAAGAAGAGAACATGTCACTGTAGGGAAGGTCATGTGCTGCCTGCGCTCAGCTCCTCTTTGCTTGGCCGATGAATGTTATTCTCCACCCCCCAAACTTTAGATATCGGGGCTGTGCTCTTTGACCCTTTGGCGGCCTCTCAGTGTCCCCGCGCTCCCAGCAGTGCCATTGGACTTGGTTGGAGAGTGGAGCTCGGAAAGTTTCTTGCTCCTTCTACTTGCAGCTTCCTCCCCTTCTCTTTCTCTCTCTCTTTTAATTACACTTATTTTCTCCTTTTCATGTACACGACCTTGCCCGGTGATTCCTTTCACCTTCCCTTGTGTTTTTGGCTGTGTAGCTGACTTGCTGCACTCCAGGAGGCACTGACACTTTAAGCACTCGCTGCTTTAGTGAGAGAGTCCCAGTGAGTGCTGCCAGCTGGTACCTGGGTGCTATACGGAGGGACTGTACGATCGGCGCTCAGAGGGGAACTTCACAAGAAGTTTAGGCATTGACTGCTGTAAGCACCGTGTTTGCTCTCGGTTTACTCCCCTTTGCTTTCAGAGGATGTAACAGCCGTAGCGAATGGGATCAGATAGCAGAGCAAGCGAAGCAAGCGAATTCAGCACCGGTCGCTGGGTTATTCCACTTGACGTGAACTTGGTGGGAGTTAAGCTGCCGTGCAGAAGTGGCTTGATGAGTATTCCGAGCCTGATGCTGCTGCTCTTGTTATCTCTTCCCCCCTGTCCCAGTGAGACCTTCCCCAGCAGGCTCTCCTGACCGTAGAATGGGCAGCGCGCACACTGCTACTCGCACAGACCTTCTCTTTCCCCTGTCACGGGAGGGGGTGGGCCGGAGCGGTTTATGCTGTGGGTGGTGGAGTTGATGGGAGGGGAGCCGGGTTAAGGGGGGAAAAAAAGTCGCAGCACTTGTTCGTTGAGCAGCACCCCTCTCCTTCACGCGCGTACATGGGGGGCGTATGTCAGCTATTCATAGTGGCTCTTAGACGATTTCCCAGCTACTAACATGAGCCATGTGCTACTCGCGGCCGGTGTCTCACACCCATTTCATATGAACTTGTCTCGCTGCCAGTACATCACTGTACAGACTGTGGGAGCTTCTTCTCGTCCAATCCGGAGAGGAGGGGCAGCTTGGGGATAGGAAAGCGGAGAAGGCAGCACAGACGCCAGGATCATGTAGCACGTACTCTCTGTGGCCCTCTCCCAGCGCTGATGCTACTGAGACTGCTCCCCAGTGCCGACCCCTATGTGCTGCTATTCCCTGCGGGGCATCTGAGTCCTTTTTTAGGTATAGGCGTGTTAAACTAGAATCATTTTATACAGAAACCTGTGTGTGGAAAAGCAACTGGGCAGTTTTTGTGCACTTCTAAAATTCCAAAATTTGGCGAAAGCTTCTAGTGTTGTCCCTACTGCGCTAAAATTTTAGCTTCTGTGCACTGGACCGTCATGTTCCCGCTGCTAGTCCGACCCCTGTCCTCCCCCACTGCTAGTCCGACCCTGTCATCCCCTGTCCGACCTCTTCCGTGTTCACTTTGGCTCAGTTTCATTTTTAATCTGGAAATCCTACTATTGCCCTTGTAATAAACACAAGCCCGCTCTAGTTTTACCCCAGCCATCCACCCTTGTTGCCAGCATTTGTTAATATATCACTATATAATTTCTATGTAACACTTATTAATTGCAAACAGGTATATCGGCTGTAATCGCTTTATAGAGAAGACAGTCTTTGCCAATTTGCTATGATTGATGGCTTAGAGGGGATCCTAAACTTTTACTCGTGTCCTAAGGTCAAGTACTTGGTGCTGATTGCACTTCCCTCCACTTCTTTTCCTTCTGTCCATCAGCAGATCCCGACCGAGACGATGCAAAGATCTCCAGCAGGCACGAGAAATCACATCTATTTGTTACATTTGTTACATTTGTTTCCTAGATTCCAATGGAAATCAGGAGGAAACCATTGTGTCAACTCTTTCAATTAGTTTATATCGTGCGCCTCATTTATGTAACATTGTTACATTGTTACATATTCGTTTGATTTTTTTTAAACATTATTTTGGCAAGAATGTAACTTTCATGTTGGTTGTTTGTAGATTTAGTTACATTAAACAAATACATTCAGACACAGTTGTATCTCTATCTAATTTGATATTACTGAAATATACATGTCTAAATTAAAGAAATGTAAATGCGTATGTATTAAGATGTGTCGGTATATATAGATATATTATATGCACACACACACACACATATACATAGATATAGACAGATACGCACATAATACACATACGCACACTTACTCATGCGCATCTTCATGAACAATTTTATTTATGAAAATTCCGTGTTGTTTAATGTACTAGATTAACACAGTGTCAGTAATTACACAGTATAGACTGAATGCGGGCGCAACTTCTATAAGTCATGTTATACCCTCTAAAAATACAGCGTCTGGGAGAGGGAACTGTGGGAAAAAAAAGTCGCAGAGCGCAGGAGATTGGTCGCATTCCTTTCAATCCAGCTGCAGCAGCAAGGTGACTTCTTTTGAGGCAGACTCTGCACAGAGTGAGCCCAGGTCTTCGCTTTAGTGGGTTAAAGCTGCGATGAGCAGAATTGTTTTTAATTGACTTACATGTAAGGGAACTGTTAAGCTCAGGATATAATGTAGGCTCAGCAAAAAAAAAAAAGGTGTATCAAGCACTCTGTCACATTAACGGTGGGATTGAGATTATATATATATATATATATATATATATATATATATATATATATATCTATATATATATATATATATATATATATAGATATATATATATACATATATATATATCAATAGTTTCCAAACCAGCACTCCCTTTTGGTAAAAACATATAATCTTTAATTGTGACATGGTATCTTATTCCATTTGAGAATTATATATATATATATATATATATATATATACACACACACATACACACACACATACATATACATAATCTATCTCTGTGTATCTTGGAATATATATATATATATATATATATATATATATATATATATATATATATATATATATATATATATATATATATATATATATATATAATACACATACACACACAGGTATGACATGCTTTTACTACCCACACAAAATCCATTGCAATCAGTGTCACACACACGCACACGCACACACACACCTATCATTCACATTCTGAATACCTACACAGCTCTGCTGAAAAGAAAGTTGACTTTCCTCCCTATAATTACATCTAATTTGTCCATTATCTTTCTCTCGCATTGTTGTTCGCAGGGTAAGGAGATACACGTTATTATTTTGTCTGCCTGGTAATATTATTTGCAAATGACTACTGTATTTTGTACATTAGCTGAACATATAATTACGTATTTGCTGTAATTCGTGTCATCTATTTAAATATTCCATAAAGCCTATATTGCACGATTCCCTGGGCAGGGGGGAGAGAGATGGGGAGCTTTGGGTTACTGTCATTTATTAAAAAGTGCACTTTTCCCGTTAATAAAAAGCGTGTAATTTCATTCAAAAGATGTCCTGCAAAAAGGAATATTACAAATTTGCCGTTTGGTGCTTCAACTTTCTAAGGCAACGGGACTCATCAGTTCAACCTTGTCACATTCAGGCAACGCTCCAAAAAAAAATCTGCACTCACTATCCCCTAATTTGTCCTGAGAAGAGCACACGTATTACAATAATATTATTATTATTGGATGGGGGTGGGGGGTACTAACGCCAGCTGCCATTCTGCACTAATCACCATGATAAATGTTTCCATCAGAGGCAAATGTATCCTTGCTTTGCCCCAGTCTTACCCAAACTGCATGTCAAATGGCAAAGACGCCGCGATTTCTCTTCTGACATTATTTAATCTAAGAGCAACTTTTTCTCTGCACAAGTATCTCAAAGTTGTGTGCATTTATAAACATATTAAATGGATTATACATAAGGTCAATATCACAGTTATAAAGAGCAGCAATGTCATGCAAATATTGCCTTGGGATTTAAGATTTTTATTAATTCTCTTGTGAACGATCGCAACAAAATCTGCGACTGTAGGCAAATTCACTAAAGTGCAAAAATCTGCCCTCTCTATATATATATATGTATATGTATATATATATATATATATATACAGTATTTGCACACAGGGATTAAGCTGGATCACTTTTATATTTGTCTGAAATTAATTCGTTTGTAAGACAAGCCCAGAAGCATTGCATCGATTGGCATTAGGGTACAACAAAAGGATCCAGATGATAGATGCAAGTGTCTATCCTGCCCAGACCTACTCCTGCCCAGAAAGTGCTCCTACTTATTTAAACGCCTTTAAGAAGGTGTGTCAGGAACACCCCATTTGGAGTGGTCTATAACCCACCCAAGTGTACTGGTCTATGGTCCTTTTGCAGATGAGTATATATATATATATATATATATATATATATATATATATATATATATATATATATATATATATATATATATATGTATATATATATATATATATATATGTATATATATATGTATATATATATATATATATATATATATATATACCTGCAGCTTGTTTGCCTGCATCTCAGTGCAATACCTCAGGCACTTCTTCGTAATTATATATGCCTAGCTGTCCAAGAAAGCAACATCTGCCCCTTCTGTTTAGCAGATTATTATTAGCTTGTATTAATAGATGCAGGCCTGAAAAGACGAAATCAGCTATTGATAATTGCAAGAAGTACACAGCGGCTACTGTATCGATCGTCTTGTCCCTTATTCCCCTGGTAGAGCAGAGATAAGAAGAGACACTCTTTAGTGCAATATAATTTCTTTTGACCTATCTGCTTGCTACAGACTTATGATGAATAGCTGGAGTGGTTAAAGTCTTTTATCACGAAAGTTACCCCTTGATATAATATTGATTCTTTATAACTAGCTCCAAACACAAAAATCAAACTGTCCACTTGACCATCATCATCATCAATATCATCACAAAGGCTTTTGGAATAAAGATCAGCACAGCACAGAAAATGGTTTGGGTAATCTGTCCAGTTTATCTGTATTGCCTCTTGATTGGAAAAAAAAGGAAGGGGTGGGGGTTGTAAAATATGTCAATTTAACAGAAAAAAAACCCCCAGCGTTTAGGAGGAGTAGACAATAAGATGGATTGTATGAATAGAGCTGATGCTTGTTATGACAGAGAGGAATATTAAGAGGAATCCTGATGTCAGGCTCCAAGGGCAAACAGGTTAGAGTCACTTGCCTATTATATGCCATTGGGGTATGATCCAAACCAAGAACTTTTTTTTCAGGAAAAACAACAGTTTAAAGGAACAGTAAAACCATTATAGTTTATGTAAGCAAGCTGCTGTGTAGCCATGGACGGTAATTCAAGCACAGGACACATGGTAGATAACAGATACGTTCTGGAGAATCTCATTGTATACTATAAAGCTTATCTGTTATCTGCTGTGTGTCCTGCGCCTTTTCTCCTTTTCCAGCTTGGCATGGCATGGCTGCCCCCATGGCTACACAGAAGCTTAATTATATAAACTATATCAGTGATTCTGAAGCAAGTATGCACATTTTACCAGTACATTATATTTTCATTACTTTAGGGCACATTATTTTTTGGTGTTACTGTTCCTTTAAGTGGAATGACTGTGCTACAATGGCAATTTAAAGAACACATCTTTCTTCTGAGATACAAAAGAATTCAATGAAGTGACAGACTGAAATCTGAGTTATTTGCATAGATGTCACTCATGCCAGCTTTGGAGAAACAGCACAACCCAGCACCTGACTCATGCAGAATTGGACTGTTGGTGGGTGCTAGGTGTTCTAGTTTCCAATAGCTGTGGGGCTGAAGCTTGCTATTCCTGGCTTAGACAGAGTGGATTTCGTGACTTACCCCTTAGTGTGCCAGCTGGGACTTGCTATATTAGACAATCACTAGCAATTACAGGCAAGTGCACTAGTCTGGGAGGAGGAAGACTGTGAAGGTGTGAGAGGGAGAGGAGATGTTTCCCCCTTTGGAACCATCAGAACTGAACGCAGGTTCCCCTCAAACAGACGGTATGTGCATCTGATTTAACAGGGGGCTTAGACTAGGTAGATCACTTAACTCTAGCGGTGCCAAGATGGTCTGTAGAACTTTACACCACCCTCTGAAAATGAGGGGCTGCACAGTTAACTGCTTGTGTACCTGGAGATGACTAATATAACTGGGATGGAAGAAGCAGGGCACAGTAGATATTAAATACTATGCACTCTATATATGTTGTCTGTAAAAATCATCTGCTGGGAATATGGATCCTAAATCCTAGGAAAGCTTGCAAAGGGGACATGAAGGGCGTCTCTTAGCTGTAAGATCAATGTGACATTTGAAGTGTATTTGTTACTATTGCTCATGGTTGCATTGCATGGGTCGTATTGGACAGGACCGACCACTGCTGCTGTGTATGGCTGAGCTCTGCTCTATGCAGAACCTCTGTGGGCAAAACATTGTCGCATCTCTTTCCCTTTCATGGGAAAGTGAAACTTTTAACTGCAGTATCTGTATTATTAAAACAGGTATGACTTTATGAGTGATTCTTGCCTTACTCTAAATTAATTCTGGTAAAGGCAATGTGTTTACCCCCAAGGAGTAATAGTTTATCGTGTGCCTACGTTTAGATACTTCTAATGTCACTCTGGTCCCCCACCCCGTGCTACAGAAGATCATTTAATTCAACTAATGTTGCTTATATCTACGCCCGTGCCCATCCCGTCGATATAGTATATCAAATCCTGTGAAAGATACACTGAGAGTTTGAGTGTAGCTCATCATCTTTACATGTAAGTACGCATCTCTGGCCACCCAGTTGGCCGCTGGCCACTTCGGCCCCTGCATCAGATGTGCGCAAAGGCGCGTAACCGCACGTAATTGAGGACGCGCGTGCGTAACCGCGCAACCAAGAACTTGTGTGCAATGGCGCGCGACCGAGTGCGCACGTGTGTGGTCGTGCGCAAAGCACTTCGACTTCACAGAGCGCACCCACTTTTCAATGTGGTAACACTTGCCAGACTATGAGTAGGCTGCATATAAGGTAAGTGCCTGGCGCCTCCCCAAGCTTTGCACCCTAGGCACGTGCCTCTTGTGCCTACCCCTAGTTCTGGCATACCTCCCAACTGTCCTTTTTTTCAGAGGGACAGTCCCCCTTTGACAGCTCAACCTGCAGTCCCTCTTTGTACTGGAAAGTCCATATTTTCTCTGCACTGAGGAGCCTGAAAAAGAAACAAAGTTTCTAACTTATTTAGCTTTAACCAGAGAGCACAGAACACCTAACAGGTGCAAATAAGATACTTTGTAACAATTTTGATATACAAAAAAAACTGTTTAGGTGGGAGAAATATTTTCAAACTTTCATAACCTGCCAAATTTTGTAAAATGAACATGGTAATTAGGGGGTGTGGCTACAGAAAGGGGCATGGTCAAAAAAATTTGCTGTGCTACATGCGAAAAAAAATGTTGTCCCTTTTTTTACTTCCAAAATGTTGGGAGTTATGCGGCCTGGCACCAGAGTGAAGGCACCTTTTAGCATCACGTTGTCGCCCCTCTCTAGGGAGAGAATGTTGCTCAGAGTAGTCAGAGCCCCAAATACTGTCATTGGTCTATCAACCTTTTTAATGCCGAAAGGGGAAATCTTAGACGGTTCAGGGTTCAACTGATGGAAGTTGTTGATGACTCAGCCTTGCATTAACACGAGGAAATAAGAAGTGAGGGATTGTGAACCAAAGTCACATTCAACCTTAAATAACCCTTAAAGCGCCTGATGGGGTGCCATCATAGCAAAGTGAGATACAATCTTCGGAACATGATTCTCATATTTTAAAAAAGGTGTTCGTTTACAGTGGTAAGTAGTTGGGAAAACAGGTCTCTGAAACTGACGTCTTTTCCTATAGATGTAGGTTTTTTGTGAACCCTCAGCCAATATTTTCTGTTGCACATTTATACGAACTAACCAGATGGCAGACTGGGGCTGCATTATGAAACCCATTAATTGCTATATATTATATTATATGGCTAATATATGCAGTCATTCTGATGCTTAAAACCTGTGGTTAATAGAAAGTGATGGAGTGACCCAGAGTTCTGTTCTGCTTGACTATAACCGTAGGGGTTTTAGTCTCTACATAGACTACATTTCCTGTAGTGGCTGACTCTGGGGTTTTTTTCAATCACCAGAAAGAGAATACCTTTTATGTACAGCTACATGTAACTTACAGCTGAATCAGTTAGAGAAAGTCTTTACCCCCATACACTATCCCAGATGTAGGGATGTCATGTTCATTCATTTCGCATCATCATGAATCTTCTACACAGATCAAGTCAAGAAAAGAAAACCCTATAACCCTCCTGCATTTGTAAAACTATAGCTGTCAAAGTCCTTAAAATACTGCTAGAGACTTGCTGGGAGTTGGAATACAAAATAGTTTGAGAGCCGAATGCCCAACATTTAACATATCTAATGACGTATCTTTCCTCATTTCCTACAGCTGCCCCAAACTACAGTTTTTGTGGTTTTATGACGATGGTGGGAGTATTTGGTGAAAAAATTAAGACTTTATTTCACAGCGTTGGCTTTTGACACTAACTTCTACCTATGGAAAAGAACAGTGCATCTAGGATGCTCTGTCCCTAAGCCTAAAGAGCATTGGCAGGTCAAGATTTAAATGTCATAGTGCTTGATTTAAATGCCTATCTGCTTAATTCTGCCTGGCCCTCCATGCCTTAATGGAGATCTAACGGTCTGATAGTCTGTAATTTTTTTTTTCAGCTGAAGGCAGGCTATAATATAAGGCAGTTTACAGTATAAGGAAAGCTACAATAATGCAGTCTGCCTATATTTAGATCACTCCAGGTGCCTCAGGCTCTTTATGTAATGCTGTATATCTTTGAGGTATGTGCATAATGATTAATAATGGAGCTATCTTTATACAATAAACACGTTTAAAATAAATGCAAATTGATAAATTCTAATTATTAAAATTAGGTATGCACTGAATACAGGATTTGGTTCAAGAATCCACCAGGATTTGGCAGAATCCAAGTGCCTGACTGAACCAAATTCTTAAAATCACATTGCAAATGCAATTCCTTTGAATCCTTCCTTGTGAATTTGTAGGATTTGTAGGAATACGATTCAGTTCAGGATTCAGTAGACACCATCATGAAAGAGTTCGGATTCTGCTGAATCCCACAATAGTGGATTCACTGCCTTCCACATTAACATGCAGCTGATATAAGCACTGGTATGGTAAAAAATCTTTACATATAATGGTGCAGTGGTAAGAACTGGTGTTTTGCATCTCTGTGGTCTTGAGTTCAACTCTGACATGTAAAGCTGAGGGCACATGGAGCCTTGGCTCTGAGAGAAGCTGATCCATACCCTCCTGCAACTCCCTGTAGCTGTACTGACAATCACACCTTCCACACAGGGTGGAGAGGAGATCAGCCCAAAAATGCTTGCTTTTATATCTTGAGTTTTTCTGCTTTGCTCCAGATGGAAGCTGTGATTGTTTCCTGGTGAAAATTACCCTGTGTGTGCTGTGATAGGGAAAATCAGAATGTAATCTCCATTAATGAAAATGGCATTAAAGGAACAGTAACATCAAAACATGTATTTACTGTTGCCTTGCACTGGTAAACTGGTGTGTTTGCTTCAGAAAGATAACTATAGTTTATATAAACAAGCTGCGGTGTAGCCATGGGGGCAGTATGAAAAAAGGAGAAAAGGCACAGCATTCACAGTAGATTAGAACATTTTGGTAGAATCCCATTGTATTCTATAGTGCTTATCCATTATCTGCAATATAAACCTGTGCCTTTTCTCCCTTTTTGGCTTTAAATGACTTTCCCCACAGCTAAATCGCAGCTTAGTATAGTAGTCATTCTGAAATAAACAGATATTTTTACCAGTGCAGGGCAACAGTACATTATATTTTAAATACTTTGAAACACTTTCATTTTTGTTTTGTTTCATGTTTTGGTTTTATAGTTCCTTCCAGACCCATAGTACTGCTGGGGTTAATTCATGCAACATTTATGACTTCTGTTCATATAAAGTTCTCAGGGGTACAGCTTCTTTGCTGTGTCGCCCTCTTCAATCTAGGAAGGGTTATAAAGAATAATATGAAGGAAACTGAGAAGTTTTAAATAATATATGTGTGCTGTGATTGATCCAAACCTGCTCCTTCTCGTGTTAGGCTCTGTGGCTGTTCCTTGCTCTCTCCTCTGCTCTCATCCTTTTTATGTCCCAGAGGCTCATTCGCTTTTCTTGTAGATATTGTTAAAGGATTAGATCAGTTAATCACAAATAAAAAGTTGGAGGCACCTAGGCATATGACTTTGTATCTGAAAAATAAGAATAAAAGACTGTCCAATACAAGCCCCTCCAACAGTTGCCGATCTACAGTTACCATCATTCCATAGAATAAAAATTTAACAAGGGGTCACAGATTGAATAAACATGGATTAGAATTTACCTGGGAAAGTATTAATGTCCTCTAGGTGCAGGATAGTTCCGGCTATTTCTCTTTTCTCTGTTTGGATACTTCTAGTACAGAAACATAATCTTGTGATTTGTGAAGCTTTTACACCAGTGTATTACAAAATTATATCACTATTAGGTTTCATCTCATGCAAAGAATAATTTTTCTCTCTTTAAGAATTGTTTCACAGAATGCAAAAACAGCTGTTAAGAAAGCATAAGGACATTAGTTTATCTAAAATTTACTGTCAACTATTTATAGAGATTGTGTTTTACTAAATACTTGTGTTTTACTAACTACTTTGTAGTGATACATAAGGGCAGCGCATAACTATCACATTTTAAATGTTTTTTTCAGTTCAGTTGATTTCAGATTGTTCACCAGAAAGAAATACTTTTCCAAGTACTTTCTATTTTCTATTTGTGGACGTTTTTCTAATTTTTAAGTGTAAAGTTTCATTTTTCACCTTTTAAAGCAGCTCTGGGAGGAGGGGTCGCAGACTCTTTAACTTTTCTAAATTCATAAATTTTGTTGATACATTTGTTATCTTTGTCCCTGCTGAGCAGGATCCCTGAGTTTCATTATGGGAAGCTGTTAGAATTGATACAATAGTTGCTAATATACCTTCTGGTACTACTGAGAAATGTATCAACTAATTGTATCAACTAAATGTAGTAGTAAATTGCAATAATACAGAATGCTCTGGATCACTGAGCTGCAAGACTGAAACACTAGAGGCAGGAACATCAAACTTTAAACTTACATTTTTGGAAAATGATAAAAAATAAAAGACTGAAACGCAATTAAAAAAATACTTTATTTATGGTGAACAATATGAAAACAACTGAACTGAAAAAAAGTGTTTGGAAGGTGAACAATCGCTTTAAGGCCTAGCCACGATTCTAGGGTTCAGTTCATCTGCTGCTTTTACATTTTAATCAGTGAAATTGTGTATGTATGAAGTGGAGAATATATTGGGCAATTTTATATACTGGCAAAGTGGCAAAGTTGCCATTAAGTCTCCTTGGTGACTGGGGTTAATCTGCTAAACAGAGGATAAAAACATATTTGCACTGTAATGCAGGAGATTCATTTGTTAGATGGCCACAAACACTGAGCATAATTTAAAAGCAGAAGAGTTGAAATCATCTAATAAAAGTACCAGAATAGCTTTTCTGAAACCATATAACCTCTGCAAGTACTGTATGGCTTGAGCAAACAGAAAATAACATGACCCCCCTTTTCAACCTTCAAATGCTCATTTTCATAAAAAATATCTCAAGTGCTTTCTAACATGCCACTAGCAGTACCCAGCCAGGGCTATACTGCAGAATTCTGAATTGAGAACAATTTAGGGCACATACAGAGGCACACACTACTTCCTCTTCTCATGCTTTACATGAAAACTTATTGGCCTCTCTATTGACCCAAAGCAATTTGATTGAGATTCATTCTGATGCAGTGTCACATATGACTCCCTAAATTCAGAACAAATGCTAAGCTCCCTGGTCACGGCTCAAACTTCCACCTGTAGCAGCTGCCTTGGGAGGAGCCCTAAGCTACTTAGATGTCACCAGGTCTTACCTTGAGAGGAGAAAAGCAGATGTTCTGAACGAGCAAAGGGGCATGTGTGTTTCCAAGGTTTTGGACAGAAGGCAACACTTCAGGGAATAGACGAAAAGCATAGTCAAGCAGGCCGGGGTTGGTACAGGCAGAGTTCAAGCAAGGTCAGACAGGCAGTGGTCGGTACAGGTGGTATTCAAGGAATAGTCAGGCAGGCAAGGGTCAATACAGGTAATGTTCAGAATAGTCAGGCAGGCAAGGATCGAAAACTGGAATCAACAGACAGAAAATTGCACCCCAGATACTAAAAAAGTTAGACCTAACAACGGGCAACGATCACAATCCCAAAGCCCCTTTAAATAGTTTGAATTTCACGCGCCTGCCCCCGCCGGCCTGCTGGACCACCAGGGTGGGTTAGTACATACAGATTGTGCTGGATGGAATGTCCCATTGGACTTAATGCTTTGAATGGACTTCCCATATGGTCCAACTGTTTGTCCAACGGCATTTGGCATTAAGAATGCATTACATTAAAACTGTTTGATAACAGTCTGATTGTAAGATGCCCAATCCATAGACTTTCAGCTGCAGGAAAAAGAGTAAATCAACCCACAAACTGTTTTTCAAGGAATTAAAACTCCAAGTTACTTTCCACCATATATTGGTTACATGTTTTCAATAGTTTGAAAATTGTTTGTAAATGTATTTGCTATTGAGAACAATATATATACATCTTTCTGTTCTTTGTTTCATAATCTTGAAAGTGTTCTCTTCCAGGTCTGTAAATTAGGTGGCTACTGTGTTTACTCAGAACCAGAAATACAGAGAATATAAACACAAAAGGGGGAATGTTATTAAAAATTGCAAGTGTTATTTTAAATAGATTTTTTGCGAATGTTTAGCACTGCTCGCAATGTAAAAATCATTCGCTGGTGAATATTACATTGCTAAGAAAACGTTAGCGTTAACACCTAAGTAATACAAATATAATGTGCCATTGTGCTGCACTGGTATAACTGGTGTGTTTTCTTAAGAAACTCTACAATAATTTATATAAACAAGCTGCGTTTTGGCCATGGGGGCAGCCATTTAAAGCGGAAAAAGGAGAAAAGGCACAGGATAGACCGCAAATAACAGATAAGCTCTCTTGTACGCAATGGGATTTTTGAGAACTTATCTGTTATCCATTGTGTATCCTGTGCTTGAATGGCTGCCTCCATGGCTACATAGAATCTTGTTTATATAAACTATAGTTGTATTTCAGGAGCAAACACGCCAGTTTTACCAGTGCAGGGCAACAGTACATTATATTGTCATTCCTTAAAGACACTTTCAGTTTTTATTGTTACTGTTCCTTTAAATATTTTGTCACTAAATACACTTTGCGATTGTGAAATTTTATTACATACAATGTGAATGTTCGCAAAAGCAATTTGGTCGCAAACTTTGCGAGGAAGTTGTTGAGGTCTGTTATCCATCAAAAAGGACACAAACAGGGTCACTAACATTCGCAATGTAAATGTTTTTAGTTGTTGCTTGTGATGGTATAAACATCACTGTAATGTAGGCTGGCGAATGATTTGTTTTGCCTCATAGTCATCTCACCATTCTGCTAAATCACTGATCTAAATGTCTTACTGAAGTGCACTAATGCTAACAATAGAATGCCTGTGTCTTCTCTATAGAGATCTATTGACTGTTTTTGCAGGACTGATGTCTCCATGAAAGAATCTCTGCAATAAAATAAGGACTGGCTGCTGTTTGTGATCAGTATGATGAGATGAGAAAAAAAGGAATCTTAGTAACCACTTTGTTCACAAGGTCTTAAGATACATACTAGGGATCAACTAAACATGATTCATTGATTGACAAACCCTGTTCAGTACAAGAAAGGGATCTATTATTATTATTATTGTCCTATATTTATATAGCAACAACATATTCTGCAGTGGTATATATATGTATAGTGGTATGTATATATACCACTGCAGAATATGTTGTTGCTATATACAAAGTAAATAAATACTATTTTTTGCCGCCCTAGGCCCGCGCCTATGCGGCCTTGCCGCAAATCCGGGCCTGTTCACACTTATGTTCTTTTGAGTAAACCGGCAAGATTGGTAGTAGCATCTTTAAGCTCCTTATGTCTGCAAGCAGCGGAGCCCACGTGACGGTTACATGTGCGGTTGCTGGATTTATATATATATATATATATATATATATATTAACACATGCTGCAGGGATGGAGGCAGTAAGTCGCTCTATCATTGAGTTGAGCAACATCTGATGGTCCCCCTATCACATTTGTTTTGGAGTTATTGAATTTGCCATTGTCTTTAAATTATTTTCATTTGAACAAAATTATTATTTACAACTGCTGGGCAAGGCGATGGGGGTGGCTATGGCACCTGCATATGCCAACCTGTACATGCACCAGTATGAACAGCATTACATTGTGCCAAAATTTAAAGACAAGTTATTTGTTCATCGTTTTATCGTTGATGATATGATTATTATTGGAGGGGGAATCAAATGGAATTCAGTGATATGGTTAAGGAATTAAGCGCTATAGATTGCCCAGTCAGATTCACTTATGTGATACATCCACTAAAAATAAAATTTTTGGATGTGGAATTAATATTTAATCTGCGATCATTTAGAGTATACATTGCTCCACAAAACAACAGGATATGGCAGTTGGCATCCTGGCCCTATGAAAAAGTACTTACCTATTAGTCAGTTTTGTAGAGTGTTAAGGAACAATTCTCAGCAATTAGATGAAAGGTAGAACAGATTTAAGGACAGAGAGTACCCAGATAAAGTTTTGCAACATGCCTTAACCACAGCTCATAAACAGTGTAATGGCACAAATACATTTGAAAAATGACAACCTGGCCTTGTGTTTTGGCACTAGGTACAATTCTGGAACCAAGGTTCTGGGTGATGTTATCCAGAAACGATGGAACATAATCTGCGCTGATAATAACGTTATTGTATTGTATCTGAACCCCCTCTAGTTAATTATAAGCATGGTAATAATTTATGGGACTTGTTGGTTAAAGCTGACCTAGTTTATTGTTATATTTCTAAAGGGAGGAAAACATGGCTGTCAGAGACAAAACCTGGGTGTATTCACTGTCCAAGTTGTACCTCTTGCCGGTATATGACACCGGGGGTTTCCTTTTTACATCCTCACACAGGGAAATGCTTTTTGATTCGTCATTACATCAACTACACTACTACACATGTGATTTATTTAATTTTATCGACCACCAGGACCAACTGCACAACTTTGCTGCCTGGCTTCCTTAATTTCTTTCATCTAACATCCCATCCATCATATTAGGTGACTTTAATATACCCGTTAACAACATTAACAACCCTTCTGTCTCTAAACTTCTTTCACTAACCTCCTCCCTAGGCTTATCTTTGTGCTCAGACTCCCCTTCTCACTCCAATGGTAATGCTCTGGATCTCATATTTACCAGACTCTGTTCAACCACCAATTTTACTATAGGAATATAATTCAACTAAGATGCACTTCCCAAGGCAGTCTATGTAAGTGGTTATCTAAAAAAGAGTAGAAGTGCACCCAATAGTGTGTTCGAGATAATGGCACCACACAATGTCCAAACTGCTTACACTGGATACTTTAATAGCAGCACTTATCACAGGTTAGCGTGTTTGCGGTATGGAATATGACTTTCTCCTCATCAAGGTTTGGTCTGTAGACAGCATAAGGTTATACTCACGTGATTTGTTATGTACTGATCGCAAAACTCTGACTTCTCTACTCTTTTATAGGTCCCTCGATATGGATCAGTGTCCCCCATCTCCTTGCAGCTCTAGCCATGTGCTCTGCTCGTGTCCTGCTCCATATGACTTCTCTTTTGTGGGTTACAGAGGATTGTCTCAGAAAGATATTTTTTGCAAGAAAGCTCCACGGGCTGTATGAGGTTTTGTGGAAGATTTTTTTGCATGCAAGTTTTATAAACTTTTATACTACTTATAAAAGCCCAACGCTTTTTTTATGTATCAAACTTCCTCGGGGCATTGACGTATGATACATAGGAAACGCATTGGACTTCTCTGTAAAAGAGAAGAGATTTGCAATCCATATACGTGACATGAATCATGTGAGTATACAGAAAAAAACCTTGGTGGCTCTACACTATTGGAGGCTGTGTTTGCAGGTATATTCTGTACCCCAAACATGCCAACCTGCGATAAGTGCTGCTATAAAAGTATCCAGTGCTAGTAGTTTGGGCAGTGTGTTGTGACCAGTATCTCTAATAGAAACACACTTTTGTGTGCAATCTTTTTTAGATAACCGCATATAGAGACTGCCTTCGGTAAGTGCATCTTATTTGAACTTGGTTTACCGTACGTGGATTTAAAACTATTATTGGAGCTTCTGCATTTTTAATCCATCAGATTTAGCACCCTGGTATATTGTTTATTGTAATCTAGCTATAGGAACAAAGGCTCATGGTGAAAGATAGTGCGCCTCTTCCCTTTTCTTCTATATTAGTGGTAAATAATAGTAATTGCACCACTACTGTCAGTAGTGGCACTGCTACTACTGGAAGTAGTGGTGTGAGAATGCTTCATAGATTCTACATTTATGACTTTCTCTTTGACCTGTGCTGAACTGGGTGCTTACTGGCAATATGTGGCAGACCAAGATCAAGGTGTTGTGGCACTCAAAGGGTTAAATTGAAACAATATTCGCAAATACAAGTGGATTGCTATGGGCGACATGGTGGCTTAAGCACTTCTACTTTTTAAGTGCTGGGGTCCTGAATTCTGGTTTGGGCACTCTCTGCAAGGAGTTTGTATGTTTGCCCCTTCTCTATGTGGTGATACTCCAAAAATATTCAGGCTAGTTCACTGGCTGCTGATTAAATTGACCCTACTGTTTGTGATAGGGACCTTAAAGCCTCACTGGGGCACTGAATGAGGAATATAATATGTAAATGTGTTGGTGCATATAAATACCAGGTAATAAGTAACACGCAGTTCACTATGTGGATGTTTTATTTATTTATATAGCAATAGGGGATAAGGGACCATTGGGATATGTCAAAGAAAAAATAAACGCCAGTGCAAGTGGACCACCATTGTAATTTATATATTGCATTCAGTTTGTATACTCTTTGTACAAGAGCTCAATGCTCTCTTAAAAATTACGTGCAAACACTGTATTTCTAGATTATGAATAGACCCTAGCACTTTGGCTACACATTACACATGAATGAGAAAAAGAAGCTGTGTCCTAGACAGGCTAGGTGCTACAGTGTGTAACGGATTCACCACTATGAGGGAGTGGACAGAGCTATGACTATAGAAAGGCTTTAAATAAGAAGTATTTACACATAATTATGCAAGTATATGTTGGAAAGCATATATCAGCTATGTTCCTGCATGCAGAAGAAAAAACAGATTCATCTTTGATAACTTCATAAATGCCATTTCCAAAGTTAAAAAAAAAGAAAATAAAAGCACACAAAACACGTGAAGACCTTCAGGTATAAGGAACTCATATACCTGTACATATGCATGTCATCTAACAATTTATCAAACAGAATACCGTATATACTCTTGTATAAGCCGACCCGTGTATAAGCCGAGGTACCTAATTTTACCTACAAAAACTGGGAAAACTTATTGACTCGCGTATAAGCCTAGACACAACTGCAGCCCTGTCTCCCAGCAGCGCACATTCTGCCAAAGCGACCCCCCCAGCGATCAACCGGACTTCTTTGCAAAGCTGATGGTGACAGAGAATTACCAAACGGATTACTGTGTGCATTGTCCCACTGTCCCACTACCATGTGCAGAGGGTGCTGTTTGATATTGCCATCACTGTTAATCTTTTGTATAACCAACAGAGGGCGCTGTGTGATATTGCAGTCTCTGTTATTCTTTCATATAACCAACAGAGGGCGCTGTGTGATATTGCAGTCCCGGTTATTCTTTTATACAACCAACAGATGGCACTGTGTGATATTGCAGTCCCTGTTATTCTTTCATACAACCAACAGATGGTGCTGTGTGATATTGCAGTCCCTGTTATTCTTTCATACAACCAACAGATGGTGCTGTGTGATATTGCAGTCTCTGTTATTCTTTCATACAACCAACAGATGGCACTGTGTGATATTGCAGTCCCTGTTATTCTTTCATACAACCAACAGATGGCGCTGTGTGATATTGCAGTCTCTGTTATTCTTTCATACAACCAACAGATGGCGCTGTGTGATATTGCAGTCACTGTTAATCTTTCATATAACCAACAGAGGGCGCACTGTTATTCTTTCATATAACCAACAGAGGGCATTGTGGGATATTGCAGTCTCTCCCCAAGTGAACTGTTGGTATAGGAATGATTAAAAGTGACTGCAATCGTACCGCTGACCGGCGTATAAGCCGAGGTAGACTTTTTCAGCACATTTTGGATGCTGAAAAACTCGGCTTATACGCGGTACTCCTTAGTTAAACAGTTGCTGTGAATTTGGAGCCTACTGTATATACCATGTCTCAACTTAGGGTTTTATCAAAGGACAACTATTGGCATTAAATCAAAGCAATATATTTTGTTTTACTAAATGTAAACAGTTATCCTTTGTATATTTTATATAAATGTAAGCTCAGCAAGATTGGTAGGAAAAAAAGTTGGTCAAAAGGTGATGGTATTTGTGGGATACAGCAAAAGTCCATAGCTTTCCAGCATAAAACATCTAGCAAAGCTCTGCCACAAACTGTGCACATTCCAAAAGATCTTTAAATATTCTTTGCATATTGCCATTGATCTTTTTGTAGTATGATTCTGTTACAGAACATTTTAATTGCCTTTAACATTGTTACAGAAAAAAACACATCATATAGCATTTTGTCTGGATTCTTTTCCTGGGAATCGATCCAAAATAATTGATATAAATGCTATTTTGCAATAAGTGCTATTTATAGTTTTTGGATTTGTTCTATAATGAAAAATTGACCACAGCATTTGCTTTATCTGTTGCTCTGTACACTTTTTTTTACAGATGGACTCATGCTATAAGACAAGGTTAAAAGAATAAAGCTTTGTCTAACAAAGCCTTTCTAGGGCTTTACTATCTAAGATCTAAACAGGTGGACAGATAACATGGGTCAATATGCCAAAGATGCTTTTGACAATAGGTCAGTGCATTTGCCACTTGAAGGCTCCCATTTTATATGGTTAACCATCTGAAAGCCCTCAGGGTTCTTGACATCTTGAACAGATAAATACTCTGATATGTCACTGTGAGAACATAGGGACCTTATAATTCTATATCTTCTATATCATAAACTCAGCTTTGAAAAAAAGGAAATAGTTCAAGACAACAAGCAATGAGGTAGACTAGGACATTGCCTGTATTTTGATAACAGTGGTTTCACCTCTAAGCTTTTTGGGATATAAGAATATAATATTATGTGTATTTCAGAAGAGAATTTGAGTAGCAAGAAATACACCATACAATTTTTTTTTTAAATATTTCAGAAGTAAAGTCAACTACATTAAAAAACTAATTTAATTATTCAGATAATAAACTATGATTTAAAGCACATATGAGCACATTTTGGCAATTTTTAATTACCACTAGAAATCATTGCATTTGTCAATGTTCTTTCTTTTGTCATATATGTTACGAATAATGAATATGCAACTCTAAAGCTGGTCATACATGCTCAGATACTGTCTGTCTGGGCATGTATTGTACTTGGGGGATGGGGGATTTTTAAACGACCATGGTGCAATCCTATTGGATCAGTTGTTCTATCATAATTGAACATTTCATTGGTTGATTCCCCCTGTAGGCAGGTAGATGTGGCATTGGGAAATGGCAGACCATCCTTCCCAGTTGATCTGTCCAAATGGAGAATTTCACCTGCCCCTTTGTAGCTAGGGGTGGGCGAATTTTTTCGCCTCATTTCGCAGAGAAAATGACGCCCATAGATTTGTATATCGCCGTGCATAATCTTAAGGGTGCCTATTATCCGCTGTTTCCCTCTTCAGCAGAATTTATACTAATATTAGCAACTATCGGTAGTGAAATTTTCTAGATCTAAGTTCACAAAACCGCAGTGAGTATTCACCAATGGCTGAATTTTCTACTCACAAACCAAAAAAGATAGCGTATATAATGTGGGCTCCCACTCAGGTTTCAGCTGCACACGTGTCTCCTGACTCCAAGACAAGGAGAGAGATAGAAAACGAAAGATAGTGTAGTCCTATTTTATCTAAAATAATAGTTTAAAATCAATTGCACTCACGTTTTCAATATAAAAACAATAGCATGTAGTCCATATAGGGCGCTGTGTTTTCCCTGGAGTGGCTCTGCCAGCTTTCTTTGCTCTTCACTCCGTGGTACTTTCTGTAACCCTTGGAAGAAGTGTCCTTCTCACCTAGAAGGTGAGAAGGTCCCTTTTCAGTCTGTCACACCCTAACTGTGCATGCATTGTTTGCTTTCAAGGGGATCCTTAAGGCATAGGGGAAAACATTTTTTGCACCAGGTTTTTGAAATCTAAATTGTGCCTTTATGAACAGCATAAAAAGTTATAATAGATAGAGAGAATTATATAGACAGTAGAGAAAAGAGACAGAACACATAGGCATTTTGTAAAATGTAAATATAAAGATGCCCTTTGACCAGAGGGGTAGATATTACCATCTCTACAAGGGAAAAGCCAGTTCAATTAGTGAAGAGATGTTAGGTGCCCCAGAGCCTGCTGATGTGACAAATGTCCACAGATTCCCTGCATAATAAATAAACAGTGAAGATTAAAAGTTTTATTGTGCCATAAATTATTTTCTCAGACTTATTTCTGTTTGTTATGTATTAGATCTAACAATTAGGTTGCATTGCTTAGGTTTCCCTTTATTTCCATTTTGAATTTTCTTATCTGTCCACAGTGCTGTTTTTTGATATATATTGAGATTATTTGTCTACAGATTAAAAACAGTCCAATAGGATCAGCACAACCGTCATTGACGTCTATAAGACCCCACCCAACTTTTACCTGTTGGTTTTTGTGGTTTTCACACTTAAATAAATGTGACATTTTTAGATATTTTAAGAAATTTGGAAAAACAACAATTTATAATAGTAAATTGACCACTTATAGTGTTAGTGGTTGCTAATTTGGTCACGAGACAATTTTAATTCTTATTTGTGGTGAAACAAAATGAAGTTGCCACTGTCGATCAAGTTCAACCCCTCCAAATGAAAACCCAGCATCCATACATACACCCCTCCCTACTTTTAATTAAATTCTATATACCCATACCTATACTAACTATAGAGCTTAGTATCACAATAGCCTTTGATATTATGTCTGTCCAAAAAATCATCCAAGCCATTCTTAAAGGCATTAACTGAATCAGCCATCACAACATCACCCGGCAGTGCATTCCACAACCTCACTGTCCTGACTGTGAAGAACCCCCTACATTGCTTCAAATGAAAGTTCTTTTCTTCTAGTCTAAAGGGGTGGCCTCTGGTAAAGTGATCCACTTTATTGGTAAAAAGGTCCCCTGCCATTTGTCTATAATGTCCTCTAATGTACTTGTAAAGTGTAATCATGTCCCCTCGCAAGCACCTTTTTTCCAGAGAAAACAACCCCAACCTTGACAGTCTACCCTCATAATTTAAGTCTTCCGTCCCTCTAACCAATTTAGTTGCACATCTCTGCACTCTCTCCAGCTCATTTATATCCCTCTTAAGGACTGGAGTCCAAAACTGCACTGCATACTCCAGATGAGGCCTTACCAGGGACCTATAAAGAGGCATAATTATGTTTTCATCCCTTGAGTTAATGCCCTTTTTTATGCAAGACAGAACTTTATTTGCTTTAGTAGCCACAGAATGACACTGTCCAGAATTAGACAACGTGTTATCTACAAAGACCCCTAGATCCTTCTGATTTAAGGAAACTCCCAATACACTGCCATTTAGTGTATAACTTGCATTTATATTATTTTTGCCAAAGTGCATAACCTTGCATTTATCAACATTGAACCTCATTTTCCAGTATGCTGCCCAGTTTTCCAGTTTAGACAAATCACTCTGCAAAGTGGCAGCATCCTGCATGGAACCTATAGTTCTGCACAATTTAGTATCATCTGCAAAAATAGAAACAGTACTTTCAATGCCCACCTCCAGGTCATTAATAAACAAGTTGAAAAGCAAGGGACCTAGTACAGAGCCCTGCGGTACTCCACTAACAACACTGGTCCAATTAGAAAATGTTCCATTTACCACCACTCTTTGTAGTCTATCTTTTAGCCAGTTCTCTATCCAGGTACAAATACTGTGTTCCAGGCCAACATTCCTTAATTTAACCAGTAACCTTTTGTGTGGCACTGTATCAAATGCTTTAGCAAAGTCTAAGTAAATCACATCCATCCCAGAATCGAGGTCTCTACTTACATTCTCATAAAAATAAATTAAGTTAGTCTGGCAAGATCTATTACGCATAAAACCATGCTGGCACAAACTCATAGTATTATGATTTGCTATGAAGTCCAGTATCTTATCCTTTATTAACCCTTCGAAAAGCTTTCCTACCACTGACGTCAGACTAAATGGCCTATAGTTTTGAGGCTGAGAACGGGATCCTTTTTTGAATAGAGGCACCACATTAGCAATTCGCCAGTCTCTCGGCACTATGCCAGATCTCAATGAATCCTGAAAAATTAAGTAAAGAGGTTTGGCAATCACAGAGCTAAGCTCGCTAATTACCCTGGGATGAATACCATCTGGCCCCGGACCTTTGTTAATCTTAACATGTTCTAGTCTCTTGAATTTCTCTCTCTGAATTTCTTCATGTGTGAACCATGCATCATTAGTTGTATTACTAGAATTGGGACTGTTAAGAAGGAAACCTTCACTTACTGGTTCCTCATTTGTGTAGACAGATGAAAAATATGAGTTCAGAATCTGCAATTTTATTTTGTTTTCATCAACCAGCTGACCCCCCTCTGATAGTAAGGGTCCCACCCCTTCCTGCTTCATTTTTTTACTATTAACATATTTAAAAAATAATTTTGGATTTTTTTTACTGCTTGCTGCAATATCCTTTTCTATAGCAATTTTAGCTTGCTTTGCATGATTTATTGGCTTCTTTGCATGATTTATTGGCCTCCTTGTACCTTATAAATGATTCGGCTGTACCAGCTAACTTGAAAGCCTTAAAAGCACGTCATTTCTTACCCACCTCAACACCAACGCTTCTATTGAACCAAAAAGGTTTTGCTTTGCAACGACGTTCCTTGCTTACAAGTGGAATATACTGACAAGTATATTTATTAAGCAGCATTTTAAAGACTTCCCATTTTTGTTCTGTGTTTAACCCTGTGAAAAGCATTTCCCACTTAATATGTTGCAGAGATGCCCTTATACTGGCAAAGTTTGCATGATTGAAATTTAGTGTTTTAGTTACTCCCTTATAGAATTGCTTCTGCAACAGAATCTCAAAGGAGACAGACCATGTTATTATCACTATTCCCTAAATGCTCACCCACACAAATGTTAGAGATGAGTTATCTGCTCCATCATAACTAAGATGGTTGCTCCATGTGCACAACTGAAGAACATTAATTTTATCAGTATCATTAATAACTGTATCAGCTTTAGCAACTGGCGAATCTCTTGTAGTGGTGATAACTACTATCCCCCTGATTTAATCTTCCCCTTTAAGGACTTGCTAAATGAGCTTTCATATCTAGCAGATAGTTTTAAAAGAATTTTTGAAGCAATTTTATTAGTGTTTTAAGAAGCAGATTATTATGAACTTGGTGTGGGTACTATACTGACTCTGCTCCTGCATCTTATTTCTTGTCCACAGAACCCTTCAAACAATGCCAAACAAATGCATTTTTATAGTTACAGCCTTCTCAAAGAAAACAACATTGATCAATGATATGCTGAAAATTGATTCAAAATAGTTATTGATTGAAATGGGGATCTCCTTGGCAAAAGGGGAGACAATCTTTCCCTACCCTACAAAATGAAATATGAGATGAGTGATTAAGATACTGTAAGGAACAGATTTATCAAAGGTTGAATTTCGAGTTCGTGTGAGTTATTTTAAATTCCCATGAACTCAAAATTCGACCAACTGCAATTTATTTTAAAAAAAAAATCTAATTTTTTGTACTCTGGTGAATAGGATTGACCTGCAAACTCGAATTGAATTTGAATTCGATTAGATTTTTTTCTCTGAAAAAAACGAGATTTTCGGGAAGTCAGCAAGCAGCTTCAAATTTATCCCAGGAAGTCCCCCAAAGGCGAAAACAGCAACTCACAGGTTTAAGGTGGCAAATAATCAAATTTGAGTTCTTAAAAGGCCAGTGTATGATAAATTTTGAATATCAAATTCAAATTAAAAAAAAACTCAACTCAAATTTTAACAATTCCCTAGTCGAATTTGACAGTTTAGGCCATAAAAAAAAACTCGAAAATTAGAAATTTGGAAATTTGAATTTTCACTTCAACCCTTGATAAATCAGTCCTTACTTAGTAACTGAGAAATAAACACATTACAATAATATGTTATATTGTAGTCCTTTTTTAGAAGTAGATTTACCATTGAAACTGGAAACAATGTACACAACGGGGCAAATTTATCAAGGGTCGAATTTCGAAGATAAAAATACTTTGAAATTCGACCATCGAATTTAAATACGTTGAATTCAAATATCGAATTCAAACTTTTTTCATCGAATTTGGGTATTCTGCGGTTGAAGTAAAATCGTTTGATCGAGCAATTAAATCCTTCTAATCGAACGATTCAAACAATTTTATCGTACGATTGAACGATTTTACTTCGACTTCAAAAAGTTTAGAAAAATGCTGTAGAAGGTCCCCATAGGCTAACATAGCAGTTCGGCAGGTTTAATTTGGCGAAGTATTGAAGTCAAAGTTTTTTTAAAGAGACAGTACTTCGATTATCGAATTGTCGAATATTTGAACTATTTTACTTATAATCGAATTCGAAGTCGTAGTATACTATTCGATGGTCGAAGTATTCAAAAAATTACTTTGAATTTCAAATTTTTTTTCATTCGAAAATACCTCGAATTCACTTCGACCCTTGATAAATCTGCCCCAAGGTGTATTGTTAACCAAGGCAGCATGGAATGTAGCACACAGGGTAATAAAATGCAAATGGGAATCCTCTGAAAGGAATATGAACAAAGTATAATTGCATAGTTTGTTAGAAAAAGGGTGTGAAAAGCCTAGATGTCTGGTGTCTTAATTAAAGCAAAACAGTGTCGGACTGGCCCACCGGGATACCAGGAAAACTCCCGGTGGGCCCAGGTGTCAGGGGGCCCTTGAGCTGCTAAAATTTTGGCCTATTTCATGGCTATTTCTTTGAGAACAAAGAGGTTAAATATATAGAATAATAGAATAGAATAATATATAGAATTAGAGATTAGGAGAATAGAGGTTGAGTGAGTAAAAGAATAATAATAATACTGAGAGTGGGCCCCTGGTCTAAGGTTTTAGGGTGGGCCTCTGGTGTCCCAGTCCGACACTGAAGCAAAATACGTTATACTTTTCACAGGGTGAAATGGAAGAATCAAATAATGCCAAAATTGACTTCATATTTCATAATGGAAAATGAACTCAAGGCCAAAAACCAAAACTATTTTGGATGGATCAAAACTTTTTTAAGATTTCTGTTCACAGGTTCTTCTTGCTCTTGCAATTAAAACTCAGATGCACAATGTTGTGAAATGGCCATTCATTTACTTGTTTGTATGTACTGAATGCCAATGTTGCCCCCAATGTTGGATATCCCCATAACTATAGCAACAGTTTCTGCTATGGTTTCATATATATATATATATATATATATATATATATATATATACAGTATATAAAGGGGCCCAATCTGGAACCTGGAAATAAAAAATGTCTCTGCCTAATGCAGTGACACTGGTAAAAAAATAAAGCAAACATGAAATACATTAAATTTGAGTATCTACATCTGAAAATGGCAGGTATAAGGGAGAGGAATGAAACACTATAATTTATGCTGACATGTTTGTGTTAGACTTTTGATTTGTAGTCCTTCACCAATTTCTTTTACTTTTATTGCCTTTTCCAGAATAATAAAGTTAAAAAAAAAAGTGTTTTGTTTTATGGGGTTAAGTAAGTTAAAATAAGAAATATTCCTGTCTTTGAGCCCCGGTTTGGTGTTTCAACAGCATGAGAAAATCTTTTAAACTGCCCTTTAGTCTGCTTCTGGTTAAAACCAGATGAGAAAGTATGTGTATGGACACTAACTGGGAAATGCTGGAGGTGACAGTATCCACTTATACAGACAGATAGGAGCATGCCCCAGGATATTTACTGGTGTAGTTGGTGAGCACCTCCATGATATGGGAATTTATGTTATAAGGTCTTGCCTGCTAGTGTGATTTCTGTTGAGATACCATTAGTATCCATCAGAGCCACAAACCAGCCCATGGCACATGCCAGCCAAATTTTCTTTGAGACCTGTACATTGTAATCAGCCCTACTTCTTGCAGTATAACCTAAGGTAAAAGTAATTCAAACCTAATACATTGCAGTGCTCAGTATTGTAATGGAACTGTAACATGTCGGTCACATTTTTTGTCTGAGTTAATAATGTGCCCAGCATATGTGTTCCTTGCTCATCACACTAAAGTCATCTTAATTCAGACACAGTTTACCTCCTCATCTCTTGAGCTATGCTGCTGTGATTCAACAGTCACATTATTTGCTGCAGTTACCCTCCTGTATTTAGAAACGACAGGGGAATTTGCATCTGAATGCACTGTCAATGGAAACACATTCCAGTTAAAAGAATTGTATTCTTTGTAGTGTAGTAGCCATGTAAAAGAAACACTACATAATGCACTATACTGGATTTCCCAAATGCCTCAATCCGAAAAGGCCAGTTAGGTCAATGTTATGCAATGTGCTTCTTAATGTGCAAATCTGCTTTTGTGCATATTTAACTGGAATAATAGTGAAGAGACTAGCAACCCTTTTCACTTTTTATTTATTTATTTAAATCTCCTTTACGTTTTGCATTTAGCTTCTCCTTTCTGTTATTCCAGGGAGTTGTATATAGAAAAAATGAAAGCAGAAAAAAAACCCCGGGAAATTGTGACAAATTACAGTAGTCAAACAGCAAGCGACTTCCATGATCCAGTAAAAGTGATATAAACATAACAAACAGTTTAAGAAATCATTTATATTCATATATGCTTGATTAAGATCCAAGTCCAACTGTTGATACAGATCATTTTTCATAAGAAAATCGCATCTGTCCAAACACAAGGTACAATGCTGTCAAAAGTAGAAGCGTTTGGGAGGGGCACAATATGGGGCATATTTATCAAGGGTCGAATTTTGAATTGAAAAACGTTGAAATTCGAATTCAAAAAGACCAACCGAAATTAAGTCAAAGTTTTATTTGGGTCGAATAGGTCAGTTTTCGATTGAATAGGTCCTTATTCAGCTGAATTCAAATAGAAGGAATAGCGAATTCAAATTCGATTCAAAGTTTTTCCCAAAAAAAACTTTGATTTTCAAAGTCCACCAATTGACTCCAAATAGTTTCTAGGAGGTCCCCGATAGGCTAAAACAGCAATTCGGCAGGTTTTAGATGGCAAATGGTCAAAGTTGAATTTTTAAGGAGACAGTACATGATAAATGTCGATATTCAAATTTTAGAATTTTTTTCAAATTTGAACCGAATTTGGACTATTCCCTAGTCGAAGTACACAAAAAAGCTCAAAAGTTGAATTTTTTTCATTTGAAAATTCACCTCGAGCTTTGATAAATCTGCCCCTTTGTGTCACTTTTACATTCTTTTAAATTACTTTTATGGCTGAGATGGTATATAGGTGTAAATTAAATGTTTTTGTAGTTAGGTCAGTGGATTCTTGCCAAAGAGTCCTGGATATGATCATGGGTAGCAATGCCTGTGTAGGTTATGCTAGGCTTTGGTTAGCCACTTAATTTTACATGGAGCAATACTATATTTCTGGGCAGATTTTCTGACAGGCAGTTTTAATGTAGTATCTGATGGAATCTTGGTCATGTCATTTAGTCACCACTCACCCACATACGTGGCCATCTTGTACAATGTCTGTCATTGTAGCCTGTGGTAACATGACTGGCTAAAATAGCATGTATATGACTTAATGACGTTTAACTTTTGTCCCAATTTAATAACTCTTAGAATCAATGTTTTTTTTTATTTAAGGCAGGTGTTACTTAACGGGGCTAATGTGCCTCTCCATGTGCCTTGTATTTTGTAATGTGCAATTTATGAAAGCATTTGATTGGAGCATGTATGGGTGCAAAAAACATTTAACAGCATGTTTGTGTATGCAGTTGAGTTCATTGCACTTGCTCTTGCATTCATAATTGAGTCTTTAATTCTCCTACTCTGTAAAAGCTTCTGCTGGATCAACCCCTAATATATATATATATATATATATATATATATATATATATATATAGTGATTCCCAGTGCCGTAACTATTGTTCCCCTTTCAGGACTCGTGTTCCCTGCTGCCAAATATGCGGACTTGAAACATTTTCTAGAGGTCGTGGGCCCGGGTGTGATCAACTCCTGCACCTCAGTAGTTAGTCCACTGGTGATCCTTAAACCTGCAAATTTAACAGACATTAGTTATCAATTACAAACAAGCCTGCCAGTGAGGAAGCAATTAAACGGCATAGTTGCCAATGTATCATATTTCTTCTGATGACTGGTGTGCAACTACATGTTTGGGGTTCCAACAGCAGGTCATTGATGCACCAGACTTTTTTTCAGGGAACCGATTTGAACCCGAGCCCCTGAAGAGATGCAACCCACGCTCTGAAAATACTAGATGCATCTTGCTCCTGATTTCGTCATTAGGTGGAAGTTGCAACTCAAAGCACAGTTAGAATTATGCTGTAATTATGGGGTGAAATGCAACTTTGTGGGCAACAACATTATAGTTTTTTTTCCATATCATTTGTATTCGCGATCAACATCTCTATTCAGGAAAGTTTCCTGCACCTTTCCTAATGTTTTACTTCATAAGAATATGTTTAATACAGACAGACAGTATAATTTGTTCCTTTAATATATGCTTTAATATTACTATAAAATATCCATAAGATACAAAAGATTGCCCCAAACAAATATAATTTTCATGATGGCATTTCTCATTCTGAAAGGAGTTACATTTGCCTATTTAGCTATCGGCTGACATTATCTCCATTAGCAATGCCATGCAGCTCGCTTTAATGTTTTTTTTCATTATTTATGCATACCATGGATTCATTCACCAGGTATGTATTAGGAGCACTTAAAACACAGAATGATGTTGCCTGAAATTTAAGAGTAAAAGAAAACAACAACAGAGGTGTGTTTTCATGTGACTAACAGAGATGCTAAACTCATTTCATGTTTTTAGGTTAATGATTAAAATGTCCAAACCACCTAATTATAAGCGAGAAATTGCCATCAGATTCTTATATATTTATGAGCAACCTTGGTTGTCCTTTCCAGCACAACTTAGAAGCAATAGCTATTTCCACATTATGAATGTTATACAGATTTTTGATAAATTTGCCAAATAGCATAAATTCTGCTTTTCATTATTTTTCTTAGTCCTATAAACACGTATCCTTCTCCACGTTTTACATTTTCAATGAAGCATAGATGGAAATCAATGGACAATGAAAGGGGCATCTCCATCAAAAAAAATGTTTTTCTTATGCAAAAAATTATACTTTTTGGTGCTTTATCCAAATTGTAAACACTCTCAAGAGCATTACACTATGACTTTAACATTTAAACAACATCTTTTTATAACACATCTTATTGTTTAATTAACTGATTGCAATGATAAGATGATGAAACCTGCCCATGCTACGATACATCCATATTGTCACAGTGAATACAGACTTTAAAATCATCCATTTTTTTAAATCTGGTGTCGAGTTATCTTTACTGTCAGGTTTGCAGGGCTATAGAACCCATTGCAAATGTGGTTCTTTCTGTTGTTTGTGTGTGCATGTATGGCTTATAGGGAACCTTGATGGTTCCCAAACTATGGAGCTGACCTGGAACAGTGGCATGGGTGGCTCAGCCAAAAGGATAATTAAGGTATAAATTGCTGACCTATAGAGGTCAGTTATGATGAGATTTATATCTTAGATATTCATGGAATAAATATTGCCTTTTTAAACTACTTGGATCTTGTTCAATTTAATTCATTGATAGAGCCCTGGAGGTTAAGTCCCTTTTTCCTTTTTTTGATATTTAACCTTGTTATTTGTGGACACTCCTTTTCAATGACTCTTTTCAATGACTATAATAATTATTATCTACTGTCTGGCTTGTTTAATTTTAAAGTGTAAGAAAATCTGAATGGCTGATACAAAAATTTTCCTATGTCTATAACCAGTTTTGAAATAGGAAAGCCCTGATCAAAAGTTTAGACCTCCAAGGAAAGACTTGAACCTAAAAAGTCAGAGAACCACTGCTTTAGAGTCTGACGTGTAACCAACTGTGAATGCATAGGTACTAGTTTGTAGTATTTTGTGAGCTATTTATTTTTGTATATTTTATATTACCAGTTCCTTGTCAATAAAGTAAAGAATGCCTGCTCCACACTAAGATGTTTAAACCACATTTGAAAATTCTAGGTTCAACTATGTCTTTTAATTTACAGATTGGTTGATGGTTATTAAAGTTTATTTCAAGTTTGTGCAATGCACATATATCTATACAGACAAAGCATTATTCCTATGTCTGAAAATGTTAATTCATAAGATTTGTAGTTTCACATATCACTGGCTAAAGTAGACTGTTATGGTGTTAGGTACAGTCTCTAATTTACCTGGTTTGTCTGAGTGTATACTAGTAAAACTGTCAATCACAGTGTTTTGTGCGACTGGTATACACAGAGCAACTTCAGCCAGCCTGGACAGCTGTATTATATGTTTATTTATATCCACAGAAACATGTCTGCTCAGAGAAACTCCATTAGTTAAACAAACTCCTTCCAGGAATTTTCAGCAGGCAAAATGGAATTTTAGGCCATGAATCATGGGAACAAGGATGTGGAAATATCACCTTAATATAAATGTAAATAGATTTGCTCTGATGAGAATCTTCCATATTGTAAATGATCCATCCAAAACAACATTTCAAAAACCAGTTCCTTAAATATATTGATCTGTTTTCTTGGCTAGCACATCATTTGCACTGTTAGAATCTTTACAATTTAATCCAGTAAAGAAAATTTGTAATCTCATATGAGCACTGCAACATGGTATTATAAATTGTGGAAAAAAGTTTTTTTTTAACAGATAACTAGATATACAGGTATGGGATACGTTATTTGTAAACCAGTTATGTAGAAAGGTCCTCATTATTGAAAGGTCGGTTCCTATAGACTGCATTAAAAATTTTTTTTTACAAAATGAGTTCCTTTTCTCTGTAATAATAAGACAGTAGCATGTACTTGATTCAAACCAAGATATAATGAATCCTTATTGGAAGCAAAACCTGCCTATTGGGTTTATTTAATGTTTACATGATTTTCTAGTAGACTTAGGTTATGTAGAGTAGGGGGGTTGGGGTTTTTATGAATAAGGGGTTTTGTTCTTCTTTAAGATATGAAGATCCAAATTACGGAAAGAACCGCTATCCGGAAAACCCCAGGTTTCGAATATACTGCATAACAGGTCCCATACCTGTATCACTTTATTAACAGATAAACGTTAATTAAAAACAACTGGAATATTAAACATAGGGTGATTGCATATGGCTATAGCTACTGTATATAAGCTTAGGTGCAGAAAATGGTTAATGCACACAGTTCAATGAGAAGTCTAAGGAGGAAGTAGAACTTGCCCTGTAATGAGTAAGGGGTCTTGGAGGGCACCAAAGGGTGCCTACTGAAGGTGCCTGGGACTGTGAGGAGGGGTGGCTGGAGGGAAGCTGAGGTTTTCTGGGAAAGGTAGTCCAGAACGGGATTGGTGGGAATAGGAAGGGGAGGGTTGGTATAAAGGATATGTGTGCCTTACCCTCTTCCCTGCTGGATTCCTGGAGCGCTTTGGAGCTGCCGACTCACCCTCCCAGCTGTTCCGATTATCAATATTCAATATGTTAATTCGTTTGTATGTATTAAAAAAAAAAAAAAAAAAAAAAAATATATATATATATATTACCATGGTCTGTTCATACGTTGTTTTGATTTGTCACAGCTGGTGGGGTAAAAAATGTGTCCTTGCCATTTGTTATAGATACTGTATTGGCTTTACTTACATGCCCACCGCGGCTGCGGTGGCTGGCATTTGGATAACTGATGTTGGTTATGTAATGGCAAGTTTTGTTATGGTTAACAGGAAGAATAGTAAGATGTTCAAAATAAAAGCTGTGGCCGACCCTCACCCATTCAAATGGAAGTCTTTGGGGGGAATTCACAAAAGTGTCGGTAAAATAAGTAACCCAGAAGTGGCAGTCGACAAATTTGTAAAATGTCGTACGAACGGCAAATTCACAAAGACAGATGTTACCATCTCTGAATGTCTCGTAAGTCTGTCAATTTTCTAAAATGTCGTATATCTTTTCATCATACAAACGACATTTACCAAGACTTTTTAAAAGACAATTTGACTGACATTTTCATTTTGGAGAGCCTAAAGTGTCTGAAAAATTGTCGGTAAAAAAAATGAGTTTACGAGTAATTCATAAAAATGTTGGGAAAAGTGGCGTTGAAAAAGCCACGCCCACTTTTAACGACACTAATTCAAAAGTGTCGTACATGTCGGAAAATTGGCGGAGAAATGCTCTGTGAATTTGTCGGCTGTTGCTACGACATTTTAAAGACATTTTTTCGTTCCCGACACTTTTGTGAATTCCCCCCTTTGTCTCCGTGTGGTTCTTTATGCTATAGAAGGGTTAAGAGTAGTAGGTTGCCATGCATGCCTCCTCACAGTCTTAGAATTAAGACCAAGAAGATTCAGAAAATTGTGAATTTAAAAACAACTGATAGATCATAGACACACTTGGAGAATGAAATGTCTTCTTATCTCTTGGCATGCTGGTGCCTGGTTTGGTGTGCACATGTTGATGCTATTATCTAGATATCATGTTGTCACAGTGAATTCTGATGCATGATGCGGGCATTGTGATGTGGCTCTGTTTTAACAGCTCCCAGTCGAAGTCTTGCTATCATGTCCTTCTGGTTCTCATTCTATTCCTGTGTTTTGGCTTCTTGCTGCCTGCCTGACCAATGGTCAATTAGCACAGCAGACATGCGCCAAAAGACTTGCATGCAAATGCTATTTTAAAGTGATACTGACACTTACAGTAAAAGTTACCTATAGGCCATTTTGATCAGGGGCGTAACTATAGAGGAAGCAGACCCTGCGGCTGCAGGGGGGCCCAAGAGGTATAGGGGCCCACGAGGCCCTAATTCATATACAATTTCAATAAATATTGGAGAAACAAGTCAACCTCTAAACATTTTGGGGGCCTGAAAAATAATTTGCTGTGGGGCCCAGTAATATCTAGTTACGCCACTGATTTTGATACTTTAACAGCAACATTATACAACACATACAAAGAGAATGTTATGATAGTTGAAATTTTTTTTTACATTTCTGGTGTCAGTATCCCTTTAAAGTGATACTGAAACTAACAAACTACTCTTCAAATGTTAACGTATATTAAAAGTTACCTATAGATCATGATGAATATTCGCTGATAGGTTTGAAAGTACATTTTGGGGGTTATTTATCTTCATCGTTTATTTATATTGCACAGATAAGATACGCAGTGCTTTATTATCAAAATCCAAATTTATCTGACCAAACTAGAATCCACAATTTTATTATTTTTAATTAATATCAAGCAAAATTTAATAGGTCACTGAAAAAAATGACATTATTTGGTAATCTCTATTTCATACATCAGCTATTCACTATAAAATAAGTGCTTTGTTTTTTGTGTGTGCTACACCTCTCTCTGTATTCTTTTTGTAATTTCTCTATAATTATTTATTGTGCCTTGCTTTGATTTTTCAAGTGCACAGAATAGTAATAAGAGTTTTTGGAAATGGATGGCATGTTAGAGATAAAGAGGTACAGTTATTGAAGGATTCCGAGTGATGGCTCAGGCACAGGAATTGTTTATACATTCTGCCACACTATTGCTGCAAATCAGGAATGGAGGAATGAGTTATTTGTGAAATCACTGTTTAGTGAAAAAGAAAAGGTAATCTAGTACTGCTCTGGCAGGCAGGCCAAATAGATATGAAAAGCACAAACAGGCCTGTGTCTAAAGATGTAGACAATTGTAATTGAATAGACAACAATTGCAATGCCTTTGCATTATATTTAGCTTTAACAGCAGATAAACCATTTCTGAAGGTTGACTCTAAATTCATCGCTCTCCAGGAGCGATGTGAAGAGATTTGACTGTGACCTAAAAAGTATGTTTTACCGCACGCACAAAGTATATAAAGGTGATCAAAATATTGGCAAGATCTGTTTTAGAGGTGAGTGATTAGATATTATTATGCATCCTCAAAGTACTGTATCCTTTGTATTGTATTATTTGTGCTCTAGCTATGATGCAGGCAATTCAAAGGGTGCTTTATTACTTGCATTTCACATTGAATTTGACTTTTTAAAGGTCCTATAAAAATGAAAATTTAAATTGATCACACATAAAATATGGTTTGTCACATTTACAGATGAAGGTTATGCAATGAATGTTACAATGTTGCTACAGATCTTGTACACTTATAGCACAAAAATCAGCAGTTTGCATTCATAGTAGTCGTTTGTTACAAGCAAGCATCGAATTGGTTGCTAAGCGTTATTGCACATGGGCAAACTTGGTGCCTTTTTATATATATATATATATATATATATATATATATGAGGGGCAGTAGTGTTTTGGTAACTCTTAAGGAGGCTATAGATGGGCTGACAAAAGCCAACGGGACTGCCTCTCTGATATCTGGCCGAAAATTAAGCAGATATCATTTGGTCAGGTTTGATTTCCAAGTTGGGCTGAGGACAACATAGCCTTGTTGATGTGGTCCTCTTCTGATGGCCTCCATTTACCTTCATTAGATTTGGTCATTGGCCTGAGAGCCAAACACTTGGACTCGCCCAATATTGCCCATTTCAAGGTAGCCATATCGGTGAAAGAACATGCAGATCTTCAAGTGTATGGTCAGTTGTTCTGGTGATAAAAATACACTACACTTGGGTTATCTAATGATAAGTCTTACATTTGCCCACATCTAGCAACTCATAGTAACAAGTCAGAAATTTGTTTTTAAACAGCTAACCAGTAAATATTACCTGCTGATTGGTTGCTATCGGTTAATTCCCACTAAGAATTTAATGCTGAATTGTGCTAACTAGTCTTGGTTACATATACTCTATACAAATTCATGGGATTGTTATCTTGTACACCTGCTGCTTTGCATGGTCTCCTGTTTATCAATTTTCAGATGGCTATAGCCCAAGTGGTGTCATATGGAGTGGTTTCTTTGGTTTATGGTGTACAGCAGTGCTGTCCAAGTTCTGTGGTACAGAGGGACAAAATTTTACTGACCTATGTGGAGGAGGGCTGATAATGGAAGTCAGTGTTGGCCACTCCCCCTTTTAAACCACACCCACTGTAAACCACACCCATATTACCACAAGAACTTTTAAGATCGTATCCACATTAACAGTGGTAGCACACCAAATGGTTGGTGCTCACTGCAGGGAAATCCCTCATCACTCATATGTGAAAAATTGAAGTCATGTTGAAAATATACCCTTAAATCCATATGCCTCATCCTCCCCTGTGGATAATACAACAACCCCCCAACACATGAGTAAACACCTTAGGGGCCCTTAACAACAATTTCCAAATGCTAACAAACCCTTAACAAGCTTACATCCCACAGGTAGGGTAGGGCAAGCAGCACTGGGCAAGCAGAGAATGGCACACACAGGGAGGCAGGGCCGGGCCAAGGTATTTTTGCACCCTAGGCAAAGGCTTCAATCAGTGCCCCCCACCCAGTCCTGCATTACCATTTCCCACCTTACCAGTCATATAGCCCCCCGTACCTGTGCCAGCACCTATCATATTGCCTCCATTTGTACCTATACAATGGCAGTCAATCCCTCAGATTACCCCCAGGCCCCAATCTGTACCTGTGCCAGCATAAGACAAAACATCCATCATATTTTTACCCCCAATCTGTACCTATGCCAGCGGCAACCAAAAGAATCCATCATATTGTGTACAGGATGTTTTGTCATAGGGACATTTTTTCCCTGGAAGTGTTGCAGAGATTCAGCACTGAGCATTGTCACTGAGAAAAGCTTTTGATAAGCATGCTGTGGATCATTATGCACAAAAGAGGGACTTGGAATGATGTAAGGAAAGTTGCTGTGAGAAAGGTGAAAATCATGGAAAGACAGAAGCTGCAAGCGACGTTAGTAGGGATGCACTGAATCCACTATTCTGGATTTGTCCGAACCCGCAAATCCTAAACAAAAGATTTGGCAGAATACCAAATCAAATCCTAACTTGCATATGCAAATTAGGGGTTGGATTTAGTTCGGCGGGACAGACGGGTTCCGAATCCTGGATTTGGTGCATCCCTAGATGTTAGTTACCCCACTGTAAAATTTAGGCCAATGGCAAATGGTTTGTTTGTCTCACTGGTGAACATAAACACGGGTCAAAAGCCATTCATGGTTACCAAAAATGTTTTATTTACATGAACTATAAACTGACAGCCATTAGCATGTAAAAAACAATGTTTACCCAATAAACAGACATTTGTAGTTTCTGTATGGACAGACTTTAAGGGGGGTTATTATTTATTAAAACTCTATTTGTTCTCTAAAAATTTAAGGTTTATATTTAAAAAAAAACAAGTTTTAAGAGACAAAAATTTATTATGCTCCTAAGCTGCTAAAAGTCTGAATCTGAAATTACTCCATCTAAAAATGTTGATTTCATGTAAAATTAAATGGCAGCTGTCTCTTTAACAGTTTGAAGATGTTTTTAACCTATACAAGTTTTGGAAGTTTTGGGTTGTTTGATGCTGGTTTTTGCTGAAAAACTTTGATAAAGTCATAGAATTCGGATTGAAAGTTGAGTCTACAGATGTAGACGACAATTCACTAGTGAAAGAGACCTTCGCCACCTTAGACCAGGTAAACTGATAAGATGAAACTACATCCTCCTCAATAGTGATGGGCGAATTTATTCGCCAGGCGCGAATTCGTGGCGAATTTGAGCGGTTCGCGCCCAGCGAATAAATTGGCGAAACGCCCGCAAAAATTCACGGTAAAAAAACGGGCGCTGGCGTCGAAAAACGGGCGCCGGCGTCAAAAACGGGCGCCGGCGTCAAAAACGAGACGCCGGCGCAGTTTCGCGAATTTTTTGCCGTTTCGCGAATTTCGCGCGAAATTCGCGAATTTTTCGGCGAATCGAAACGGCGCAAATTCGCCCATCACTACTCCTCAATCTTATGTCAGTGACATCATATTCTGTATGCCGGAAACTCATAAAAGTTGTAAAAAATGCTGGGATTGCCTCCAAAATCCTAACTATAAAAGATTTTTGTATTAACAATTTTTTTAACCAATTTGAGGGGAATGCCACATTTGTTTTAGGGGGGCTCATGTCTAGAGCATAAGAGGATCGCTTTATACTTTATTTTGCTTTCTAGAACATGTGTAATAATAAGTGGCCACTTCAAGCATTTTAAGCAAAATCATGTAAAGACGCCTATACGACCTATATGTACCTGCCCTTTTCAAATTGAAGTGTAAGAGTATTAACAAAGTTTCGCTAGGCAGAACTGAATGCTAATGAAATATTGCTAAGGAATGCTTGTGCTGATGAATTAACGCTAGCGAAACTTCGCTATTGTTTGACTGCTGAGATGCAATTTCGCGTTTTAGTGAATTAGCATAGTGGTACCTGATTTACGCTTGGTGAAGTGGTGCGAAGTGTGGCAGAGCGTTCGCTGCTAAAAATTCACCCTTTAATTTGTTTGTTTCTGCTAAAATATGAGAAAAATCTAATTTTAGTAAATAACCCCCTAAATGTTAAAAAAATTATTGTGGCTTTGCTGGTTTTCTAATTAGCACCCTGTAAATGCAGGTATGACAATTTAGTAGATTTGATAGCCCATTGAATATAAAGGCACCCTTTTAAATACATTCTAGCTTGTGGGAAACGCTCAAGCCTCTTTAATTTACCTGTTACAAAGGAGGAAGATTAGGTCAATGATACAGTAGTACTCTTGCCATTTACAAGTACAGTCATTTAAAAGTGTACTTAGCACCAGGTGTTAAACATTTAAAAGTGCGATTTAGAGCATTACGGGAGAAATTGCTTAACCATTGTGTTCAGTTCTATATGCAGTTTGTTTGCTGGCAGAGGTAAATTTGTAATGGAAGCTAAATGCCCGGAATCTGAAGGTTACAATGGCTAGAAGCAGAAACCAAGCTCTGTGTTTAAAGGAAAACTATACCCCCAAAATTAATACTTAAGCAACAGACCTAACATGTGACCTAACATGTATGGTGTGTTTGTTTTTTTTGTGTGCACCGTGATTCATAGGATCCCAGGGGGCGGCCCTTATATTTTAAAATGGCAATTTTCTATTTATGATTGCCAAATGGCACATACTACTAAATAAAAAGTATATTATTAGGAAAATGGTTTATTTACATGAAGCAGGGTTTTACATATGAGCTGTTGTATGCAATATCTTTTTATAGAGAATTCAAAATATGTGGGTAAATCAGTAGCTCAAGTTGCCTATGAGTAAGTGCCCACTTAGGCGGCAAACTTTTAAGGGCGGCATGCCTCTCGGCCTCTTGCTGAGGAGCACCAGTGCTCCGTCGTTTGCAATTGCAGGAGGTGCGCGCAGCGAGCGTTAGGACAGCATGGCCTAGGGGCGCTCGCAATACAAATCCGCCCCTGCTCAGGCACGAAACGCCTTTTGTATGTCCTAATAAAGTCTTTTTAAATTACTAAAACTTGAGCTACTGATTTACTAGCAAATGGACCTCATCACACTTTGAATCCTGCATACTGAAAAATTGATTGATAACCCATGGACTGCGGGTTGTCCTGGTGAGAAACCGTTCATGATTTTTCTTCTTTTTCCTTTTTAGTTTTGATTTATTAATTTTTCATCTCAAGGACAGAGCCACACACCACTACTTGCATATTTATATAGAGACCAACATTATTCGTGTGGTATAGTTTCCCTTTGACTTGTATGTTACCCAGTGTATGATGAGGACACTGCACACAGCTGCATCTGAATTTTCCTCCTTTAACACCAAACATGCAAGATGATATTTCTATTGCAATTGCCAGTAGCAACCAAACACAAACAGATATTTGTTTTCATAGTTTATGCTGTAGTAATGATATTGCTGATTAGTTGTAAATTGCCAACTGCACCTGAGCAATTTAGCACCTATTTTCATAAAACAGCAGGCATTATTGTGGCAAAAATTAGCTGCTGTGGGGGAAAAAATGACACGTATTTAGTTACTTAGGCTGCTACTTTAGCTTAGGAATGGTCTATTGAGACAAAAGTATATTTGTTTCCCGTTTGCTTTATTCCCCTTGGTTTCTGGGAAGGTATTACTGGATCAACTTGTGGTTTTAGGCTTGCCTAATCAGCCACGAGGACACATTTATAAATGCAGCTGTAAGTTTATCTCACTAAAATGGGTGCAACCATTGTATATATTGACACTATTTATTATTTATTTATCCAAACACACTCCTTCTTCCACTCATTTTGTTCAAATCATTCCAACTTGCATCCAGCGGAATGGGAAGGCAAACAAACAGATGCATTAGGGGTAGGTATAAAGTAGCGTAAATATACTGTTCACGTTCAAGCCGATCTGATATTAGCACCAGGTTTTTTTGTTTATTGTTTTTTTTTTAGGAATGCACCGAATCCACTATTTTGGATTCGTCTGAACCCCCGAAATCTGTACTTGTGTTTGTATGGTAGTACCTTTAAGCTCCTTGCTTCACTCCAGTTGGTTCTAATGAATCATATGCAAGTGTTCCTACTGATGCCAGGGAACCCTGTAGCTACTGCCACACCTGAAGGCCTATTTATTAGAGGTCAAATTGTAGTGGTTTTGGAAGTTCTTGAAACCATGACTAAACTAAAACCACAAATGTCATGGAATTTATATTATGATCCAAAGATAAAAAGTGTAAGCAAGAAAAAGCACCGAATGATGCACTACAAAATATGAATACCTCAAAAACCTCCAAAAATTAGAGTTTTCTGGACAATTCCTAATGAAAAAAAAATCTGAAAACTTCTTAAAGTCTGAATTGATTAAAAGTGGTCTGATCAGATCAGTGCAGTTCCTATAGACTTCTATTGCTTTTACTTGGCAAAGTTTTGCATTAGAGGTTTTTGAGATTTTTATATTTAATAAAGTGAATTTTTAGAGCTTTTACGAAATATAGGAAAACCACAATTTTTTTAAAATTTATTGAAAAAAATCAAAATTCAAATGTGGTGGTTATTCCACAGTTCGTATTGAAGGCTGCATCCACAGGAAGAGCAAGGACACAGTCTTGTCTCTGCTAATTCTGACCAAATTTGCCAAAAAGCACATGCACAATGATGTTCCTTTTCATGTATCACCTATAGGCCCTCTTTATTTTCACTTTGCATTCCAGTATTAAGCTTTAAGAATAACTTTGGCCATATTTGAGAAGACCAAAGGTTGCGAGATGAGCAGATTGGATCGCTTGGGCCTGTCAGCTATCTACATTTTCCTTGTCTTAAATAAGTGAAAGCAATAAAATTTTAATTAATTGCGTTGTGTTGTGAATATTTTTTTCTTATTGAAATGTTTTCAGGTGTTTGCATTCAATGTAATGTCAAAATATTGGTGGAAATAAAAAAATAGAATTTTCCCCTTTTCTAATTCAGCAGGTTTAACCATAACGGGTTATACATTTGATAGACTGCATAAAGCATTGCTAAATGAGGTTTAAAGACTAAAATCTGTTCAATACCATAAACCAAACAAATAAAAGTGATAAGGGAATTAAAAAGAAAAAAAAATCCATAGGAGTGTTTTAACTCTGCTGATAGATAGTGAAGTTTTCCAATTATTTTGCTAACCTCTGATGCATGGTAATTAAATGTATGTACAGCTGCAAAGGGAGCGACTACTATGGGCACAGGCCATAACCTGCTTCCTTTAATATGAAGGGCTCAGACATATACCCTTCCAACACCATTTTTTAAACCCTAGGGAGCCCAGTTACTGCCATTCTATGCAAATATGTAACACATTTTTAAGAGAATATGTACTGATACATGGAATAAATTGTAGTTGAAACAATGTCTAGAATGCATGTACCCTGCTCTAAGGCTAAAGCTTCCTTTTGAGGTTTGACATTTTGGTTAGCTCCCCCATAAGCTTCTTAAAAGATTACAGGTATAGGAAAACATTGCTGTAGCAATACTACTACTTCTACAATATGGTTCCAGGTCATATAAAAGATCAGGGACACATCCAATAAACACAAGTTGCTGGGGGGTCACTTATTTCAATTAAATTAAATGCAACTATTGCAGCCCTTTTAGTTTTGTTTTAGTTGGGGTTTCCCTTAATCTAGATTTTTTTTTACATTAAACTTGTACCTAGGTAAAATTCAAGCTTGGTTTCCAGGAGAATATGCATGTTCAAATTGGTATTTTCCCCAAATCTCATGATAACTAGCCCTCAGGCTAGGCCCACCCAGCCACTGGTCTGGATCATCCCTGGCCTGCAGACCACTGCTCTTTTAAGATAAGCCTGCAACAAGCAGGGAAAGTCATTGTTTGGGCATATCCTTTTAGAGAGAGGGTCAAAGGTTTAGCCTTTGTCTCCCACTGGGACCATTGTGAGGGCCACTTACAAATGACAAAGCTAAATGATTTCTCAAGAACAAACATATTGCTGGACCACAGACTTGGAAAGAGATACATCTGTATCCCTTACATGTTAATAATTTGTGTTTCAAGACCTGGCCTCATTTCATATCCTGGTTTAAGTTAGAGATTCCCTAGAGTGAACCATTCTGGCCCTCAGTATGGCTCTTACTCCCATTATGAGAAAGTAATGTTAAAACACATCAAAGGAGTTATTTATCAAAGTCCTTATTAAAAAAGTACTCCAACTCAGACCTGCAGAGTTCATGTAGAAGTCAATGTCAGATGTCCTGTTGATAGCCTGATCTGTGCTAGGTTTCGTTAAATAATCCAAAGAGTTTGTGTTTTTTGGGAATTAAATCCTAAAAAGTATGAGATTTGGGTATCAAATAAAAAAAAAAAAAAAATCAAAAATTGTGTGTGATTCCATAATTTCATAGAGTTTTTGGAAAAATTCATTGATACGTAGGGGGAAAAAGTCTGCGTGGATTTGGTTGTTGTAGTTTTCAAAAAATAGTGATAAATAACCCAGTAAAAATGTTTAATTGTATTATTTGTAGTGATGGGCGAATTTATTCGCCAGGCGTGAATTCATGGCGAATTTGTGCAATTCGCGAAATGCCTGCGAAAATTCAAGGCCGGCGCTGTTTCGCGAATTTTTTGTTGTTTCGCAAATTTCGTGCGAAATTCACGATTTTTTCGGCGAATCGAAATGGCGCAAATTCGCCCATCACTAATTATTTGTATTTCTCCTCATTCATGAGTTAGCAATTAATTTTTATATAGAATATATATTTATATAAATGTAGGGGCTGGTAAATAAGTCTCCCAGTATTATTTAGCAGGCAGTCCCCTTGTGTTATAGATGTCTAACTGGGTCCTGAAATATAGTTAGGAGGGGGACCTGTTTCCTTATCCTGCTTAATGCTATGCAGCTTTATCATTTTGTTACTGATCTCTGACAATTTAGCACCACGTCACGTTGTGACTCCATAAACGTGCCAAAAATTAGAATCCTAGAATAATTAAAATTATAAGCAGTGATCATGAAGACTTGACCCTAAATACATTATAACTAAAATTCTCAAGACTTTTGTCAAAGATAACTCTGTAAGAAAAGTCCACTAGTCCACTTGCATTTTGTGCGCTGGAATTAAGGACTCACTTACTTTAGACACACATACACACATATATATATATATATATATATATATATATATATATGTATATATATATATGTATATATATATATATATATGTATATATATATATATATGTATATATATATATATATATATATATATATATATATATATATATATATATATATATATATATATATATATATAATAAGCAAATAAGTATAATTATATGAAGTATAAATATAAATATATAGAGGCTAAGTGGAGCCTACAATCTAAGCCAATGTTGCTTTTTCTATTCTTTTATTCTCCTGTATTCAGATAAGTATTTGAATGCTTATATAAAAGACTGTCAGCCTGACATTAAATTACGTAGAACAATTAAAAGGTTGGGACTTTCCACAGGAATGTTAGAGGTCCAAGTATAACAGGGATGCCATATAGCTGTCATTATTGAAACTAACCATCTGTAGATACTACCATCGAAGGTGGCTGCATGGGTGTTGTTTTGCCCCTGCTGTAATGCATACATCTCCAATGGATATTATATTTAACACCTGCAGCATCTCAGTGACCCAGCTAATGGATTGCATATGAGCTTTCTGCATATCTCTCTGCTTTCCCAAGCGTCTTGGCTTTTGTTATGAATAGAGTGATAAACCTGTTACATACAAGGCATGCTTGTTAATAATTTGATAATTTAAAGATGTTAGGTTCATACCATCTGTTAATCTTAGTTGTGATTATAGAGCTAATCCTAATACCCATTATTCCTAATGACAAGAGCAAGCAGGCTTAAAGCATTAGCTGTCGAACTGTCGAAAGAGAAGAAGCAATGAAGGATATAAGCAATCTTCTCTACAATTGAAGAATTGGCCCGTCCTCTGCACAACAAAAGTGATATAAAAGAATTACACCCTCACTAAAGTCTATTTCCTCGTATAATCACACAAAATGATTTTTCTTAAATATGATAATAAATCACAGGAAAAAAATCAATGTGACAGGGCCCAACTGCTCTGCCTGATAACACATCAATCAATATTTAGTATTTAGATTTTAATTAATACATAGCAGAGCAGAAGCCTTTTAAGAGAGAAATATTATCTCAGATAAAAATATCCTGCACCTTTGGCATGCAAAAGTTGTTGCCTATAGCCAGCATTTATCAATGTGCTCCAGTTGTGATTAAAAACCCTTGAAAACACTAGACAATAGCACAAACAGATTGAGCTAGAGTGTGCCTGGGACATGGCTGTCTGCATGACCACTGCATCTTTCTGCTAAGCCTTAGATTTACTGTATGTGTGTATGTGTGTGTGTATATATATATATATATATATATATATATATATATATATAGCTATATATAAATAAAAAACACAAGGGAAAGTTGTGCTCACCACTAATTCTTAAAACCATTAGGCGGGGGTGCAATGAGGCTGTGACCACAAAATACACATAGACAAATACAAGAGTCCTCTGCACTCAATCCATTATCAATATATTTAAGACAGAGACATTTTGTGCATACTGCTACTGAAAAATGCCTTATCCTTTAAACAAAACAGGGATTGTTTGGCCATATATTGCAATATATTTAAGATATCCAACTACATCAAAGTCATCCCATATCTGGCCAGTTCTATGCTCAATTTTCATCTGATTCATTAAGAATTCCTTTGCTTCATTAAATGTCTTAAATATATTGACAATTGACATATATTTCTGTATTAGGTCAATGTGAACCACATGCAGTCTCGGACTGGCAATCTGTGGGTTCTGGCAAATGCCAGAGGGGCTGCTATAATGTGCAATAGAAAGTCAGTATTTAGTGGGCTGGTGGGGGCTGGTGGGGGCTGTTTGGGCCTCTGTGTGGGCCTATTGGGCCTCTGTGTACCTGAAATGCCAGGGCCTAGTTTAATTCTCAGTCCGGACCTGGACTCATGGCCCAATTTAGGTCTATTCTCAGCTAGTTCCTGGATGTGCTCATGATCTAATTTACTGTTCCTGACCTTTGCCTTTCCTTGATTCACTGCCTGAACCGACCTTGCCTGATTACTGACTAATCCACTGGATCCTGATTCTGTACTGCACTGTGTATTTGGTTTTGACCCGGCTTGTCTATTATGACTATGCTCCTGGTTCCTAATCCTGCACTGCACTGACTGCACTGTCTGACTGGTATTGACCTGTCTGGCATGATTTTACAGTGACTTCCATAATTTTGCAGATGCAACTTGAACACTATTTACAATCAGATACAACTTGAGCAGGGCTCACAGAATTTGATTGTGCTTTTTAGTATTCTGATATGCCCTCGAAATTTTAATCCAGTCTGATACATAAATAATGTTAGATGTTGCTTATATCTGACACGGTGCTCACAAAAATGAGGACTTTCTAAAAGTATTGAATGATCAAATGGGAATTGACCAAATGTCTTATATCAGACTCTCTAGTGCCAAATGTTTTAGGGTCTGTGTCTCTAGTGGGAGCTAACTTATACTATAATTTACTGGTCCTACTTCTCCATTCTAGCTGCACAGGTAATACGTCATAATGAAATCATTGAGGGTTGGCACTAATTGTTATTGTATACAGTTTTATTAAATATTTATTAAACTCTTTAACTGTTGTCAATATGTAATAGTCATTTGGGGTTTCAGGAAGTTAGGTCTACTGTGCAATGTGAAGGATCCTGTAACTGCATCATCCCAGATGGCCTTGCTCTAGGACAGAGGAAATGGTATATTGAGCAGCAGTGTATCTTTCTACCTGATAATCATTTTCATTATCCACTTGAAGATGGCCTGGCCCATATGCCTAAAGGTCTCCAGGGTCACACTGGAGAAAGGGATGGTTTTGATGTGGATGATAATGGCTTTAGAGGATAGTTCTGATAACACATATAATGTTACACTAGAAAGAAGCATACAATATTATACTTATCATGAAAACCATGGATTAGTAATAAATATATTTTATTCTGCTTCTCCATATTTTGTGATGTCTTTACTTCATTACTATGAAGAAAAGACAAATTAATGACGAGATCTGTCTCAAATTGGTTGCATTCTTTCTACTTCCATGATCCCATGAGAGTTACCACATTGCATTTGGGATCCATATTGTCTTACCCAAAGTTCTTATCCTATATCTGTCAATCTGAGTGACAGATTCGAGATGAAATGCGAAAGGGATAGTTAAGATATATGCATGGACGTGTTGAAATTATAATGTTCACATTAACACATTAACAACACAAAGAAAGATCTCCATGCCTTTTTTGTCCCAAGTAGCAGAAAGTCTCTGTTATACAAGGTACACAGAATTTCCATTTTATAGATGTGGAAAGTACAATCGCTAGTGGCTTCTTAATACCTGCTATTTGTGACCACACAATTATTATTCAAGGCCAAGGCATTGTGATGGCTTTCAACATATTCATTCTTGGAAAATGGAGACAAAGATGAAAATAGAACATTTGTTCACCAGGTTTGTGCATTTGATATTATAGGTAGTGGGAATAGTGGCACCATCTCATATATAGAATCGAGAATATAGATTTTCAAAATTATGGGATGGTGCAGCAACTTTAAAATAATACCAATGCCTAATGGCAGTCATCCACTGGTTACTCCTGAACTGTATCTGACTGATTATCCCACAGAGAATGGACACATACCATATGAGTGGCCATAGAGAAGCTGTGGTTCTTCATCTGCTGTTGCACCATTTACTGGTTGACAAAGCACATTGGCAAATTACACATCAGAGCTATTAAATATTATACCACTCCACCCCCTGTGTTTTTGGCGCCAAATATGACGTTATGGCGCCAAAAACACAGGGGGTGGTGATGGTATAAATATATGTACACTATTGTAAGCATTTATCCTTGAAAAAGGCCCCAACTGGGGCCGAAACGTTGGACAGACATGCTAATAAAGGTGATTTGACTCACTGCACCCGCAAACACACTGCAAATCCAGATCAGAGTGCGGCTGCCTGAGAGTTTGTATAGACAAATACAAGAATCCTCTGCACTCAACCCATTATCAATATATTTAAGACAGAGACATTTTGTGCATACTGCTACTGAAAAATGCCTTACCCTTTAAACAAAACAGGGATTGTTTGTCCATATATTGCAATATATTTAAGCTGGCCAACTACGTCAAAGTCATGCCATATCTGGCCAGTCCTATGCTCAAATTTCATCTGATTCATTAAGAATTCTATTGCTTCATTATACATTTTACAAAAGGGACTAGTTTTACCTACAACTTACTTGCTGCTTTCAAAGTAAAACTCCCAAACTTGGCTGCCATCTACTTAATATAGTCTTCCATTATTAAGCATTTATTTCCCATAAAGAAATAGGGAATGACCATAAAAAATGCTAAATTGTTAGAAGCTGAGAGCCCACTGACACCTGGGCCCACCTGGAGTTTTCCTGGTATCCCAGTGGGCCAGTCCGACACTGTATATATATATATATATATATATATATATATATATATATATATATATATATATATATATATAGATACACTTAATGGAAACTTCTAATATAAACACTGCATTGAAAAACAAAAGGACAAATGAATAAATTACTGTAAAAACTAAAACCGGTTCTTGATGCTAATACTGTATGTGACAACAGGCTCATTTTCTGTTCCATAATAAACTGTAGTTAACCTTGCTAATCTTACAGTAGCTGCTAGGACAAAGCGGCCAGGAGCCAGTCACTCGCCATTTGATACATGTGCGCTGGATAATTTCTCTTCCATCAGTGTCCCATAGCGATTTATGAGACGGAACATAGAACAAGCTTGTAAAAAAAATTAAATAAATAAATCAGTTTTACTGTTTTTGCAAAAAAAATATTTAATTTGATCTGTCAGCTTGTCAATGACATAACAGGGGAAATTTACAGTGTAAAAGAGGTTATTAATAAATAGTACATAATACAAAATAGGGACATCCAATTTGTGGTCCTTGTGGCCCTTGTCTCTCAATTGCTTTGCCAGCCCCTTACTGCTTTCCTTTTGCTTTTACAGACCAGGAACATTGAAATATATTTATTTTTATCTCATTACCTTTTGTTCTGATGGAGAAGCAAAGTCTTCACTGTGGGTCCAGACTATGTTTTGGGCAATGAGTTATTTCTTGTTCTTTGTCTGGAACAACCTGGATTATTTGCTGCAGCTTTAAAAGGACTATATATTAAAGTGTATAAAAGGATTTATGCCAGAAAATGATGTAAAAAAACAGTAAATGCCAAATTTACGAAGTTGTTAATTTTTCTTTACATTTGATGCTGCCTGAAACATTTTCAGAAATCGTTTATTAAAAAGAACTGGCTGATGTTTTTAGAAATGTTTATTTTGAGTATTTGTGCATTTCTCCTTACACATGATTTGACTCCGTCCATTGTGATCGCAGAAATCATTTAATCAATCACAGTGAACCACATGGATGTCTGGCGGTCAGATGTGTATTTGATGAAGGTTTTTTTTTGTTTTACAATGTTTGCTAAATGTTGATGTTGTTTAGTAAAGAGGTTTAATTATTTCTGGTAGAAGGAAATGGGTGTACAGGACCCATAGATTTCATTTTTATTCCTATTGCTGAATCGTAAGCAAGTTTCAATACATTTTGCCCCTGGAATTCAGGAAAAAAATCACTGCAATGTGTTTAAAGAACATGGTAATTGGGGTCTGATTATTGTACTTTGCACCTAACACTGCTTTCTTAAATGAGTCCCCCCAACATCTACTTAAAGGCACTAGGTTTGCCCAGGAGCAGAAGCTGCAACCAATAAGATATTTTCTTTTAAACATTGTACCACAAAATGCTACCAGCTGATTGGCCCAGATATATATACTAGAAGCTATAAAGTTTATATCATTTAATGGAAACAAATGTAGATAGTCCTATAAGGAGTTTGGTCCTTATACATAGAAAACATTTTTAGGTGTTGATATAATTATCATTGACTAACCTCTTTAAAAACAAATATTAAAAACAAAAATATAAAATTGTAATTCTGCTTTTATTCACTGATTTTCAATAGATTCTAAATTTTTTCTCTGGTTTATGGTTTTCATAAAAGTATGTGGTATATATGTAGGTTGAGATTACATGCTATTGATTTATGTCTAATCTCATTTTGTTGTCTGATTGTGAATCCTGGAGGAAATTTCCAATAAAACCAAGTTGTACAGCCATTTAAATAATTGCAGTGCAACATCTTTGGATTTATGGTACATATTGCATTTGGAACAGATTGTAAACAGATTGTAAGCTTACTTAATATGCCAGAAGTATTTTAACAAGACACCTTCTATTTACTAAAAATCATAGATACGCAGCGGAAAGAGTAATGTGGCAACATTTTTCTTTGAGAAAATCTACCAGTGTATCTTTCCATATGACTGTAGTGGGGACAGTTTGGTAGAGAATTTAATTATGTGGGATATAAGCATGGAGGAGATGATGTAGATAATGAGATGCAAAAGTGACTGCTCTATCTTTATAATGGCAGTTTGCCAGTAGTGATGGGCGAATTTATTTGCCAGGCGTGAATTTGCAGCGAATTTGTGTGATTTGCCGCCAGCGAATAAATTCACGAAACGCCCGCGAAAATTCGCTGGTGAAAATTCGCCATGGTCAAAAAAAATTCAGAAAAAAACGGACTCCGGCATCAAAAACGGCCGGCAGCATCAAAAAAACGGACGCCAGCGTCAAAAACGTATGCTGGCGTAAAAAATGCGCCGCGGGCACCATTTCGCGAATTCTTCGCCTTTTCTCAAATTTTGCTCATTTTTCGGCGAAGCAAAATGGCGCAAATTTGCCCATCACTATTTGTCAGTCTGAACCTGGAGAAATTTCTCTTGCCCAAAATTCATTCTAGTGCTCATAGTACATGCTGACCTGCTACATTGAAACTGTAAATATTTACATCTTCAGACTGGAGAAATTTTACCCGGCAAAAAGATGTGAATGTTCGCCAACATCAAGTTAATTAGCTAAAACTTGTCGACTATCCTTTTAGCTAATTGCTGATCGTAGGGTTGACATTTCACCCCTTTAAAACAGAATGCATATGGAATCCACAGCCTGCATGTCTAATAGCAATTCATTTAGGGAACAACACGGACGACTTGTACACAATTTCGGCGGATCTGACGCGCTGCGCCAAAACGCAGGCATCAAATCAGATGTGATGGAAATTACATTTGTATTTCTTACCTTTTTTTTCATTGCATCTGATTTGATGCCTGCGTTTTGGCGCAGTATGTCGGATATGCCGGAATCTCTTGCAAGTTGTCCGTGTAGTTCTACCCATAGATGCAACTAAGGATGCACCGAATCCACCATTTTGAATTAGGCCGAACCCCCGAATCCTTTGTGAAAGATTCGGCCGAATACCGAACCGAATCCGAGCCCTAATTTGCATATGCAAATTAGGGGTGGGAAGAGGAATTTTTTTTACTTCCTTGTTTTGTGATAAAAAGTCATGCAATTTCCCTCCCCACCCCTAGTTTGCATATGCAAATTAGGATTCGGATTCGGAACCGAATCCCGAACCGAATCCCTAGATGCAACCATGCAGAGCATGTAGAACATCTAAATAAATTGCTAATTAGCCATACAGGGCAGGCTGTGGATTCCATATACGTTCAGTTTGAAAGGGGTGAGGTGACAACACTATGCTGATGTTATAGCAAATTTAAATTTTTGGTGAAAATAATCCACATTTTTGATCATTAGTGGCATTTAAAGGGTATTTCACTTTAAACATAACTTTTAGTACGTTATTGTAAGTATTATTCTTGACCTGTTTTTAGTTGCTCTTTATTTTGTATAGTGATCGGCATCTATAGCAGAGTGAGGGGCTACAGGCTGACCAGCTGGGTTTGATTAGCCTCAGGTGGCTAATGAGTAGTCCTTTAAACCCAGGCTGGTCAGTCTCTTAAGGATCTCTAACTGGAAGAGACACACAGAGAGTGTCTGGAATACTGACCTTAAGGATCCTATGTGCCTGTACACATATTCACCTACAGGAAGGTCTGTAATTCTGCTGTTTTGTTGTTGTTATTGAACTGATACTGCTGCTGAAATCCTGATGCTTACTCTGTGGGAACCTGTCATATCATCACTGACTCTGGCGCCCAAAAAAACTATTACTCTGTGAAGCAACAGTTTTATTGTTTGTCTATTTAGGTATTTTTCTATGCATCTTTCAGGCTGTCATCCAGACAGACAAATCTAAGATAAACCATAACAACCAGATAACTGCTGAAATGCCAAACTGGAGAGCTGCTGAGCAAAAAAGCTAAATAAATCAAACACAAATATACAAATAATAGAGGATTAAAATCCATTTCTTCTAAATATCACTGTCTGCATCATACTTTAATTTGATGTAACGAATAACTACCCCATTAGGTCCCATGTAAAAAGCTGTATAAGTCACTGTATTTGAGACTCATTTACCATTTTATTTCATCCATTAAAAATGAAGTTCTGCAAAAAAAGAAGCAAAAGAAAGTAAGATTTTCTTGTAGGTGACCATTGCATTAAAAGGATTTAATTTTTGGCACTGCTTGTGTGACACAGACAAAGACCCTGGTAATCAGAAAATCACTACAAATGCAGGCCAATATGACCAAAATAAAAGCAAAATCACACATATATTCACATATTGTTTTTTCGGATAATCAAAGACATGGCTAAAAAAAGCTGGGCTGGATGACAGGCAATGTGCAGGCAGGGTTGTTAGTTTATGGACAAAACAGGCAGAGGCGACTGGAAAATTTTGATCAGTTTAATTTGCTATATCCAGTATGCCTGCTGTACTTGTCCAGCGCTTTTATCAAGCCCTGTGACGTGCTATTGATTTTTTTATTTTCTGTGCCGGATAAGGAGACAGAGAGTTAGGAGCAGGAGTGAATGAAGAACTTTCCTCAGATTACTGCCATTCTCAAGCTTATTGCATCCTGTCGTTTGTAGTTTCAGATGATGTCCAGTATTTCAGGGTTGCTCGGAGCAATAAACAGAGTGAATAACAATAGAAAATTGAGGGGGGAGGATAGCAAAGGAAAAATAAATAAATAAAGAAACGACAAAGAAAGTGCAAATTTGAACAACAGCAACCAAAAAAAAAAAAAGGTAAAAAATAGCAGAAGTTGAAAAGAAAAACACTTGGCATAAGCATTTAGATGTGCTCTTTGTTATATCCTTCTCTAAATGACATGACAGAAGTCAGTTTGTTGCTATTCTCTGAAGCGTTGGAGGCATTTCTATCAGACTGCTAGCAGGCACAATAGGATGCGGCTCATACAAAAACATTGATACTGTTCAAATCTGCATTTTCCCTGCCGCAGAGTTGGGTGACCTGAGCAACTTTTACCACATTTGTGTCATTGCTTATTACTGTTATTTACGTCTAGAAAAACAAAAGCCTCTTTTAATAATGGAACACTGATTTATTTAGATCACCTGCGAAATGAAGGTATTTCTTGCTGTCAAAATAAATGCTTTGTACAGGTATGGGACCTGTTATCCAGAATGTTCGGAACCTGGGTTTTTCTACTACAAAATCATGTAAACATTAAATAAACCCAATAGGCTGGTTTTGCTTCCAATACGGATTAATTGTATCTTAGTTTGGATCAAGTACAAGATACTGTTTTATTAATACAGAGAAAAGAGAAATCCATTTTTAAAAATCTGCATTATTTGATTATAATGAAGGCTATGGGAGATGGTTTTTCTGCAATTTTGAGCTTTTTAGATACCGGGTTTACTGGATAACGGATCCCATACCTGTATTTATATCACTTTTGGTTTAGCACTCTTATGGAATAAACTAGCCCTTCATAATTAATAACTAACAAATTCTTGCATATCAGGACTGATATCTATCTATCTATCCGACTCCCTCCTCACCCCCAAATATTAATCTGCATAATAGTATATACAGAAACTATTATTATTTTCTATACCAAACACAGGACTGTTCTGCAGTCATATATAAGTAGTATTGCTTAGAGCAGGGGTCCCTAACCTTTTTTACCCATGAGCCACATTCAAATGTAAAAAGAGTTGGGGAGCAACACAAGCATGAAAAAGTCCATTGGGGTGCTGAATAAGTTTTGTGATTGGCTATTTGGTAGCCCCTATATGGTCTGGCAGTCTGCAGAAGGCTCTGCTTGGCATTATACTTAGTTTTTATACAACCAAAACTTGCCTCCAAACCTGGAATTCAAAAATAAACACTTGCTTTGAGGCCACTGGGAGCAACATCCAAGGGGTTGGAGAGCAACATGTTGTTCACAAGCTGCTGGTTGGGGATCACTGGCTTAGAGTATGGGTAAAATAATAACTGGTTATGAAAAAAAAAATCAATTGCTTTTGATTTTTTATTTTTCACATTTTTTTCAAAATTGAAGTTTAAAGTCCCCAATAGAAAATAGAAAGTAAAAGGCAAAAGTGTTGGAAGGTGAACAATCCCTTTGCTCAGTGTTGGACTGGGGGGCCTGGGGTCCTCCTGACCCTGCTGCAACCCACCTCCCCATGTACCATGGAGATTGGGGGCAGCGGTGACAGAATCAGAGCGGGTTTTTCCCATTGTCTGACCTTGTGGCCCAGTCCAAACCTGAGTTTGCTACTTTTCTAGTGACCCAAACCAACCAACCACCAGGCGTCAACTATACGTCATCTATGTGTCTATCTACCTATCATCTACCTATCTGTCTGTCTATCTATAATATGCCTGTATATCTATCTATAAATCATCTGTCTATCATCTATATATCGGCCTATCTGTGTCTCTCTGTCTATCTATCTGTCTATCTCCATGGTTGTCAAAACTATTATAACATATGGGCAACGTTTTAAGTCTTACAAAAGGTTATTAGTCTGCACATTTGAAAAATCAGGGAACATTTTTTTCACCATTATAAGATTTCCCCCTCCACAACCCCCCTGCACCAGCCAAACACCCATCCACCCCACTAATCATGCCGAGAACCGATTTTCTCTTTTCCTTACAATCACTGGTCTCCCCTGCCCTGATTTGTGAGGAAAAGAGAAAAACGGTACTCAGCATTGGTGGGGGGGGGGGTGGATGGGTGATTGGATGGTGCAGGGGGTCTTGGAGGGGGTCCGGGAGGGGGGTGCAGGTCACCGATGCTGCAGCCCCACTCTGCCAGACACTGACTGCATAAAAAGATATTTATAATGCAGTATGCACTAAATCAAGCAGTTATTATTCATGCCTATACCTAGTATTAAAAATGTGTTTTAGTAACAGAGAATATTCAGCAGGCTACAGCAACTTCTGGTTAACTTACTCCACCTTGGGTTAAGGCACAGGAAGAAGAAGCAGTTTGACCAAGGTCACTATCTATTGACTTTGTATGGAAGCCCCTTACTTCCCTTTATACAGATACTCAATAACTAAGCTGCTCCTTCTCCTTTTATAATTTTACAAACTGCCATTTTTATTCAGAGGAAGCAATACAAAGTATCAACAAGCCCATCCATTTTCATGTAGATTGCCTTCTTCAGATTTTACAACTGTCTGGGTTTATGCGGCTGTTTGCCGATATAGATTTATATTTGAATAAGAGATTTCTTTAGAGAAATGACGAGCAAATTACTTTTTTATATGTAACACATTTTAAAGATTTGCAAGCTAATTATTCCCATGTGTTTCCAAGCTGATTATTGATGTCTTCTAATGTCAGAAGTTGTCAATATTCACAATAATGGTGCATCTGTTCATGATCAATAGCTGTTGAGTAGATGCGTCATCTTAGGGAAAAAAATGCAATTATCTGTCTGTTCCATCTATCCATATACACAAATGCAAAGATACATTTGGACACGCACTTCTTTAGGAAGAATTATGTGTGCAAGTGTTTGAGTCTGTGAGGTTTTTATATATAATTAGAATTAGATAAGCATTGTCAAAGAAAGTGACTAAACACAAAGTGGGAGGTTCGGTTACAATATACAAGGCTACTGAGGTTCATTTGTGGAATACTACACATTTATACGCAAATGTTATGCAAATACATGGCAGCAGTCGCACACTTATAGTGAAGAGTCAATAGATGTCAGACGTAGTCTGGGCAGCAATCGGCAAGTGTGGGATCCCTTATCCAGAAACCCATTATTCAGAAAGCATGAATTATGTTATTTTCTCCCATAGATTCATTTTTAAGACAATAAGTATTTACAAAATCTTTTTCTTTTTCTCTGTAATAGTAAAACAGTACCTTTACTTGATGGCCAACTAAGCTGCATGAATCCATATTGGGGGCAAAACAATCCTATTGGGATTATTTAATGTTTAAATGATTTTTACACATTGTGATCCAAACTATGGAAGGATACCTTATCTGATAAACCCCAGGTCCGAAGCTAATAGATCCCATACCTGTGTATCAATATATACCACCAACTCCACCTACACACTATCAAGCAACATTCTGCATCTCAATTAAAGGAGAACTAAACCCTAAAAACAAATATGGCTAGAAATGTCAAATCTTATATATTGAACTTTTTAAACCAGTCTAAAAGTTCAGCATCTCTATAGTAGAAATGATTTAGAACTTCAAAGTTGTCACAGTAGTTTCCCATCTTAGTGTGTCTGCGACATGTGCAAAGTCAGTGTTATCTGAACAGCTATTGAGCTAAGCTTAGCAGAAAATTAGGGTTGCTTGTTCTAGAAGCTCATGCTACAATAATTCGGATGCTTAGGGGCAGATTTAGCAAGGGTTGAAGTGAAAATCTGAAGTAAAAAAAATTAAAATTTCAAGCTATTTTTGTGTACTTGAAAAAAATTCTACTATTCGAATGTCGAAACTTATCATGTACTGTCTCTTTAAACGACTCCGACCATTCGCCATCTAAAACCTGCCAAATTACTGTTTTAGCCTATGGGGGACCTCCTAGAACCCATTTGGAGTCATTTGGTGGACTTTGAAAAATCTTTTTTGGGGCATATACTTTGTTTCGAATTTGATCGAATGCGCTACAACTTCGATTCGAATACAGCCTATTCGCCCGAAGTTAAAAACTTTGATTTTTTTAATACATTTCGATTTGTCTTTTTTTATTTGAATTTCAAAGATATGAGAGTTAAAAAAAAACTTTGAAATTCGACCCTTGATAAATCTGCCCCTTACTTAAGCTGGCCATAGACGCAAAGATCTGATGATTCGAGTCCTCGAACGATCTCCATGAGATGAAAAATGTCGGGACTCTTTGCGTCTATGGTCAGCTTTAGTGTGCTGGTTTCTGGTCTGTTCCAATAATCTGAATTATTTACTATGTAGCCTTATATATATATATATATATATATATATATATATATTCAGTATCTTTTGTGTCAAACCCTAAACTCAGAAACTGAAAGCACCACAGAGCATGTGCAGTGAATCAGCAGAAAGTAAGATGGGGAGTTACTGTAGCATCTTTGGATATAAAGATCTTCCCTGATAAAGGGCTGTGGTTGCCTTGGGCTGGTCCAGAAGCCCAAAATGTAATGTACAGCATTTCTGCCCTACTTCTTTAGCTAAGCTTTAGTTCTCCTTTAAAAACTTGCTTAATCAAGAGATTACACTAAATTAAGTGCAGAGAAAGCACCACTAAGCGTGTAAAGAAATCCATATTATCCCAAACTTACTTTTTATTATTTTAATAAAATGTTGGTTAAACTTATTGTTTTGGTGAAATAATTAAGTAAAAACAGTTATTGTGGTGCTATTGTCTGCTTATTATTCTAGCAAATTCATCATCATTAGAAACAACAACAACAACAGTGTCCAATGGTAAATTAATTATTGTATATGTAGTACCTATATAATCTTTTAATAAATGTTCCATATTGCCGTATGTTGTTCTAAAGAAAAAGCCTTCTATATTTTCATATGCTGACTTATTTATATACCGTAAGCAGGAATTGTCATACTGGTTAATGTATTTGAATTCTCATTTGTAGACCTAAAAAAGAGTGTATTTGTGTTACTCAGCAACAAAAGCCAAGCAACGCATATATTTCAAACTTTTAATAAGCTCAATATCTCTTTAATTGCTTTTATCCCATGCCAGTGTTGTGTACCAGGATATAAACATATACATATCATAATACTTTTGTACAGAGGAGGAAGGAACATAAATAAATGAGACTTTACTTATTTTAGGGCATACATTTTCTTTATTTGTCACACATGCACCATATGCTGTCCCAGGTTGGTTACTGATATTAAAGGGCCCTAGGCATTTAAATGTTAAAGGGGCCTCCTTGCAGTAGATTTTATGCATGGCTGCTATAGAGAAAGGCTTATGACAAATTAAACAAATTAGTTATAATGCTGGGTTATAGAGAATCATTTTGACATGTGGCACCTGAGCAGTTCAATCAATACTTGTGGCTGAAATAAACCATATGAAGATGCGATCAAACAAAATTGAATTTCATACAAAAGTTAGCAAATCTATATCAGATTATCACGGCAAAACTTCATTGTCATTGATCTATCATGTATTATTATTGTTCCGACAAAATTGTCATGGACAGGCATTTAGCAGCTACGAAGAGCCTTCAGGGCAGATAAGGAAGATTGCATTGATGTTTGTGGGTTATGGAAAAGTAAAAGGGCAATTTGCTTGCTGTAATGTTTCTGTGTATGGATACTTTTTATATGACCTTAAACTGTAAGACAATATACAAGTTTTGTGCTTCAAGCCTATTTTCTTTTAGCATAATTCCTTGTAGAGTACTGCAAACCTACAACTTTCCTGGCTTTGATTTTTTGGAATCCTACCAAAAAGACTGCATGCTAAAATACTGCATGGTCAGTCTCAAAATGCTTTGGGAAAGCCTGAATTTATAGATAAGTTATGGATGAGTTACTACTAAGCTGTGGAGCAACAGCTGTTACAGATCTGTGCATTACTGATAAGGATGCTGCCATAATGATGCCTATTTTTATGAGTTAAATTCTTGCACAGATTCTTACCTCTAGATATCTGCCATGTTTTAGTGGGGATTGTAAAAAATCATAAACTATGACATATATATATGTCGTATTTCTTGTCTATTGTCCCTTAGTGATCATTGATCATGTGGTTAAACCCAATGAATTCAACAACATGCCAAACTGTATCGGGCACTTAAAGGGGAACTAAAGTCTAAAATAGAATAATGCTAGAAATGCTGTATTTTGGGTGCTAAACATAAACATGAACTTACTGCACCAGAAGCCTAATAAAATAAATGATTTATGTTTTCAAGGTTGGCCGCAGGGGGTCACCATCTTGTAACTTTGTTATACATCTTTGCAAAACCAAGACTGTGCACATGCTCAGTGTGGTCTGGGCTTCAGTTGGGAGGTTAAGCTTAAGGATCGTCATAAATTATCAAAACAGCACAAGTCAAATAATATCTGCCATAGAAGCTGATACAGCAAGACTGATTAATAATCAGAATATACAGACTGCACTGGGTCTGTGGATACATATCTCTACACAGTCGCCAGCTGCTCTACAGGGAAACAAAGAAAGCTGCTCAAGCTCTGGGAAGTCAGGTGGTGGTGCTATTTGAAAGTATGATTGTTTCCCTACAGAGCAGTTAGGGACCGTCTATCTGCAGCTGTCAGAGCAAGTAAAACGAAGGGAAATTTCACTGCATACAGTCAGGTTTATTATAAAACCGGTACACATTTTTTAATTAAAGTATATTGGAGACAGATTTCTTTTTAATTAAAGAAAGTAAAAATTGGATTTTATTTTCTTGCCTTTACATCCCCTTTAAAGAAAAGCTTAGTAAAGATACCTTTTGTTAGGTTACTTAGGTTGAAACTAATTCTATCTCCCACTTATCTTGCAGCACATGACCCAGCATGCCCAATTGGCCTGTTCTGTGGCACCCTGGGAAAGAAGAGCACAAGGGCTACCATAATGAAGTGTATGTGTGAATGTTGAATGAAATGTCATAAATTCACCTCAGTGGACACAGACAAACTAGTCACAAACAAGTGAACCTAGGTAGCTGTAGTTTCTCTTTCTGCCTTGTTTTTTATTGTCAAAGTCAGGTGATAAGTTACATGAGATTGTTAGTTGTGTGCATTTGTTTCTAAGTAGCCTCTTACAATAAGCTTTTTTCATTGGTCCTCCTACACTATAATAGCAACTGCCACTCATTAGGGACTAATTTTAGGGCATACATTTTCTTTATTTGTCACACATGCATTGTATGCTGTCCAAGATTGGTTACTGATATTAAAGGCCACATGGCATTTAAATGTTAAAGGGGGCTCCTTGCAGTAGATTGTATGCATGGAATAAAACTTTAATATATCTTTAATATAACAGTTAACTTACCAATGTTTCCAGAACCTACAATGAGTTTGCTGTGGGACCCAGTCATATCTAGTTACTACACTGCAAAACAAAAAAAAGAACACAACTAGTCATTTTTTTGCCCTCTTTGTTTCACACTATCCATTTTGGAGCACAGACACCTGTATTTCTCTTCAGTAATACAGCGCAGTATTAGTGAGGGGCGGGGGGAGATATATTTGCATCTACCCTCCCATCCCTGCCTACCCTATTCCTTATGCGTCATTCAGAGGCCTGTTCTTTTTAGATGGTACACTACCCACTTACTCTTGCCTAGTGGGAGAGTGTACTGAATGCCAGCCGACAAATGTTAAAAGGTTTAACATTACTCTTAATAAAATATGTAAATAACTAGAAATTGTAGAATAATCCTATAGCACTTTTGCAGCCTTGATCTAAAATATTTAAAATATTCGGAAGGGCCTTATTTGCTGCAGTCCGCTTCTTAACGCACTTCCCACCCCTTCTCCTCAACAGACGCACTCCAGGACTTCATAATGCAGTGAAAATAAAAAAAAAATTATTTGTTGCTATTAATAGGTTGCTGATGCCTTTTTGTAGAACTGTAGCTGAGCTGTCAGGGTACTGGGGTTGTAGTTTTGTAACAGTAAAAGAACCAAACACTGTCTTTGTCAAGAATTACAATGCACTTCCAGCTGTGTAAGACTCACCATTACTATGCAGAACCTTGGTTATACTGTTGTAAAAAAAAAAAAAAAACATATCTGTATTAGACAAATAATTTCTTACACATTGCAAACTCCTTACAATTCCTTTATGTAAATTATATCAGCATATGTATTACTTCTTATCAGCCCTATAATAATTACCAACCAGTGTCCCCGTTATGGGCTTAAACAGTTGTTTCTACGTATTTGGTGGAATTACTTTAATTTTACATAATAATATACACAGTAAGCTCTTTAACGGAATGCATACAACATATTGACAAAGAGAGCTTAGAGGGTGTAATTAACTTTAAACCATGAAAAAAAAACCCTTGCAAAAACCATAGATATTATTATCATAACATATTGTTTCTGAATAACTGCATATGCATGGGGTAATCTAAATTCTTAGATGCAAAACCTTTATTCATGATTGTTCCTGATATTTCACTGGTTACAATGAATTTTAGCATATGTTTAGAATGTTGTGCTGTGAAAATCTCTTTAACATGTGCATAGAAAAAAAGAAAGCAGGATAAAAAAAAAAACCTTTAATCACTTGAGTATTAAACCACAGCTTTATCCAACAGTGACATTAATATTGGCAACCAGACACACAAAAGCCTCTCTTTATGGGCACTGAGCAAATATCTCATGCCAGCACTGCTTCTGTAAAGAATACTGCTCTGATATCAATCAACGGAAGAAATTCAGAAAACATAATAATACTCAAGGCCATTTTCTTGCTGTGCATAAATACAAACTGAAGCTTATCTACTATAATAATATCTCATATGACATCACTTCCTTTAAAGTAGAAAATAATCTCAGTCTATGTATATTCCATGGAAATGTAACAAGCAATTCTTTGTAACTGTTCCCAAAGATATCTTTTGTAGCTGATGTAAAATAAACCAGAGCCACATTTTAAAGGAAAACGGCATGTTGACTGTCAGAGGAAGTGATGTCAGCTTGTGCCTATCCTGTGGAGAGACAGTTTTATGGATGGTTTGATCTACATGTGGAGAATCCATATGAATACCTGCTGCTTAAAGTTTTATTAAACACTGCTAATAGGCCTGTTTACATATTTTTATATCAATTGTAGCTGGAAGGCTGATTTTATTTACACTAGGATACACAAAACATAAAACATTTTGGTGAGCAATATTCCTTACACGGACCTTTTACTCTTTAAAGATTTCTGTATTTATGAGCTAACCTTATATATTTGTGTTAGTAGACACATCACTGTAAATTCTTAAAGAAAAGTGTAGCTCTTGTCCTGATGTTATATACCATTGGTTGGAAGGACATATTAGGGAAATGGACAACTGACTGTGTACTTGTACAGGATGATTGTGTTGCACCTGGAATTACCAAATATGTGGATGACAATATTGTACTGATCTGACTGGCTGACCAACAACCAAGTGATGACATAATTTTTCTGAAATGCAGGGAATAACTCTATAATGCTAATACATATTTACTGGTCAGTACACAATATTCATTTCATCTTATCCATTGGCTGGTTTTCCATTTTGTCAAATTAGCTTTCAAAAACTCCCTCCAGCGTCTTGTTTCCCTTGAAAATAATCAAATTTTTTGCAAAAATGGCTGTTGACTGTAGTTATGTGCAGGTTAGAAAAAAGTCAACCTGCACCCGACCTGCATCCGACCTGCATTGTAGGATCTGAACCCACATCATCTCATTATGTCCCCATATCTGGTTCCACATAGGGAATCTTTGGGAGCAGAGAAGGAGTGCCACCCAACCCTAATGTGACATTTTGCCTGGAGTTGAACCAGGGACCCGGTATTTCTGTGTTGTTTGCTTGTATGTATTTGAGCAGACAGCTGCGGCCATGGTTCGCTCATATTGCTATCCTTTAATAGCAAGTAAGCATGGCTTGTTTCACCTGTTTCCAGTCTGGCCACAGATGAATTGTGTAAGCCATTAGTCTGGCTATAAAACCCCCTACTGTGCACTGACTCATGGCACAACTTCGGTCTATTTCCTAATAGTTCCTGGGTGTGATTCATGTCTGTTATTGACCACTCTTCTAGATCCTGACTCTGTACCATGTTACTGACCCTGGGCTGTTTATCCGGACTACGCCCCTGGTTCCTGATCCTGTCCTGGTACTGATCCTTCCTTCTGTCACTGTTCCATTGCCTGCCCAGAACTCCTCCTTGATCATCTCACATTAGTAGAGGACTGCTCCTCCTGCAGCAAAAGGTGGTTGTTAGAGGCAGAAGCATGAGCTGCGACTGAGACCTTGGGATTTGTTTTGGATTTTGGGATACCATACACCTAACCTGCAATGGTTGGCCAAATGTCAACCCAAACCCACCCAACCAGTTGTCAACCTAGGGTCACCGTGGGTTTAGCTAAATGCAATGCTTTAGGTGTGAGAAAAAACATCCACCAACTCCAGTGCATTTGGCATGCAGAAAATTGTCCATGTGGAGATAGAGAGAAAGCACCCACTGATGCCAACACATTTGAGAAAATGTTTATTTAATCCAATGCGTTTGGCTCATCATTATACTTTAATTACAGACTCATCTTCAGGTGGATCAAAAAGTGGCATGCAGGTAACATGACCTGTGTTGGTATTTTCTGGGAAGTCCAAAACTCTTCAAAAACAAAAACAACAGTTAACCACAACTCTCAGAAATACAATCTTAAACACAGTCTTAAAAACCTAAACCCTAGACCCCAAGCATGGCAGATAACAAATACTGTTTTTTTTCACTTGTAAGATGAACACATCAAATGCTTTTTCCAATATGAATGAGCCACAGCATGTGTAAGAAAATAGCCAAAGATCTAGGTGCCTGGACCTCTATAATAAAAGCATATCTGCTTTACAATACTTTCTCTCTCTCTGTTCTTTCACCTGTTTTCCAAAGGCACCAGCAGCATGGAACATGGTATTTTCATTCTCAGGTTTTCTGAAGATCTAATAAGATCTGAATGACTGGAATAAAAACTTGTCAGGGACCCGAGCCATCCTCCTCCTCATTCACCTGACCACCTCCACTACATGTACGCCACATCGGACACTGCATACCTCTTACCACTTTTCTCATTGACTGCGGCTGCTATCAGAAGAGAGGAAGGCAGGCCTGGGTTGGCTGACCCATGAAAATGGGGCCCACCAGGTTTTTCCCGTTATCCCACATTCTCAGTCCGATGCTGTCAAGGAGAACTGCCACTATTATCAAAAAGTCCACTAAACCCTAACAAATCTGTTTCACAAATTGCCTTTATTATATTTTTTCTACATCTGCATATATTTATATATGGAGTGGAATAAACACAGTTTGCCTGCAATCTAAATGATCCCATGAGTATCGCTTTTTGTCCATATATATATATATATATATATATATATATATATATATTATCACAGAAGCCATGAATATCTTGTAAATTATATCCTTATAAACAGTGAGTAGTGATGTCATTTTTGTCACATGACTCACTAAAATTTGTGTATTATAATAAATAAAGTACACCTTCTTGGTTAATATGAGGATATTAGAAGTAACCTCAGAGTTGCATGACCTGTGTAAATGCACTCGGCCTTAGGCCTCGTGTTTTTATATGGTCATGGAACTCCTCAGTGACTTACTAGTCTTATATTTTTACAAGGAAAAGTTGTGCTCACCGCTAATTTTTAAAACCATTAGGCGGGGGTGTTGAGGCACCCCCGCCTCATGAGGACGGCTCGTGTTTAGGACCCGAAACGTCGAATAAACACTAAGAAGTTTTTTGTATCACAAGACCCATGAGTGCAGATTCTTTTCTTTATTGATTGTACAATTTCTGTGTTCCAGCACCTGGGTAGTGCCCAGTGTTCTGTGTGCACCAGGCCCATTTTTCTTTGTATATATATATATATATATATATATATATATATATATATATATATATATATATATGGACAAAAAGCGATACTCACGGGATCATTTAGATTGCAGGCAAACTGTGTTTATTCCACTCCATATATAAAGTTCTCCTTGACAGCGTCGGACTGAGAAGGTGTGATAACGGGAAAAACCCGGTGGGCCCCATTTTCGTGGGTCAGCCAACCCAGGCCTGCCTTCTTCTCTTCTGATAGCAGCCGCAGTCAATGAGAAAAGTGGTAAGGGGTATGCATATATGTATATATATATACAAGTCATTATAACATAATTAAAGCTTACAAATATGTACAATAAAATTCCTTTTTACAGTGTATTTTTAAGGCACAAACAGATTTTCTCAGTAAAGAAGCAGGTCAATAATGACCATTGACGAGTAGGGTTTTCAACTGTCCAAAATGGAGTTACATTTCTTTTTTTTGTTTGGAATGTCAGGGGCCTATCAGATCCTATCGGAGAAGTCCAGACCAAGGAGGAAGCTTAGGGGTTAAAGTCCAAGTCCACGGTATCCAAAGGGGTCAGGCGTAAGCATAGTCAAGTCCAAGAGTTCCATAAGGCAGGCGGCAAGAAACATAATCAGGTTCTAGCAGAGGGTCAGGAATCCAGGAAAAAGTAAATTAGGAATTTAGGAATTTAGGAAACCCAGGAACATGATTCAGCAATTCAAGACGCTGGCATCGGCCCACGTGGTTCATGGGCGCCACCATCTTGGATGGGCCGCCGCCGGGGACAGGAGCGCCAACGAGCACTCCTGACATGGAAACACCACCACAAACAATAATACATTCAAATATAGTCTGCTATTGTTGACCTTCTCTTAATATTTATTAGAAACAAACATTTTTTTAAGGAAGCAGCCCTTCAAAAATGCAATGATTATTTTACTTTGGGTATTTGTCAACTTTTTAACCATTTATTAATACACATAATTTGATATATGAATGTATTAGCAATAGTGAAGAATTTTATTTCATGTTAATATTGTTTAGAACTACTGAAGAGCATATTATTTGTAAAACTGTTTAGCACATGTTTAACAAATCAGCCCTAATGTAAAAACCAAAATTTGCACTTATTTTGTGCTGTCAGTAGGTCTTTTTTTGTATCTGCTTTTTTGGTTTGGCTAAAAGTGCCGCTAGTAATAGTAAGACTGGTTTTTTATCACCGTCCAGATTTTCCATGTAGTAAACCAATTATCTGGCATAGCATGTGTGTGGTACAGATTATGTCATAATAATGATGTCATTCACAACAGTCTGTGGAGCCAATAAACAGTCTGGGGGCCATAAAAACTTTGGAGGGCCACATCTGGCTGCCGGACCTGCATTTGGACAGATCTATCTTAGAAAATCTTTCTGTAACATACCCAGATTTGTATGTTTAGGGATGCAGACCATGAACTTTAATTTGTTCTCTCCCTATTGGTTGTAATTCCTGTTCCTTCTTTTCTTTTCTTCTACTCATATACTGATTATTTAAAGTGTGAATTAGAAGCCACTTTAATAAATCAGAAATGTTGTCCAAAGTCATTCAGTCCATAAGCCAGATACAGTATGTTCTGCAGCTAATAGCAAACATTAACCATTTACATAGACAGTTAATCTGAATTCCGCTGGAGAAAAATTTCACTGATTCTCTGATGTACAGCGCAAGATGGTATTAGACTAAAATTACCTAGTGTCAAATAAAATCTGTCTTTTTTGCAAGCCTTACTTTTAAAATACTATAAATTGCATGGATACGTTGATGACTTCAGTAATACCTTGTACTGCCAAAAACATCTGTGTATTCTGCAAGCTCTAGGTTGACAGGCGTGTAAGTGCTACATCCATATGGAAATGCATTGTAAACTAAGGAAGACAGTTGCTTTTCCTTAAATTATGCCAATTAAAATGTAAAAGTGTTCTGATTTATAAAGAAGGTAAACAAGCTAACTCCCAAGGCACTAGTTGGTCTGTTCACTGAAACCTGAACCTCCAAGGCTTCACTAGAGCTTTTGTTTTTAAACCACTCATGCAGAGAAAATTCAGATCTGGTCGCATTTCTTTTATCATGCCCATTATTATTTTGCTTTCATGGAAAGCAATGGCTTTTTGCGAATAATCTTATGCTACTCCTTGTACTGCTACAGAAGTATTTAGGAGACATAAAAGAATAAAACAAAATAAACTAATGCATAAACCATATTATATATTATGTTAGTTGCGCAAGGACCTTTCACTATTCAAATACCACTGCAAACAGTTAACAGCTTTTCACCCAAGTAACCCTATGTAAAACGTTTGTTACAGCAGGTGGACAGATTTCTAAATAAACATATTTATTTTAGTAATTCTAAGGGGTTTAAGGTACACAGTATATTATCTTTGAATCAACCATTTGTTGCCAGTCATTATTCTAAAAAAACTTTATTCAGAATTTAGTATATATAACTGCTTTGAACATTTGCATTACTTATTAGTGTACAATACAATGAACCTCAGCCGTGTACTAAATCATAAATTTAGTCATACCAGTATAGTATCATACCAACCAATTCATACCAAAATCATACCAACACTGCTAAAATGCCAAAAGTAGACACAATTTTGGTCAAAGGTTTCTGGATATTGCATCTAAAATATATTCTCATTGGAACACCTGCTGCTGAGTCAAAAAATGTCTCTGGAAGGAACATCAGAGTAATAATATTTATCAGGAGAATGATGGATGTCAGATGCCGGGAGAATACTATGCTTGAATGAATTGCTAACTGGTTGAGCAATTATGGTCTGTGGCTGATTTCATAGTTTGACTACTACTGAAAAGCAAACCTAAACCCTAAGATATATAATGCTATTTTTGAAAATACCATGTCTGCTACTTTGTGGCAACAGTTTGGGGAAGACCCTTTCTTGCTTTAGTGCAACAATGCCTCGAAGCACAAAGTAAAGCCTGCAGATTATAGACTTGGAAAACAGCGGATTAAAAAAGCTTGACTAGACTGCACATAGCCTTGATCTTAACCCAACTGAACACCTGTGGGATGAATTGTTGATCAACTACAAGCCCGGACTGATCACCCAATATCAACGTCCAGTCTCACTCACTAATGCTTTTGTGGCTGAATTGAAGCAAATCCCTCCAATATCTTGTGTAAAGCCTTAACCGAAGAATAGAATATTCTTGGTTTTGGAATGAGATAGTAGGCAGCCTGGTATCTGGATAATTTTGGCCATATGTTATATCTCCTTGTTAGGGAAATGTATTCCTAACTTTGAAACCTATGTAATAAATTAGATTTAAAGTTACTTTGGAAGGCCTATTTTTACAAAAAAAATTGAATTTATGAATTTTTAGAGGTTTTGTTTTTACTTGTTACAAATGGGAGCTATTAACTTGTTCGAAACATGTATATACACTGCAAGTTTGTATAAACATAACTAAAGATACAAAGACATTGAAGTGAAACTGATACTTGTAACTCTCAAATCCAACCACACACTTCAAAGCAAACAAGTTCAGTGTAATACATGTACAAAGTATCTAACTGTTAAGACTTAACTTTTAATAAAGTGTACTTAAAAGAAAAGCACTCAAAAAACTACACTCACTGCTGTAGCCACCAAGCTGCAGTGCTGGACACGTGTCCTTAAAATACAAACAATTAAAACCAGCATACGGTGGAACGGTGGTGCCAAAATCTAATTCAAAATTAATAAATAGCACCTTTCCAGGAGTTCTTAGTGCATAGCTACCTGCTCCCACCCTTCCATTTGTGCCCAACGTGTGCAAAAAACCTGCCTATCTACGTGGGGACAGAGTGGAAGCCAGGCTAACCACCGTCCACCTATGCCACCCAACTCGTTTCACCGATTACCTCGGCTTCTTCAGGGGCATAATACACTGGTTTTAATTGTGTTTTAAGGACACGTGTCCAGCACTGCAGCTTGGTGGCTACAGCAGTTAGTGTAGTTTTTTGAGCGCTCTTCTTTTAAGTACACTTTTTTAAAAGTACATGTATTACACTGAACTTGTTTGCTTTGAAGTGTGTGGTTGGATTTGAGAGTTACAAGTATTAGTTACACTTCAATGTCATTGTATCTTTTGTTTTTACTTAGAATAAACTCACAATTAAAAAAAACATAAATGTGGCCTTATTTATTTAAAAAACAAACAAATATAAAACTCAAATTATTAAAGTCATGGAAAAAGACTTGAATATCTGGAATTTGTATTATATTCATAGTTTTCAGTGAGTTAACAAGCTCAGAAAATGTATAAAATTTTGCCTAGGACAGCTACCATTGACATCTATATGACATTGCAAGTGTTTAGATGCCAAAGTTTTACAATCACGTTTTTCATTTTTTTTACTTAATAAATATTGAATAATTATATTTTTAAACTATTATTTAAATCTTTAATGCAAAAAATCAGAATGAAGGAAAAAAATACAAAAGTTTATAAATAAACCCATTTTCAGAAAAAATACTTTGGACTAAAAGGATTATTTTGGCACAATTAAGGGCTTATACATTTATATAATACTGTTTTAATACTTAAAAATATAATTATTTGATTCAAATTTTCTGATTTTTTTTTAATAAAAAAGTCTGACTAAACTAGAATCCATGATTTACCCTTATTTATAAAAAAAAACATAAAAAAAATCGGATTAACAAAAACCGCAACTTTTTTTGGCTATTGCACGAAAACAGTGCCTTTTTCAGATTGTCTAGTGAAAAATCGGAATTTTTCAGATTTGATATCTGAAAAGTCCGAATTTTTTGTGAAATCGTCGGAAAAGCCAGAAATGTTTGTATAATTATATGAAACTCAGCGCAGACAATAATATCTTAAAATTGCTAATAGGACCACTGCTAGGTTGACAGTGGAGTATTTTCAGACTTTTGTAGCCTCCGGGTATAATAAATCTCAAAAATGTTGAGTTTTTAGCATTTGGACTTTAATAAATATTATTAATGTATTATTAGTGGCCATTTTCAGTTCATATAACTAAAGGTTGTTTTTCCCCCTTTCTTTGTAAGAATATTTCTTAAGCTAGCCATAGATGCAGAATCGAATCCTCGAACAATCGGACTTCCCCATCTCCCGACTTGCCACTCACCATTCAGATCAAATAAGTAGTAAAATAACAGATCAGCCGATTTTCTGCCCCTACAGCAATCGTACGAAAGTTAAGTCCGACAAAGCTGGTGACCGTCTCCCACTGATATCGTCAGATCAGCAATACACGCAGAGTTATTATTGGCAGCCAACAGCAATCTATTAACCTGTCTGATCGACCAAACGACCGATCTCCGCGGGACAATAAATGTCGGGACTCCACGAAAATTGTACGAATCCTCGATTCGTATGATCAGATCTTTGTGTCTATGGCCAGTTATTTTTGATGACATTTCATAGACTCTCCTAACACTACAAGTTTTCGCCAAACAGCTCAGAGAGCTAAACCATTTACAGACAAAATGGGTGAAAAACACATTGCATGAAAAAATAATAAACAGTGAAATAAAATAGAATTGAATTGCAATATTGTAAAACAAAATGTCAAATGAGATTTCTTTATAAACAGGCAAAGCCTGATGAAAATGATGGGTTGCCTGTGATAGGAGAAAACTCTGCGATACAAAAAAAACCCCATGATTGACGCATTATGCCTCACTTGCGGCCCCCCCAGAAAAGCAAGCAAACCTGGACCCTCCTAATGGCAGATGGAAGATTATGACTGAGATTGTCAAAATGTCCCAGTCCCTCTTTATCTTAATACTATCAAATAAAAACTCATATGGACCACCGGAAGACAAAATCCACATGTGCCATCAGTTTTTAACACAATAGTCAGTTACAGTGTCCTTTATACTGAGAATCGTCTTCATCAGCTTCTTTCAAATTTAGAACCATATATACAAGCAATAAGTATGAATGTAATATGTTTATGTTGTAACAGATTACTGTTATAGTTACAAATTGTATTTATTTAATTAAAATGTTAATATTTAATACAACCTTATGCCAGTATTACATTTGCTAAAAAAACAGAGAAAAGGTTAGGAATCAAGAAAGCTGAATCAAGAATAAAGAACTTAGAATTAATTTACTGACAGTGGAAAAAACTGACTATAAAACACCCGAGGCTACTTTATTTTGTTCATTTGGCACTTTCAACAGCATATAACCCGAGCTTAGCGTTGCAAATGGTGACCCCGAGAACATTAAAAGGTAGAATGTCCTCCATAAGCTCAAGTACATTATTCCCATTTACTTCAGCCATGTAAGCATCATGTTGTTTTTAAGTCATGCTGTGAGTTTAATGTCAAGGTATAGCACATACATTAGCTTCAAAATGTGCTTTAATGTTTCTATGGTTATAAAAATTGTTTCATATACTCATATAAACATACAAACATTTTGGGGATGATTTACTATCAGAGGGGGCAGCACTAGGTGCAAAAATACATGTATATATGCATGTGCTAAAACCTATACATAAAACACTCCTCCCTAGTGTTAATGAACATTTTGGGGGTTATTTATTAATTCACAATTTTTTCCAGCCTTCCGTTTTGACGACAAAAACCTGAAAAAGTTGCTGTTAAAAAAGATGCGTCTTTTCAAAAAATGTTTATGCCTTGAAGCTGTTCCAAGTCTGAATACGAAAATACTCCATTTAAAACCTGCTGAATTCATGTAAAAATCAATGGCAGATGTCCCCTTAACCATAGATGAAGATGTTTTAACCCTGACGAAAAGTTTGGCATTTTCGAGGTTTGGCGTTTTTTGATGAGTTTTTGGACATCCAACTTTAAAAATTCAGGGTTTTTCGCGATATTTTCCTTTTTTTAGTGATAAAAAACAGGGTGAGGTTTAAGGGAGCCCTATAGTCTATACTAATCACGCGGTAAGTACAAGGCACTTTTTAAGCTTTGCATCTGTGCATGTTCTTTTTGGCATCTGTAAAACAGTTGTTCAAAACCCCAGGTTAATACAGTATACAAATAAATAGAACTGCTAATAATGGGATTTATTCACGTTACAGAAGTGTCATTTTGATATTATTGAATGCAGTAATATATCCTAACTAGTGATGTGCGAATTTGGGGCGTTTCACTGAAAAATTCTCAAATTTCCAGCGAAATTCGCGAAACGGTGGAAAACTTGCGAAACGGTGCTGGCGGTACCGGCGTCCATTTTTTTGACACCAGCACAAATTCACAGACGCTGGCGGCGAATTGTGGGAATTTTGCCACGAATTCGCGCCTGCCGAATAAATTCGCCCATCACTAATCCTAACACATCACATGAGACTTCATTAAAAACAAATCAGAATGATATACAGTATATAGCAGGGTCTATGGGGGGAATTCACAAAAATTTTAGAAAAGGAAAATGTCATATAAAATTTTTGTATCTGCACCACCTTAGTCGCAGACCAAAATTCCATGATTTTTCCACCCCTACCAACAATTTTCAAAATAAGTCTGTAAAAAGTAGGTGTGGCTATATTTTGAGAATTAGTTGTAACATAGTAAGTAAGGTTGAAAAAATAAAACACGTCCATCAAGTTCAACCTTTTTACCCTTTTAACCTGCCTAAATGCCAGTTGATCCAGAGGAAGGTAACAAAAAACCCATCTGAAGCCTCTCCAATTTGCCTCAGACCACAAAACATTTTTCTCACATTTTCAGACATTTTTTCAAGTCTGTATAGAAAAGAATTTCTGGTGCACAAGAGACATTTTCACAGAACAATAATGACAGTTTTTTTTTTTACAGTGTATTTTATTTTAACAGTGAAAAGTCTGCAAAGCCACATGTAATAAAATTTGCATAGCAAATTGGTGTAAATCTAGGAAATTTGCAAATATAGGTACCAGGGATAGATTATGCATAAACCCACTATCCGTAAAGCTCCAAATTATGGAAGGCAGTCTCCCATAGGCTCCATTTTATCTAAATAATCCAAAGTTTTCTTTGTAATATTAAAGCAGTACCTTGTATTTGATCCAAATGAAGATATAATTAATCCTTATTGGAAGCAAAATCAGCCTATTGGGTTTAGTTATGTTTAAAGGATTTTCTAGAAGATCCAAATTATGAAAATATCCATTATCTTTGCTAAAGCATTTGATACAGTGCCACACAAAAGGTTACTGGTTAAATTAAGGAATGTTGGCCTGGAACATAGTATTTGTACCTGAATAGAGAACTGGCTAAAAAGTCCCTTGCTTTTCAACTTTTTTATTAATGACCTGGAGGTGGGCATTGAAAGTACTGTTTCTATTTTTGCAGATGATACTAAATTGTACAGAACTATAGGTTCCATGCAGGATGCTGCCACTTTGCAGAGTGATTTGTCTAAATTGAAAAACTGGGCAGCAAACTGGAAAATGAGGTTCAATGTTGATAAATGCAGGTTATGCACTTTGGCAAAAATAATATAAATGCAAGTTATACACTAAATGGCAGTGTGTTGGGAGTTTCCTTAAATGAGAAGGATCTAGGGGTCTTTGTAGATAACACATTGTCTAATTCTGGGCAGTGTCATTCTGTGGCTACTAAAGCAAATAAAGTTCTGTCTTGCATAAAAAAGGGCATTAACTCAAGGGATGAAAACATAATTATGCCTCTTTATAGGTCCCTGGTAAGGCCTCATCTGGAGTACGCAGTGCAGTTTTGGACTCCAGTCCTTAAGAGGGATATAAATGAGCTGGAGAGAGTGCAGAGACGTGCAACTAAATTAGTTAGGGGGACGGAAGACTTAAATTATGAGGGTAGACTGTCAAGGTTGGGGTTGTTTTCTCTGGAAAAAAGGCGCTTGCGAGGGGACATGATTACACTTTACAAGTACATTAGAGGACATTATAGACAAATAGCAGGGGACCTTTTTACCCATAAAGTGGATCACCGTACCAGAGGCCACCCCTTCAGACTAGAAAAAAAGAACTTTCATTTGAAGCAACGTAGGGGGTTCTTCACAGTCAGGACAGTGAGGTTGTGGAATGCACTGCCGGGTGATGTTGTGATGGCTGATTCAGTTAATGCCTTTAAGAATGGCTTGGATGATTTTTTTGGACAGACATAATATCAAATGCTATTGTGATACTAAGCTCTATAGTTAGTATAGATATGGGTATATAGAATTTAATTAAAACTAGGGATGGGTGTGTGTATGGATGCTGGGTTTTCATTTGGAGGGGTTGAATTTGATGGATTTTGTCTTTTTTCAACCCAATTTAACTATGTAACTATGTAACTATGTAACTATTATCTGGAAAGTCCCAGATCCTGAGTATTCGGGATGTTGGGTCCCATACCTGTATAGTGAAATTGTTTGTACACAAGTTTACTAGACATGTCGTTTCTTCCTAAATGCTGTGCTCAAATTTTCCATGTCCATTAAAGAGTATGATTTTGACATAATTCTGGCATGAATCTGACATAATCCTGTTGCATACGATTTATAAATCGTGCACCCAGAGCTTTAGGGTTGGAACCATGCCTTTATTAATTGGAATTTCATGTTACAACTAATTTTCCTTTTGTTGTATGTAGAATAAAATGCAGAACCATCTAAAGCTGCACTAATAAGACATCTCAAAGCTGTAAGGCTAATATCAAGAGTTTCAGTTATAGAAAATGCAGAATTTTAAAAGAACTAGAGAGAACATCACTGACCCACATTGGAAAGAAAACTAAAGAAATTAAGTAAGAATCAGAAAAAAACAACTCTTTCAATAAGTAACTGTACATTTATAGCACCACTATCCATTGATGGGCTACAAATAAACAAACAAATAAATAACGCTTGTTGTCTGAAACAGACCAGGGATGCTGGTGGAGAGCATTTTCGGGCTAATTACAGCACTGACCGCAGAAACTTCCACCTTGGTAGGCCTGAGATGACGGATTTTCAGATTCAGACTTTTTCCCATACTCAAGGTATAATAAATCACATTTTATAGTAAATTTTTTTTCCTAAATTAAAAATGTTTCATAAAGAGGAAGACCCTCTTTATAACCGTCTTCAGAAGTACAGAAAATAAAAAGCATGCCAGGAAGATGAATACAATTGCCAGTTCTAAAATGGGTTGCTTTAAGCAAAGCATGTATGCTGTTCTTCTGTTGCTTATTTTATAATGTGGGTTTGATTATTCTCTAATTTGACTATAGCGTTATCAATAGGATTGTTTTACCTTCATCATTCATAATCATATATATTAGGATCCAGACCAAGGTACTGTCTTCTTATTACTGAGAAAAGGAAATGTCATTTTTAAAATTTAAAATTATTTGATTAAAATGAAGGCTATGAGAGATGGCCTTCCCGAAATTTGGAGCTTTCTGGATAATGGGTTTCTGGACAACAGATCCAATACCTGTATTGTGAATTCCAAGCCAATATATAATAATATCTCAGACAGGGTAGCTGGTCTTTTCCTTAGCAGCTTTCTATTGCAGGTTGGGGGCAGATTTATCAATCGAATTGTCGAATTGAAAGTATAAAAATTTGAATATCTAAATTTATCATCTACTGTCTCTTTAAAAATGCGACTTCAACGATTCGCCATCTAAAATCTGCCAAATTGCTGTTTTAGCCTATGGGGACCTCCTAGAACCTATTTGGAGTCATTTGGTGGAGTTTTTTTTTTTTTTTGAAAATACTTCAAATTGAATTTGATTGAATACGATCCAAATTCGATTCAAACTATTGAATAAAGCCTATTCACTCGAAGTTAAAAAATGGGATTTTTAAATAAATTTCGGTAGGTGTTTTATTATTCGAATGTCGAGAAGATGGGAGTTTAAAAAAACTCCCATTACCTCGAAATTCGACCCTTGATAAATCTGCCCCTTGATTTATGTGAGTGCATTAAAGTCTTTTTCAGGAATAAGGATTTAATAAGTATAGATGTAATACATTGTTTTTATACTGTCATTTTAAAAAATGGAGGTAAAACAATCCTTTTGCCTTTATTTGATTTTTGAATGATTTTTAGCAGACTTGAGGTATGGAGATCCAAACTAAGTATAGACCCCTTATACAGAAAACTCCAAGTCCCAAGCATTCTGGATAACAGGTTCCATATCTGTACATATTTTCATGTATCTTTTTTTTTGTCCACTCTAAAATTTTGTTTAACTGTTTAAAGATGTTGCTATGTAAAATATGGATTGTTTTATTATAAAGAGTTACATAAATAGGAAATGCAGGAAAAAAAAGATATATTTTCAATTATACAGGAAACACAGGAAAATGATACATTCTTTTGGCAGGTCACTGTTTCTGCATTAACATCAGACAATATTTGTACTCACAATAATTAGTGTGGATTATACTTATACCCACTACTTCCCACAAAGACTTCTTGTGTTCACACACCAGTCCATTACCTGCTTCAATGAACCGTCTTGTTGTTAATTTGCAGGTCTTTCACCCCTAGGTGATGGAAATACTTGCCCTGTTTCCATTCATCCAGTCTTGGTATCATTTTCATTATTATGTATAATTCATGGGAATTTTAGTTCTCTGCGCATTCCAGACGAGCTTCATACATTTAAAGTCAAGTAAAATATATTGACCTCAGTTTGACTGAAAAAACAGTTGCTAGAAAATATTTATTACTAAATGATTTATCAGTGAGAATATTATTCATTAAATAACTGTTAGCATAATAAGGCTGGTTTGTTAGAGTAATAATAATTGCAATAATTCAGTCCATAGGAAAGCAGTGCATTTGCAATTGGGTAACGATGCTGATAGCTGTACAAATTATATTGTTTTTTAAATCAAAGCAATTCTTTATGAGCCACACGGTGCTGTGCATCTTGATCTACATCTGAATGAGACCGGCCTAAATGGCTTCCAATAAAATGGCAGTCAAAGGTTTATGATTGGGTGAGAAATCTGCTAAGAACTTTACCCTTCACTAAGCAAGAGGAACTCATATAAAACATTGTTGTGGGAGAAAAACATTTTCGTCTCCCCCACACCTCAGAATTATCTGTGATGTGTCTGGTTCCAGGCTCACTGATCTGCAGGTGTCTGCCCCACTGATTGACTTCAAATGGTAACAATTAAAACTCACCACCTGTATTGGGATTTGTCTCACTGTTTTTCATACGCTGCAGTTCTCATTAATTGTGTTAATGTTCTATTTCTCACTCACACATTCACGTTGCTATTTCTTGTGGTTGTTTCAATCCAGTTGATATGAGAAAATTGTGTGTAGTGAGTAAAATTATTGTATTAAAACTTAAATAAGTTAAACTTAAAATATTAAAATTCAGTTTTTATATACAGGTATAGGACCTGTTATCCAGAATGCTTGGGACCTGGGGTTTTCCAGATAACTGATCGTTCCGTAATTTGGGTCTTCATATCTTATGTCTACTAGAAGTTCATGTAAACATTTAATAAACCCAATAGGCTGCTTTTGCTTCCAATAAGGATTAATTATATCTTAGTTGGCATCAAGTACAAGCTACTATTTTATTATTACACAGAAAAAGGTAATAGTTTTTAAAAATTTGGATTATTTGGATAAAATGGAGTCTATGGGAGACAGCCATTCCATAATTCTGAGCTTTCTGGATATCGGGTTTCCGGATAAGGGATCCTATACCTGTGTTTGCAAGGATTTGGATATTATATCCAAAAGGGCATATATACTGTATGTCTGCAAGGGCAGTAAGCAAAGTTCAATTTTGAGTGCAGTCTGGTGTAATTGCCTCTGATTGGCCTAAGTGAAAACAGCTACACACGTGTTTCAGTGCAAATCAGACGTGGACGTAATTTCTGGTGTCCAGCACACGTGTGACGTCTGCATACAATACTTAAAGGGGTTGTTCACCTTCAAACAACTAGTTGGTTTCAGATAGATCACCAGAAATAACGACTTTTTCCAGTGACTTTCTATTTTCTATGTGTGACGGTTTTTCTAATATTGAAGTGTAAATTGTCATTTCTCTCCTTCTGAAGCAGCTCTGGGAGGGGGGGTCGCCGATCCTGTAAACTGTTCTAAATGGATACATTTAGTTGATACATTTCTTATCTTTGTCCCTGCTGAGCAGAATCTCTGGGTTTCATTACAGGCAGCTGTTAGAATTGATACAATAGTTGCTAATACTCCAGAGATGCTGCTGAGAAATGTATCAACTAAATGTTGCAAAATTGTAACAGTTCAGAGTCTGCACCTGAATTACTGAGCTGCCAGACTGAAACACCACAGACACAAACATTCAACTTTACACTTAGATTTTGGAAAAAATGTAAAAAATAAATAATGGAAAGTATTTGAAAAAAGTCTCTATTTCTGGGGAACAATCTAAAAACAACTGAATTGAAAAAAGTGTTTGGAAGGTGAACAACCCCTTTAAGGCACAAGTGTGCTGTACCTATTGACTGGGCATGAAGAGAACGTGGTCCAGAGTAGCTCCATGGTTTCACTACAAAGGAAAGACAGAAGAATTGAGCAGCGCCAAGAGCAAAGAGTTCATCTTGACATAAGTACCATGGATGAAAATGACTTTACACACAACTGACTGTGGGGGTAATTGCAGGGACTGCAACTGCACTTGCGGACATACATGAACCCTAATGTGTATTGAAAAGGCAAGTACAGAAAATACAGAAAATATTTACAGTTGTGCTTCTAATGCAAGAGCACAGATATTGTGACAAATAAACGAAATTTTCAATACTTATTACAGGTAAGAGCAAAACACTTGAATGAAAACATCCATCTAAAGGCTGTTCGCATGGAAGTCCATGGGAGTTTTATTTTCAAAATTCAATCTATTATGTTTCAATTTGAGTTTACGAGATTAATATGAAATTTGGGAGACTCATTGAAAATGAAGGGTAGAATGCAATATCACAGTGTTTGGTGTTTTTTCATGTTTTCAAGTTTTTCGATTTTTTTGAGTATTTTAAAACACATTCGAGTTTTTCACATTTAAAAAAAAGGGAGAATTCTAATTATGATAAATCTGCTTCCTCGTGTCTCAATGCAGATCCTAGATAAACAAAGGGTAGGCCTCTAAAGCAAAGTTGGAAAAGGTCTTATACATTTGGCAAATTTGTGCAACAAGTATTCTGTTATATTTTTATGATTACTTAGCAGTTTGGCAGATTTAGGGGGTTATTTATCAAAGGTCAAATTTCAAATTTATGTGAATTTTTTTAACGAATAAATTTGAATGTACTCGCAACTCGAATGGGAGGTTATTTAAGAAAGTTTTGACCAAAGAGTTTTGACCAAAAAGAATTTTGAGAATTCAAATTTACCATTCGAACCATAGTAAATTTCCCCCTTAAAAGGAAAAAAAACCTGATTAGATTTATTAAACCCGATGGTGTTAAAAGTCAGAATAAAAAAGTACTCCAACTTAGACCTGCCGAGTTCATGTAGAAGTCAATGGCAGATGTCCCATTGACATTTTGAAGATATCCTGATCTGTGCCGGGTTTCATAATCTGATAATCAATAATCTGAAAATGTTGTGGTTTTCAGGTAATATTCCCGAAAAATCGGAGCTTTCGGGAGTCAAATCTAATTTTTTTCATGATTTTATTTTGTCTAAGTGGTTTCAGAAAATAGTGAGAAGATTTTGATAAATAACCCCCTTAATCTGCAAAACACTGCTTGTTGAGTTTGTAGCAGGGCCGGAACTAGGGCTAGGCAGAGTAGGCACATGCCTAGGGTGCAAAGCTGGAGGGGCGCCAGGCACGCACCTTATCTGCCTGTCCTACCCCCTAGATTGCCGCTCTGCCTGGTGTGTGCTGTCTTCCTTTATGCGCCAAATCTTTTTTTCTCCAAGCAGGGTGGTTATTGCGCATGTGCGCGCAGCTTCTTGTGCTTGTGCCTGGGGCGCCTGCACGGGCTAGCCCGGCACTGGTTAGTAGTGTATTATATAACCAGACTCATTGATAAGCTTCTAAAGCAAAACAGATGCTATATTTGTATGGAAAATATACAAAATCTTTGCAAGCTTTTTAGCAATACAAACCAATAGCTGATTATTTATTATATATACTGTACATAAAAGACTTCATATTAAGCTTTACACATCACAGCCTTATATAGACTTGTTTACATTTTAGATGACATTTACAGATAACATAAAAAGCACAATGTTACAAGGTAACACATGCGGACTCTCTCTGTGGTTTTGTCGCGTTTTTTTTCTTTTAAAAAAGGCGATTTTGCTTTTTAAAAACCGCACTGCGGACTGCAGCAAAAACATGTGTCCATAGTAGTGATGTACGAGTCAGGGATGTGCCCCAGACCTGCCCTCCCTCCACCCACGCCCACCTGCTCCCGACTTTCCTTTTATAGACCCACGCCAACCGGGGAGCAGGTGCACGTCTATAAAAGCAGAAGCTGTAAGTCAAAAGCAGAAGAGCAGGAAGAAGAGCTCAACCCGGACCCGCACGCCACCCACAAATGGGGGTGCGAGGTTGGCCCGAACCCACCCGACCTGCAGGTCCTGCCGGCCTGCACATTGCTAGTCCATAGCCTAAGAATCCTTTCCACAGTAATTCACTCATACTACTTTCCATTATTGCCAGACATCATCCCACTGTTTCTTTCATAACCTTCTTACAAAAAGTGATGCAGTAGCTGGTGCATAGAGAATAAGGCAGTTCTAAGTGGCCTTGCCATGTGCTGACTGTCTGGGACTTGTAGTTCTAACTGACTATGTAATAAGGTTATGGGTCATGAGCATTGAACCATACCTGTTAGCATAGCTTTAAATTCGTTTAAAATGTAAAATTTGTCTGGACTGCTCACTAAGAGCAATCTTCCGTAGACATAGGGTAATAATAAGGGGGAGTCAAGCTGGGAACTTCTGCAATAAATAAAGCAGAAAGATAGAAAGTAGGAAGAGAAGGAGTCAATGTTACCTCTAATTTATGCACTCGTCCTTGAGCAAACAAATTTGGAAGATAGAGAACGCAACTAATTGTGTTGTGCACAAAAAGTTTTACGTTAAAACACAAAATTTGTATAAATTCTGACATGAGCATACAGTTTTTAAAAATCGCATGCACAAATTTAAAATGTCCACACAAAATGCACACATAGCCGAGGAAGAATTAGAAGGAACATTGGAGCTGGTTATGGTTCTTGAGTTTTATAAGAACATGACAATATGTGGCTGAAGCAGGGGTTTAATATTACTGGAATCATAGTGGGGTAGATAAGAAACAAAAGGAACAGTATTTTTTTCACACATTGTATCCTGTCTTGTGCTGCTCTCAAAGACGTACCACCCTAATGGATACAACTCTGCCCTACAGTTGCTTAGGCAGGTAATTTGGATTCTAAAGAGGGCAATAAATGATTACAGGGATTAATGGGCCTTTTTTATTAAATGTTTTTAAATCTGATTGTATCAAGTACTACTATCATATGCAGGGCTGTACAGTTGTACAGTATAGAAAAGTACACACAGTATGGAGAAACATAATTGTACAGCATTATGGTATATGTTGGCACTTTATAAATGCATTGTAATAATATATAATAAACAAATATGTATAAATATACAGAGATCAAGTGGCAGGTGGTAAGAGACACAGTAGGAAGGAGGTCCCTGCCTTGTAGAACATCTAAGTGGGTGGAAAACATACAGGCACAAGTAGGCGGGAAAACACACGCAAATGTTTGGTCACTGGCCCTTCAGTTCCAAGACTAGGCCAGTCATCAAAATGGTACATTCTGAGTTTTGTTTCAAAAAGGACTGAGAAAATGTTAACTTGGGAGGCATTCAGGGATAGAATAAAATGGTAAGGGGTGACAATTAGGGGCACATTGACTTAGGATTGAATATCGAGGGTTAATTAACCCTCGATATTCGACCATCAAAGTAAAATCATTTGACTTTGAATATCGAAGTCGAATGATTTACCGCTATTCGTTCATTCGAACGAAACGAAAACGATTAACAAAACGATTAAATCCTTCGAATCGAACATTCAAAGGATTTTAATCCATCGATCGAACGATTTTCCTTCAATCAAAAAAAGCTAGGAAAGCCTATGGGGACCTTCCCCAAAGGCTAACACTGGTGCTTGGTAGGTTTTAGGTGGTGAAGTAGGTGGTCGAAGTTTTTTTTAAAGAGACAGTACTTCGACTATAGAATGGTCAAATAGTCGTATTATTTTTAGTTCAAATCGTTTGATTCGAAGTCGAAGACATAGTTGAAGGATGAAGTAGCCAATTCAATGGGTAAGTAGCCAAAAAAATATTTCGAAATTCAAAGTATTTTTTATTCTGTTCCTTCACTCGAGTAAACGTGCCACTAAATGTGTTAGAAGAGAAGTGGCAGTGGATGTGGTTGGTGTAAAAATACAGCGGCTCTGAGAGGAGTGGAAGAGAGTCATTAACTTACAGGGAGCTTTGTGCAGAAATATAGTAAGGAGCAAAGACATGAAGGCAGGGGTGCTGCTGTCTGGTAAAAAGAGTGTAAAGAGAATGCAATAGACAGAAGAGTACAGAGGTCCAAGACACCTCCAAAGTAAGCTGAACCAGGGAAGAGGAATGGTGCAGCTTGTTTACAGATACCAAGAGAAGACGGAATTTGCAAAAGAATGGAATGGTCAGCTGTTTCAAAAACAGGATAAATGATGGGGAATGAGTATAGAGTAGTGTTCTTTGGCCTTTGCAATCTGGACATCATTTGAAACTGTACATAAAGCTGGCTCAGTGCAGGTGGAAAACCAGACTGCATCAAGTCCAGCAGATTTTGGGTGCAGAGAAAGTTAATAATGCAAGACAAGACATTCAAAGGGTTTAGAGGCACCTTCACACAACTAATGCATTTTTATACTAGTTTCTATGCAGTTTCTTCTCACCACCATGTTTAGTGGTGACCAATGACCATAACTGTATTATTAATGGCTAACTGCTTACTGTAATTTATTGAAACCCATCTTTCCATTGATATGTACAGTATATAAGAAAACCATGATACTTGGTTTTCAAAATAATAACCCTTCTCAGAAGTGTCAAGTAATATATTTGCATTACATTTTAAAAGTAACACTACTTAATTGTTATGCTGCATATGTGCAATGTAATTATTCTATGTGCTTCATTTTCAGGTACAAAATGTGGAATTGGCTGAAAACAAGATTCCAAATAACAGGAAAATCTTTTGAACCCAATCTCTATAAAGAAAGTTGCTGATTAACCAGACTTGTGACCGTGTGCTAATTTTAATCATAGGTTTTTTTTCACACTTTTTATTAGCCAGAAGGCATTTTCATTTCTCTGTATTAATAAACATGATGCTTAATTTCCCCTGGTCATGTGCTACCTTAATGATCAAGAATTCAGGGGCCACCTTATTTCTTGGCAATAGCATTGATGCAGCTTAGCACCTATCATTGTAAATTAGCCCCTATATGTGAAAGTGTTGACATATTACCCAACACTTTAGAGCGATCATATATCATTTACATTACTCCCTGCCCCAGCGGAGCTAGCAATCTAAGTTTCTATCACATACTTTAAGGCCTGTACTTAGATGCGGTGCTGCCCTAAACACCAGACTTCAGCCGGACCCTTCATTCAATGTTTGATGCATGTGCTGATTGTGGAAGAGAAGGGTGCACCCAATTCCCCCCCAGTCCACAAGTGTCTGGCAGTGGACTGGGGGAATTTCTTTTTCAAGAGCTTCTTTTGCCTATATAGCAATATGACCCCTATGTTTTATCAGGAGCCAATTGACCTGTCTGTTTGTTTTCAGAGAGTGGGAGGAAAGCAGAGGAAACCTATAGAGACAACATACAAACTCCTAGAGACAGTAATCTGGTTTGAATAAAACCTGGGACCCCAGTGCTGCAAGCACTAATGAATAAAGTTGGCTATACCAACCCTTTTACTACATAGTAAATAAATGCATTTATTTTCTTTAATATTTCTTATAGGATGATCTGTTAACTCTTTCTCTTTCAGTAGCTTTTATTAAACATTAACAAAATTATTTTCAGTGCACTATTTTTAACTTGAAGCTTTGAGCATAATACAGAATAACTGAGGACACACATCTTGACCTGTTACTATCAATACATCATCCTTAGACTATTAACAATCGGTTGATCCAAGGGGGAAAATGGTGTTTCAAAAGCAAACAAACAAAAAAAGCATCCAATATCCGTTTATCGATAAAATGCTTATGCTGCATAGATATAGCCAAACCTTGCATTGAGTTTCCCTTGTTTAACAAATTCAAGAGCCTGTTAATTGTCAATACGTGACTCAAAACCAATGATTCATGTTCCAAAGAAAATGCTGCTTTTATATTTATTTCCAGTGGCTCTATGTGTCAGTGCAAACCCAAGTTTTTTTTCCCCTCCCCTCCTACTACTGCACTACATCTGGGTGACAAGAAAGATAATTGCAGGACGCTTACATAGCTGATAAACTATGGTTTCCCTTGCTCTGGATCCTTTGAAGTTGCAGACAGTTTCATGATAATTGATAATCTAATCTCTGCCCAGCTAGTGTGTTTGAGTCTGGCCTGGAACAGCGAGGAGGGGAAATATTACTGAATATGTATTGATTACTGCATGCAGAGGTCACTGCACTGTGATTACCCTTGTATCACAAGGGTCTTGTTAGAGGTGAAGTGTTTGCAGGATCCTAATAATAACTACTCAACAGCAGTTAAATGTGGGAAGTGTGAGGGGGGAGAGGAAAAGGAGGAAAACATTTTTTTTTCTCATACTTGCCTCTATTCCTTTAGGCAATACATGGCAATTACTATTGCGGACGCAATAAAGAAGTTGTTAATTACAGGTTTTATACCCCTGCAGCCCATAGTAAGAATAGGAAGTCTAAAGGTTACAAAACTGATTCTTTAACAAAAATGAGCAAGTTGTGGGTGATAACTAGAAGGAAAGGAACCCAATTCTTCCACCTAAGCTCCGGTGAGATAAAACACAGGTTTCCACTTATTAAAAGGGTTTAATCTCTATATTCTTTTTTGTTCAGGGACCAGCTAACAGAAGCTTGTTGATTACATTCAAAAGGAGATTGTAAACCTTCAAATATATCACAAAGGAAGCATTTCCTGAAAGCTACAAATCAATAAATACCATAATTACACTTGTACAAAAATTGCTTTAAACAGATATTGCTGATACTCAGTATAGTCTCGCTACCGTAGCAAACTGAATCCCAATATTCTAGAAATATCTATGTCACTAGAATACAAGCTTGTATCTTACAAGAAAATTGCACATACTGTATATATTATTTTCCTACTTTTTTTAACACTACCATGGAACCTTAACATTTCCTTTCTTGCAGTTTCCCCCCAATGCAAAAAGAAAAAGCCTGCCATAAATTTAAGCACAATTCATCAAGATACAAAAATCTGTGGATGTACTCATCAGTGAAACATATAAAAGGATAGGGAAGGGATCCAAGGAAGAGAGGAATGGCATTGTAGAGCTCTTGGTGCACTGCAACAAAAAAGGGCCTGTTACACAAAACTCATTATATAGGATTATATGGAAATAGAATACACAATGCTCAGCCAAACATTAGGGCTCATTTATCAACACTGGGCAAATTTGCCCATGGGCAGTTACCCAAGGCAACCAATCAGTGATTAGCATTTTAAAGCCAGCTACAAGTAGAACAATGAATACAACAATCTAATTGGTTGCCATGGGTTACTGCCCCATGGCAAATATGTCCAGTGTTGAAAAATAACCCCACTGTCTGGGCCTTATTTGCACTAGGCATCAGTGGAGTATATTACTGGGCCCCACATCAGTTTAGTTTCAGGCCCCCAAAATGTTTAGAGATTTACTTGTTTTACCAATATTTGTTGAAATTGTACTTGAATTAGGGCCTCATGTGGCCCCTATACCTCACTTACTGGATTATAAAAGTAGACATAGAAGTTAAGATTTCTTTTCGTTATGGTAAAACCAGGCTTATCCTGAAATGGTTGTTTAAATGTATGATTTGTTCATTAACTATAAAGATGATATCAAGTGAAATAGTTGAAGCTAGGAAAACAGTGAGTAGCTGCCTGTTTGGCCCTGCAAACAATTGGACAATGGATTTTCTAATCTGGTCAATCGATATTCTGACCGATGTCGGACGAAAAACCGTTATATGTACGATAGTTCGGTGCCCACTAACCTCGAAATAATTTCACTAAAATTGATCATTAGGGAGAGAAAAATCTTAACGTCTTTGGCCACCTTTACACTACTATATCAATATAAATATCTTTGGTAGAGATAACATCAGGAAATCTTAACAGTGGCTTCTGTAATTCTGGAAAGGACTGAGAATCTATAGAACTGATAATAAGAAGAGCAAATGTATTATGCCCAAGGGATAGGCTGCTTGGAACACTACTAGGGTTCATTTATTAACATTTTTGCACTATTGCACCAGTAACCTCAAAAAACCCATCAGCAATTGGCTAACTTGCACTAGATAAAACTAATTGTTCATTGGTTGCTTTTTCATTGCCTCATTGAGGCCCTTTATTGCACAGGTTAGTAAACTAACATTCCAGTGTTATATTATTGGCAAATACAATCAGACCAACAAACAATTGTGGGGTGCCCACAGAGGTTTGTCACTTATTTAAATGATTGATTTCATTTATGTTAGTTGACTACTAACTGGTAAAACCAGCTGCAATATTGCATATCTTGTTCTAAAATATTCTTGGACGTTTGGTGCCATTCCATTTTTTTCTGTTGGTAAAATAATTTTTTTAAGTACATGTGTTATAGTGCTTTTAATTTTAATATAATTATTTTTGAAAATGACATTACTTTGCTAAATGTGGCACACTTGCTTAGTTAGGTAAAGCAATCTGTGACAACATCTGTTTCCAGGCAAAAGTCTGTGTTACATGCCACATCTGGGGTGACATCTTTGAAGAGGCACTTAATCTGTAGCGCTAAAGTATGCTAAGCTTCTTTTCTTTCCCAGATCTTAAGTTAATACAGCTCCCGGAGTGTGATGTGGAGCTGAAATCACTGAACACGGTGAAAGAACAAGAAAGGAAGTAATAAAAACATATTATGTGAAAACAAACAAGCATGACAATAATATGATTCCTTTGTGATATTTCTTATTTGACACTTACGGAGTTACTTTATAACACCTTGGGAAAAGTGCACTATTTTTGGCAATTTATTTGAATGAAAAACATACCCTATTTAGTAATAACCTATTTATTTCCCTTAAAGGGATACTGTCAAGGGAATTTTTTTCAAAATGAATCAGTTAATAGTGCTGCTCCAGCAGAATTCTGCACTGAAATCTATTTCTCAAAAGAGCAAACAGATTTTTTTTATATTCAATTTTGAAATCTGACATGGGGCTAGACATATTGTCAATTTCCCAGCTGCCCCAAGTCATGTGACTTGTGCTCTGATAAACTTCAATCACTCTTTACTGCTGTACTGCAAATTGGAGTGATATCATCCCCCTCCCTCCCCCCCCCCCCCCAGCAGCCAAACAAAAGAACAATGAGAAGGTAACCAGATAGCAGCTCCCTAACACAAGATAACAGCTGCCTGGTAGATCTAAGAACAACACTCAATAGTAAAAACCCATGTCTCACTGAGACACATTCAGTTACATTGAGAAGGAAAAACAGCAACCTGCCAGAAAGCATTTCTCTCCTAAAGTGCAGGCACAAGTCACATGGCCAAGGGCAGCTGGGAAATTGACAAAATGTCTAGTCAGATTTCAAAATTGAATATAAAGAAATCTGTTTGCTCTTTTGAGAAATGGATTTCAGTGCAGAATTCTGCTGGAGTAGCTCTATTAACTGATGCATTTTTTAAAAAAACATGTTTTTCGATGACATGATCCCTTTAAGATGAGCATGCACTTAAAAATCCAAAAACACGGGGGTGATCCAATCATTCAGTTCTTAAAGGGAACCTATGGTAACATGTGAGGCAGAGTGACAGATGAGAAGCTTGGGACATAGTTAGCAGCTTATATTGGCCTATGTATGCTTATTTATACTGATACATGTGAACAGGAGATTTCCTGAGGCTTACTTAAGTGGAAACATTCAAACACCAATGAAATATCTCTCTATAAATAGTTTGCATTGCAGATGGATTTTAGCCTGTAAATGATTGGGGCTGGTGACCGGCAAAATCCATTAATGCAAATGACAGGCTGGAGGGTTTTCAGCAGGTGGATAATACACCCTGTATACCTGAAGCCTACTTTTTGCCAAACTGTGGTGGTGTGGTACCAGGAGGTAGTTTAGGATAAGACATTAATGGGAGAATGCCTTTTTTTCTATGAGATAATCCAGATAGGCCTCTTTGAATGACAGCTAGGTAAGATTTGTACTTATTTGCACTTTACTTAACTGCTGTAAATATACTATATGATACATTTGCCTTTATTCCTGCACTTGAATGCCTTTGAAGCTGGTGCCTAATCATAGGCAGAGCACTTTCGAATCAAGATAAGAATGACAATGGCATACAAAAAGTATACTGAGTAATTTTCAAATCAAGATTCTGAAAATCATTGCCTGTACTTACTATAAACCCATGTGTGGGTCCAATCCAATCAATTTTGAAATTATCATTAGTAAATATATTAGTAAACAAAACCCAGTGACTGTAACTGATTGAGAGGTATAACCGTTGTTTTTATGGAAAATCCACATCCTAGCAAATAGTTCACTTTTTAGAATTAAAGGACCATGCATTCTAAGCCATCATGCTGTTTTACATTTCCACCATTCTGAGTGGACCTGATAATCAGTTATTTCATTTTAGCCTAAAAGCTATCATTAAAGCTATCAAGTAAACCATCAATATATATTTAGATTTTTTTAGTTACAGGCTTCTTGTCCTACAAAGTTTATAGTCTATATTTGATGCCCAGAGCTGGTTAGGTTAAGTGACTTTGCCTGATCCCAAAGAAATTATCCCAGTAAATAAATAACTTATTTGAAGCCATGTATTCCCTTTGTACTCTAAGATCATGCAATCAATTGCATTACAGCTTGCCTCAGAAGAAAAAGCCTCTATATGAAATGTGTGTAATTAGTGAAATTTCAGATTATTTAAGCGGAAACCTAGAAGTACTGCTGCATAAAACATCATCGTCAATTTCCCACACTTCAGTCCATGCTTGAGTTGAATGTTGGAAAAAAAGTGCTTGCCTTATACAAATGATTTAACAAACAGTTCAGCATTCAGCTAATTACAGTACTTTTAGTCAATGATTCATTATGCCATGGAAGGATTTTTTTCTGCTATACAGTTTGCCATCGGTTCATGCTGAGGTTTAAGCAAACAACGTTAGCAAATAGTTATGTCATTATTAACATCAACCTCTCAAGGCATTTTTGCTTTTTTGTATATTTTGTTAAGAGATGACTTTTACTTGTTCTTTGAAGTGGAACAGCTCTTGAAATAGACCCTGGGCAAGGCTATAGTACAATTGGAAAAGTCAGTAGGTAAATGTGCCTACAACATTAAGCTCTCAGTAATACTCATATAGCTTCCCTTTATAATCAGAAAATTGATCTTATATTATGTATACATTACTGGGACTGCCACATTATTGTCTATGTTTCATCTTCTTGGTGGAAAATGAGTGTTTCAGGAAGGATGATTATGATTGTACTGTAACTGGTTTACAAATAGTTATTTCAGGTTGGGAAAAAGATATCTGAAATGGATGATGAGCTATCTACCCCAGTATCTTGCTTGCAGCAAAATGCCATCATTGATATTTTTTCCTCTATGGTGAACAATTACCAGCAAAACAAAGGTTGATTGATAGACTACATGCTAGAACATTTTATTTTGGATATAACCAACCGAACTGATACAATAAAATCTATATATAGTACATACATATGTAGGTGAATGTTTAAAGACACACCCAACAGAATGTGCTACCTGGATGCCAAAATGCCACCACTTGGATGGAAACATGATACCTGCTGATGGACACTAGATAAGGTATTGAAATTACACTATATGTAACCCTTCTCCAGAATAGTAGCTTTATTTGTTGAATGTGTGAGGACTAATGTGAATTATTATTTTTATTATTGAGCTATAAACTAAAGCCAAACTCAGGTTAAGTTTCTAGGTATTCTATGTATATACTTTTTTCTTGAACAATACACTTTAAATTCAGTGTCTTGTTTTTTTGCTTTTATAACTAGAGTTAAAACATTGCAGTGGATCTCAAACTGTGGGGGTGGTCCAGTAAAGAGTGATGTGAATTAAGGTGATATACATATTTGCTCTCTACTGAAAAGTCCAGGTAGGATGTCCCTTAGGCTGCAATTTAGGATGAATCTTGAAATTATGCCATATGAATTCTTTAAACTGTGGCTTAATTCCTAATACACTAATGTGTTATATATATATATATGTATATATATATATATATATATATATATATATATATATATATATATATGTATATGTAGCTTTGTTATTATAAGGTTTTCTTGGAAATCAAGCTGGAGCCTCTAGGTTTCTTTTTGCTCGACATGACCAATGGGCCAGTAGAGCAGTAGAGTTCCTATCTCTTTCCCATTCTCTCTAACCCCCTCATTACCTTTCACCTGGCCTTTCCAATCCCACCTCTGCAATCGTATTCGCCAAACAGGGTCAGCCAATCAGTTCGTGCCACACATCCAGTCCTGAGTATTAGCTTCTCCTTAGGTACTGTGGCATAGTCCCTAGCTCTCATCCCTCTTGTTCCCTGCTCCAAGTCCTGTCTGCTTCTGTTCCCTGCTCCAAATAGGGTTGTCACCTGGCCGGTATTTTACTGGCCTGGTCAGTAAAAATGATGGTTGATCCCAATGTTATTAATAGGGAAAAAAGATAAATATATAGGAAGGCCGGTATTTTTTTCCAGAAAAGGTGACAACCCTAGCTACAACTCCTGTCTAGTTTTGCTCCTGCCTGTCCTTAACACTTCTCAAGCTCTGTCCTGCTCCTGCTAGTTCCTATTTCTTCATCCACACCATGTCAATCCTGTTCCTGAACTTCAGCCTGTTCTTTTTCAGTACCTGCCACCCTTTAGCAGCTCATTGCATGAAGGACTCACATATTCCTCTTCAGAATCCATTATAGTTATAATTCAAGTGGGGCCCTGACCAAAAGTTTGTCCTCTATTTTTGCATTCTAAGTATAGGACTACAATAAGACAACATTTTAGTAAAGTCTGGTCTGTTAGTAGATTGCTTTGTTATAGATATAGTGTATACACAGTCTCAGGAGTTTACAGTGTTTTGGGCATATTTTGTCTTTAAAGTGTTAGGTGATCATCTTTAAAAAAATTACCATGAAGGCAAAACTTGTGATTTTATTTTCCTCCCCAAACTTTAGGGTGGTCTAGAGAGATAAAAGTTACCTTCCCCTTTCCTGTGTCAGAAAGTGAGAAGAGGAAGAAGTGAAAACACTATACTGTATGTGAATAACAACATCTAGCTAATATTGGTAGATTAAAAAAAATACAGAAGTGTTTTATTTCTTTTGTTTGCTCCTTGCATTTGCTGAACATAGCACACACAGTGTAATACAAAACAGCACATACTGTTAAGATGATATTAGCACTTTTTATAAATCTAAATATTCCTGTATTTTGATTTCAGTTCTGTTACAATAATAACTATCATCAGTTGCACATTGTGTAATGTGTTCTCTGATAACATAACGTAGCATGATAAAATTACCATTAAAATATTAGAAATGAGGATGAGAAAGGTTGTTGTGCCGTCTCGGATTGTACAAATGATTTAATTTACTGAGCCCGCATGGCTACCCCACAGAAGATTTGCTTGCCTTTTCCGAGACATGGTTTTCTACATTCGAAACCACTTATTAGCATGAGCAAGAAGGCACCGATTCAATGGAAATGTTTTGTGCCAACAAATTCCTGTCTTCAGCAGGGATGCGAGTTTCCTGGACACTGCTGAGTATTTATTCAAGTGGACAAAGCAAGGGTCCTTTGAGATATCCACATAAGATATTTGTTTAATGAATGGATGACATCAAAAACATTTTCCTAAACACAATGGCGGTGGGGGGGTGAACACAGATTTTCCAGGATTGATGTATTTGTGACACGAGTTTGGTTACATTTAAAAGACAAACAAACAAACGTGTTTAAAAAGTATTCTGAGACAAGGGAATGGGGATTACCTTATTATTACTTATACCTTATATACCTTATATACTACTATCAGTAGTTGTAATGTGTTCTACCTTGATATTTTCATCTTAATCACATATGGAATTTAAGCTTATAACAAAAAGTGCAAATCCAAGGGTTGAAAAACAATTTTTCTTCGGTGCTGACAATTTATAAGCACAGTTGCTGACTTAATGCAAAATCACTCTGTAAATCTGCTAACATAATATTGACATTTTTTGTGCAGCTCACAGCTTTCTGCTGAAAGTGACATAAAACACTAGAGTCAAGAAAAAGTAAAACATAAAGAAACACAAATACGTGGAACAAAAGCCTGATCGATAGACTTTTTCTGAAATTTTGCTAGCCAACGAAAATTGACCAATGCTTTCAAAACACAGTTAACATATTGGTCTGGTCAAAAATGTTTATTGTTTTGTTTGACAGTTATAATTACTGTATACAGGTATGGGATCTGTTATCCGGAAACTCATTATCTAGAAAGCTTAATTAGGAGAAGGCAATCTCCCATTATAATACTGTAATAAAATAATTCTCCTACAAAAGGGGCAAGGCGCATTTTAATCAATTAAGTGAAATGTTTAAAAATGATCTCCTTTTTCTCTATAATAATAAAAAGTACCTTGTATTTCATTTTAACTAAGGTGTCATTAATTCTTTTGGGGGGCAAACTAATCCTGTGGGGTTTACTAATTGTTTAAATTATTTTTAGCAGATTTAAGGTATGGAGATCCAAATTAATGAACAACCCCTGCAGCTCAAGACAATCAGCATCACCGTTATGACTTCACTCATTTATGTTAAGAATTACCCCAGATAAAGTGTGTATGACAGGTCTACCTATAACCAAAATAGCTCAAGTAAAAAGCTGTTTTGCACAGATATGGGACCCATTATCCAGAAACCTGTTATCCAGAAAGAATTATGGGAATGACGTCTCTCATAGACTCCATTATATTAAAATAATTAAAATTTTTAAAAATGTTCCCCTTTTTTCTTGTGCTTGATCCAAACTAAGATATTTTTTTAAATGATTTTTTTTCTTGTACTGTACTTGATCCAAGCTAAGATATAATTCATCTTATACAGTATATAATTAATTATTGGAGACAAAACAATCCTATTTGGTTTATTTAATGTTTCAATTATTTTCTAGTACACTTAGGGGTAGATTTAACAAGGGTCGAAGTCAAAATACGGATTCAAATTTTGGATTTAAAAATTAAAATTTTTGAGTATATTTTAGTGTAATTCGACTAGGGAATAGTTAAAATTCTATTTGAGTTTTTAAAAAAAAAATCAAAATTCATCATATACTGGCCCTTTTCAATTCAAATTCGACTACCTTAAACCTGGCGAATTGCTGTTTTAGCCTATGGGGGATGTCCTGGAATCAATTTGAAGTTGTTTGGAGAACAATCTATTTTTTTTGCAGGTCGATCCCATTCATCTGAATTTAAAAACATTTTTTTTTCGAATTTTGAGTTTATGGGAGATTATGGGAGTTTTTACAAACCCCCATGAACTCGAAATTCGACCCTTGGCCCTAAAGGTATGGAGATCCAAATTACATCAATATCCCTTATCCAGAAAACCCCAGGTCCCAAACATTCTGGTTAACATATCCCATACCTGTACAACTATTGTGAAGGCACAACAATCTGAAAATAAGCAATACTTTATTTCCCTGCTGGCCTGTGGCTCTATCTCCTATTTTTTTATGGCTTTATATACAGTATAACTGATAAAGAAAGTACATTGTTTTGTGGCCTGGATTTTATTTTGACACTTTTTTTAAAATATCATTATAAATATGGTTCTTTATTTTTACTGGCCTGCCAGTGGCCTGTAATGAGAAAGCCGCTAATTCAGAAAGAAACTACTGTATGGTTTGTGATTGAAACTCTCTTTAAAGGGCTGAAAAGCTTCTGTAATTTTTATTTGTGTTTTTTGGTTGTTTTACTGATGTGCAGAAACTTATCTCTGAAATATTAAACCACATTTAATGCTTCTAAAATATAGAACAAGACCAACTTGTATTTGATTGCTAGTTCCAATGTTGGACTGGGTCAGACACCGAGAAAAAACCTGGGAGACCCCACCCTTGTGAGTCCCACTGACCCAAACCTGCTTCCTGCCTGAGACCTATCCTAGCCTAAGGGTCAGATTTATGAAAACGTCAAAAAAGTGAATGAATTTGAGAATATTTTCCAAAAACTGGAATGGTTGAGATTGATTAAAGATAAAGTTTGCATGAAAAACTGGGAAGGTACAAGCTGCTGGGTATTGATGGCACAGGTAATTGTCTCTGGAGATTTCAAGCAATTTTATTTTATTTTTATTTTTTATTGAAACGGTCAAAAAATGTCAGTCTCACTGAAAATATATGGAGCATTGGTTTTTGTATGTGTGTGATTTTTTTTTAACATTAATGCCATTATTGTGTGCTTTGGAATAAAAAAAAAGTTAGTTAAAAAAACCCTGAATGTTGTAGCATTTTTTTTATCATGCTTAATCTGGAATAAAATAATATAATATTTCCTCCTATAAAAAGAGTTTCCTTCTAATTATTCTCGGGTTAAGGAAATAATCTTGTGGAATAAAAAAAATAAGAACACACCTCCTCTTTTCAAGAGATTAACAACTGTATAGTTTCCCAAACCCACAACAAACTCAATAATTTTAGTCAATGACCTCTTAGACAGTGTAACTTTATATGGTTGTGACAGTGCATGAGAAACCAAGAGGAACTGATGGCATTAGGTTGTGCTTATGTCAGGGAAAGTTCACACTTCTCCCAAGATGGATTTTGACTGCCAGAAGCATCTCATTGGTACTCAACCTATTTGTTAATTACAATGTATTTCTTTTCTCCCTCTCTCCAAGGACTTTGCTCTTGAATAACCTAAATACTGGGAGTGATGCCATTTTAGCACATTTATACTGTTATAGCAAACAAAAGCTAATATAAAATTAAATTGTTCAAGATACCTATGCTAACATAATTATCTGCTATTTCAAGGCATTATTGAATAAGCAGATTTCCTGTTTACTGTTGTCATGGATGCAAATGCAAAATTTCACCCCTCATTGCCAATACACAGAGCACTTGCTTATGGGTCAGTGGATATACTGTACACCTTGTGTTAAATTCAGAATTGAGGTCAGGTTGCAGAGCAAGTCCCTGTTTGCACAAGGTAGCCCTGAAATGAACGCCTGCCAAAGGCTGTGGGTAAGAAGATTTCCTGTGCTTGGCTGCCCTTGTCGCTCTAAATAACTTACAAGCTATGGGACATTTCAGGAGATGTCCACATGCTGCCCCACAACTATACCCTTGATGTCCTCATGCCTTCATACTGCCAGAACCGAGGCAGTCCAAATTAGGGTTGCCACCTTTTCCTAAGGGGGTGGGGCTGATGGCATCAGGGGTGGAGCAGTGATGCCGGCGGTGGTCATGATCACATCAGGGGCGGGCACAATGATGTTAAAGCACTGCGTATCTTGTCAGCGCTATAAAAATAAATGATGATGATGATGATGATGATGTTGGGAGGGGTAAAGATGCTGGTGTTATTGCACTACTTAGATGCAATTGGCTGGATTTCTGGCCAGTTTTCTCAATGTTTTAAACTGGACAGAAAACTGGGATGGTCTGTTCAACACTGCACACGTGGCAACCCTAGCTCTGTCTATATTCTGCCTGAGGAGTAATTCTAATGCTTTATTTAAAAGTATGGGATCTATTATATATAGGGATGCACCGAATACACTTTTTTGGATTCGGCCGAACCCCCGAATCCTTCACAAAAGATTCGGCCGAATACCGAACCGAACCCTAATTTGTATATGCAAATTAGGGGTGGGAAGAGGAAAACATTTTTTACTTCCTTGTTTTCTGACAAAAAGTCACTCAATTTCCCTCCCGCCCCTAATTTGCATATGCAAATTAGGATTCGGTTCGGCCAGGCAGAAGGATTCGGGCGAATCCGAATCCTGCTGAAAAAGGCCGAATCCTGGCCGAATCCCGAACCGAATCCTGGATTCGGTGCATCCCTAATTATATAGAAACTAGTTATTCAAAAAACTCTGATATACAGCGATGCTTATTCCTCATTTTGCTTTTTCTTTCTGTAATAATAAAAAAACTGTGCTTGATGATAATTAATTCATGTTAATAGAAAAATGACAGTGAGTATCATAATATTCAGATGCTTTTCATTTATTGGCCAAATTACTGTACGAGTTTCAGAAGGCTGAAAATCGAAAATGCCAAATAGGCCCAAAAAAATTGAACTCTTTGGGTCAAAACCAAACAGGTGGCAACCCTAGTCCAAACTCAGGCAGCAGTATTTCTAGAACAAGGCACAGCTCTTGATGCTTTGCTCTAGGAAAGAGCTATAAGGGTTGTACCTACGATTTACACTTTGAGTCTTGCCCTTTTTGTAGGCAAATAATTTTATTACAGTATTGTAAATTCATCTTATTCAATGCACAAGGGATGCATAATTGAATATCTTATTTATTACTTTATAAATAAATGGTAATATAAATTGAATAAGGAAAAAAAGTTGTTTGAATTTTCAGAGACTTTTTATTAGAGTTTGGAGCAAGACTCCAAAACAAGGTACCTACAGTATATTATCACCAAAAATGTGCAAGCAAACATTGCTTAAAGTTCCAGCAGCTCCCACGCGCCAATTCAATGTCCTTATAGTTCAGTCATTCTGACTAGTGATGGCTGAATTTGTGGCGTTTCTCTTCGCTGAAAAATTCACGAAACGCTTTGAAGTCAATGGGCATCAAAATAATTTTGACGCGTGCGACAATTGACATGGCAGTTTTATTGCCGGCAAATTGACGCAGTTTCGCTAATTAATTAGCTTGCGACAAAATGAGGAAATTAGCTTCTTCAGTGTATCTTGGTAAATTTACAGATTTACTTTAAAAAAACATTATAGGTACAGTAAATCATCTATGTGTAAAAATATTTTCACAATACTTACCTATTTTTGTTTTTGATAAATTTTTATGCTACTCCATTGTTGATCTGGCCTTTTGTTTGGAATCATTCCCTTGCCCAGTGTTTGTCAGTTTGTAAGTTCTCTTGCAATAATTCTCAGAATGTTTTATCTAGTTTTTCTTATGTTTTAAAATCAATGGGCAGTACAAGTAAGGAATCTATTCTGCACAATTCTTGGGACCCAGGTTTTTCCGATAAGGTATTTTTACATAATTTGGGGCTGCTATACATTGTTTACTAATTAACTGTTAAACACAATAGGATTGTTTTGCCAACAATATCGATTTATGCAGCTTAGTTACTAACAGGTTACCATCTAGGCAGTGTCTATATGGTTTCATGAAGCTTACGCTTCCAAATAATTGAACCAGCAGTGCCCACTGGGACATCCAAACACTTGGATATTGTCTTGTACTTTTCTCTAATTCGCCTATTTGTATTTCTTCATCTATAACTTCTGTGGAATGGTCTTTAATCTTCATTTTCACAGCTGTCCTTTAGTTTCACAACCTGAATAATGATCCCTTAACTGAGGGGTTTTTATCCAGAGAATGTGGCAGGTATTTTAATAACTCACTGGTAAAGGCCATTTGTAAGACAACTTTGTCCTTGCAAGGCCAATTGTTTTTCACATGTGTAAGCTATGAGCTTCTGCAACACATATTTAATAACTGTTCAAGCAACACATTTTTATTTGTAACATAAAACACATTAAAAAATAATTTTGAGTGCCAGTCTTTTAAAAAAAAATCACAGAAAGAAAACACTTATGGGGAAGAAGCAAGTGTCTTTTATGTAAAAAATAATATCAATTTGAAAAACGACTGCTTTGTGTTAAACTTTTTTATGTTCATTTAATATAGCTTTGCAAACCTGGAAAGTATTTAGCGATCCTACGGGGTGGAAGAAAGATTTGAATTTGGTAATTTGCAGAGGTGCACAGTATATTTAATAAATAGACCTCTAATTGAAAAAATTATTTTGCACACAACAAATCTACCCCATCTTTAAGCTAAAAACATACAATAAAAGTGCAAAAAATATTCATGATGATTAATAATTGTTATGGGGCTATTGGCTGAGGAAGTAGCCTCTCCTCCACCTCCCACTAGCAACAGAAACTGGAGAAGAGCAAGGAATTTGCCAGAGCAGAAGTGGCCGGGAACCCTCGGTCAGAAATACAGAGTCTTTGGGCAGTACTTCTGAAACCAGGAACGCAGTAATAGAATCATTAGGCAGAGACTAGGTCAACAGGAAGGGTAACAAGGGAACTTAGTTGAAGCATACCTCCCAACATTTTGAAAATACAAAGAGAGACAAAAAGATTCTCCATGTGCATCGCGTGGAAATTTTTGACCATGCCCATTTTTGTGGCTACATCCATAATTACCTTGTCCATTTTACAAAATCTGGCAGATTATGAAAGTCTGAACACAATTTTGTGGTTTTTACATTTATTACAATTTTGGTGAATTGCCCTTTTAAGCTGTGAGTCTAAATTCTCTTAAACTGTTACAAAATTATCTAAGTATCTATTCTGGACTCTCTGCCAAAAGCCAATTAAGTTAGAAACTTTCTCTGGCTGTTCAGTGCAGTAGATCAAAGAGAAAGTCGGGACATTTCAGCAACAAATCCAGGCTGTCAAAACCGGGGCTGTCCTGGGAAAAACAGGGCAGTTGGGAGGTATGGTTGAAATACAAAGGCCAAGGTTGCAATGCAGGAGAAGTTCAAGAGAAAAGTTAGACATGTATTCATATCAAGGATATAAGCCAAGGTCCAGTGAAGGTAACACACATTAAATAGTTTAGCATTGCTCAGGCAAGCAAAGAGATTACATTGAAGTGGGGGGGGAGAGGGAGTGGCATTTGCTGACAGGTAACGTATGTGAACCCAAGGTGGCATGATGTCATAATTCTGAGACCTAAGGACAATGATGTGGATGTAAATTAGTACTGTGTTTAGCAACATTGGAGACTGTATGCATGTATATGTTTGTTTGTGTGGGTGTGTATATATATATGTATTTATCCAGGATAGCAGAATAACTTTCACCCCCAGCAAGACTACTGGCTGCCACCCACCTCTGCTTTGAGCAACAGATCCTGGGATAGCTGGTCATGTTGTAGTTTTCTTCTAATATACAACTCCTAGAGCCTCTTTGAAGTTACCAATCTTTCTAGAGCACTGTAACCTTTAATTGTTCAGTAGCATTAAAACATATTGTTTTTCATTACATCATTAAATTGGATGCATAAGGGCAGAATTAATGAGCACGACGTTCAAACAAATAGTGCTGTTTCACATTATGTCAATGTCATACCCTACTCAGAGGGTTAATATTTTCAAGATTTCCAAGTCAGTTCCCTTGGAAAATTCAGCTTACATTGCCGGATTTAACTGATATGGTAACAGGCCTGTTTTTATCTTGTTACTGAAAGAATTGGAGCCAAATTTGATCATCACTGTCGGTAATATAGGTATTATGCTAGCAGAGCATGTACAAGTCTGTATGGGGTTAAATCAAAAGAAAGAAAAAATTTGTTATTTTTATTGACTAAATCTTGATTGCAATATGCATACTTTGTATTATATTTAGCACATATCCGTCTAGGTGCCTGTATCCTTCTAAAAATTCTGAACTCTGAGGGCAGAAGTGAAACTATGTATAAATTACAGTATATATGTAGAATGACTAAAAACATGAACACAAACTACATCTGCTTTAATTCCATCTGTAACTACAGTGTTTTTTCAGCTAAAGTTATAATAAAAAAGACAAAGTCTGTGAAACCACATGCAACTCACAATTCAGAAAGAAGAAGCACTGATTTATCTATGTATGAATATAATATTAGAATAAAACACAACAAATCCCTCCCAATGCCTTGGAATTTCTTTATTTTTTAATTTTTGTATTTATTTTATGCTTCATGCCTTGCTTTACAGTATATATTGTCTTTCAAAAGGACCCACTGTTTGTAATAAATGGCTACGGATATCCGGTACAGGTACGGGATCCGTTATCTGGAAACCCGGGATCCAGAAAACTCAGAATTATGGAAAGGCTATCTCCCATATACTCCATTTTATCCAATAATTCAAATTTTTTAAAAATTATTTACTTTTACTCTGTGAAAATAGACAGTACCTTCTGCATTATCCAAACTTAGATTTAATTAATCCTGACTGGAAGCACAACCAGCCTATTGGGCTTATTTAATGTTTATATGATATTCTAGTATACTTAAAGGATGATTCAACCCCTTATTAAAAAAAAACGCTACCCCCAACCCTACATAGACCCCTCCCTCCCCCCCCAGCCTATCTGCTACCCCGGGGGAAATGCCATTAACTTTTATACTTACCCCTCGGTGCAGATTCAGGGATCGCAGTTCACGGCAGCCATTTTCCATGTCTTTAGTAATCTGAGACTGAGACCGGCGTATCGGCGCATGCGCAGTTGGAGCAATATCCCAGTTTGCAACAGCTGCGCATGTGCCAAAATTGACAGAAATTGCAGAAGACCCGGAAAAGACACAAAGACCCAGAAGATGGCTGCCGTGAACTGCGATCCCTGAATCTGTAAGTAAAAAGTTAGAGGCATTTCCCCGGGGTAGCAGCTAGGCTGGGGGGAGGAGGGGGGGTCTATGTAGGGTAGGGGGGTAGGGTTTTTGTTAAGGTATGTTTCTCTTTTAAGGTATGAAAATCCAAGTTACAGAAAGATCCATTATCTGGAAAGCCCCAGGTCCCTTACATTCTGGATAACAGGTCCCATACCTGTAGAACTTGATCTTTAGAAATTATTGCTTTGGCTTCAACTGTTTTTTGATACTCATTGTAAAAACTCCAAAAATATAAACACAAAATGTATATTTATTGCTCTCCCCTTTACACAGCCATTAAAAAAATACAAATATAAACTGTTGCCACTATTTGTGGCTTAATTGGCTTAATTACATCCCTTATTTCTGATAATTTTCTCAAATACAGTATGTCTTTGGCACTACTTCAGCTGCCACTGTGCCTGTTCTACCTCAAAACATATGCACCAGTCTATAATTTATGTGAAATCATCTAAAAAAAAAGATTCTTTTTCACATTCTTTTGTTTTGTCCCAAATACCACGGGGAGCTGCAGGTGCGGCTTGTAACACACTTGAGAAAACAAATTTCAAGCAAATTAATAGAAGCACTGAAGTGAAGAGTTCAAGAGGGAAAATGTATGCATTGGGACTAACAATAAAAACATAGTTATTTATCACATTTACTTTTATTTATAAACCTTAGATTTTGCTTCCATTTTCAAGAATAGGGCACACAATGTATACATGTTAAAAATAAAACAATTTGTTGATGGATTAGGAATATTTTAGTGCACAAAATAACAGGTTGCTAGCAAATTCCCATGTATTTCTACCTCTGCTTTTATATTGTAGACAAATGTCCTGGATTGAAGGGAATCATTCTTTCTTCTTGGTTACAAGGAAATTGTGTGATAAACTTTCATTGGACTTGTTCCACCTTGGGTGCTTTTTTTTAGATGTTTAGATGATTAAAGCTCAAGAAACTGGTGCATTTTAAGGGATAATCCCTGTCATGGAACTGAATCTGGTATATTCAGTTGATTCCCATTCCCAAGCAGATTATGAGTATTTTGTCCCCATTCCAACAAGATACAAAACGCTGGGGCAACAAAATGCTCAAAGACTCCTCATATGCGTTTGTGGTTCCATTTGCATGAAAAGTACTGTAATTCATTGTGTATTTATCTTGATGAAAAATTGTAATAGCTAAAAATATGCACTAATATTGAAGAGGATGTTTATTTTATCTGTTCCACAAATAGGTTCTATTAAAATACATTTCTCTTATAGATAGAATTATAAAGCCATGGTTTAATGGACTTTGTTTTGTAATGACTACTCACCAAGAAGATTAAATAAACCCCCAATGGCAGGCTTTTGGTCTATATTTTTGGCCCCTATATTGACCTGGCCCATGCATTACTGAATGATTAGCCATATATTTATTTCTTTACCTGAATAGATTTAGTAGGAAACAAAGAAATTGTGTGTGCCTTGAACAAAACACACTGTACAGATCAAATAAAAGAATGCTTATTAGTGATACTTCAGTATATACTTTATAATTAAATCTGCACAGAAGAAGATCTTCTACATGACTTTACTGTCATTCATTTTTCTCACATGCTAAATAATGATGAATCTGGCCCATTTCGCTTTGCCAAAAAATACGCGAAGATTTGCGAAAAATTTTGAAAAATTCGCAAAATGCATAGAAATAACTAGACATCCAAAAAAATGTTATGCATAATTTTCTATGCATGCGACAATTTTTCGCTCTTCAAATGCATTAAAGTCAATGGCCATTTTTTATGGATACTTTTTTGTCCACATGCATTAAAGTCAATGGATGTTTTTTCTTATGGCGACTTTTTTTTACAAATGTATTAAAGTCAATTGGCGTTTTTTCTTTTGGACGTTTTTTCTCTGCAAACTTTTCGGAGTTTTGTGAGAAAATTTGCAGATGGTGAAATGTGGAATTTCGCCGCAAATCCATGGCAGGTGAAAAAATTCGCCCATCACTAATGCTAAATTGCGTCATTAGTTTGGGGCTTTTCATGAATCATGGGCATGTTATGGCTAACATCTGAGAGTGGAGATGGCATCACATCACAACAAGATTAGCATGCATTCGTGCAAGTCAGTAGTACTTTAATGGGTACTTTAATGGGTACTAATTCTACCCAGTAAGTGACATTTTTCACCTGGTTTTGCTGTGAAAAAGACACCCATAGAAGGACAGACCGCCAACTAGAAGTTGCACAGTGAGGGACTTTCATCTATAATTCAATAGTTATGCTTGATTTTAAGCTATTTGCTCCATCAAAAATGTATTGCCTCTTTAAAAAGTATTTTTAACGCATACATTTTCACTTTCCTTGGCCAGATGTTTGCTGTTTTTTTAACTAGCCAGGAATAGAAATGCACAGATGAATTTTGAGGAAATAATATTTTATCCAAACCTCATAGTGGAAGTATGTCTGTACTTTAAAGTGCTGATATGACATTTTTAAAAATATGTAATTCACTTAAAAGATAAATGGATTTTCCCCCTAAAAAGGCAATTAGCTTTTTATAAAAGACCAATTCATGACTAAAAAAAATCTGCCTTTTCTAATAAATAAAGTTTGGAATTATTTGTGTCATTTATGTAGAAACACAGATACTGTGTTCATACATACCAGGCAATATAATTAATGATGAATCTCCCCAAACAAATATAATCTGGTTGTTCCCCGTTCCTCTAGTTCACATTTGGTTCCTTGCCTGCTCAGAACTCCCTCCTTGATCCTCTCACTATAAGACCTGATGGAATCCCAGTAGCGGAGGGCTCTTCCCATTATAGGGGGAAACGTCAGCCGAGGCCCAGGACTTTGGGATTTGTTCTAGGTTTGGGATTCCTTATGTAACATAGGAAAGCATATATGGCAAAATGTACTACGCAGCTTTATTGTGAAAGTGGGCACAACATTTGCTAGTAGTATTTTGCCCATTTGATGTTGATATACATTTTTAAAAAAATTTGTAAAATGATCAGAAAAAATTCATCAACTTTTGCTCCATTTTGATTTGCATCACATCATCCAGGAGCTGTGTAATGACAAGTACAATGTTTGCCTGATCTTCTTTTTTCTAACAACCAGTCAAAGTCCACATACATTTGTTGAGCTGCAGTAGACCAGTAAAACAAGGCCTGTATCGAGGTAACAAATATTATATAAATATAAAATGAACTTATTGTACCAACAGAGAGGTTCAGCAGCACTATACCAGTAATGATGCAGGTTGTCAAAGGAGATCTTCACAGCTTAAGCAAAAATAGACACTATGGTTATTTATCAAAGTCTGAATTTATCTCATCATTTTCTGAAATTTACTCCAACCATAACCGCATGGATTCTTTCCCCTTATTTATCAGTACATTTTCCTGAAAAATTCCAGTGCAGGAAAAAACTCAAAAAAATCTTGAAAATTGTTTGAAAATTCAAGTTTTTCTTGTTTTTTGCCAGAAAAACCATGAAATCTTTGGAGTTTTGTACGAAACCAAGCGCAGATCAGGATATCTTCAGGACTTCTTCCATTGACTTATATACAACCTCGGCAGGTCTGAGATGCCGATTTTCAGATTCTGAATCTTTACATCTTCGAAAAATGTGAGGGTTTTTCTTTTTACTAAAAAATTGGATATCATAGTAAAAAAACTAAAATTTTTCGTTTTTTTGCTGTTCGGACTTTGCCCAGTTTGCCCAGGAGCAGTACCCAATAGAAATCTGCAAGAAGTATATGCTGGTCACCTATAAAAGCAAGCATCTTTTTGGTTGCTATTGTTTGCTAAAAGTGCCTTTTATTACATATGGGGTAGGAGTCATTTACTCAGGAAAAGACAGGCAGGAGCAGTCAGAGTGTGCCTTCCTGGCACACCTCTAATTAATACAATAACTGCCAATAGCAGGCAATATTGTTTCCGTTGGGACACTTGACGTCTCTGCTCAGAGAAGAGACCTGCAGCAAATCTGCAATAGGGGAAGGCAGTGTGCAAATGCACAGCTGTTAGTCATAAATGCCTACAATGTATAGCCTTTCCAGCCTGCTTCTTTGTTAAGTCTTAGTTTTCCTTAGTTTTATAATCGTGGGAATCCTTTTCAAAAACAGAATGTCAGCTCATATAGTGGAAATTCTACATTAAGGCCACAAACAGAGAATACAATGATACATATACTGTTTTGATCATCACAGTGCTTTCAGGGAGATCCATGCTGGTGTAGCATTTGTGTCAGCATTTCTGAGTGGTGTCTGCATATCACCATTAGTGTTTAGCACAGGCAGAGCATTTTCCATTTTTTTTTTTACGGAAACAACAACAAATGATTGCTACTGTAGTTTTCCCTCAAATCCTTGCATTAGTCAAAAGGCTTAAATATCACAGTCCTTAGAAATGGGTCTTCCTGCTCCCTATGGTGCTCCGTGGCACATACAAAATATGTCTAGTGATGTCCTCTCTGATCGTATTGAGTACATTGCTAGTAGAACCTATTTTACAGGAATTGACGTTTCCATTGGGTTTTCAGCAGAGTGCTATGCTCAGTTGGAGACTGCACATATGTACATTTGGGTTGGGTGGTCAAAACAGTTACAGAGGCACATTGATGCTAAGTGGCTTTATACAGCACAGCACTAAAATTGTATTCCCTCCACCAAAGTCTTTATCATTAGGCACAAAAGGGAACTTTTCTGAAGGAGGAATTATTCCATCAGGATAAATGGATTTATGGTTACAGTATGCTGCAGTTGAAACATTCCACTTGTACAATTCTAAAATTAATGAATAGTTCAATATATCTGCTGCATATCACCATATAGCAGGGGTCCCCAACCTTTTATACTCATGAGCCACATTTAAATGTAAAAAGAGTTGGAGAGCAACATAAGCATTAAAAAGTCCATGGGGAGGTCCAATAAGAGCTGTGATTGGCCGATTGATAGCCCCTATGTGAACTAGTAGCCTACAGGAGACTCTGGCAGTACACCTGGAAGCACATTTATCAAAGGTCGAATATCGAATTCATGTGAGTTTTTAAAAACTCCCATAAACTTGAAATTCGACATATATATCGAAATCAATATATATAAAAAATATATATAATTTTTAAAACTCGGATGAATTAAATAGACCCGAAAACTCGAATAGAATCTGATTTGAATTTAAAAAACTCGATTCAAGTTTTTTCTCAGAAAAAATCCAAATGTCAGGAAGACTGCACCTCTAACATTGACTTAAACAGCAATTCGGTGGGCGAATAGTCGAATTCGAGTTCTTAAAGGGCCAGAGTGTGGTAGATCTCAAAAATTGAATTAAATGTTTTTTAAAAAAACTTGAATTGAATTTCAATAACCCTCTAGTCAAATTTGACAGTTTTGACCATAAAAAAATTAGAAAATTCGAAATTTCAATTTGACCCTAGATATATCTGTCCTCTGGTGTCTATGCAACCAAAACTTGCCTCTAAGCAATTCAACAATTAGCACCTGCTTTGATGCCACTGGGAGCAACATCCAATGAGTTGGTGAGCAAGTTGCTTGCGAGCTACTGGTTGGGGATCACTGCCATATATTATATTTCTATTACCATCACAGTAGCAGTTGTCAGAGAGGAAGCAGTACCCTTGATGATCAGCATGGCTTTGGCTAAATAAAACTGTTCTGTGATCAGAAAGAGAACAAATTATTTCAACACGTTACAAAATAATTATATATTCATTTTAAACACTCGTATAGCTTTGATGGCATGCAACATACTGTGATCATTACTAAAGTGCCATAGCTATTAATTAGCTGTGCTGTCTATTCAATCATAATACGACAATTCAGCAAGTATGACACCGTGCACCACTGGGACAAAAATCATTTCAACATTTGTGTGTTTCTTGGCCAGGATTATAGAGGAAAAGCATAGGCCCCTTGTGTCATGTACTTAAATTCACTTTACTTTATGATCTATCTCTATTCACAGAAGCACAGGCAATTACATCCTACTGTGTATTTAAAAGCATTCAAGACACAAGAGAGGGATATGTGAGCAATGCATTTATAATTCAGCATTATATTATCTTCAAGTTCATGTATTTTACACTCATGGGTTTAGTTCATGACTATATTTTTTTGGATCCTTCGCTGTACCCTATGGCCAGATGAACAGCACTTTACAAATATTTCAGTTAGCTTTACTTCTACAGTTTCTTTCAGTATGTGAAACTGGCTGGGAATTGTCATTATGGTAAAATCAAATAACCTCACCGTTGTTTAGCTATTTAACATTGCTTTTATGGGTTTCTATTTCTTTTCTATTTTTTTTTTTTTTTACGTTCACACATTCTGTGAGACACAGGTTTAACAGGCATTAGAGATTTGCTATGCCCAACTGCCAGACAGCATGACTGAGTTGTTTTAAAACCTAGAATTAAAGCTTTATAAAAATGTATAATGGCAGCGTCAAGGCCTCTGGTCATCCCTTAGACGTTATAACCCTTAACTCCCTCTTAACACCTTTTAAATTCAGAACAAACCTACACAGATTACAGGATGAATGTAGGGTTGCCGCCTGCCCAGTTTTCACCTAAACTGCCGGTTTTCAGAAGGGCTGTCCGCAGTTCCAAGCCAGGCTGGATGGGCACCTTAGGTAACCTGGCTGGCAAAGGCGCCCATGCCTGGATACATTATAATTGGTGGGGCCGGAGAGAGGGGAATAGAGGAGAGCGAGAAGGACCAGGGGACCCGAAGACCAGGACTAAGGGTATGCAGGCAAGAGGTACGTGGCCTTTCCATAATTTAGAGCTTTCTCTAATAATGAGTTTCCGGATGACAGATCCCATACCTGTATAATATTGCTTTCATCCAGATAGTGAGCTGTATGTACTACCATAAAGCATTTTCGGAAATTGTACAGGCTTATTATTAAAATCTTTGCATTTCCCTAATACAGGTATGGGATCCGTTATCCTGAAACCCATTATCAAGATAGTTCCGAATTACGGAAAGGCCACCTTCCAAAGACTCCATTATAATCAAATAATCCAAATTTTTAAAAATGATTTCCTTTTTCACTTTAATAATAAAACAGTACCTTGTACTTGATCCAAACTAAGATATAATTAATCCTTATTGCAAGCAAAAGTAACCTATTGGGTTTATTTAATGTTTAAATGGTTTTCTAGTAGTCTTAAGGTTTGAAGATCCAAATGACGGAAAGACCCATTATCTGGAAAGACCCAGGTCCCAAGCATTCTGGATAATAGTTCCCATACCGTACAAACAGAATCAGATTTTGTTATGAAGTTTAAAAAAAATCATTAAATGTGTCATTAAACATTATGTAATATGCCTAAAAAAATTCACATAATGTTGTGTTTTGGTTTTGGAAATAGTATATTTTATTCAAATGGGCATTTTTGTTACAGGAAATGAATCAGGGGAACAAGAGACCGTAGACACTTTGTGAGGTTACTTTAGCTGCCGTCAGTTTTTACGCTGCTTACATACATTTAAAAAAAAAAAAAAGCGTCTTGAAGAATTTTAATGAGAATGTTAACTGAGGGTGGTCACCATCTGTGCAAACTGTCTGAAACTGTGACTTCCTCTTTGCTTTATTCTCAGCCAGAGAGGAAACCTAATTTTATAGATAGTCAACGAAGTATCAATTAGTTTTTATACAATTGGTAATTTATGGTAAAAACAAGTCTGTAACCAGATAAGCTACAGACCTTAAAAGACATTTCACCATCAATTCCTATCCATTTAAGAAATGGTCACATGTAACAAATGTGTTTATTCTTTTGCTTCAGTGATTTATGCAGGATTAAAGAGTGTTAGTGTTAGGTGTATTTTTTAAGGTTCTGTGATGTGGTTGCTTAAGTATTCCTCTGTGTTTTGATACTGTAAAATGAAGGAAGCCAGGGAAACTACACATATGCCCACAGTAAGGTGAATTGGTGAAGTTAAAACCACAAAAAACATTATATTTGATTTGGAATAACATTTCATTGTTTTGCTTTAAAAGTAAGGAAGCCAGATTTGACACACTCACTTCCGTATGGATTTCTATAGTAAAAAAAAATATGCCCTATAAAATAGTTTTCACAGAATGCGTCAGCCTTTTACACGCTTTTGTCCTTTTTCTGGATAAACCCATTTTGGTTATTTAATTATAGCTGTCTCAATTGACACCTTTTTACTACTAAACAATACAAGGTGGATAATATTTCAGCAGGTACTAAACAGGAGTTATACAACCGAGTGCTTTCAACTTTACCTTATATCTGCTGCAAGGGGGGCATTCTTGTGTAATCTTAACTGTTGATTTCATAATCGGCTAAGCTCTGCCTCCAAAGAAACATAATAGGTTTATGAGATATATAAAGATAATTTATAGTAAGCTAGTTAAATCGAATCTAGTTTCATCCCCAATACTGTGCTCCGAATGAGACCTTAATTCTTTGGGGGTAAGCCCTCCCAAACGGTGTGGAGGCAGGGTGTAGTATAACTTAAAGGGATCCTGTCATCAGAAAAACATGTTTTTTTCAAAACACATCAGTTAATAGTGCTGCTCCAGCAGACTTCTACACTGAAATCCATTTCTCAAAAGAGCAAACAGATTTTTTTATATTCAGTTTTGAAATCTGACATGGGGCTAGACATATTGTCAATTTCCCAGCTGCCCCAAGTCATGTGACTTGTGCCTGCTCTTTAGGAGAGAAAGGCTTTCTAGCAGGCTGCTGTTTTTCCTCTCAATGAATAGTGATGGGCGAATTTATTCACAAGGCGCAAATTTGCGCAATTCGCAGCCTGCGAATAAATTCACAAAACGCCTTAACTTGGTGCAGGGTACTATAATTGTGTGCCAGTAGTTCTTATAACTTAACCAAAGAATATTTTTTTGAACAGGAGCATTCACAAAGGAGTGTACATATAGAGCAATTAGGATCATACAGCAACAGTGGATAGGCATACACTCACAGCACTTTTGGTCAGTATAAGTCCCCGCAGGGTAGAGGACATTTACAGCAGCAAATGTTTGGGGTACACCCAGCTTTCAGCCTTTCCCCTAAATGGAACCTGAAGGGGATCTCTACATCCCTAGGTCTGTACACTTAGTCCCTACTTCTAGGCAATTAGTACCCGGGATCATAATCACACTCACAAGCCTTTGGAGGAGCTTCAAGCTGCTAAGCTAAATAGCCTGTCTGTCTGTCACACCTAGAGTGACCTCTTAAAGTGATACTGACACTAAAAAACTACTTTTTAAAATATGAAAGTATATTAAAAGTTACCTATAGGTCATGTTGATTGTTTTTTGCAAAGAAGTTTGTTTTTGTAAGTAATTGTTAGTTGAAGTTCCTAAACCTGACTGTTTTGCCAATCTGACTGTACCATCTCAGCCTGTCACTTGAAGTTTCTAAGGACTCCTGCTGCACAAATATGGCAGCCCTCTCATACAGGAACATGGGGCATCAGACAGGTAATGTAAAAACATTGTCCACATCATTTATGGCAAAGTTACAAGTAGCTTTCAAAGGCAATATTATAATAGATGTAAAAAAAGTCTAATTTCTGGTGTCAGTATCTCTTTAAGGTGAGTAGCCTATCCCTACTAGACCAGACCTGTCTAGGTACCACTGGAGCCCTGCTCAGGTTAAGGCTAACACAAAATGAACCCTGAGCACATGGCTGCCCAGAACATCTACTGGGCACTGCTTAAACACCAAAGGTCATAGCTTTAAGCAGGATCAGTAAACAGGTCCCCCTTCTAACTGTATTTTAGGAACAAGTTAGGCATCTATAACACAAGGTGACTGCCTGCTAAATAATACTGGCAGACTAATTTACCAGTCCCCTACACATGATGGTCTTGCTTCACCTATGGGCTCTTCATTGGATGTCTGTAGGCGATGGGTCTAGCTTGCATGTCTGGAGGTGAGGTGCAGTTCTGGTTGCTCCTAGTGAGTGAAAGGAGGCCTGAGGAGGACCAAGTAGTCATTGGAGCCTGAGACATAGAGAATGTCTGACGAAAATGGCTAGAGTGCCTGAAAAGCCGAACTTTAAACATTGTACTGCGCATGCGTCTGCCCCAGAAAATTTGAATAAAGAAGAAGCCGGAAGAGGAATGCTCTGTGGTGCTCAATGGAATAGCCCAGGCCAGTGCAGTAAGTAAATACATTCACTTGGGGGTGCCTAACATTTGGCACCCCCAAGTGCTAAATGACTTTCCTTCTCCTTTAACTGTGAGCAGCAGGGGGTTAACCCTGTGGTGGTCCATTGTCTGGTAGAGGCCCTGGGGGGTCAGGAAGACTACAATCTCATGTGAGACACTGTTATTTATTTTTGATGCCATGTGCACATTGTTTATGTGTTTGAGTCAATAATTAAAGGCAATTTTTTTCTGCATTTTTTGTCCCTGTTTTTGAATGAAAAAGAATCCAACTTGCCTACCATAATAAAAGCTAACCTTCTCACAATACATAATATATATTTTGTTGCTGTATTTTTCTAGATACTTCACTTGCTCACAAGGTGCCCTGGTGGTTTAATTGTGTGGGAACTGATGCTGTGTACCAGACCACATACTGGCATTTATCTGGTGGGTAAAGTTCTAAGTTAATAAGATTATTTAACAACAGAAGTAATAAACCATGGATTTGCCAGCCAAGGATTTAGGGGTTTACAGCCTTCTTACCCCAATATAATATACACGTGCTCTTACATTATGCACACAGTATATCAGTAAGTTAGGTTCAGCAAGTGAAGAAAGGTGTTGGGATGTCACCATTTCAAGCTGCTGCTGTCCAGTAGTATTTTCAACTTCATCAAAGCAGCAGAGAGATCAAGTAGGATGAGAACTTCAAGTGTTTAGCAACCCTGAGATGCTTGAAATACTGTATGCATTTACAGTGGAACAATAAAACTGCTGTCTAGACTGTTTTTACTACTTTAGAACAGTGTCATGTATTCACCTCATGTACTGAAAGTGTTTCACAATGTCTTTATTTTGAAATGACAAATTTAGCTTGATGTTGCATTACTTAGCTTCCACTTTTTTGTTACATAATACCAAAAATTATACTGTTTACATTTCAGTATTTACTGAATTTGTCTTGTGATCTATTTTATTATTTTGTGAGTTGCATTGTAAAGCAAAATGAGCAGTGTTCGGCTCTTTTATCCGTCAATAGCAGATATTGAGATAGCACCACTGTGTACAAGTGATTCCGTATGCTTCTATGGCCAGTGAAGTTGGTTCATTCTACTAATATTTTTGCAGTTGTCTATTTGTGAATGGATTCCTGGGTTGCTTTTGAATAGAACATTTGTAGAAATCTAGGATAATGAACATTTTATTTTTGATTTACAGAGATTGTATTTAATAGACTATATAGGAAGCTTGTATGCTCCTTTTGATTTTTTAGATTCTCCCAAAATGTTTCATATCCTTGTGCCCATTGTCTCCAAAGAAATGAAGATGGTAGGGCTAATATTAAAGTATAACACCTTTATTTACAACTACAAATTTACATTCGTATTGTTCCAATTGTATCGTTCTATCTTTAAACAATGTTCACAGTAACATAGTCCATAATTTCCCTTCATATTCAGATGGATCTGAGGTGGAGCTGTACAAGACCTTACACATACAAGTACATACAGCTGTGCCCATGAACACAAACTAGGAGCAGAAGCCAAGATACAGAACAAGAGCAACATCATTGTAGCTTTCAACTACTATAGACTTCTATTTACATACACAGTACATGAATAAGTCTAACAACATGCAGAAACATAAACACCTACATATCTTGCATAGAGATGCCCCCCTTTCATTTGAAAATAACATACAAACTGAATTTTTAGAATGAATTGTATCATAACAATCAGTCGATTTTTCATTACCTTTAGTCTACTAAAGTATGCAGTATTGTTGCCTCGCATGTGCTCTTGGTATCAATTCATCTAGAACCCCAGAAGAGGCAGGTAGTAGGTAATAGCATGGGTGGATTTTCAATAAGGCTAAGCCTCCTCAAACCTATCTGACACATTAAAGAAAATAAAAAACTGAAAAAAAACCTGCTCTCTTGATGACTGCATGGGTCCTTTAAACAGGGAAGGAAAGCTCCGGTACTGCCGCCAGACTCTGTGCTGTAGAGATCAGCTGAACTCTGATTGGATATTTCTGCCTGCATTTTACCCAATTAGAGCACTGGCTCCATTACTTTTGCCCTTACCAAGTAGGCAGGAAGGGAATGGGTAGTGGAACCTAGGTGCTTAGGTCCTTGTAAAGTGGATAGCTATACACGGTCATAGATCACTCTAGGAGTGATAGATAGGTATAAAGTTGAGCAGCTCAAGGCTCAGACAAGGAGCGTCAGAGAGATTAAGATCCCGGGTACTAATAACCCAGAAGTAGGGACTAAGTGCATAGACTTAGGGGGTTATTTACTAAACTCGAATGCAAGAATCATGAAAAAATCTTGATTTTTTTAAATATAGAAATGGACTTTCAAAAAATCCCGAAATTTTCAGAATTTTTTAAAAGTCAGATTCAGAAAATCCGGCATTTCAGGCCTGTCGAGATTGCATATAAGTCAATGGGAGAAGTCCCAATGATTTTTTGATGTGCGCTGTGTTTTTGTCAATACCCTGAAGTTTTCTGGTGAAAAATCCCAAATAAACATGAAAATTAGATTTTTCAAGATTTTTTCTGATTTGTTTTCTGCAAACAAAATTTTTGGGACCGTTTATTAATAAATAAGCCCAAAAAACCTGTGTGGATTTGGTCTGAGTTTTTTTCAGAAAATATTGAGATAAATTCGGACTTTGATAAATAACCCCCTTAGGGATGGTAGAATTTCCCCTAGGTTCCACTTAGGGCACAGGCTGAAAGCTGGGAGTACCTTCTCTTCTGCTGCTTAACTACTGCTGTAACTGTTCCCTTGCCTGCAGGGACTAAGCTGTTCTTGGTGCTGTGAGTATACTGCTATCTTTTATGCTATATGTTCTATGAACTCCATTGTGGATATTGTCATCTTGTAAATAAACTCCTGTTCCTGTTTAAGCATAAAAGAACCACTGGTGTCCAGTTCTTGTGCATAAGCACATTGTTACAGTTGCACTACACCCTGCCTCCACACAGTTGTGAGGGCTTGCACCTGAGAGAAAGGTCTCATCTGTGGCACAGATATATTTGAACGTAAGCTCATAATAGAGACGATGCCACTCAATTTATTATAGCGCTACAGAGCCAAATGCATTCCACTCTGGAGAGGTACTACATACATTCTGAGGGCTGAGGGTAACTTACTGGAATAAAAGTTGCTTTTTTTGCTGCCAACATTAGTCTCACCATTAGTGTTATTCCTGCACATGTATTAACCCATTCCTTTTAAAAATCATGTTTTCAGGATTTTTAAAATACATATTCTATTTTTTTTAAATTATTACTGATTTGTGGTAATTCAGGTTTAGCCTCATAAAAGTGCATTATCCTGATAGATGTGCTGAGGGTTTGAACATGAAATCGGTCTTGTGTTTAACCTAGCATTTTCCCTGAGGCTATTATCTGTCAGTTTAGCACTTCATTTATCTTAAAGTATGCTCTGATGGTATTAATAAAATTGGTACTGAATTTATCCTCTTTTAAAGAGGTTATTATAATTGAAATTGGCAAATCATTTACCCTGAATACATACTTGATTCCCCACATCTGGTGTACTTGTCATAAGGGGATCGCCATACTTGTTTAAGTTTGACAGGAGTTATACAGTATATAGTTTGTGATAGGTTTTGTATTGCCCTAGACTGGTGTAGGCATGGTCTGTCGCTTTCTCCCACTCAGTTCAGGGATTTTGGTGACCCACCATCGGTAAACTAATGGAAATGCTTTGGGACCCCGGAGTATCAGGTTCTGATACATTTCAGACACTTGTTTGGCAGGGGAGGAGTCGCACAGTGTCATTTCTATTATAAGTGAGACCAGTTGGGGCGACTGTGTTGAGAATTGTGCTGGAAAGTGTGTCTCAACTGAAGAAATTTGTAAAAGGGCAGAGTTGGCGGCTGGCATTTTTGTTGCAGTTGAGGTTATGTTGCAAAGGTTGCCCCTTCCATCAGGTCTTCTAGGTATTTGATCTTATGGCATGGCCAGAATTTGAAGTCTGTGAAGTGGTGTAAGTAGGAGTTGCCCCAGAGTGGCAGGTGGGAGACAGTATTTGGGGGAAGGTGATCTAGTATTTTTAGGGACGTTGTCCATGCCTTGTGAGGGGGTGGTGAGTGTGGTGGGTAGGGGTGCTGTGTCACGTGGATGCCTGTATGGGAAGTTGGAGAGACTTTTGAGAGAGGATAATTTTAATGCCTGGAGTTGAGTATTTGGATTGTATTGATTCTATGTGAAACACCAGTGAAGATAGGAGACTTAAGATACCAGGTAGTATGTCTGGAAGTCTGGGAGGGCTAATCCACCTCCCATGTAGTGGGCACATAGTTTGGTCCATATGACTCTAGGGGCTTTGTGATTCCATATAAAGAGAATCACTATGGTATTAAGTTTTTTAAAGAAGGCATTGGGGGTGTAGATAGGGGCATTGTAATAAAGATATAAAAGTTTAGGTAAGTAGATAATTTTAATAATGTTAATATGGCCCCACAGTGAGAGTTGTAGTTTTGCCCATTGCAGTAGGGAGCATGAGAGGGAGGAGTGAACTGGGTCAAGGTTGAGGGAAACATATTTACCTAGGTCTGTGTGGATGGTGACCCCTAGGCATTAAAATTGCTGTACCCACAACAGCAGAGTGCTTGGGGGGTAGAAGTGGTGGTTGGACTGGGTCTATTGGGAAGAGGATGGACTTATCCCAGTTGATCTAGAAGTGGCCAAACTGATCTATTAGCTCGTGTATGGCTGTAAGTGAGTTGTTTGGATCAGCAAGGTAGATCAGGAGATCGTAGGCAAAAAGTGAATCTTTTTCCTGTATTGTGCCATAACCATAGACTCCATTTTTATCAAATAATTAAAGTATATAAAAATGATTTCCTTTTTCTATGAAATAATAAAACAGTACCTTGTACTTGATCCCAACTCAGATATAGTGTATCCCTTTCAGACAATCCATGTGGGTTTAATTATTGTTTAAAAGATTTTTTAGTAGACTTAGAGGCACATTTATCAGTATTCGAATTTATGTGAGTTATTTTTAACTCACATGAATTAGATTTTACTCGATATTCGAATATTCGATTATTTATTATAAAGTCAAATATCTAAAACTCAAACTAATTTTACAGAGTTGAAAACTCAACTCGAATTCAAATTGAGGCTTCAAAACATCTCCAAATTGATCGCTGGACCTCTCCAATTGACTTAAACAGTAATTTGGCAGGTTTTAGGTGGCGAATAGTCTAATTTGAATTCTTAAAGGGCCAGAGTATGATAAATCTCAAAATTCGAATTAATTTTTTTTTAAAAAAAACTTGAGTTTGAATAATTCCCTAGTCAAATTTGATAGTTTTGAACATAAAAAGATTTTGAAAATTCTAATTTGAATTTCCAATTCGACCCTTAATATATCTGCCCCTTAAATTACGGTGATTCAAATTTGGACCCCTTATCTGGGAAAGCCCAGGTCCCACGAATTCTGGATAACAGGTCCCTGTATTGGCACAGAATTTGTACAATCTTCTGTGTTTTTGTTGGCTTACTCTAGGTACTCTGGTTTTCCCACTACCTAAAAAATAATAAATTATTATTAACAAATAAATAGAGTTAATAAGAAGCCCACAATATAGGCATTTAAAAGACTTTTTTAATCACATCTATTACAATATTTGCATTTCCTTTTCCTCTTTTTGGTTACTTTTTTATAAATGCCTTAATGTTCTGCAAATGAATGTTGCATTATTGGCTTATATGAATAGCTCTTGTTCTTTTCTTATAAAAGCCACACTACTTGCATTGCATGTCAATATATCAATCCCTCTGCTGCCACAATTCATTTTCAGCAAGATGTTATTGAGAATGTAAATAAATGCCACAGCTTCAATGGGCAGACGAGACGGAGCCCTTCACATCTGAAAGTCGAAAGCAAAGTTATAATTACAGCAAAGTGGTGTTAGGTGAGTTGTTTCCAGCTATATATTTATCATTATCTAGCATAATAATGGTTAGGCAATAAAGTCAGCCTTAGACTTTTATAATTAAATGATTCTTATTTTTTTTGCACATATCTGAATTTGACTAAGTAAAAATTCTCAGACCAAATTACTTGCTATTGCTTAATCCTGAATGAAATGAAACGAAATAAGACTGCAAAGAGCTGATTTAGCCTTATTGATCCATGAGAATGATACATTTCGTTATACCGTGTTAGATATATTATTTCACCCATAGACTGCTAGAAAATTGAAATTACAGATTTTCCAATGAAAAGCAATCCTACATTATTGAAGTGGATTTATGTTTAGCAATTAATATGCAAGAAGGCATTACCCAGGTAAGGGCATGATAGTTATACGTGATAGGAAAATTCAGTGTTCCAGGACTGAATGATAGGCCAGCTAGAAACATTAATTAATCTTTTCTTTTATAGAGGTGAATAAAATGATTTTTACATACACATTAACCTGTACTCAGGATTACCACCTTGAAAATATTATTCTGCACCCTGTCCTCTACTGTTCTTAAACACTTTAACTCACTCACTCATCTGGGCTAACATGTTGACCATAGGACCAACCAAGCAACCACAAGAAGATTTACAATAGTACAATAATACCTTAAAGGGCACCTGTGAGGTAAAAATGTAATTCCCAACCAAAGATGCAAGCTAATTGAGCCCACATTCTGGTTGGGGATAACAGTAGTTTTTTTTTAAAAAAAAAAATCCCCCAGCCAGCGATACGCTACCTGCACTGGAAGGGAGCTCCCGTTGCAAGCAGCCATGTCCAGTCACTCATATGAGCATAATGAAAATGTGCCACAAATTGCTCGTTATGTGCAAGCGTGTGATGTCACATGTGCGTTTTGCGCATGGCAGTGACACAACATGGCTGCTCGCACCAGAGCTACCTCCCAGTGGCGGTGTGCATAGAAAAAAAAAAACGGCTGTTATGCCCAACCGGAATGCAAGCTCTATTAGCCCACACCTTTGGTTGGGGATAACATGTTTACCCAACAGATGGCCTTTAAATTATCTGAGATATTATTCTTAAAGGGACTCTGCCATGATTTATATGGTATAGTTTATATTATTAAATTAAACTGTATAGATTGCAAGTATTTTGTATTGTAATAATGGTGGGTAGACCGCCATCTCAGTTCATTTTTCCCGGTCATGTGCTTTCAGAAAGAGCCAGCATTTCACAATGCAGCTACTTTCAGAGAAACTATTTTCAATGCAGCTTATTTCAATGCATTGTGCTTGAAGAGAGCTATTAACTGATGCATTTTGTAAAAAAACATGTTTTCCCATGACAGAATCCCTTTAATAAAATCTCCTCTGGTTCCCTGCAAAATACTGAGGACAATGTTTCATGTTACATATAAATACACAATGGGGAACCAAATCTGGTTATGGTGAAAAGGGCTGAAAGGAGCCAACAAGCCCGTAGCTAGCAATTATATGCAAAGGGATGCCTTCTGAACCATTAGGCTCTATCTGTGCTATAAACCAGCGGTTCTGGATGCATAGTTGGCCAAACGGACACAAAGGAGTGATTTTGCATGTCTCCCATGATGCCTTATGGGAGAATCAAAACTCTCATTTTTGGTATCTAGGCAGTGCAGTTACTGCGAGACAAGTAAATACCCTCTGATTCCAGAAGGCATCACTTTGCATATAATTGCTAGCTAAGGGCTTTTTGGCTCCTTTCAGCCCTTCTCACCATAACCAGATTTGGTTCCCCATTTTGCTACTCTCCAAGTCCTGCCTCTCAGAAGCCATGTTCCAATATATTGCACTGATGAGATCTAACAAGATTGAAACAGGCTGTCTGCAACAGAGCTGGGCAAACCCGGTCAGGCGCCCTAGGCAACCTGGCTGGCCACGGCACTGGCTGAGTGCGCGCTGGAGTGCGCATGCGAATTACACTCATGTGTGGACCTGCACTCGAGCATGCATGTGCAGAAGTGCAATTGCAGAGAAAGTATCAGCGCCACCCGGGGAGAGATGGGACCGGACAATGGAGCAGGCGACAGAGCAGGTACGTGCCTGGTGCCCCCCCAGATTTGCGCCCTAGGCACGTGCCTACTCCTAGTTCCGGCCCTGGTCTGCAAGTTTTGATATATGTCTCTGAATCATTATACTGTATCTGTGCGATAAACCAGTGGTTCTGGATGCATAGTTGGCCAAAGGGATACAAAGGAGTGATTTGCATGTCTCCGCCCATAATGTATTATGGGAGAATCAAAACTCTCATTTTTGGTATCTAGGCAGTGCTAGATATAAATACATACAACTTCCTCTTTATTTGTCCAATAAGAAACTGGTAAAAGATTTATGTTTTGTTGCTTCTGATTGCAACTCAAATGTAATCATCTCTATCACTCAATGGGTTAAGAAACGAGAAATCTATTAGTATCTTCTAGTATTAAAGTCATTGAGAGCTATTAGTACTGGAGCAACATGATTTGTATGGCTGATGTTACTAAACATTCTCTATACCCTGTTTTTATGGAAAAAACCCCCCAGCAGATCTGCTTTTCACTCTACAGAGATGATGGTAATCATAATAATAATAATGGATACTGTTATTATATGTAATAATCATATGAATACAAAGAATGTTAAGCATAATAACAGTAATGCCAATAATTATATTGAAGGCGTATTTGAACTCCTACATTGTATGCGCTCTTATCCTTGACAACAATAGTACAATGAAATGGAAATGACAACAGCAGAATATAAGGTTTTTAGAGATGGTCATTTACAACTATGACAATTCATCTCTGCTTTAAACCTTTAAAAGTATCTAGGACATTTTATGTGGTATAAAGGCACTTTATCAAATTCTTGCTATGTGTTTTGAGCTGGATTATTCAAAGGCACAGTTAAACCAGTGGGCTTGAGGATGAAATGCATAGAGAACTGCAAAATATCTCTTTTCTTGAACATTCTTCCCTGGTGTTTATTGGTGTCTAACCCGACATTTAGCCTTTATGAAGTCTGTGCTGGATTTAAATCTTAAAATTCACTTCCTTCATATTTAGTAGGGCTTCACCAAAGCCAGGATGTCGTCCTATTCCAGCACTTTTTGCAATATTTGGATTTGGCTAAATAGGGTAAGTTCGATTTACTAACGTTTGAATTCAAAAGGGTAGTCAGTAACTACAGGGCTGGCCAATGATCCCTGATGCTGCACTGTGCACCTTGCGCCATTTAACAAGGTGCAAATCCCCAAGGGCAGTTTTGCCATTATACAGAGTCCCATTATGCCTTTTCAGTCTTTTGATGTCTATAAAATAACTGACAAGAGAGGAGCGTGTTGAGAGGAGGATGCAGGTGGCCCTATTTGAACCTTTGGGAATGTCACTCCAAGGCTTTTTATTAAGACAAATTAATGTAACCTTTGGGAAGAAGACTTATTTGTTATTTTGAAATATATAACATTATTAGTGATGTAAAGGAGGTATATACAATATATTATTGCTCAACAACATTTAAATTACAATGTGTTGTCAATAAGGTTAACCATTTTGTGTCAGTCACATCTAGTCATTTGACTTATTGCTCACTACTCATTACCCCAAATTGCTCTACTGAATAAGTGCATTAAATGCGGAAGACATAAACAATCTATAGTTGAATTGCTACTGAATGAAACTGTAAGGCTTGAGTTAAGCAATACATAAAAAAACAAACAAAAAAGAAAGAATTTTATTAAGGATTCAGCTGTTTTGAAACAGGAAACTAGACTACAGTATTTACAGATGAATTGAAATACATTTGTTAAAAATAATAAACAGTTCCTCTTTCATTATAGTGTTCAGATGGGTTAAATTTTCCAAATTCTCAGCTGTTCTTAAGGTACCGGAGAATAATTCCAGTAAATGATCAGCACACCCAAAAAAAGAAATCTACATGTAAATTTACAATAAATGCACATTTATTTGTAATTCTTCTCTTATGACTAAATCCATAGAAACTATAACTCGAAATATTAAATCACATGTTTTTGAAGGGGTTGTTCATCTTTAAATTAAATTTTAGTATGTGTAGTGAGTGATATTTTGAAACAATTTGCAATTGGTCTTCATTTTTTTATATTTTGTTTTTTTTATGTAGCTTTATATTCAGCAACTCTCTAGTTTAGAATTTTAGCATCTATATGGTTATTTTTAGTGGAAAAAAATTTATTAAAGCAGGAGGATAGAAAAAGTTAGAATCTGAAAATCCAGCATATAATAACGCTTTTGTCTTTATTAAGGTTCCCTGGATGTGTTTTAAAAGTGTTTAAAAGTGGAATTTGTAAGTATTTGCACCAAAATTTAACATAAAGACATCCATACAATTTTAAATTTCCCACCCTTTGCAAATTGACCTGAGCCCAAGATCACTAGCGACTTTTCGCTAGGACGAAATGAATGCAAGCGCATCTTCGCTTTGAAATGCTCGCACTGCCGAAGTAACACTTGCAAAAAGTCGCTAGTGTTCGGCGCCCAGGACAAAACTCGGTATATTAGTTAATTGGCGTAGTCTGAGTGCATTTGTGCGTGGCGAAGTGTTCCGATGGGTGTGAGATGCACACTGCCAAAAATTCGCTGGTTAGTGAATCTGCCCCATAGTATCTTTCCCAAATTTTCAGACTTGCTCTGAGAGTTCATCTCCTCTTGCTATAGGCAAATCTTCTTATGGATGATGTAGTAGAAATGTTCAGACTTGTCTAGAGGGAGACTGCATTAGCAGCAGATGCAAGTACCTCTGTGAATAGCATTTAAATCTATGCACAATTTGGCACTTAGCATTCAGAAACAAGCCCATTTGTAACAGAGGAGAGTAGGATTACTAACAATTCACAAGATTCCCAGATGTCAGAGTTAAACTTATCAAGCATGTACAGAGCTGGAGGAAAGAATAATTCATACTAGCTGGGCAAAGGACCCCCCAGAATCACTGTACATGACATTATGAAATGTGGGGGGGTCACACAGAGACAAGGTTATGGCAAGATCCTTACAAGAATTCTCCTACAACAGGTCAGGAATCAATAGCAGTCATACAGTATATTGTATGTGTTATTAATATAAGATTTATGATTTCTTTAAGTAAAGAAAGGTTTCCCTGCACATTTAAAGAATTAATTTTTAATCTGCCTTTCCTTCATTCGCTAAATTAGCAATTTATTACCAATTTTTCTTTCTAATGTAGCATGATGTTCTTGTTTAATACTACTAATCTTAAAAAGGAAAATTATTTTTTTATTGAACAGAAAAAAAAGGGGTGAAGCAAAGCTTGAACTCATTTCCGTAAATTAATTTGGAGAGTAATGCTGCACAAACCATGTTTAACTCACAAACAACTGACTTATTTCTGCGCTCACAGATCTTTTGCATAACTGACCTTTACAAGGCTCTTTGTTTCTCACCCTAAGAGCCAAAAGGTGTAAAAGTCTGTGTTTATTCAATTTGTAATGGCATGCAGTGTAATTACGAGTGGTTTGTTCTTTCAGTTGTGAATATCTTTTAAAGAGGGATCAATGAAATGTAGAAAATGAAGACTGCTATGTACTGTATGGAGTGTTTATTTGCAAAAATCAGGTATGGTGTGTTAGACGCAAATACATTGACTGAATTATGTGTAATATTGAATTAATACATTGTATACATTAATGAATTTAATATGGAGACCCTGCTGAAATGATTATGGAATGAAATGGAAAGGATCCCGACAAGGGTAAGGGCAATTGCCTGTCTCTCCTTTACACAATTAACAAGCTAAAAATATATAACCACTTACACCACTTGCATCCACTTGGAAATGAACAATTGATCCCAGCTTTATTATAAGACAAGAAGAAAACAAGATACATGACCATAACATGTTAAATAACAGAGGCATAATAATGTTATTAAAATATTAACAGCAATATTACAGGTGCATGACAACCATATCAGGCCACCAGCTGCTTTTTATTCCAGCATGGTGGGTATGCATGTGTAGCGCTTTAGTAAACTGGCACCGTCTCTACTATGAGCTTACTTTCATATATATTTGTGCTCGGGGTGAGACCTTTCTCTCAGGTGTAAGCCCTCGCAAACGTGTGGAGGTAGGGTGTAGTGGAACTGTAACAAAGTACTATGCACAAGAATGGGGCGTCAGTGAACTTAACCAGAGAATTTATCATTCAACAGAATAATCCACATAGGAGTACACAGGAATCATAAAGAACATGCACCAATGATCAGCTTAGTCCCTGTAGGCAAGGGAACATTTACAGCAGCAGTGAGGCAGCAATGGAAGGTTCACCCAGCTTTCAGCCTTTTCCCTAAGTGGAACCCAGGGAATCTCTAAATCCCTAAATCTATGCACTTAGTCCCTACCTCTGGGCAATTAGTACCCGGGATCTTAATCCCTCTAACTCTCCTCATCGAAGCCTTAGGCTGCTCAACTAAATAACCTGTCTGTCACACCTAGAGTGACCTATTACACAGTATAGCTTATCCTTTACTAGGCCTAATGTACCTAGGTTTCACTGCCCATTCCCTTTCTGCCTGCTTGGTAAAGGCTAAAGCAATGGACCCTGAGCATATGGTTACCCAGACCTTTATACTATAGCACAGTGCCATCTACTGTACACTGTGAGAACAGGTCCCCATTTGGACCTATTTAGGCTTCTAAAACACTGAGAATTTGACTGCCAATATTATTAAGGGTCTAAATCTAAATCGGCGGCAGGATGGCACTTGGAGCGCTTCATTTTCCGAAGTAGCCCGAAGTTTCCTCGTGAGGAAACTTCGAGCGACTTCGGAAAACAAAGGGCCCAGAGAGCCATCCCGCAGGCGATTTACATTCTAGTCGGCAATTTACATTCTAGCTGGTGGGAAGGGATTGCGGGGAGATTAGTAGCCCGAAGAAGAGGCGTTTTGTCGCTGGGCGACTAATCTCCCCCAAATAGCATTGTGTGCCTCTACCCTTAGCGTACTGCTACATGTGGAAATAAGTCGTTCATGATTAATCTTTGCTACCATGGATGGCTAATAGCCTGCAAATGCTTTCCAATCAGCAATAATGTACAGCACTGGTGAAATACATATGCAGCACTTTGTTTTTCCAAAGTTGTCCTAATTTTCCTAGTTGTGAGTCAAAAAACGGGAAGCATTTTTGAAAGTTTGAATTATGTGATTAAAAAGGAGTCTATGGGAGATGGCCTTCCTGAATTTCAGAGGGCTCTGGATAATGGGTTTCTAGTTAAGGGATCCCATAACACATTTTCATAATAGCCACCCTTTAATGTCTACTCTTGGGTCAGTGGTACTCCTTTACTAAGCAAATATCCATGCTCTTAAGCTCTCCATAATGCACCAAACATCCTTCAGTGTTGCATGGCTTAAGCTAGTCGTCTTACATCTTAAGTTATAGACAATGTTTGTTGATCCTTTAAATATATTCTCATGAATGGTGATAATGATATCAGTTATAGTCATTGCTTAGTGGTGCCATTTGTGCGCATGAAACTGAAACTAGTTAAGTTGCATTATCCAGCTGATTTGTCTTCTTAATTTAATAGTTCTGCCAATATTTTCCTTCATAACTTTAGTTATAGGAATTGATCATCTTCTAAGTTCTGTAACTTTATTGAAAGTAGAAAAGTGAGGGTAGGCAGGTAGCTACTGCTAAATGTATTAGTTTTATGGGAATTATGTTAAATTTAGTTGACACTCTAATCAATCTATAAGGGATCGCTTTGTCTACCATCTGACTAAATGCAACTCAGAAAATTGGTTTCTGACAACAAGTAAAGTAAAATGCTAAATCCACCTCATTAGACAAGTAGGCTTTTACATGCAACCCAGAACAAAGTCCGGTTTAATTCACAACGTTAGGCAGAAGAAGGAAGCTATTAGATTAACCTCGCTTGACAGGGCAGGCTCAGCAAATATTCTTAAAAATAACTCGTCTAGTAATTTATGACCTTTTGGGAGCATAATCAATAGTGTTAAGAGGAGAGGCAGCCAGACAGCTCTTCATGGTAGAAGAAAGTTTCTTGTCTTTGTGAATGTTTGCATTCTGTCTGCTTACATGCAATGTGACTGCCTGCTGGTGATATCATACCCTTCTTCTCTCATCAGTTGAGGAGACATACATTTTTGTTGTCAATTTTACCGTCTCGTCTGGTATATAGTACTGTATCTGATTTCCACATAAACAGGATTTCCTGGCTTGGCTGTCTTGATTTGCAGTCTCTCTCTTGTCTCACAGTTGGGACATACAATAATACATAATCATCGCAGTAAGTGTAAGGATACACATTGTTTTTTTAAAATAGGAAAAATTAAACAAAGCATTTGGAATGTGCTATGTCTATGTAAGGATAAAAACATTGCTTGCTTTACAATTGAAAATATTTTTTCCATAATAAAAATGAATTCCTTTATATACTGAACAGGAATAAAACACAAATATTATTTTTAGCATGAACAAATACATCTACATCTTGTACAGTAAGTAATTAAATCTTGTCCCCCCCCAGCTCCTTTAATATATTTTGACAACCGAATTATGAGGTTTCAGAAAAGTGAAAGGTACTGAGGGCAGGCTTCCCTGCAATGCAATTTTTTTTAGAGATAAGCGTACACTTGTACACAAGTCCTTTGCAAATATGTTTCCTCATTTGTTTCTATAACTGCATATTCTTTTGAGTGCACTTTTGACAGTAAGAGCTATTTTTACTTTCAGGTAAAGTCTGACATACGTTGTAATAAAAATGGTAAAAAAATTCAACAACTAAACCTAGGGCCCCATTTACTAAGAATTGAATTGCGATTTAGGGTTTTCCTATATTTCTTAAAACCATAAAAACCTCTAATGCATAAAAAGTTGTCAAGGTCATAAAGAAGGCAATAGGGGCTGCACTGATCCTATTGGACCTCTTAAATTAATTCGCACTTTTAGAGATTTTCAGATTTTTTATTTGCTAGAAATTATCCAAAAAACTAAAATTTTTAGAGATTTTCTTCTTTTTTACAGCATCGTTCATTATTGTACTTTTATATTCGGATTAGAGATGCACCGAATCCACTACAACTATCTACAACTATCTACAGCTATTTTGGATGCGGCCGAACCCCCGTAATAATTATGTTTTTTAATCCACTGAGTTTCTCTTCTGTGACTCATCTTGTAGTGGTAAATATGTAAGCAACAGCAAGCCCCCCCTCCAATTTTTGGAAAAACTTGAATTTCAAAATGTCAAACTCACTGAGAAAAAGCCACTGAGAAAGAGCCACTGATCTGACAAAAATGGCTTCAGATTTACAAAAAAGGGAATTTAACAATGCACATTACCCAGCCCCATTTTACTAGTGCAGGATCCCTTAACTGGCAACCCATTATCCAGACCGTTCCAAATTATAGGAAGTTCATCTACTATAGAGTCCATTTAATAAAATAATAAAACAGTATGAATCTACAGTATATTGGTGGCAAAACAATCCTATTGGGTTTATTTTGAGGGTTATTTACTAAAGGTCGGATTTTAGTGGCTTTAGGGGTTTTTGAAACATGACTAGACTCACAAACTCTAAAACCATGATTGTTAATGAATTACAGTATTTAAAAGATCCAAAGATAAAAAGTGCAAAAAAAAAAAAAATGCACTGAACGATGCGGTAAAAATTCGTAATGTCTGCGTTTTTGGACATTACCTATTGAAAAAAAATATCAGGAAACCTCTAAAAGTCCAATTTGATATACTGTACTTTTAATTAATTCTTTGCAAGTGCATAAATGATCCAATTGAGAGTTTTTAGTTGATGTAAGGCTTATTTATTAAAAGTTGCATTTTAGTGGTTTTAAAGGGGAAACACCATTTTTTAAGAGGCAAAAAAAACTTGAATTTTTTGGGATTACTTAAGCCCCGATGCTGCTAAAAATCTAAATAAAAAAGTACTCCATCTCAAACCTGCCAAGGTAATTTAGAAATCAATGGCAGATGTCCCATTAACAATTGGAAGATATAATGATCTGCACAGGGTTTTGTATAATAATACTTATTCATGGTTTTTGGGAGATAATTCTAAAAACTCGTACAATTAAGATTTTATTTACGATTTTATTGATTCTTTTCACGCGACAGATTTTTTGAAGCAAATTTATTGATATGGTAAAATTGTGCATGGGAGTTTAGTCGAAGTGGTTTTAAAAAAAAGTGAGAAACTCCTAACTGGAGTTTTTCAGACAATTCCTAGAGAAAAAAAAAAACCCAAAACCTCTAAAAGTCTGAATTGATTTAAAGCAGTCCAATAAGATCAGCGCAGCTCTGGAAAACCATGCATTTTTAGAGATTTGTCAAAAAAAAAACTAAATTCTTTTGTTGATAAATGGACCCCCTAAAGTTGATAAGCCACCATTCAACATTAAGGTAAACACTATATATAGTAAAATAAAGGAGAGCTGCCATGGACTGATCACATGGCTATTATAGGCATCCTTTAAGGCTAATTAGGCATAGCCAATTCGTTTTATATAGGGGAAAAAATACCTTGAAGCAGCATGGCTCTGCTTGTTTCAACAAATGAGATGGAACCCCATATCATGGTTGTAGTGCTTTAATACACATCAGTTATTGGTTGGAATGCAGGAGCTGATTAAAATGACATCTATCCACCACTAATGCTTCATATGTTGAAGGACTTGCTACTTGTTAAATATTAGAAGCAAATATTGGTAGGGGTTTAAAACGCACTGCAAAATTGCAAAATTAAATAATTCCTATTGGATATTTCCATAAATAAAAGTGTCAACTTTTCCATTTGTACTTCTGACTTAAACAACAACAACAATTTTCATAGAAGTATTAAATGTGACCTTGGCTTCCATATTGACCTTCAGAATACATTTCATTCATTACCATAAAAACAGACATAAAGCTATGTCATGTGAAAATTATGGTTAGTTATTATGTTTGTCAAATCACGAGCCTACTTGTGAAACATTTAGAGCTAATTTTATGCTGCTGGAAAAAGGCCATGGAAATCTTAAAGAGATGCTGCTGCCTGTTTTCAGTGTGAAACAAACAAGGATTTCTGCTAGTTCCTCTGCTTCTCTTTCTTATAGAGACCAACATTTAAAGATTCATGGCAGGCAGGCAGGCATATTTCTTCAGCTCAAATTATGTTGGTACAGTACATTAAAATGTTAGATCCATGTGGGAAGAATGGACAAATCATCCGCTCTACTAATAACTTGTTTACCTCTAAGTGCCAAGAAAGGGGGAGCATGATCTCTTACATTAAAGGAAAACTATACCCCCAAAATGAGTAATTAAGCAACAGATAGTTTATATCAAATTGAATGACATATTAAAGAATCTTACCAAACTGGAATATATATTTACATAAATATTGCCCTTTAACATCTCTTGCCTTGAACCACCATTTCGTGACTCTATCTGTGCTGCCTCAGAGATCACCTGACCAGAAATACTACAACACTAACTGTAACATTAAGAAGTGAGGAAGCAAAAGGCAGAACTCTGTCTGTTAATTGGCTCATGTGACCTTACATGTGGTTTGTATGTGTACACAGTGAATCTTACGATCTCAGGGGGCGGCCCTTATTTTTTAAAATCGCAATTTTCTTTTTATGATTACCCAATGGCACATACTACTAAAAAGTATATTATTATGATAATGGTTCATTTACATGAATCATGGTTTTACACATGAGCTGTTTTACTCAATATCTTTTAATAGAGACCTAATTTGTTTGGGGGGTATAGTTTTCCTTTAACCATGCTTGGCTATATTGACCATGCTTGATACTGAAAAGGAAATTCCTGTACCTACAAATAAATGAATCTTAATGAATCACAATAAAATCATAATAGACATGATGAACTATAGAGCTAAGAATAAAGATAAATAATGTTACTATTTTAACTAAGAAATATATTTCTCAGGTCTGAAATTAAAATAAACAATTTGACTTATATAACATATTAAAGTATACAAACCACATTGATAAATGGCATCGGAGTTCACAGGCGCCATTTTCTTCTCTTCTGTAATCTTCAGAATGAGAACGGCGTAGCGGCGCATGCGCAGCAATAGCAATTCTCTGCTTCACGACAACTGCAAATGCGCTGAAACTCACGAAAATTGCTGAAGCAAATACATTTTCACAAGGAACCAGGAACAAAACTGCAATGCTTTTTTTAAATTACAATTGTTTTTACATTTGAGAGCAGTTTCATCTCTTTCATATCTATAGAGATAAGCGAGCTCTCATGTGCCTTTTTTTCAACACACTGTGACATGCCAGGTGCTCAGCAGAAGAGCTAAAAAAAGCATTTAATATCAGCTGGCATAGTGCCTACAAGTGAATTTCTGGATTTCTCTTCTTTTCTAATTTATACCTATAATTAATTAGCTGAGCCTGCTATGTAATATCAGGTGTCACTGGAAGAATCTACACCATACTGAATACCTTTAAGTCTTTTTGTTGCTTGATTTGTGTCAGTTGACCTACTCCAGTGTGTGACTGTGTCTGTGTGTGTTTAAATGTAGTGTAGTGTAGTGAGAAGCCATTCTTGGTTAAAATAAATGTTGCACTGCTCATCACAAAATGTAATTTCTGTAGAATACTTTTCGTGTTTAGTGAACATAACTTTCATAGAATAATATAACATAAGGATAATCTCAATTTTTTTTGTAACTATACCTTTACTCAACCAATTAAATCTCCTACATTCTTACACAAAGAAACTGTTTGTCTTGAGTTTTAGCATTAAAATTATTGTGATCACAGATTCCAAGTGCATAAACCATGAACCAAATATTTAAAAAGGGAAAATTGTGGTATCATTTTAAATTCATAGTATACCACTGAAAATATGTATAAATGTTCATGTTTTCCATTTTTTACTTTTTAACTTTAATCACTCTTTCTTCTTTCTTTGCATAAAAAAGCTCATTTTTGGAGAATTTGTATTTCTGGATTTTTGTTAAAGTAAGCATTAGTGATGGGCTAATTTGGGGCATTTCGATTCGCTGAAAAATTTCCCACGAAATGGCGAAAAATTTGCAAAACAGCACAGGCGTCTCATTTTTGATGCCGGCGCCCGTTTTTGACACTGGAGTCCGTTTTTTTGGACGCCGTCGTCCGTTTTTGGCGAAATTTAAGAAAAAAAGGACGGCCGCGTCCATTTTATTTTTACGCCGGCATATTTTCGCTGGTGAATTTTCGCATCGGTTTCGCAAATTTATTAGACGCAGAATAATAATACATTGTATTAAAGGGGACCTGAAAAAATGATTCCAAATCCTATTTAATCACATTAGTCAAGCAAAATTAACTTTAATTACACTATATAAATTATTTGAATCTTGTTTCCTTCTGTCTGGGAATGGATCATTATAGCGAGAAGGCAGGAGCCATTTTGTGAACACTGTTATTAAGCCAAGCCTAACACAAGTCTTGTTTGTGCACCAGAATGGGGACCCGATGTCCATCCCCATGCACTGGCTACTCAGTTAAATGGTGAAGAGAGAGAGGGAACATGGGAAGTGCAGTTACATCTAGTAAGTGCTGAATGGAAAGTGAAAGTAATTGCCAGCTCCACCTCTATGCCTAAGGGACAAGCAATATTTGATTGACAGCTGAGATTTTGAAATGAAGCTATCAATGCTTTAATAAAAAAAAGAATTTGGATTTCATGTTTAATTTGAAATGGACTTTTTTTTTATACAGCTTTTATGTTTGGATGACAGGTCAGACTATACAAGACCTTCTTGGGGCCAACCCAGGTGCATAGGTTACAGTTACTGGAACTTCCTTCACCAGTTGAGGAGTTCCCAAATAGTAGGAAATTTAACCATATTAAATTTTTTAGTGATTTACCATGTTTTATTTATTCATTTTACTGTATATATTTGTTTACTGTAGCAATTTGGCTAAGCAGAGAAGAAGCCTAACACAGGTTGTATGAAGGCAAAGAAAAAAGACAGAATATCAATAAGCTTTAATATATAACCATATTTAATTGCATTTACCGGTACTTTGTTGTTTTTTTTTTGTCTGTAAAACCATGCCTGGAACAGGTGCTGCCTACCATTCTCCAAATACAATTAAAACCAGTCTGGATTCTTTTCTTTTCTGCAAAGATCAAATTTCAATATAATTTCTCTGTTTGTTGTCTTTGAATACGTTTCAGTAAATTATAGCATGAAGAATGTGTTCAAAATATTGGGTTTAGCTACAGATTTAGCAATAATACAATAATTATTGAGCAAGAACAGCAAACATACACTGTAAGTAAAGTTCTTTTTTCCTTTTCAACAAGCTACAGATAGCCGCCTAGGTGTAAATGCATATGTGAATGCACAAAAAGTACGTGAATTAAACTCAAGTGGAGTTAATGAAGCAGTACGCTGCAAGACACGTGCTTTATCAGGTTCAGCGCTGAACACCTGTTTCGCTACTTGTTTTACTTCTTTGATTGGGAAGCGCCACAATAAAGCTTCTGTTGTAAGGAAAGAATGATAGAACTCATTCTTGGATCAAGTGCAGCTTACTTTTTGGAAGAGAATGGAGTAGACCATAATGTAAGAATGTCATAGTTTGGTTTTTTAAATATTAAATTCTAATAAAGTACTTTATTACTATTGTCATTATATTTATTAAGAATAGCAAAAACACAGTATTTGTCTTACAGTTTTAAACTAAACCACAAAAACACTCTGTTTTCAGCAGCCCAAATATTACTTAAAAAAAACTATGCATTTAAAAAAGAACATTAACCCCATCATGTTACTATACCTTAGTCATACCTAATGCTTTATTTTTAAAATATTGACTCCCTGTGTAAAATAGTATATAAGTTACCACAAATGTACTGTTCTGACCCACTCTTTGAGCCTCCTGACTTCCTAGAGTCTCATCTAAAAACAGTATAGAAGAGATGCATTTGCTGTCCCACAAACATGGAAGCTATAAAAGCAAGTTAGGCCATAAATCATTGCAGTGCTTCTCTGTAGCATGTTTGGAAGCAGTTAATTGTTTATTGTATTTTTTAGAAGTTAGAAATAACCAATCCGGTGAAGTCAGAGGGTCAAACAATGATTAAGACATAATCAATGCCACAATAGGAAAAAGGTACTTAAACAGAAATAACTGGAAAAAAAAATCTAGAGAAAAAAGTTTTCTTAGGGATCATCAAATCTGACGACCTTGAAAAATCACTACACTTAAGAGCAACAAGGAAAGGTTGTGCTCACAAATAAATGATGTTAAACCATTAGGCAATGGTGCAATGATCATGTGACCATAAACTTTGTACAGACAAAGACAAAAATGCACTCCATTTTGAGCATCTTCAAGAAACAATTACACCAAAAAATGAAAGTGGTTTAAAGAAATGACAATATAATGTAGTGTTTCCCTGCACTGGTAAAACTGGTCTGTTTGCTTCAGAAACTCTACTATAGTTTATATAAACTAATTTGATGTAACCATGGGTGCAGCTATTCACAGTGGATAACAGATAAGTTCTGAAGAATTCCATTGTCTCCATAGAGTTTATCTGTTATCTGCTGTGTATCCTGTGCCTTTTCTGCTGTGTATCCTGTGCTTGAATGGCTGCCCCCATGGTTACACCACATCTTGTTTATATAAACTATAGTTGTGTTTCTGAAGCAAGCTCACCAATTGTACCAGTACAACACAACAGAACATTATGTGGGTTATTTATCAAAGGTCAAATTTTAGAATAATGAAATGTTTTTAAACTCTAATAAATTTGATTTTATTCACAATTCAAATGGTAAATTATTTATGAAAAAATATGAATGCCTAAAATTCGATAGAATAGTCCCAGCCCAAAAAGTCAAATCGAATTTGAATCAAGCTTTCCTCTGAAAAATTCCCTCAATTTTTGCGCGTTTTTTGACACGCAACATTTTTTTTCTCCCATTGGAGTCTATGGGGTGTCATTTTTGAAGTGAAACTTGCCAAAATTTTGGCGCATCACTACTATTAACATCTTCAAATAGTTCAAGGGACTCTGTCATTGACTTCTACATAAACTTGGCATGTTTTAGGTGGAGAATAGTTGAATTAGAACTATTTCCAGGGTCGAGTTGTGATACATCTCCCATTCAAATTCGACTTGGTGGTTTAAAGTTTGAATTTGTGAGTTTCAAACAATTCAGATTTAAATTTACCATTCAAACCTTAGTAAATCTGCCCCTATACTTTCAATACTTTAATACACTTTTATTTTTTAGTGTTTCTGTTCCTTTAAGGAAATTCATTCCATAAAGCAACTAATAAACACCTTTCCAACCATTTGGGAGTTCAAACATTAGAAAGCTAGTTGCAGGTACAATTTAGTCCCTGTGTACTATGTATAATGTAGCAGATGGAAGTGAGTGTAGGACTGGCCAGACCAGCAATGACTTTGATTTAGTTGGGCAGCTTGACTATAATGCAATAAATGCATCAGGAGCCTGAGTTTTACTGTTTGTACAGTACATTGGTCCTAATGTATTACTGATTGTTACTCTGAATCTGATCTTTTGTAAATTTATTCTTTAATCATACCAATAAATTGGCTATTCTCAAAGTCTCATCCAAATCTCATAGCCCTAGTGTGTATGTTAAAATAACAGTACATTTTTAAGATCGGGTAAGTTATTTTGCCCTCTAAGGATTTGTATTAATCATTGGTTAAATCCTATATTCATACAAACAATAAGAATAATGTCTGATGAGTAACATTAAAGTAATGTTTCACCTTAATATTAACTTTTGGTATGTTAAAAAATGTCCAGTTACTAGCATATTTAAAATGTTCTTCATTGATTATTTTCATTTTTTTTTAATTATTTGCCTTCCTCCTATGCCTATTTTTAGGTTTCAAATAACAATCATCAGCCAAAAAACTACTGCTCTGTGAGGCTACACTTTAATTTTTATTGTTAATAGTTATTTCATATGTTTCTATTTAGACCATTCCCTACTATATTATATTTTAATCTCTTTCAAACCACTGTGTGGGGCTAGTGTAAATTGGATCCTAGCAACCACATGGTTGCTGAAATACCAAAATGGACAACTTCTGAACAAAAAGCTAAAAAACTAAAATAAAAACACAAAAAATTAAGACCAAAGACTCAAAGTGAATTCAATGGTTAACTTTCCTTTCAAAAGAAAAATGTTTCATGAATTATGTCATATAAGTAGGAATAAGTAAAAGTTGAGAAATCGTTGAGACATTGCATTAAATTTAAATAATGAAACTGTTACATTTATTCAGAAAGAGCCATTATGTTTATTTGTCTAATATATCAGGTGCAATTGTATTGACTAGACATTGGGATCTCAATAAAAAGTAGATTTGTAAACAAGAAACTGTGCAGTTACTCATTGTGGCAGAGATGACTGACTCTCCAAGTTGATTGTACTCATCACAGAGATTGTATAAAGATATACCTGTGAAGAACGATAGAGGTAAGCGTTCAACCAAAGCCTAACCTTTCTGCTCTTTCTATAAACCCTGTCAGTAACATAAATCAGAATCAATTACATGTGCTAAAACAGAAAGTCACATTTGGAACTTTAAGCACAACTTCTGCAATTGGATAACCCAGACAAACTTATCTTATTTTGTGTAACGTGTGCTGTATTCTATCTCAGTTTTTCTTGCACCCAGTTGATATTTGTGCTATAAATATATAACTGATACTAGAACTAGCCAAACAAGTTTTCCACCTGAAAATAAATTGCAGTTGGTTGCTAGAGAATTAACTGAAGCTTGTTCTGTTTCACATACTAGCTTAGCTCTAGTCTAGGCAACCTGCACAACCCACCTAACACTTACTGCCTAAGCTGGCCATACATGGGCCGATAAAAGCTGTCAACAGACAGCCTTGCGTTGGGGCCTCCGATGGGCTTCCCCAATCGATATCTAGCTGAAGTCAATCGGCAGGGTTAAAAATCCCTTTGGATCTCAATCCCTTGATCCGACCACCCATATTGCCTACATTATAATTCGATCATTGGACCCTAGGGCCCACGATCAGATCAGCCTATCTCCCACCTCAATGTGGGCACATTGGGGAGATATCCGCTCGTTTCCCAAAATCAACAAACAAGCAGATCTCTACGTGTATGGCCACCTTCAGGGTAATATCAGCAAGGCTCATTCCAACACTTTATTTATTCTTTTTCAGGCAAATACTGCTTCAAAAGCACGGGCACATTAGTCTATGTGGGACTTTTTTGGGTACTTTAGAGACTTTGTTTTGGGCTACACTGAAAAATTAGTGGCCTGATTAATTTCTATCTGAATTTGTTTGAAGAAGTCTGCACAAGCTGAATGAGAATTCAGCTACATACTCTATAGGTCTGGGATCTGTTATCTGGAAATCTGTTATCCAGAAAGCTCCAAATTACAGAAAGGCAGTCTTTCATAGACTCCATTTTATACAAATTAACCCAATTTTAAAAAATAATTTCCCTTTTCTCTGTAATAATGATACAGCACCTTATACTTGCTCCAAATTAAGATATAATTATCTAAAAACTTGACGCTGGCTCCCATTAAAGTCAATGGGCGTCCGTTTCTAGTTGCCAGCAGCAAAATTGGTGCCAGCGTCAAAATTGGCGCCGGGGTTGAAAAAACTTTGACACCAGGTCAAAATTTTTCCAACGCTGCTGAAGTTTCGCTGCAAATTCGCAAATTTATTTGCCAGCGGTGAAACAGGCAAATTCGCCGTGAATTTGCGCCTGGCGAATAAATTTGCCCATCACTATTAAAGATCCTTTTCCTATTAGGGCTACTTTAAGGTACTGTACCAGCAGCCCTAGGTCAAAGATTTTATAAGAAGCCCCCTACTGCCTTTTAACAGAGGGATGTGAGCATTACTAAAATACAATGTGTATATGGGAAAGGATATAAATATTAAGTCATATGTGGGGTAAATGCTTCTACAGATATGTTGGCCACAGGCTGAATGTTAGCAGCTCACTAATTCCAGAGGGAGGGAGCAGGTTGAAAATAAGAGATCCATTATGGGAAAAAAGAGACATAGATAAAAAGCCAGGACTGGCTGCACATATTATGTAGAATGTTCTGATGACATTAAATATTTATTTGGCATGCCTTTATACTGCCATTAGGGATGTAGCGGACTGTTCGCCTGCGAACTAGTTCGCGCGAACTTCGACCGTTCGCGTCCGCCGAATGTTCGCGACGTCGCATTTTGAGTTCGCGTTTGATTCGAATAAAAATCGTTCGACCGTTCGACCATTCGAATTCCTTCGACCGCTAAAAATCGAACGATTTCCATTCGTTCGAACGATTGTAAGCATTCGATCGAATGATTTTCATTCAATCGAACGATTTTAAAACGTTCGATCGTTCGATTCGAATGAAAATCCTTCGATCGAATGATTAAAATCCTTCGATCGTTCGAATCTAACGATTTTAGCGGGTGTTCGAAGTTCGCGAACTGTCCGCGAACGTTCGCATTTTTTGCCGGTGTTCGCGAACGGCGTTCGCGAACACCAAATCGGCAGTTCGCTACATCCCTAACTGCCATGTATTCTAGGGGAATTAAACCTGAAAATGAAACATCATTTATACTGCTATTAGGGTTGCCATAACCAGTTAGTGCTTAGACTGGTATTATATAAATTTTCTACCAATGTAAATTTTAAATTTCCATCTCTTTTTGTGAAGTTTTTCTTAGTGGCACTTATTTCTCAGGCTTTGGGTCCAATCTTCGTAGTAGGCAGTTCTCCTCCCAGCCCTGACCTGCCTTCTTCCCACCTCTGACTCTGCAGTCATTGTACACCTGCATCTGTTCTGCATAATTTTTAATGCCTGTAAATGCCTCCCTCTGTCCTAGTTAATCTCAGATATAAACTGCTGTCAAAAGCATGAATTTAGCTAGCTTGCATTTGCTAGTATCCTGATATTAAAGTAAGAAAAACTATATAAATCTTGGCATGCCAGGAGACATTTGCTTTAGACAAAAATCAGTAGTCTATTATCTAATGTTATAAAACTTTCTGCCTTTTGTTATTGTGTATGCAATATAAATGTTCAGTTGCATTAGCTTGCTGGTTTTCAAGAACACTACCTACAGCAAGACCCAGAATAAGGTCACAATAACTCATTGTAGGTTATATTGAGACATGCAGCTAAATGTGTTATTTTATTTATTAATATAGATATTTGGAAATGTTAATGAGAATGATTAAATATGGGTAACTCCAGTTTAATTTTCCTACATGTTGATCCTAGCCGCCTGCCCTTGCCTCTAGTCTGATCTCTGTAGTGCACAGTTTTCCTTGTCAGTCCCACAATTCTGGGGCCCCAAAAGAGTGTCCAAGACTAGCAATGGAAGGGGTTCACTTGTTTCATATAAGAAAGTGGTCACTCCAGCTGTTTCCCAGGGAACAATCTGAAATTTCATCAGCAGTATGCTCACTCATCTTTAGGAAGCATGACATGTGGGTAAGGCCTAATTGTGAACACTGTCTTTTACCCACCTCACAATAATGACATACTTGAAGTCTGAATATTCAAGCTTTCCCTGAAAAATATGTTATTTTAATACATTGCTCTAAAACCTGTATGTATAATTCAGCAATAACTGTGCCTTCCCAAAGGTTCAAGCATCCATGCACCCCTATACCATGACTAATGCTGGCTTTTGAATTCTGCACTAATACCAAAAAGGATAGCCCTTCAGCCAGGAGGGCCTTATATGTGGTTTCTTCTTTGCATGGTCAAGATTTTACTTGCATTTGTGAATGCAAGAGATCAACCATGTTCACATGTTTGTGTCTTTTCATGCTTTTAGTGTAGTGCTGCCTAAGGGCTCAAAGATCCCAACAATCCAATAGTACAAACATACAATACTCTACAGAGATTTCTTTAGATTCTTTGATTCTTTAATGACAGTATGTATTGTAGATCCTGGATTTGCCAAATTCTTTGCAATTTTAAGATGAGAACGTAATTCTTAAATTGTTGCAATATTTTCCCATGCAGTGTATTAAAGAGTGTTGTAACCCTCCTCAACTTCTCTCCGAGAGATCGAGCCTCTCTCTGGTACCTGGTTTTGTTATCATGAAACAACTTTTCCAGTTTTTTGTTGCCAAGTCCCAAATTTCAGTTTCAGCATTTGATTGATGTTGGTTATTTACTATTTTCAATTATCTTTTTATATACATTTTACACAGTGTCCCAACTTTTGTTTGAAAAAGAGAGAAAGCTATAGATATGTATGGTGTTAAGGAATAATTTATGCATTTTATTGTTTATTTTCTAATATTCAGGAATACTTTGCCACCTAAAATATGTTTTCAGTATTGTATTTCAGTTTGATCTACCAATATCCATGTAGGTCAGCTGTATAAGCATATAGCAATTAGTTCTATGATGACCTTTCCAATGGCCATAGAGAAACTGCATTATAGCTTGGAGTCATATCATTGATTTGGTTTTGGATTCTAATCAAAAAATTACTTTTATGATAACCATCGTAAGAGACTCATTCCAAGTAATGTAAATGAAATATACTTAGTACTAAAAATCTATTCTTTATCTTAAAGGGATACTGTCATAGGAAAAATTTTTTTTTCAAAATGAATCAGTTAATAGTGCTGCTCCAGCAGAATATTGCACTGAAATCCATTTCTCAAAAGAGCAAACAGATTTTGTTATATTCAATTTTGAAATCTGACATGGGGCTAGACATTTGGCAATTTCCCAGATGCCCCTGGTCATGTGACTTGTGCCTGCACTTTAGGAGAGAAATGCTTTCTGGCAGGCTGCTGTTTTTCCTTCTCAATGTAACTGAATGTGTCTCAGTGGGACATGGGTTTTTACTATTGATTGCTGTTCTTATATCTACCAGGCAGCTGTTATCTTGTGTTAGGGAACTGTTATCTGGTACCCTTCCCATTGTTCTTTTGTTTGGCTGCTGGGGGGAAAAGGGAGGGGGGTGATATCACTCCAACTTGCAGTACAGCAGTAAAGAGTGATTGAAGTTTACCAGAGCACAAATCACATGACTTGGGCCAGCTGGGAAATTGACAAAATGTCTAGCCCCATGTCAGATTTAAAAATTGAATATAAAAAAATCTGTTTGCTCTTTTGAGAAATGGATTTCAGTGCAGAATTCTGCTGGAGCAGCACTATTAATTAAAAAATTTTTTCCCATGACAGTATCCCTTTAAGGAGGAAACTTTTTTGTATGAATAGGGAATTTTGCATTGAGCAAGGTGCCTTTCACCCAGATAATAAACCATGAATTAACCTCTAAGGTTACTTGCTGTGTCTCAGCATCTTAATATTGTCAGTGACAAAAAATGTATAAATGCAATTAAAGCACATAATAATAAAGCTCCGTACTGGTTATATCCAGCCTCATCATCCATAATATCATCAAACTTTAAAAATGCATTTGTTTATAAAAAGTTCCAGCAAATACACAACAGTATTGGCAAAGGCCTAGTTATCTCCAAAGTTTACTTCTCAAGCAGGGGGGGCTGATTCTGTAGACTAAGTAGCACTCTGGTTCATTGCTCGTTTGCTGAGATCAATAAAGATTATCTTGTGATTCACTTCCTAAAACATCCTGAACCACATTCGAGTTCTACTTTGGGGAAGATTCACTCCCTATACTGTATATCATGACAGAATGTAGGCTGTTAATATGTAGAGAATCACAGCTTAAGTTACTTACAGTTATCTCCTAACACACTTAGGGGCATGTTTACTAACATTGGAGATAAATATCTGGAGAGATTTCTGGAGATGTTGCCCATAGCAACCAATAAGATCTTTGCTGGCTGTTTATATCTAATTGCTGATTGGTTGCCATGGGCAACATCTCCAGAAATCTCTCCATATATTTATCTCCAATGTTAGTAAACATGCGCCTCAGTAATAAGGCAGAAATGTACATAAAACAGTTAACTTAACTTCACAGTTTTTTTAAGCCAATTAAATAACTTTCCAATAGTGAAGGACATTATGCCACACTTTCAAAATGGAATTTATTACTCCAAGGATAAACTGCAGCTAGCCAGGCTACTTTTAAATTCAATGGTACTAGAAATTAATTCACACTATCAGAGAATAAAACATAAGAAAAATTTAGCTTCTATATCAAGTATTGATTGCCTGACTCTATGCTTTATTAGCAATTCACAGAGAGAGACATGATTCATCAATAGCAAACTTCTCAAATATGGTTCCATTTGGCAAGCTCGCTACTATCACCCTGGTGGGAAGACATATTGGTATAATATAAAGTTCCTTCTCTTTTAACAATTAAGACAACTCAGCGTGGCTATTTGTAGTATAAGATAATTGATTGGCACAGTTGTTGTCCATCAGGGTTTACAACATTTGCAGTCTTTCAAATATTACATGGCAAATTACTATACTAAAAACTGCTAAACTGCCTGAGTTTCGATCAGTTTTGCAGCACAGACTAATTAACATACTAGAAAGTTTTGCACACCCATGTAGGAAAATGTGACCAGATGTTCTTATTTTATTAGATCTGCTGGTGTCCCCATGTGTTCTGCTGGGACACTGAATTGTCCCAGATTTTCCTGCTGTGATCACTAACAGCACAGACGTTGCATGGAAGGTAAAGCCCTCTCAGCCATAAGGGATTTGCAAAATAGGGATTAAAGAGGTACCTCCCTCTGGGCTCTGAAGATGTGACTAAGAGTAATAAATTAATAACTGCATTTTGACTTTTTCTTCCTATTGATCATTTTTCAAGTTTGAGAGAAGCAGAATTTGGTGTAGAACAGCATTAAGCAAGCTACTGGAATCCATGAAGAATATATTTTATTGGCATCTATTGCTTTTTATTGTGCTCAGAGGAATTATTGCTATGCCTCGTCTCTACTTTAATGAGCATGTGTGAAACTTTGAGAAAAGGGCTGAGTAGCCAAAACAAAGACAAAAAAATTAGGAAAAAAAAAGAAAACGGTAAAAACAAGGGACAAGATTGGGTATAGTAAAGAAGGTGAGGAACAGCTTGATCCAGAGTAAATGATAAATACATTTAACGGTGTCAGTCTTATATAAGGACCCACAACGTCAAGAGGAAATCTTTTCTGCATAGTGTATCAACATACCTCATACCTCATACCTCATGTTGCGTAACATAAAACTAATGTGTAGTCTAGAATGACCATACGCTGGGGAAGTGTCTGTTTGAATGTAAATTTACCCCTTCACTGAAATAAAATAATAACTGTTTAATAAGGAATGAAGTCAATTTACAGCCTGCTTTAGGTAGAATAACAATGTGCTCTTGAACTGCTGTTTTAAATCTTGTGTGTTTATCTTTGACACCATAATTGAAAATGCTTATTAAGCTGCAGTGCTGGTATAATATTTTGCCCCCGTGAAATGATTTTAAAAGTCACCTGGCATACTTCTGCCATTCCTTTCACTGCAAAACACTTAAGGCTCAAGTGCTGGAGCTCATTGTTCTGCTCCACAGCATGGAAAAGAAGATGAATCAAGAAGCGCAGGGTCCAACAGAAATTATTATTGATTTAATCACATAATCAGCAGCAAACACTTCAGGCTAAGATAGCAAATCCATAACAGCCTGCCCACATAATAACCACCCTTACAAATTTACCAGCAAACCACTGTGCGAATTTAACTAACAAGAGGAGCAAGGGTCACCTTCACTTGGCGGCAAAATATTGACATTCCCAAAGCTTAAATATGTTTTGAGTTAAGTGTTATCAATCAGCGATAAGAGTTGAATGTCTGTTAAACATAACTGCATTGGCAGGAGGATTATAAAATGCTTTCTTGTCATAATCTTGAAGCATCTATCAGACAAAACTCTGCTTGAATCAATTGTATGGAAGAAACAGCCTGCTGTTACCATTCAGTTTTATACAAATGAAAAGAGAGTATCCTTGTGATCTTTACCCAGAACTGGTTATCTAATGAGACCAGAGCTTTAATTTCTTTTCACATCAAGCACAGAATCAATGCGCAAGATTTAACAATGTATGTTAAAGAGCCACAAAGTCATTTTTTTACCCATCAGAATGCAGGCTTATAAACTGCAAGCGGAATGGCTGTTTTTATTTGTCTTTTCTACATTTGATCAAGGTTATTAATGGCCCAGCTTTTGTTTACCCAGTCTATACACATGTTGGGTGATCAAGGATCATGGGAAATACAATTTAACTCTTTATTCAAGCCAATAACCTAAAGTATGCAGTATGTTATTGCCAATGAAAAGTAATATATTAAATCAGTTGTATAAATTCTAATGCATGTCAATATGTACAATGATTTGTAACTCTGTGGAAACCATTGATGCAGAAATGATGGGTGTTTTGGAAGATGGTCGTATTTAAAGGCCCAATCGGTGCTCAGATAGAAGTATCTGGATGTATAGAAAATAAATAAATTCCACATCTCATTTTGTTGCCATTAAATGCGGCCATCACCATGCATATAACTTGCTTGCTTTCCCAGAGATGACAAATGTTCTTGTATGCCTAGACCTTAAAGATAAGCTATTATGAAAATGTATTATGAACTTGAAACATTTCTATATATATAATCAATTGAAAATTCTAATTATATTATTTTTTATTTCTTCTACCATTTCTAAAAATAATCAAGATAATCTTCACTAACCCCATCTCAGGAATCTGTTTCTCTTCATTCCCTTTTCATTCAGTAGATGGGCAGGTAACTGAAAGACAGTTACCTCGAAAGATTCGGCCCAATACCGAACCAAATCCTAATTTGCATATGCAAATTAGGGGTGGGAAGGGGAAACATTTTTACTTCCTTGTTTTGTGACATCAAGTTACACGATTTCCCTCCCCACCCCTAATTTGCATATACAAATTAGGATTCGGATTCGGTGCGGCCGGGCAGAAGGATTCGGCCAAATTCGAATCCTGCTGAAAAGGGCTTAATCCCAAACCGAATCCTGGATTTGGTACATCCCTAATTTCTGGGTTGCATTGCTGCTGCAAAAAGTGTAGTTAATACTGTGTTACCTGCTGGACCTACCTGGAAAAATATCTCATATTTAGGTTTAAACAGCGTTTTACGTACATCTTTTGTTTACGTGCCTTTAAATTTATTTGAAGCCCCGCTTTTCATGTCTAATAGAAATTACTCAATAAACAAAGAACAAAAAATGCATTCAAATATTAGCTCACAAATGAATATAATCATATAGAAGTAATGCTAGTAATGGAATTCAGAAAAAGGGGGAAAATCAATATTGTTTAAATCATTTCATTTCATTATACTGGTTATGCGGGGCAGAGTGTCAATATATCATTTAGGGGTCAGAAGAATGTAACATTTTGTTAGGATGAAAAATTAGAACCCATTATAGGTTGGTGACAAAGGTTATACTTTGATCTTCCTCTAATAAACAATTCACAAATTTTAGTTTGATATATTTAAAAATACTGAAAACAAGCAGTTAAATGCTGCTTCAAAGAGAACACTGCTTAGGGATTCATGGATCCACGCATTATATCAATTTGATCAGCAAGGGTCAGATAGACTTTTCTTGGCAAGCAGTGACATTACATAAATAAAGAGAAATGAATACAATTAGAGTTTAAAAATAATGATACCTTAAGTGCAAGTCCTGCAAAACCTGTTGGCAAGATGATAATTTAAAATCGTTCAAGAAAACTGAGCCTATATTAGCATAATGTGGAATCCACGAAATCCTTTGTCTTACTTTAAAGTATTATTTACCTAGACGCTAGTCGATTTCACTAAAAGTTAAAAGAAAAAGTGTATGATTCTGTTGTTTAGAGAGGAGTAGGTGCTAAAAAAGCTTAAAACAATATTCACATAGAATTTCAAATAATGCAAGATAATTTGTCATTTTATGTACAAAATAAAATTCTTGGAAGTTTCTTGCAATAATAATCTCAGAGAATGCATCTGGTGGAATAATCTACAGCAGGCAGCAGTGACCTGTCACCCAGACACAAAAATCTGTATAATAAAAGTCTTTTTCAAATTAAACATCAAATCCAATTTCTCTTTTGTATTAAAGCATTCATAGCTGTTGTAAGCTCATTTAAAAATCTCAGCTGTCAATCAAATATTGTTGCCACTCCTCTATGCCCGTGGCATAGAGGCGGGGCAGACAATTACTTTCACTTTCCATTCAGCACTTCTTAGATGTCAGTGCTCTCCATATATTCCCCCCGTTCTTTTTACCATTTAATTGTGTAGCCAGGGCATGGGGATGGACATTGGGTCCCCCATTCTGGTGCACAAACAAGATTCTGAGATGATGCAAGGCTTGTCTTAATAACAGTGTCCACAAAATGGCTGCTGCCTGTTTGCTATAATTTTGAAATCCCAGACTGAAGGAAGCAAGATTAAAATAATTGATATAGTGTAATTGAAGTTCATTTTGCTTGACAAATGTGATAAAATAGGATTTTGAATAATTTTTTTGGGTGACGGGTCCCCTTTAAGAATGAATTTAATAGAACAGTGGCTCAAAACTGCACTGCATACTCAAGTTAAGGCCTTAACAGGGATCTATAAAAAGGCAAAATTAGTTTTCATCCCGTGAGTTAAAGGAGATGTTAACCTTCACTCAACCTAAGCCAGTACAGCAGTTGACAGTGAAAAAAATTTTTTTGCAATATGTTTGCTTTGAACATCTAGGGGCAGATTTACTAACCGGTGAAAAGTTGCCAGCAACCGCTTGGCACCCATCGCTACATTTCACCAGGCTAAAATTCACTCAGACAACGCTAATTCACTAAAATGCAGAGTTTCCTCCTGGGCGTCGAACACTGTTGACTTTTTGCTAGCATTATTTCAGCAATGCGAACAATTCAAAGTGACGACGCGCTAGCGTTCATTTCTGCCTATCGCAATTTCGCTAGAGGTTCAGGTTAATTTGCATAAGGCATTAAATTTAAAGTTGAATGGATGTCTTTATGTTATATCTTGCAGCAAATACATTACATTCCCACTGTTAATTACAAATTTCCAGGGAACCTTAATAAAGACAATGGAGTTGTTATAATGCACTACACATGAGGCCACTGTATAGTTAATGTTCCATATGCTAGAAAATGTATGGAGAAAACTGGTTACCGAAAAAAAATATTTTTAGGACTTTTGCAGGCTATCACTCTGAAAAAGGGAAAAGACACCAGCGTTTTTTGAACTTTGATGCATTTTCCACTCACAGAATATGATGAACAGAAGATTAAGGAAGAGCTATGCACTCCATTGCACTTTTCCTGGTCTGAGCTGGCAAAGGCAAGTCTGGCGAAAGAGGTAACGTCCATTCGCCATATCGAATTGTCGCCTGTCGATAGAGTGCAACTGAGCGGTAGTAAATTGGCAATGTCCCTGTGGGTGGTAATGTTGGCGAATTGTGGCCAGCATTTGCAATTTTGCCCTTTAGTAAATCTGCCCCTAAGCATGAAGTTTCCCCATGCAGACGTTCCTTTTGTGCTGGACAGGGGGGTCGCTGATCCCCACCTATGCTCTGCTTGATTAGACAAAGTCAATCAATGAAATGTAGAGTAGTAGATTGTCCAATAGACCATGGAGCACCAGGGACTGATGTAATTGTGTACACACAAACAATGAAGGAAAGATGTTGTCTTCAGATTCAGCATTGGGAAGGGTAAAAATCAATAACAGAAATCTAGCAGAAGATGAAGTAGTTATAAAAGTATTGGTTTAACACGAGGAGCATCTAAAAGGTATTAGTGTGATATCATTGCACATCCCCTTTAATGGACATTCAAGTGGAGTTTGACCTGAAAATGTTTGTCAGATACTGCACTAGAGAACACTGAAGAAATAAAAAACATTCATGATGATAAATTATGTCAGAGCACTTTTCTTTATAGGAACTAAGGCAGCAGTAACTCATGCCAGCAGCTTTTGAGGAAGATTTTGCTTTTGGATAAAAAGTGTTAATGCGGACACGTATATTCATTTATACGAAAAAATGCTTTTAACTGGGGTTTTTTTGGGATAGGAACTAAACAACTGCAGTCACTGTTGTCTGCATTTTTGTACTTTTATTGGTAACTTATTGGTAAATTTGCAATTATTCATATCTGCACTCACACCAACCACTGTTAAATGTGCTATAATTACGTATTGTTAATTTCCCACTTTCTAAACCAGTCACATTATATTATATTATCAGTTCTCCCTGTAGTCTTGTAACTTGTACATTTTACAACCCCTCCCATAATCTTCTCTCCAAATTGTAAGTCACTTTATCTTTATATTCATCTTAAGTCTTGCTCTGCTCTCATTCACTGTCACAACTGGGTGACCAGTTTGGGGCTTGATCTATTAGAATCAGTTGTGATTCCCTACACCTGTGTGCCCACCTCCGGCAGTCATACTCCATTGAGGACGCTACAATTTACCTACTAGTAAACAACAAAAGGAAAAGTTAATCACATTTGTACTGTTTGCATGCACAGTGTCATATTTATCCACAAACCTGGAAACCTGGCTTTCACAGAATGATACTGCTGTAGAGACTGCACTTTCTCATGGTGCTCTCTCTTTCTCTCACACCACCCTGAACCATTGAATGTGGCAGGTGAGTTGGAATTCTCCTCTCCTTTCACTGTCGATTCAAAACCTATTCCCATTCCTCCAGCATTCTCATTCATGCCCTTTAGATTTTCCACCCTCTTTCTGTATAGGTAGCTGTCATTTACAGATCCCCATCAGCCTTATTTTGTGGTTTTAACAGTGACCCCTTCCTCTGATCATCATTTGGTTACATTTTCCATCTCTCACTCTCCTTCCCCGCCTTCTCCCTCCCCTACTTTCTTAACTCAGAATACATGTGACATTGACCTTCTGGCCTTAGCTCAGTCTTTCAGGTCCAGTCTCTACTTCATTAGCACACTCTACTGAACCTGCCTTGTGCAGAGTTACAAATGATCTTCAGTTTGCCAAAACCAAAGGTCACTTGTCTATCCTTATCCTCCTTGACATCTGCATTTGAAACAGTTGACCATCCTCTCCTGATGCAAATTCTGTATTCTTGGTTTTCGTAACCAGGCTGCATATTGGCTTTCTTCTTACCTCTGTCTCTTATGCTAATGAAACTTTATCTCCTGTTCCACTTAATGTAGGGGTGCCGCAAGGCTCTGTACTTGGCTCGCTGTTCTTCTCCCTGTACACTTTGTTTTTGGGAGATCTCATTCACTCATGCGGCTTTAACTATCATCTGTATGCTGATGATACCCAAATATATTTATCCACCCCTTCATTAACAGCTGAAACCAATTCTCTAACTGCCTCCTGCCTCTCCAACTGGATGAAACCAACGCCACCTCAAACTCAACCTAAATAAAACTTAGCAAATGTTTGTACTTATTATTGCAATGATTGATATTATTGCTAAGCCTCATCTAACTCACCTCTAACTTTTGTGTTTCTAATTCAGGAAGCACCAGTAGGCACTAAGTGCAGCAGAGCTCTGTAGTCACTGCCTGCAACTTTGTACTTTGATGCAAATTGAGGCACAGTCGCGCTGCTTATTTTGAAATCTCATTTCTGGTATTTGCCATGTAAATGAAATGTGCTTCCTATTCTTTCAGTGCAACTGAACTGTGAGCTACTGCCTTTTCCGGAGATGGTGGAGATGTTGGTAGCTCCATGGTCCCCCTGCATCAAAAGGCACAGCAGTGCCTGATTTGGTATGCACTGAGCAACGTCGAGCACAACTATTAGAAAGTGCAAGGAGCACATTGTGATGCATGTATTTCAAGAAAAGTGGTGTTACACGAAACTGACTGTGGGAAAATGCAGGGACCACAACTTCAGGTGCAGCCATACATGTGCCCTGTACATGTGCCCTGTTTAATAGTAGACTTGAGGCATGGCAGCCCACATTACAAAGGACTTTCTAATTTAAAAAAAAAAACATAGTTTTAAGTAGTTTAAGCATTAAGGAAAATAGATCATATTCCTGAAAATGAAAAAAATTATTTTGTGCCAGTGATGGCCAGCGTAATAAATTAATAGAAATGCAGGGTTTGTATACCTTCATTTAAACCAATATTTTGTCAAAAAACAGAGAACAACATTATTCTTACTGGTTTGACACTTTGAACCTTCATTTCTTTCACCAACATGTTAACTTCAAGTGTTATATAGGATTGAATCAGGTAATACCTTCACTACATGCTTTAATTTTCAGTGTATACCGGGAATGTGAATAGCTTCTCATGCAGATTTTTTTCATTTATTGAACTTGCAATATGTAAATGCCAGAAAGAATTAGAACAAGGGATTATAGCAGGCTTGTAATATGCTGTTTTAAGGTTCACATTATGCATACCTTGTTGACAAAATTCAATTCAAATTCTGGAAACCCTTGCTCCCGCAGACATTGCAGTGATATGATATAGCTAATTAAAACATGTCTAGTGCTAACAGTTTCATTAGAGGAGATAATATTGCCGAAGAAAAATAAGAAATCATTATGATGAATGTCTCAACATAACATTACATGCTAATGAAGTGTAAATGATCTAATTATTTTTTAAAGAAAACAGATTCGATTAAACTGTCAGAATTAAATTGGAAAGGACAGCTTATTGTACTTTTTATGTACAGACAAGTTAGCATTAATTAGGCACAATGTACAGGAACAAATGAGGCACAACCCTCACTGAACAATCACGCATCTGTTGCTCAAGGCAGCCTTCATGACAAACTGTATTAAAGAAATACTGTGAGCAGATAAAATGCAGCAATATTTCAGGGCAGAATGTGTGAATGAGCAATATAGTATGCTAATTTCCCCATTTTAAATGTACAGCAGAAAAATTAGAAGCCCATAATGGAGCCATGAGTGATGTACTTCTAAAAATCTGTTCCAAGACTTCTATATTATGATGAAACATTTTTTTAAATGACAATGGCATCAATTCTGGATGCAGTGTTAATTCTTCTTTTTTTTCCAATTCCTGAAAGACTATTAGAGGAAGAACAGCACCTGAACAAGCTTAAAGGATGGGGGAATGCTCTAGCAGAATGAGAGAGCGAACAGCTAAACTGGAGATATGCTAAAGATTTGCTGAAAAAAATACTATATTGGGCCTTTTGCTTTATGAAGGTCATTATAACTCATATTGTCATACTAATCCTGCTCCCCCTTAAAAGGGGGGGGGGCACACTGCATTATAGTATACCCACCATTAAAAATCTGGTGCAATGAATAGGGCATTGCCTTTTGTTTTGATTGCAACAAATCTAGAGTTTGTTGTTATTATTTGAGCTAAACAGAGCAAAAAAGTAAAGTGAAGTTACTTGGTCCTTGCGAGGTATATAACTTGATTACCAAAGCTTAGATTATGGACTTTTGTATAACTGTACACTGGTATATATAATAACTCACATGGAACAAACATGAGGTTGCTTCAGTTTTCCATTTTCCCTGGTAAGCTCAAAAACCAAAAACCATTGATTTTTGTGATGAACATCATAGGCAGAATGTTCAGCACAAGCCCTATTCACTGAAATTATTGTGAAAATGGGGTATATTATTATGTCGTTTTTAAAGAGAAAGGAAATTCACGTTCAAAATCACCCTGCAGCGGTGTTGTTGGTACTAAGGCGCAAATTCACTAAGCGCTGAAGCGCCGAACGCTAGCGTTAATTCGCTAGTGTTTGCCATTTTTCATTACTGCGCAAATTCACTAACGAACGCTGGTGTAATTTCGCTAGTGTTACTTCACACCCTTACGCCAGGCGAATTTTCGCTAGCGACGTAACTACGCAAATTCACTAACTTGCGCAGTGTACTGAACGCTACCTTTTACGCTAGACTTCCTTCGCCACCTCAGACCTGGCGAAGCGCAATAGAGTAGATAGGGATTGTTTCAAAAAAAGTCACATTTTTTTCCAAGTCCCAAAAAACGCTGGCGTGTTTTCTACATGATGGGTGATAGGCTGAAAAAGATTGAAAATATTTTTGGGGCTCCCCTCCTTCCCCCCTACATTTCCTGACTCATGGCAACTTACCTAGACAGTGGGCACATGTGTAGGGCAAAATAAAAATTTTATTTGCTGATTTGAAGGTTTTCTAGGCATTTGAAGTGGTGATACGTGTTCCTCCATTGAAATTTGAATTTGGCACCGTATGCAAATGAACCATCGCTAGCGAAACTTCACTTCGCTTGGCGAATTAACGCTAGCGCAACTTCGCAAACTTATGCTACCCCTGTGCACAACTTCGGATTTTAGTGAATTTGCGGAGCGCTGGCGAAAATACGCCTGGCAAAGTGTGGCGAAGTGCGGCAAAGTGTGGTGAAGTGCGGCAAATTTGCACCTGGCGCAACTACGATTCTTAGTGACCATTCTACCTGGAATGGGCAAAGGAACAGAAATGCAGTAGCTAAACAAGTAAATTCAAATACAAGCCAAGCTTGAGAAAAGCAGCAAAGAATCTCAGATGAAAAGACTAACCAAGGGACAGCAACAGAAGAAAACAATGAAGAAAATGTCAGTGATGCTCATTATAAACAAGAAAGAAAACTTGGCAAACTGCCATACTGTGCACAATGATGCAAACACACCAATATGCTGCGTCACCCTCAATAAGGCAAAGGATCAAGAAGGAAGAAGAAGGAAGAATGGATGGTGCAAAGAAAAAAACACCCATAGACTCCAATGTATTTTTCACCGGAAAAAAATGCTGCCAAAAAAAAAAATATTTTAGGCAAAAAAGCACCCTTTGACTTTACTTCCTTTTGCAAATTTTCCTGCAGTTTCACAAATTTTTCAGCTATGCAAAATGGGACACATTCACTTATCATTATCAGTAAACATTGTGCAAAGCAGGAAAAGGATCCGTTATTTGAAAACCCATTATCCAAAAAAGCCCTGATTAAGAGAAGGTTGTCTCCCATAGACTCTTTTAATTAAATTACAATTTTTAAAACACATTTCCTTTTTCTCTGTGATAATAAAACAGAACCTTGTCCTATTGCATTAATTTCATGTTTAAATGATTTTTAGCAGCCTCAAGATAATTATGGGAAGATCCTTTATCCAGAAAACCTCATGTCCCACACATTGTGGATAACATGTCATATACCTGTATTTGTTAACCAAAAAGTCTAAAAGCTGTAATTGCAGCTAAAAGTGGTTACAACAGAAATTAGTGTAGCATTTTGCATTAAAAGTATTATGTATCCTGTGCAAGTCAGATAATAGAAAATCTTAATTTCATTTCCCGTTCCAAAACAAAATGCGGAAAAGTTAAAGGGGGACACTTATGCAAGGCACTGTATAAACTACTTATCTGTGAAGTATAACACATAAAACATACATTAATCCAGGCACATACATTGCATTTTTATTTTATTTATTTTTTTGTGCTTTACCCCAAATTAACAAACTCTGTGTACTAAGTTTATCTGCAATTTTTCTTGATAATTTTCGAAATGCAAACGCAAGTATTTAATAATCAATTTTGCTTGTACTTTGGCATACAATATAAGGTTGAGGTTAATGGGATTCAGTTGAAAATTGCTTATGAAGCAATGTAGAATTTGTTTTGTGTATCTTATTACTTATTAGTCTAACAGGCTTGCTAATAGAATGCCAACATCTATTAGATACATAATATATCGAAATTGCTGTTCTGCAAAACTGCCCAGTATCGTTTCAGAAAGATTATTTGTAAGGTTGAGCATGCAGGTTACTTTTTATCTTGTAACATGCATTTACCTTTATTTCTTTAATTTCTTTATAGAAAATATACTTGCTTATCTGAATATATCAGCAATGTTAACACCCTAAAGCGTGCAAATTCTATTCTTTTTTTGTTCCTTTGTGTATTTAAAATCTTTGTAATGAGTAGAATTTCAGCGCATTCATGTTGAAATAAGAAAAATAAGAATTAACATTTATTTTACAGAAAGAAAACCTAAATCATAAGAGAGATTTACAGTTTTTACAGTTGAAGCAATCATAGTGGGGAACCCTACTTTCCCCTTTTCCATAGACACAACATCCTTTTAGGGAATTGCTTGCTTACACTCAAGATCTGTGCTAGTCTGTTTTGGTAGTACCACGTCTGACCTTTACCCTCTTAATCCCAGCCAAAACCATACCTGTTTACCCATTTATTGGCCCCAACCCACTTCCATTGTGAAAACCCAAAGTGATCACAAAAACTGGTACTGAAGTCACACATTGCAGTTTCCCTGGAGAAAAGTAAATTTTTTTCCCGAAAGTTTGCTCACCTGACTGCCCCCTAATGGGTGCTACTTGGTCAAGTCCTTGGACTTCAAGGATAATGAGTCTGAATTCACTTTGTGAGTATTCTATGGGAACCTGTGCATACCTGACCCAGATCAGGACTATACTTTACACTACCCCCACCTAACCACCTAAGATAAAAAAATGCCCATTGAACCCAATGTATTTTAGGTGAAAAAGGCGCCATAAAAATGCCCCTTGAGAGCAATGCATTTTGTAAAAAAGAAAAGTTACTGTGAAAAAGCTGATTGGCTGCAATGCGGTTTGCACAGTTTTGCCATTTTTCGAATTTTCCTGGGGTTTCTGTCTTTTCATGGAGTACATAGTTTCACGACATTGACTGGAACCCAAGATGGCCAGTAATAGATAGTGAGTCATGTTAGAAACCCCAGTCTTCTGACACCCTTAAGGGGCCCTGGAACTCCCATGATACCAAGAAGGAACATATTAATTTTAGTAAACAAACTACTATAGCAAGGCACAGGTTAGGATAAAGACAAACCCCATAGCTTAAATCAGGCAAAAGGCCTGGACAGGCAGCAAAGAAAGTAAATGGTTAACAAGGGTCCAGAAAAGTCAATAAAGTTCTTACATGCTGCAATTTTTATTGCCACAGGCTGCACTTTTACTTTGAGTTAGTCATATTACGACAGCCTGGTAAAAGCATATTACAATCCCAGTGTTATACAGCCATAAATAAATAGATACAGGGGTATAATAAGGAAAGCAGATCCAGAGGCTGCCCGGGAATGTACAATCCCTTGCTACGCTAGCAAATTAATTAATAAGGAACATGTGATATCTGTTTTATCAAGTTACAATTAGCAACCTGTTAACACTGTAATAATAATAATAACTGTAGTTAGTATAGGCAGTGCTCATAAACAGCAGATTATCCAGGTAAAGTTAGTTCCTGTGTAAAATGTATAATGAAGCAGTAGAATTAAAGGAAAACTATACCCCATGAAGAATGTAGGTCTCTATAAAAATATATTGCATAAAACATCTCATATTTAAAACCCTGCTTAATGTAAATAAAGCATTTTCATAATAATATACTTTTTTAGTAGTATGTGCCATTGGGTAATCATAAATAGAAAATTGCCATTTTAAAAAATAAGGGCCACCCCCTGGGATCCTAGGATTCACGGTGCACACATACAAACCATACATGTTAGGTCACATGAGCCAATTAGCAGACAGAGTTCTGTCTTTTGCTTCCACACTTCTTCCTGTTACAGTTAGAGCTGCAGTTTTTCTGGTCAGGTGATCTCTGAGAGCACAGAGACCATCACAAAATGGTGATTCAAGGCAAGAGATGTAAAAGGGCAATATTTACTTAAATAAATAAATAAATAAATAAATAAATAAGTTAAAAAAAATAAAATATACATATATATATACACACACACCAGTTTGGTAAGATTCTTTAATTTGCCACTTAATTTGATATAAACCATTTGTTGCTTAAGTATTCATTTTGGGGGTATAATGAAAATGATAATGAATCCTAATGAATCAGATAAAAGGACAAGCCATACGAGGGATCAGTTTGATGTAGTTGTAATTGTAGTGCTTTCCAATCAGGTCAGAGGACATATGCTATAGGAAATAGTATACAGTTAATTCCTAAATAGCCCTAAATAACACGTAATGGTTCAGTTTTCAGATTTCTGGATATTTGCTTTTGTCAGATTCATCCAGTATGCAAACCTATGGTCAAGCCACAGTGGACTCTATAACATAGAACTACCAGTTCTACACATTTTTTGCCTTCCGGCATACAGATTCTTATTAGTCCTAGTGATGGGCGAATTTGCGGCGTTTCGCTTCGCCGAAAAATTCACAAATTTAGTGCGAAATTCGCAAAACGGCAAAAAATTTGCGAAACTGCGCTGGCGTTTCACAAATGTATTCGCCGGCAGCGAATAGAGCAAATTCATCGCAAATTCGCGCCTGGCGAATAAATTCGCTCATCACTAATTAGTACAACCAACTATGCTGAAAACTTGACCAAAGACTTGACCTTAGACTAACTGTACCAGTTCAGTTGAGTTCATAACATTTTGACATTCATTACCTTTGGGTACATATTAAACCTCAACTAGAAACCTTAGGAAGCATGGATATTATGAATAAAAGGACAAGCTTACAGCTTTCCAACGATGGGTCCAGTGCTCATGCTCCAGACCTTCAGCAAAGGGGAGCAACATACAGAAAACTTGAGTAACGGGCAGGCACCACTCCAGAACACGAAAGTCAGTCTGTAGAATCCAGGAACCCTAATTTTTAAAATAGTACAAAAAGTCTTTATTTACATCATGAATACAAGCCTGATGCGTTTCGTGCCCCCAAGGACACTTAATTATAGGCTAACTTACTTCTGATACATACGCAGAATTTTGGCTCTTCTGCCTTTAAATACTGTGTATATATCAGAAGTAAGTTAGCCTATGATTAAGTGTCCTTGGGGGACACAAAACTCATCAGGCTTTTATCTTTTATACATGATGTAAATAAAGACTTGTTGTACTATTTCAAAAATTTGGGCTCCTGGATTCTACTGACTGACTGACTGATGCTTGGTGTTCCAGATTGGTGCCTGCCCACCACTCAAGTTTTCTATACATATTAAATCTGTTTTAATTAATTGTTTTGTAACATTTTATTATTAAAATTCAGGTAAGTGTTGAGTCTATAGCATGTGCTTGGTTTACTGTACATGTACTGTATCTTAGGGCAAATAGTCATTTGAGGGGGGATTGCTGTTCAGTCCAAATCACTTTTCAGTAGTGATGAGTGAATCTGTTTCGCCAAAAAATATGCAACTTTTTTGCCTACTGTGTCATTTTTGTCTACCGTGCTACATTGTCTTCTGTGCAAATTTTTTGTTGCACATACAATATTGTTGTCGCACGCAATACTTTTTGGTGATGTTCCCCCAAAATTTTTTGCTAGCGGTGAAATTTTTCAGTGTAACCATACATGGCGAAAAAATTTGCTCATCGCTACTTTTCAGGATAAATCACTGTGAAAATATGAGATGACTGTGTGCATCTACCCCATGAAGCTTTTATTGAAATGCTTTGACTTTTGTACTAGTGCAGAAGAACAGACTAGAGTATAGACAAAGAAAATACACCCCTGCCTTACACAAGTCTTCTATTCATTTGTGCAGCTCATCACAGTTAGAATAATTTTGTAAAGGAATTGCAAGATACAGTGTTTTATGTCCTAATGATGCATTGAAGCATCACCCAGTATTTATTAGTGTGGAACTTACCAAGCTGTGGACATGTCCCCACATTTGACTCAAAGAAGTGTGGTCTCAAATTTAAGGCTAAAAATTGGGGCTAAATGCCTATGAGGACAAATTGTCACAATGTTGTAATTATTTATGAGCCAACTCTTTCGCTATGCATGGTTTCGCCATGTATCACATGTGTCAAAAAAAGTTGTGTGCAGCAGCGTTCCTAGAGGGGGGCAGGCCCTGGTGCATGATGCACAGCTGGGCCCCGCCCCCCTCCACACGGCGCGCTGCCGGGTTGATCTCAGTGTCGTGCGGCGCTGCCGGGGGGCCCTGAGGGGGTGCAGGCCATGGCCCGCTCGCACCCCCTGCTCCCCCGGTAGTTCCGCCACTGGTTGTGTGTCTCAAAAATGTTGTGTAGTACACAAAAAACTCACCCATAGACTCTAGTCCCTCAACAAAAATGTCGCTCATAGAATGTGTTTCACAAATGTTTTGCCATTTAGATAATTTTTTTGTAGAAGAGAAATTGAACAGATTCACACATCGCTAGTTATGATGCATCTTCACTTTGTAATGAGCTAGGGTTCGTGTGATCAATTATTGAACCAAACTGGGCATCAGCCTAAAATGTCTAAATACTGTACTCCGTTCTGTTCAAGGGTTTTCATACATTTTCTCAATACAGAAAGTCTGCCCATGTGAGAAGGATTTTTTGGTAAAGAGTCTTTAGATCATAACTTTTTAAACAGAGTCAAATATGGGTTCTGTTATGCGGAAATCTGTTATCCAGAAAGCACTGAATTATGGAATGGCTGTCTCCTATAGACTCCAATTTATTTAAATAATCCAGATTTTTAAAAATGATTTCCTTTTTCTCTGTAATAATAAAACAGTTCCTTGTACTGGATCCCAACTAAAATATTGCATAATTAATCCTTATTGGAAGCAAAACCAGCCTATTATTTAACGTTTACATGATTTTCAGACTAAGGTATGAAGATCTAAATTATGGAAAGATCTGTTACCTGGAAATGAGCATTCTGGATAACAGGTCCCATACCTGTGCAGGGTTCATTTTAGAGTTTTCTTTACCAAAAATATGGTGGAAAATAAAGTAATGTTGTATGGGACCAAATATAATTTTCTAATATTTTTGTTGTTTTTTTAACTAATTTCTACAAAAAAGGGAATATTACTTACTAAATACAAAGTCTTGGCTCTGTACTGTTTCTCCAAAATAAAAAAAGAAGGAACCGAGCTTTAATTTTTTTGGGATATTCTTGTTAGTGACTTTATTAAATAAACTCTGCACCACCAGAAGACACTGATCTTTTTTATCCTTTTTCATTCTATGAATTGCCATGCTGTAATATGTTTGCTAGAGTGGTTAATTCATTGAAATTGACATCAAAGCACAGAGAGGTCAAAATACTTTGCCCATTTTATGACACGCACAAAGACATCTGGCCAACAGTAAAGGAATGAGGGCAGCCTCTTACTGTATATCACTAAGTGATATTTAAAGCCAAGTGAAAACCTCCAGTGACTGTAATGCATCAGAATAAAATATCTACTAACACAAATCGCCCTTAAACAGAACACTGTACAGCCCTAATACGATGATAAATTTATCTCTATTTTTCATACTCATGAGAACTGCCTGTTTATCTGGAAAGCTATTATGAAAGGATTTCATTTAAATGTCTTCAAGCAACATCTGTAATGATTTTAAAACGAACTGTAATTATATCAAACTACCTAAGTATATCTTCAAACACTTCCTAATTTGATATTCCCAATGGCAATCATTTAAACTTGGAGGTGAATAAAAAAAAATTATAACAGTCCCAAACTGATACACTGAATCTTCATTCTGTTATGTGCTTTACTTCCTTACAGGGAAACAATACATTGTAGGTATGTTTACAGAAGTTTAAAATGTCTTTGACTAATTTTCATTCTACTCTTCTCAGTAGATTATTATATAGGGAATAGATGACTATAACATTTTACCTTTAACCCTGTGTATACCTTGGTGAACAATTAAAAGACACCTGAATAAAGAACTTTCTCTTGAAACTTACAGTATGTATGTCATAATCAAGCAGAAGCATTCTTGATCATCTAATAAGTTATACATATTTACATTGTGGTGTATGTACAGGGATCGAAGACTTAAATTATAAGGGTAGATTGTCAAGGTTGGGGTTGTTTTCTCTGGAAAAAAGGTGCTTGCGAGGGGACATGATTACACTTTACAAGTACATTAGAGGACATTATAGACAAATAGCAGGGGACCTGCCCACCTGCTTACCCATAAAGAGGATCGCTGTACCAGAGGCCACCCTCTAGAAATCCCTTTTCCCTGACCTTTGCCGACTGTATGGTGAGCGGCTGAGGAGTTTTAAGGGCCCCTGTATATTCTGTCACTGAAACTGTTAGTGCCATAAATAATGCTTTGGTAATCTTGTTTATAATACCACTTTTTTCTGCTTTCTCTCCCTAAACACAACCTTTATTTAGACAAATCTTTCAAAACCTATGTGCTTTTGGCTCCCAACATACCAGCATTAACCCTGCTCATGCCATAACAAACCCTGCTATTTTTTAACTAAAACCCACCCCATGTGGATTAAAAATTTGTTTGAATACACATTAGAAGCTATAAATACAAGATAGCTGCTAAAAGGGTAGAGTGATTGGTGTGTACAGCAGACTTAGATGTATGGGCAAGATAAGGGTTAATGCTGAACACAATATTCATTCATCCGGATATATATTCTGTGGGTATTGTACATACAATTGCCTAATTCTTATACTGAGGGTCTGCTACAATAAACTGCACTGCAATTAACCTATTATTTTACTGAGGCTATTAGTTATATATATAGAATTAGCATTGCATTTATCCAACGTTGCTTTCTGGTGGCATGATACATAAAATTTGCACATCATTTATGTTATTCTGGGTGACAGGTCTCGTACCTGTACTGATATGGGGCCTGTTACTGAGACCTAGGGTATCAGGGCCGGATTTACATAGCGGACATCCCTAGGCCTGCTGTTGTTCGTCACCCCCGTCCCCTCCCTTTTATCCGCTCAGATTTTCATCATTGGGACTGGAGCAATGGGGATTGGCGCACTGAGAATTTAAAAAAACTGTCACATCTCCAGCGCATCCCTAGTGTTTCTGAACCAATGTGGGTGTGGTTGGGCAGAATGTCGCCCCCTAAATTCCTGACGCCCTATGCCCAGGCGTTAGTGGCCTTTCCACAAATCTGGGCCTGTAGGCTATTCTAGATAAGGGATTTTCTGTAATTTGCATCACCATACTGTAAGTCTACTATTAAAAAAATTAGATTTGCAATGAACTAAATGGGCTTGTTTTGCCTCCAATAACAATGAATTATATCTGAGTTGAGTGGGATCAAGTACAAGGCACTACTTTTGTATTACAGAGGAAAAGGAAATCATTTAAAACATTTAAATTATTGGATTAAAATTGGCTCTGTGGGAGATGACCTTCCCGTAATTTGGGTCTTTTCCGAATTCCTGAATATCATTTGCATCTCACATATAACATTGTGAGAGTGTGGCCAAAGTGCAAAAACTCCCTAGGCAAAGTTCTGCAGTGAAAATATTTCCGTCTGTAGAATTAAAAAAAAAAAAAAAAAGTTTCTTTCCCAATATAATGCTGTATTTTAAAAAAATCTTTATAGCCAAAACTTTTTTATTTTATGTTACTTTTACAGGGGAAGGTTGGGAGGTTGAAGCTGACACCATGGCATCTAAAGACCATTGCTGTTTCCTGCTAAACCATCTCTGTAACTCTTTCTCTTCTGCAACTCAAGCCTCAAATTCAAGCCAGCTGCTTAAAGATGTACAGTATGTATCACTATTAATAATTCACTTAGTGGGGTATGTTCTATTCCTGCTAAACCCGTTTTGCCACTCGGAATTAAAGCCAGATGCTTCAAGACTTTAGTTTCGTTATTAATTATTCACAGGGTGGTGGTGGGGAGATATGCACCATGCAACTGTGCACAAATCTCTAATGTTGTCTTTTTAATAAAAGTTTTGCAATACCACATAATTATTTAGCAAACCATTCACTAGTGGAAACATTTTTTATAAATCTTCCCAGTGCACAGTGGATGTACTGTAATAAGATGTTTTACTGAAAAGGTTACCTTTGTTCCCAAAAATGATGCTATCTTCAACTAGTTCTTTTAAAATATGCTTTGCTCATCACAGGCCACTAACTGCCTAATGAAGAATATTACATTTCAAAATGCAAACTTGTGTTGTAATTTATAAGATTCTTCTGAAGAAGAACCCCTAATGAAATGAGATTTTAAAGTTCTGGTCTAAATGAAAGAGACTTTTCTTGTCAAAAGCCAGTTTTCGAGTTTACAGGACATGTAAAGCCTACATTTTCCTACCATGTATGTAAGTTGGGCATATCTTCCCCACCAAAATGGCATTATTTTTACTGCATAGATCGCCTCCACTTGCCAGAGCCATCACATTTTTCTAAAGCTTTCACCTGGGGGCCATTTTCCCTCCAACACTTCATCAGTACATTTATATCTGCCAACAGCACAAATGTGATGTAAAGTGCATGCAATTGAAGTATATAGGCTAACACATGCATAATTTACTATAATGACAAGTCCTGCTTGGATTGAGCACTGTAATGATTAAGCTAAGCTCAGGAGAGGGATTTAGGCTTTAAAAATAGGAGCAGACAGCTAGAGCAGAGTTTCTATGGGAACCAGCACTGCTATCTCTTCATTGGCTGCTAGATTGGAGGGTGTGTTTATTAATCTGAATTGAAAAGAACTGAGCATGCTCATGAGCCAACAGCCAAAAGAAATTCCTGAGGGAGTGGGTTAGAAGAGTAGAAGGAATCCTAAGTTATTAAGGGGATGCTGCAGCCTTACTGTTAACCTTTGAACAACCAGAGTGGTAGGTATTTAGAGGTTTCAAAGAGGCTCTTCAGTGATTAAACTTTTGTGTGGGTGGTTTACATGTCCTTTAACAATGAATATGCAGCTGAAATTAGCCTCTCTAGACTGAAGGTTTTAAAACCTATGCATTCTGGCTTCACCTTTCTTCACTTCTTCTACATGCCTCTTTCCCCTGTCTGTTTTCTTGGTGAAAGCATCTATAGCCATTTGTACTTTCCACTATCCAGCCAACACAACTGTAATATTTGATGCCCATACAAATCACACTATTTAGTCAACTCACTAATCACAAATCTTCAGTTAAAGCGCTACAATTATCAGCATCACTAGCATTTCATCATTAAGACCCTCCCTTTCCATATTCAGAAGCTTCATATATTAATAACACTTCACTCTTCTTGTAATAAAAATTGTACCTGGTGGTCTAGTGGTGCGGGGGGGGGGCCCGCCGCACCATCGGCGGGGACGCCCACTGTGCTGCTCCTCTTCGGCCGCCATTGCGGCTACTTAGTATGCGCCCGCGTCTCGTGGGCTTCATAGACGTGGGCACCCTGGCGTGATGACACCAGCGCACAGATGCACAGATTCAAATAGATATTTAAGGGAGCTCAGCTATTTCTTCACTGTTTTGACCCCTGCCTGGCTTTTGATGATGCTATACTCTGTATCCTGACTCCTTGCCTGTTTATCCGACTCTGATCTTGCTTAACCCTTTGAATGACTACCTGGTTTGATCCGTGCTTGCCTGAATCCGTTTATTCTCTGCCTTCCCCCGATCTGGCCTGATCTGACTACTCTATAGCTGAACGCCTTGTACTACGACCTTCTACCCAAAGACTCTCACTAACAGTCGTGCCCCTCTGCCTCTCCAGAACCTCTAGCCTTGCACCTCTCATTTAAGTCCTGGTGGCATCCAAGTAGCTGAGAGCTCCTCCCGAGGCCAAAGGCGTTCACACTACTGGCGAAGCACGAGCCGAGACCAGGGTGCTTGGCATTTGTTCTGGTGTTGGGTGCCGACCGTGACACTTCTTATCCCATCATTCTTGTCAACTGAAACTTCAGACATGGCAGACTAGCTCAACTGGCTACCTCTGAAGATGCTACAGGAGTATAATTAGACCTGCAGCTGCAGCTTGCAAACAGTCTGTATTTGAGACAGCACCATTTTGAGGCTTTTTACTAATTTCCATACTATGAAGCAGTTTTATTCCTGTTTTATATTAAAGTACTACAGTTTTACACTATGGGTATGCTCCCCTCTGTATTTTTGTTTTAGATCTTTGAGGACACTTCTTTTACCCTGTGTTTATAAAAAAAAAGGCTGCTTCCAGGGTATTAACTTTCATTTATCTTTGGACTAACCAGGAGGCATTGTTTTTGGAATAAATACAAATCATCGTTGGATTAATCATTACTAACTACCACTAAAATCTACTTATCACAGGACCTGTGCTATCTCTGAAAGATTAAAGTGGATTTGAAGGTACAATCATTTTTTTCTTTTTGTGTCCCCTTATGTTTCTTTTTAAATATGTTTATGTAGCATGAAAAGTGAAGCAGTGAGTTGTGGGGCACTTTGAAATATAAAGTTAAAAGTCATTTAGAATTTGATTTGGTATTTTTAGCAGTGACTTTTTTTATTTTCATATTTTTAATTGCCTAAATAACTTTTTGCATATTCAATTAGCCTCCTTGTACTTAAAAGGATACTGTCATGGAAAAACATGTTTTTTTTCAAAACACATCAGTTAATAATGCTGCTCCAGCAGAATTCTGCACTGAAAGCCATTTCTCAAAAGAGCAAACAGATTTTGTTATATTTAATTTTGAATTCTGACCTGGGGCTAGACATATTGTCAATTTCCCAGCTGCCTCCAGTCATGTGACCAGGGCCGGAACTAGGGGTAGGCAGAGTAGGCACGTGCCTAGGGCGCAAAGCTGGGGGGCGCCAGGCACGTACCTGCTCTGTCGCCCACCCCATTGTCCGGCCCTGTCTCTCCCCGACTGCCGTGGATATTTTTTTTAATTGCGCTTTTGCGCATGCACATACATAGTGTTGTGCATGCGCGCCATAGCGCAACTTAGTGCATGCGTGCTATAGCACCGTAACGTGCATGCGCACCACAGCACGCACTCAGCCGGCGCCGTGGCCAGCCAGGTTGCCTAGGGCGCCTGGCTGGGTTGGCCCGGCTCTGCATGTGACTTGTGCTCTGATAAACTTTAATCGCTCTTTACTGCTGTACTGCAAGTTGAAGTGATAACACCCCCTCCCTTCCACCCCCCCCCCATCAGCCTAACAACAGAACAATGGGAAGGAACAAGATAGCAGCTCCCTAACACAAGATAACAGCTGCCTGGTAAATCTAAGAACAGCACGTAATAGTAAAAGCCAAGTACCACTGAGACACATTCAGTTACATTAAGTAGGAGAAACAACAGCCTGCCAGAAAGTAATTCCATCCTAAAGTGCAGGCACAGGTCACATGACTGGGGCAGCTGGGAAACTGACAAAATGTCTAGCCCCATGTCAGTTTTCAAAATTGAATATAAAACAATCTGTTTGCTCTTTTGATAAATGGATTTCAGTGCAGAATTCTGCTGGAGCAGCACTATTAACTGATGTGTTTTCCATGACAGTATACCTTTGAGGTTTCACACAGCAATGCTAACTTGTAATGCCTTAAATGCATGTCTCATACTAATGCCACTGCTTAAAGGGATACTGTCCTGGGAAAACTTTTTTTTTTTTTTCAAAACACATCAGTTAATAGTGCTGCTTCAGCAGAATTCTGCACTGAACTCCATTTCTCAAAAGAGTAAACAGATTTTTTTGCCAGCTGCCCCCAGTCATGTGACCTGTGCTCTGATAAACTTCAGTTGCTCTTTGCTGCTGTACTGCAAGTTGGAGTGATATCACCCCCTCTCTTACCCCCCCCCCCCAGCAGCCTAACAACAGAACAGTGGGAAGGTAACCAGATGGTGGCTCCCTAACACAAGATAACAGCTGTCTAGTAGATATAAGTACAGCACTCAATAGAAAAATCCAGGTCCCACTGTGACAAATTCAGTTACATTGCGTAGGAGAAACAACCGCCTTTCCAGAAAGCAGTTCCATCCTAAACTGCTGGCTCTTTTGAAAGCACATGACCAGGCAAAATGACCTGAGATGGCTGCCTACATGCCAATATTATAAATTGAAAAAAATACACTTGCTGGTTCAGGAATTAAATTTTACATTATTTGCAGTGTAAACAGTGTAATTTAGAAATAAATACTTCTACTAGAAAATAACATACACAATAAAAATCACGACAGAATACCTTTAACTTTCTATTAAACAATAGAAGTTCAATTTGCTTTTGTTGGGCAAGGATTTTTGTCCGTCAAAAATAGAGAGCTACATCCTGTCAATCTTGAATAGCAGATCACTGGACTGTGAAGCTAAATGTAAAGGTTCCAGTATCTGTAAATAACAGTGTTTTGGTACTATATTGGATTGGAGCAAAATAATGAATAAATGATTTTGATCTGAAACATGTCTAAAGGAATAGGAAAAATACAGCCTTATAAAAGAAAGACAGTATTTCTCTATGTGTATTCTCATACAGAAAGAGGCTGAGTTCAGTTTACTGCAATATTGCACTGAATGGATTTTGCCTTGATAATCACTTCCTGCTTAATGGTAGTATTTTCTTTAATACCAACCACTAGTGATGATTTGCACACGTAAAAAAAAATTTGACACCCATAGACTTCAATGCCTTTCTCTAATTTTTTCACCGTTTCGCCAATTTCTGTGCTAATGGCTAAAAATGGCGAACGCATTGAATAAGCATCAAAGTTCAATGTGCAACAAATTTTTATGCACACAACAATTCTTTTTCCACTCAAGTCAATGGATATTTTTTTCTGGTGGCGACTTTTTTGTCAAAAAACAATCACTCTATGGGGCCCATTTAATAAGGGTCGAAGTAAATTCGAAGTGAATTTTCGAATTCAATAACTTCGAATTTCAAAGTAAGTTTTTGTGTACTTCGACCATTGAATAGGCCAAATTGGACTTCATCTTCGATTCGAATTGGAAAAACACTGAATATTCGACCATACAAAAATCGAAGTACTGTCTCTTTAAAAAAACTTCGACTTCGACACTTTGCCACCTTAAACCTGCCGAATTGCTATGTTAGCCTATGGGGACCTCCTAGAACCTATAACCAACATTTGGCTAAGTTTTTAGAATTCAAAGTTGTTTTTTTTTTGAAAATCATTCGATCGATCTATTAAATAGTTCGATTTCTATGATCGATCAAATGATTTTACTTTGATTTGAGCAAAAAAAAACTTTGACTTCGACTTGGAAAATCATATTACTGCAATTCGATGGTCACATTTTGAAGTTTTTTTCACTTCGAAATTCGACCCTTAGTAAATGTGCCCCCAAGTGTATATGAGTATATAGTAGGAATGCACCGAATCCAGGATTCGGTACGGGATTCGGCAAGGATTAGGCCTTTTTCAGCAGGATTTCGTATTTGGCCGAATCCTTCTGCCTGGCCGAACCGAATACGAATCGTAATTCGCATATGCAAATTAGGGGCTGGAGGGAAATTGCGTGACTTTTTGCCATAAAACAAGGAAGTAAAAATAGTTTTCCCCTTCCCACTCCTAATTTGCATATGCAAATTAGGATTTGGATTTGGTTCGGTATTAGGCCAAATCTTTTGTAAAGGATTCGGGGTTCGGCCGAATCCAAAATAGTGGATTCGGTGCATCCCTAGTATATAGTTGTAATTAGCCTCCCCAAACAACTAACCTCCAACCAAAAAATAACCCTCTGTCTATGCCTGCACCACTACTATGTGAGGTACTAAATTAACATTTCCAAATAATGCAGGATTTTCTCCCAAATGCAGTGTTCCTTTCATGCTGGTGCTACATGTGGCACAGGCACTGACAGGTGTCGGTCTGGGTACAAAAATGTGGAGTAAATTTCAGCATAAACACATGTTTTACTCTAAAATCTGCTCTGTTTGTATGCACCCAGTCCAACACTGTGCAGAAACACTAGTAAGTGGATACCAGCTTTAGACTAGAGTGCAAATCCATGTGTGTCAGTCAGTCACTGTTAATAACCATTTTGTAGAAGTATTACTTATGATATTTTTACCTACTTCCCCCTTTAAAAATGTTCTGCTGGTGCCCATGTGTGTGTGTGTGTACACACACACAACAATTTCAGTTATTTCCAATGGAGAGGTATTTCGTTATATTTGTCGCTTATTTACAAATGCAGCACATGGTAAAAAGTGCACTTTTATGACACAAATAAACTTTTTTTCCTCAATGCAGCCTTTTTAAAAAGAATCCCAGCATCATTATTAGTCATGTATGCCACAACAGAGAGTGCTATACACAGTAATTTGTGTTTTCTTTTGAATTGCACACATTTTTAGAATTGGAATGGTGTCACTTTTTTCAAGGCATTAATAAAAGCATTAGCATGTGCATGGATCAAATACCTTTTATAAATAGGGTCAATGCACCTTAAAAGGTCCATTTCAGAATGTCAGTTGTTGTTATTTTAGTCATTTGATCTTCACTTTATTGTACCTTTAAGATGCTGCACTTGTCTACATCCTTATAGTGACGGACTGCCCTAGACTTAATCTCATATATGTATTGTTACCATTTTGTTTCATAAAACTCTTTCAGGGCAATGTAATAAAAGTCGCAAAGAGCAAAACAATTCGCACCAATAAGACTAAAAATCCACATCTCGCAATGTAATATTGTTCCTTAAACTGTTATTGCATTGCGAATTTTAATTGCGCATTGCGAATTTTAATTGCGCACTCATAAGAAGTGCTCGAAGGTGTCGTAATCTTTTGGAACAAACATAACGACTTTTTCAGTAAGAAGTTTTATTACATTGACTGCGCATTGGCGCAAACTATAAAATTCTCAAACGGTCTTTCACTGTCGGAAGTGGTCGCTAAACAGTTTCCGGGTTCGCAAAAGCTATATTAAATTCGCACAAAGCAAAATTTGTTCGCATTGCGAATAGTTTTTCCATTAGCGATTTTTACTACATTCCCCCGTTTATTTCTAAATATTGTAATTGATTGTAGCTGAAGTATAAATTTATGATATATCTAAACTGCTCATATTCATTAAATATCACTTGTAAAGAGTAAAGAGTCTCAAGGAATATATATTTTCTTTTCACAACCCGTATCCCATACAGTGCTGAATGTCCCAGTAGAGGAGTAACAATATGCAGCTGCATTGAAATCTTTATTTGTACATTTGCGTTGCTTATAAAGTATTAACAAACAATTGTTTTCTTTCAATATAACCATGTCCACTTTTTCAAATAAGCCAAATCCAGTGCATAACTGTGGCTTCCAGATACATATCAAGTGTTTCTCTAGTTTTAAGCATAGATTAGTTCCTAAAAGCAGATAAAATTATCAGCACATTATATGAGACAATTTAAATCACCAGGTGTGCTCTCCTGTAACTATGCAGTAAAGGAAATTGCCTCACAATTCAAACATTAGACCTAAAGTGCTAAAATGACAATAATATACTTAAATTGCATTTCTAAAAATGGATAGAATTAAGACAGTGTTCATTTTTCTCTGGCTTTAAATAAAGCAAGTGCATTCTTCTATGAAGACTATAAGAGGTTTTTATAGAATGAAGTTTAATATGTCACAAAAATATTATTTTTATCGCTAGATTTATATTATTTCCCAATGGTAAATAACTCTGCTATTTACATTAATAATACATTAAAGGGGCATTATGTCCACTTGTTCAACATGAGTTCAGTGAAAAGGTCTTTTGCTGGACATAACTTTAGCCGATCATTTTAACCATAAATAATCTATGTTTTTTGTTATTTCCTGAGATAAACATGGAAACATGGAAATTGAAGCTACTTCATGTTTTGTCTTTGCCTGCATAATGAATTCCTGCTAACAATAAAAGTGACGACAAAGAGTAGCAGAAAGGGGTTGTATACTGGTAATCTATCTACTTTATAATAACCTAACATGGTATAGCTTAATTGTTTCCTGTTTACCTTGTTTTGTGCAAGAAATAGAAAAATCCATAATGTTTTGCGATTAGAATCTCAGGCAAAAAGTATATTCAGCAGAAACCCTAAATTGAACATGTGGAAAAAAAGAAGTATACTGCCCCTTTTATGTAGATAACCAGGAGCAGATTTCTCGTCATGGTGCCTGGAGGCCAGTGTTCTTCGGCACCCCCTCCCGTAGAATTGCGCGCATGTTCATCTTTTCGCACTGGAGCACTTAGCGTCTATATCGCTTAGTGATCCAGAACATCGCAAACTACCTCTGCGGCTGGGCGGCATGCCACCCCTTAATTTATGCCGCCCTAGGCCCGGGCCTGTGCAGCCTTGCCACAAATCCAGGCCTGGCGGTAACAATATAAGACACTACTTGTGGGCAGCTATATATAGTTCTATCATGTTGTAATGTTGCAATGTCCTGTAATGGAGCTACCTGTACAAGAAGGGCTAAACGAGGGGAGCCTTGACAGGGCTAGGAAGACAGGGAAGTGGAAGGGTCAGACTAAGGTCATAGGGAGAGGAGGTGGGAAGGAGTACCTTTGCTGCCAAAGTACTGTAGCACAATCACATCAGTTCACATGGTCAGAGCTAAGCTGCAACCTGCCCAACCATCCTAAAATGGTTTGGCGGAAGGGTAAGTGATTTGGTCATGTTTGGAAGCTTTGGCTTCTCATGCTGGGGTTTTGTTTAAGTCACAGCATTGGCGGTTTGGCTGGGGAATGCTTGCCAGAGTGGGAAGGGACTAGTACCCCTGGCATTTATGGTGCTGTTTAAACGCCTTGATTAATGGTCCCGGGAAGTTAGAGTTCAGAGTGAGGCCTACTTATGCCTTCACTTGCCCGACCTTAGCACAGTGCAGTTAGGTGGTCGGCATGGCATGGGGGGGGCTCTTTTACTCCAGTGGAGTAGGCAAGCATTCCAGGATGGTAATGTTGCTTATCCAGTTGTTATGTAACCTGTTTAGCATGTTTACATTGTTAATAAAGCTGTGGCCATTTCACATCCATCCTGGACTGTTTTGTGTAATTTCTTGGGGAGTATAGGAAAAGGTAAGCAACAATGGCTCAGTAAGCGGGATGGGGTCTTGACAACTGCATGCCTTGACACTGCCCTGGTTAAAGTTACATAGTTAATTTAAGCCATATTAGTGAAGCAAAGGATAAGTGTGCTTTAATATTTGTCTGTATATATATGCACATGTATGTATTATATAATTTCCACAACATCTCTGTTCTCAATTATTACTTCTGCAATGAGTTAAATACAGACGTAAAATGGAATGCATTCAAAATAAATATACGTATATTCCCCTTATAAACAAGGAAAGACATTGCAAAGCAAATCCTTATGGTTTGATAGCACTGTTTATAGTGAGGTTGGTAGGATAAAAGTGCACCTAAGGCATTCAAATTAAACAGGACACCTAACTTTAATTAGGTACCAAGAGGCAAATAAAACATGCAAAATATCTATTAAACAAGCTAAAATATAAAATTAAAAGGGTATTGCAGCTAGGAGTAAAAATAATTCAAAATGATTATTTAAATATGTAAATAGTAAGAAAATTAAACAAGCAGGGGTAGGATCCTTAGTATCAGAGGGAGGTCAATTGGTTGATGAGACCAGGGGAAAAACTGTGCCGTAACTGTTAGTGATGAACCAGCTAATGAATCCTAATAATATTTCTGTTGATGCACAGTTGGCTCAGTAGGAGATTTAAAAGGTAACAAAGGTCCACACTGGGATGGTAATCATCCAAGTGTACTTAAAGAAGAAGGTATCCTGTTTTTAGTCTGAAAACCTGTTAGTCTGATGTCAATGGTAGGGAGGGCCAGTATTGGTAGTGGAGTACCACAGGGGTCACTCTTTGGCCTATTGCTTTTTAACTTGTTTATTAACAACCTTGAGGTTTCTCTATTTTTGCTGATGATGCTAAATTATGAAAAAAATCATCAGATTTGAGAATTTTTATGAATAACAAGCTGTGTAACTCTAGGCAGTTTCATTTAGTAGCAACCAAAGCAAAGTACTGTTTTGCTTAAAAAAGGGCATTCAAGGTATTCTGGCATGATTTCTATGGTGTTTACAGTGCAAATAATTCACTCTACAGTATAAAATTTAATTCCTGAGCCAGCTAGTGTATTTTTTATTTATTTGTAATATTGGTGTGTAGGCAGCCATCTCAGGTCATTTTGCCTCGTCATGTGCTTTCAGAAAGAGCCAGCACTTTAGGATGGAACTGTTTTTTGGCAGGTTGTTGTTTCTCCTACATAATGTAACTGAATGTGTCTCAGTGGGACATGGATTTTACTATTCAGTGTTGTTCTTAGATCTGGCAGAGAGCTGTAATCTTGTATTAGGGAGTTGCTATCTGTTTACATTCACATTGTTCTGATGATGGGCTGCTGGTGGGGGGGGATGATATCACTCGAACTTGCAGCACAGCAGTAAAGAGTGATTGAAGTTTATCAGAGCACAAGTCACATGACTGGAGGCAGCTGGAAAACTGACAATTTGACTAGCCCCATGTCATATTTCAAAATTAAATATAAAAAAATCTGTTTACTCTTTTGAGAAACGGATTTCAGCGCAGAATTCTGATGTATTTTAAAAAAAACATGTTTTCCCATTACAGTATCCCTTTATGTTGAGTAATGAAATTCTGCCTCTTTATAGGTCCCTGGTAAGGAATCACCTTGAGTATGCAGTTCAGTGTTGGGCTTCAGTCCTTAAGAAGAATAATGAGCTGTAGAGATTGCAACATAGCTAAATAGAGTATGGACACTTGGGATTACTTTTAACAAATACATAAGAGGAAATTAGAAAAGATCAAAGAACAAGAGGCCACCCCTTTAGACTTGATGAACTGAAATTTAATTTGTGAGGGCAGTGAGGAAGTGGAATGCCCTGTTGGGTGATGTTGTGATGGTAGATTCTGCTAATGACTTTAAGGGGCACATTTACTAAGCTCGAGTGAAGGATTCGAAGTAAAAAAAATTGAAGTATTTTTTTAGGTACTTCGACCATTGAATAGGCTGCTACTATCTTCGACTACAATTACGACTTCCATTCGAACAATTCGAACTAAAAATTGTTCGACTATTCAACCATTCTATAGTCAAAGTACTTTCTCTTTAAAAAAAACTTTGACTGCATACTTCGGCAGTTTAACCCTACCGAGGTACAATGTTAACATATGGGGACCTTGGCCATCAGTTTTCTAAGGTTTTTTTGATCACAGAAATCGTTAGATTCGAAGGATTTCATCGATTTTTCCTTTGATCGATCATAGGATTTGCGGTAAATCGATTTCGATATTCAAATTCATAGGATTTTACTTCGAGGGTCGAATTCAAGGGTTTATTAACCCTTAAAAGTGGTTTGGATGACTTTTAAAGTGGCTTCTTGCATAATATCCAAGGCTACAGTGATCTTAAGCCCTACAATTAGTTTGTATAGCTATTAATATACGGTATATAGCTTATTTGTGTTGAGTTGAACTTGATGGACATTTGTCTTTTTTCAACCTAATATATAAATGTCTATCAAATATCAATCAATTATCAATATAGATATTATGAATTTTAGTTAGGCACTGAATTTGGGGGCAGATTAATCAAAATAAGAGATTTTAATCACCACAGAAAAACCTCACCATGTTCTATTCAATCCTATGGGAATGAATAGAAAGTGAGTTTTATTGTGGTGAGTTTTAATGTCACACTTTGATAAATCTGTTGCAGCCCACACCACCAGGTTGCTCCTCCACACTTACCTTCAGATCCGCTGACCAGTGGGTCCGAGTTGAAGCACATCCGCCGCAATGTCTTCCGGAGCCTAGGTTGATTCAGATTGATTCAGATCCTTTCTGCTATTGATTCCCCTCACTTTCTATGTTGAGTTCTCTTCTCCCATTGGTCCTTTTGCATTTAAATAGCTTCTTCCTTGTTCCCTCCTTGCCCAAGCTGGCTTCTCTTTGTTCAGTTCCTGCTAAGCTTTGTTCTTGATTACTGCCTGCCTTTGACTCCGATCCTGCCTAAACCTTGTCCGTGTTTGATATTCTGGTTTTGACTTCCACCTGGCCTTCGACTCCTATCCCTGCTTCCTGTCCCGGCCATTGCCTGGCCATTGAAGCTGATTCTGCTTTCTCCTTGTCTGTACTTCGAGTATCCTATACGGGTTCAGGTTCCCTGTCGATTTTGCAGCAGAAAGCCCCGGGACCCAAAAGGTGCTTTCTAGTGGTTCATAGTTCACCAGCATTACATCTGCCCCAAAATATTCCATGGGGGCAGATTTACTTACATCCGAATTTTCGCTTTGGTAATTTTGCTATACTTTCTGCAACTTCGTCAGATGTTATTTTGTGGCGAATACGCGTATTTATACACATGCAAAACTTTGTCTCTCCAAATGAACGGCAACAAAATTCATCAGCGTGAAACTTTCTTTGGTAACATAATTGCGATTGTGTAAATTTAAATGTGGAGGGTACATAAAGGTCATATGTATGTATTTATTAGAGATATTTACCCACACAAATATAGGACTTATCCTCCAAATACGAGTAAACAATATTAGATAACCAGGACCATACAGTTTGAATTAAAAAGCAATATTTATTATCACCATGCCAAAATTACTAAAACCATTTAAAATAAGCAGCGCTGCTTGGGGGGTCCTACGGACTGGCGCTCTTGATTAAGAGCTGGTTACAATTGATACCCAGCGGAGGCTTGGATTCAAAGCGTGCACGCAGCCTCTTACACTATATTGGACTGTTTATAATACATATTAATTAGGAGTAATGGGAACCCTACCCCCCCAAGCAGCGCTGCTTATTTTAAATGGTTTTAGTAATTTTGGCATGGTGATAATAAATATTGCTTTTTAATTCAAACTGTATGGTTCTGGTTATCTAATATTGTTTACTCGTATTTGGAGGATAAGTCCCATATTTGTGTGGGTAAATATGTCAATATAAACTAAATGTGGACACCTCTTTAATGCGGGCCATAATTTGCCCAATACTAATTGGATGTACCTTGGTTGGGTTATATGGATATTTTATTTATTAGAGATGGTGGTGGAATTGCTGGAAGTGCTTTATTATTAAAAAAACAAACAAATAAAAAACAAACAAATACAAAAAGTATTGTAGAAGTGTGTCTAAGGAAGCAAAATAAAAACAAAAGAAATCCTCTATTGTCCTAGACTTCAAATGCTTAAAAAAGAGTAAATAACATCTATTTAACAGTTATAATTTGTAAACATAAATCCCACATTAATATATATAAAAAAACGCCAGTTGTCTTTTTTTATGAATTTTTGGAGTACAGCATGTCACTGACATAATACAGTTGAGATGTAGCTTCATATTATCAAATAGCAAGCCAGAAACTGGTGATATAGACTTTGGTGGAAAGGGTAACGTATAGAAAATTTCATATCTTTATAAATTTGCGGCTTAACAAAACTTCTCTTGCACTGAGCTTTTTCGCTAGCGAATTGTCTTCTTGGCCTTTTAGTAAATTGCCGAATTGTCATTTTGGTAAATTTTTGCTTAAAAAACTCTTTGTTTCATAAAATGTACTTATACTTTACAATAGGTAGTATATAATTTACTATATATTTATTTATACATGCACAAAGAGGCAATGTTGAGGCAGCTGCAGCCCAATGCTCCACCTGCACTTTTATCATTTGCGTCACAGTGGACCATATCACTAGAGATGGCGCGAACTGTTCGCCGGCGAACTTGTTCGCGCGAACATCGGGTGTTCGCGCTCGCCGGAAGTTCGCGAACGTCGCGCGACGTTCGCCATTTTGGGTTCGCCATTGTTGGCGCTTTTTTTTGCCCTCTCACCCCAGACCAGCAGGTACATGGCAGCCAATCAGGAAGCTCTCCCCTGGACCACTCCCCTTCCCTATAAAAACCGAAGCCCTGCAGCTTTTTTTCACTCTGCCTGTGTGTGCTGAAGAGATAGTGTAGGGAGAGAGCTGCTGCCTGTTAGTGATTTCAGGGACAGTTGAAAGTTTGCTGGCTAGTAATCGTTTTGATACTGCTCTGTTATTGGAGGGACAGAAGTCTGCAGGGGTTTGAGGGACATTTAAGCTTAGGTAGCTTTGCTGGCTAGTAATCTACCTTCTACTGCAGTGCTCTGTATGTAGCTGCAGTGGGCAGCTGTCCTGCTTCTGATCTCATCTGCTGACTGCTGCAATAACAGTAGTCCTTGTAAGGACTGCTTTTATTTATTTTTTTGTTCCAATACAGAGCAGTATCAAGCAGATTACTAGCCAGCAAACTTACTATCATCTGTCCCTGAAATCACTAACAGCACTCCCCCTACACTATCTCTTCCAAGCACACACAGGCAGATTTTTCAGATACATTTTTGCCCTTGATCCCCCTCTGGCATGCCACTGTCCAGGTCGTTGCACCCTTTAAACAACTTTAAAATCATTTTTCTGGCCAGAAATGTCTTTTTTAGATGTTAAAGTTCGCCTTCCCATTGAAGTCTATGGGGTTCGCGAACCGTTCGCGAACCGCTCGCATTTTTGCGCAAGTTCGCGAATATGTTCGCGAACTTTTTTTCCGACGTTCGCTACATCCCTACATATCACTGCACTAGAAGGATTTCTAGCTATATTATTAAAAATTCAGGTCTTTCTGTGCTGCCTGAGGCATATGTAGCTATATATGTGTATTAACACATATATGCCTGCATCCACACA